>CM032341.1:15103500-16375000 GCA_019022885.1 Schlechtendalia chinensis
GAATGATTCATGGTTTTTCCGTGCGACAGAGAAAATATCAAGTAGCTACGTTTCCGTTTGTCGTCGTGTAATGAAGTAGACATTCGTCTATGGAACCTTTTTTGTGGAAAAAAAAATAAATACAATTCGAAAAGCGTATAGTCGTTTTTCATCTACATCAATCATTTACAGTTGAATTTACTGTAAATCGAGTTGCTCTTCGCGAGCTCGTTGTTTTCGTTTGAGTTTCTCTTGTTCATATTCCTCGCGAGCGGCTTCGGCACGTTTCCGCTTACGAATTTCTTCGTTCGATTCGACAGGTTTTCAGTGACAAGAACTTCATGGGACATTATACTTTCTTGTTTACTACTATATTACCACGTCTCTCACGAGCAGCTTCGGCTTGTTTTCGAGAGGCTTTCTGGTGTTCAGCGTTAGATGGCATAGTTACAAATTTCGTTTTTTATTGTTTATTATTTTAATAACAATTAAATGATAAACAAAATATTTATTATAAAATAAAATAATAATACACTACACGTGCAGGCATTGGGAGTGGCCTTACGCGAAATGGGTAAAAAAAAAAAAAGTTGTATCCAGCCCAAAAACATACATATACGTTAAAACCCGTAGCACGTTCGCGGCGACAACACCGCATCGCGTCGGTCATTATTGCGCAGATCGGTTGAAAAAATGCAGTGCATATATAAATATATTGTACGTACGTGTTCGAACTCTAAGGACGCTTTTGACCTAAATCCGTTGCGCCGTGAAACGTCTCTATAAATTGTCGCGCGTAATACACGGTACGTCTGAAAAGTTCACGGACCGTAAATATCTGTAGTCGATATACATAAAATAGCGCTATCGTTCGTACGACTAATGCTTCGCGCAGTACCGAGTCTAACGAGCATGTGCACCCGGTTTTAGCACGTTCGGTCACTCGAGTCTCGAGTTATATTCTGCCGCGTACGTGGTGGTGTTTTCGATTCAAAACGTCTTTTGCAGAAACGCGTTACATACATGATTACGGCAAGCGTTCGGCGAAGCCGACCCGAGTGCCCGCGATCCGGGCAGTTGGACTCTCTTTGCATGTCGACGCGCCAGCGCACACCGTAACGTTTTCAGTGCCGGATCTACGGGACGAGCAGGGTGGGTATTCTCGCCCCGGGCGCCAATCGTTTATGGGTGCCTGGAAATTGACCAAAGAATAAAAACTTAAGTACCTATGACAAATTTTCGAACAGACTACAAAAATGAAAAAGTGAAAATAATAATATACGTTCGTGATTAAGTGACAGTTGTATATTATAGTCACCAATTGTACTGCGAACGGAACTATATTTGTCTGAATCCTTTCAATTCAGAATGTCGTTTACTTGTAGTTCACGCATTGTCATGTCTTTAAAAAATCGAAAAATAATAACGATTTTTCTGGCGGAGAGGACGGTGGACTACAAAGGGCGCGAGTTTTTTACTAGCCCCGGGTGCCGAATGTCTTGGGATCGGCACTGACGATTGTTTAATGGCCTCCCACTTCGTTCGTCGTCATCCATCGACTCTCTCGATCGTCTTTAAACCGCTTCCGCCAACGTGTACGTCGTAAATACGAGATGGCAGCTTCAACACCGAACGCGCTTGCCGTATCGTATAATATACATTTAAATACGTTTGGGCAAAAGATGTTTTGAGTCGGACACACCGTGTACGCAATCGAATACAGCTCGACACTCGAGCGACCGAACGTGTTAAAACCGTGTACACGTACTCGGTAGACTTTGCACTACCCGAAGCCTTAGTTGTACGAACGATAACGCTATTTATATCGACCACAGAAATGTAGTCCGGGAACATTTCAGACACACTGCGTACTGCTATGCGTATATACGAATTCATTTAATCACGAACAGTTTATTGCCGTTGGATATACGTTTCTATGATATTGTCGTTATATGTTCGAACGGGTCGGATAATGCCGAACATCTAGTGGAATTCGTAACCGAGTTTACACCGAGTGGTGTTCGCTTGCAACGACACGTAGTCATTTCAACATTTGGTACGGCACAAAACGAGGCGATTATTGGAAACGTTCGTGGACAGGACAATTCGCATCGGCGACGGGTCTTTCGTTTTGTTGGGCATTTCCGTGCGCTGACGAAGGCGAAAAAAAATTGTAATTGCACACGTCACGCGCACACTTCAAAACGATTTCGTTTATTGGCCATAAGACGGACGCGTCGAACAATTCCGTCGAATGTTCGTTCGGTTCGTTCACGCGTTTCCCGTCACTCGGCCCTTCGCGTATCGAATGTTATTATTATATTATATTACGAGAAAATAAAAACCATCGCGTGTTTGTACGTTGTATTCTTATACGTTTGCGTTTACAATACGATCACGTGACGACTTCGTGTGATGGCATATTAAATATCAGGAGAGAATAGACAGGCGGCTAGGGGACACAGAACCAGAAAAAATACGAACGTTTTCCAGAGCCGCGTCGCAACTGAATGCCGAACTTTCAGCCCGTAACGTGTACAATATCGTGTATAGGATATCGAAATGTATAACGATATTGTTTTATATTATTACGTCACGTGCGTGAAATCGTGAACCTGCCCACACAAATAACGCGGAGATGCTGGCAAACGATTTTGTCTTCTCTTTTCTTCATTGGAGTCGATGATATCCGTTGCAAGCGTTCGCGGTCCGATACCTCGTCGTTCTCGTTGCGTTTGTGCTTAATAATATAATATATATATGCGGTCGTAAAATAACACTACCGATGCCCTTAAAATCGAATTATTGTTTTTGAACTTCGCAATGATCGTTATTTATATATTATTCTATTACCCTTCTCCACCGAAAAAAAAGACCCTAAATCCGTCATACGAAACAATATACATGTAGACAATACGGCACATATGCAAACGATTTTTTTGACACTTATGTTTATATATGGTAACCCGAAAAAACATTTAAAAGTCAAAAGGTAGAAATTAATAAAATTATACAAAATATAAAACTTACATTATAATGTCACATCTCTTTTTTTTTTAAAAAAAAAGTGTTAGTAAATTAAAAATACATATTATTCAATATTCATATAAAAAAAATAATTTTCGTAAATAAATGACAAAAATTGAGAAAAACGTTCGGAATTATTAAAAGTGTAAACTTATTATTATGTCAGATTCCTGTAGTTCTCACATTTCTACCGTCGTTGTTCATTTTTTTTCTTTTCTCAGACGGTTTATCTAAAATATATTGCGATTTTTTTCTTGGTTAATTTTGTACGATAACACGTCAGTCATGTTGACGATATAACCGCATGTCTCATAACGTAACGACCGACGCGTTTGGAAAATCGAATTATCCGACTACTATTTTGTTACATAATATATTACAGTTTTGTTAAACCAACTTGACGGTTCTTTCGAACAGATTCGTTGAATAGGAGTTCTCTTGAAATCTCGTGTTTGTTACATCGGACGAACGTACGTAAATGTAAATATACACACGTTGTACAGCATAATAATAATACGCATGTGTAGATAAACGGGCACGTGTTCGGCGAGTTGAAATCCGCGACGAGTGTAGTGTCGAAAGCAGTGTATACAATTTTTTGTTTAGGAAACACGCGAGAGACGATTTGTACGGGGCACGGTCTGTCGGTCGATAGGGTGAAAAACATTTGACCGCGACACACGATCTGTATTTGGATCGCCGAAATCGTGTGTCTCGTTGTAAAATTTTACAAAATGAAAATTCGTCGAACACAGAAAATCGGCGTGGTTCCGCCGTATATAGAATACGATATAATTATCGTTATGCAACGTCGGCGTGCATTCTCAAACGTACGCGTTCGTCATACTCACGTGTACGAGGTGTGGCTATTAAACGACAAGACTTTCGAGACTTTTCTCATTCGAGAAGCTTTTTTATTAACAATTTTTAATAATTCAACGTTTTTCTCCTTCTGTTTATACTCTCCTACACGTTTAATACATCGTTCCATCCGTATTTGTCATTGGTTAAACAACGTCGGAAATCTTTTTTCCTTTGCTGATAGTCTCGTTATTTGATAGCCATACCTCGTACGTACCCGCGCGCTTGGTGCGTATTTCATAGACCTAACCAACGATAGATACCGTGTGCTATTACGAATAGTTCTTTTTTTCATACACACACACATATATATATTATTACGATATATTATTATCGTAAAGGACGACGATGGACGCGCGGTCGTAAACGTGGCAAACGCGATAAACACCGACGACGACGACGACGATCTATACGTCGTGCATGTTTGTGTGTGTGTGTGTGTGTTACGTGGCCGAAGGATTATACGATTATTATACGTCGTTCATCCGTGTGTGTAATGTCGTCGTGCGCACTCGTATTACTCGTATAATAAATATAACAATGAATATACGCCGCGTATTACTACGTCGTGTTTAGATCACTACACACACACACACATATATATACGCTGTTATACGGATAATACGTCACATACGCGTGTAAATCGCTTATACGGTTTAAAATATCGATTCGTACGACCGTTAGACGTAATACCTATATCACACTCTGTACGGTACGATTACGGTTAATAACCACGAGCGTCACTGACGATTTTTTCGAGATCTCATTCTTTTATGTACAGTATAATCGAATCAAGACTATTTTTGTATTTTTTTTTTGTTTAACCAATCATGTACAATTTAATTGACCCCACTAACCGGTGCAGTGAGTCCAATAGGCGAATGAGCCCCATAAGCGGCGTCTACTGTATACTTCGGGGTACGCGCGTTTTTACAACGTCCCGTTTCAATCAACATAACGCATTCGTTTTGCCTCCGTTATAGTTCGTCTTTAACAGAGTCCGGTGGAAAAAGAAAACGTCCAGGTACAAATTTCTCACCGAAACGATGCACAATTGGAACGAGTTGCTTGTTCGTAAACCATACGAACGGGGTATACTCGACGATACTTTTGCGGTCGAGTTTGAAATTGAGACATTTTAGCGCGGGAGGCGAGTGCAATCGTTTTCCACCCAAAAATCACAAATTTCATTTTTTTTTTAAATTCTATACGAAACAAACAGAGAATAGTGATTAGTCGGCTGAGGTGTTTTTTTGTCGTCGTTAACAAACTATATTCTGAAGATCGACCGTCGTCGGCGGGACGTGATTCCGACGGGACTCTGAGACCGAAACGTGTAATGCATGTAATTATTACTGTAGAGTGTCGTATGTTATAATGTCACCACTGCCCATACACCCAGTGCCGTATTAACGAACACGCCGTCTGGGGACAGATTTTGAAATGTCGCCCTTTACGCGCTACAAGAAAATAAATAATAATACTGTTACAATCTTTTAATTAATAAATAATACACTGTTTAAATTTGAACCGTCAGGGCTACGAGTAAATATACAAATTTCAATGGGAGTAGACGATACAAGTTTACAATTTTCTTTTTCTGGCCCTTTGTGCCGCAAACTCTTTAATAATGCCACCCCAGTCCATATTTCCAATAGACAACGTTGGTCAACGGTGTTCTCGGGTAGTTTCTCCCTCTCTTTAAAACCGAGAATGATCTGTCGCCGCTAGCGTTGTTGGTATTGATACAAAATGTTTTGAAGTTATTTCGTCAACACTCGGAAAAGAATGGTTCAACTTTGGTCTTGTTAACGGTTCGAGTGAACTGCGCATTGATAATTTTTTTAACGGAAAATCTTTAGCGTCAAATGAAATCGTCCGATCTTCAGTCGGTCGCGGGCTATTCTCGTACTGTCTCGGCGACGGACGAGAGCGTGATTGCCAGACAACGCGACACTGTACAAATAAAACGTTTTAAACGATAAACGTCAAATTCAGTACGAAAAACGCCATTGTTTCTACTGTCTGACTATACGATTTATATCCGAAAATAATAGCAAATGCGACGCGATCTTTCCGTGATTAGAAACTCACACGCGGCACGTTAGTAATGCCGTCACCGCGGAAACAATAATATACCGCCGCGGAATTTCTGACGCGGAAAAATGTGCTTCTCGTTTCAGTAATTAATAAGTCTTGTTCAAGATCGTTGTAAATCAGAAAAAAGCACAACTTTCGCCGCCACTTAGCACGACGGGCACTGCCGTACACCGTATTATTATTGTATACCGTCAACGCTGCGGCGCTATATCGCGTCATTCGGACATGCAATAACAGGGCATAGCCGGGCTACGGACAAGTGCATTCCTTTAAACTGGCTTGAATAAAGTTTATTGAAAAAAAAAATAATAATAATAATCGAGTTATCCACTTGAAAATCTGCACGGAATGCGCTATTGCAGATAAATTGTCCGTTTCTGTCGAACTGCTGCAGCGTATCATCGAGTACTGTTGTCTAATCAAATAGCAATACTTTCGTCACGACAAATGGAACGACGAAGAAACGTTCGAGGAATATACGTCGAACAAAATTGAACTTTTCCGAGTGACTTTGTTTTCAAATAACTCGTCGAGTCGATCGGGTTACGGAAAAACAATCGACTTTTGGACACCAGTTATTTTCGTGAAAAAAACAAAAACAAAACACCGTCCACGGAACGTTACAGAATGTTGTAAAACCGTGAAAACTACCGTGGAGAACGTAGCGCGGCCTCGCTATTCGTTTGAAAATCTTCGATTCTTTGCGCGACCGTTACAAAAAAAGCCGACGAGCATTTTCCCGGTATCCACGCAATCGTTCTTTTATTCTGTTAACCGCGTACACGATCACACGATCATATATATACATACATACGAACAGGAATATTCCGGTCACGGGAATAATAACAATACGACGTTTACGGGCGGCGGGGATTAACCCCTTTTGGCCCCCCGCCCGGGCCGCCGGACGCCCCTCTCGTACACGCGCGCAAGGGCCGCGGAGGCCCCGGCGGGGTGTACGCAGACGTATAACACCACGACGACGACGACGACGACGACGGTGGCGGTCGCGGCGGCGATTTCCGCGGGTCGCGCGCGTCCCCGTTCGTCCGTCCGTCCGTCCGTCCGTCCATCCGTCCGCCAAAGGGGGGTTAATCGATGTCGGAGGGCACGCCGGGGGAAATTCCGACGCGACGGCGCTTTCGACGGTAAGCGTATAACATGGTGCGTTTCGTCGGTCGTGTGAGGGTGGGTTGATGGGTGGGTGGGTGGGCGGCCGTCGCGTGACCCGAACGGACGCGCGGACCGGCCGACAGAGCGCGACGCAGCCGCCGCCGCCGCCGCCGCCGACCGGCGGCCGAGGGCGGCGGCACTATCGATTTTCCGCTCGCGCACGCACGCCGCGGCACGCGACCCCCGGGGAAAACCCCGAGCCCGGACGGCGAATTAAAAATTCCCGTTCCGCCGTCCGCACGAACGTATTTCGGCGGCGAGGACGCGCCGTTGTCGTCCGACGGTCCGAGAGTTTGGCCGGCGGCACCGACGATAACTTCGTTCGCCGTCTTGGTCGAGTCGCGTTGCTGTTAGTTAGGTACCGAGGCTGTCACACGAGACGTAGACGGACGATCGCGTGCGCCACGTGCCCGACGGAATAGTAGCATTACGTTTGTCGTACCGATAAATCGAGTAGACCCTGTTTTCCTTTTGTGTTGTGACTGGACGGTCGGCCGCCCGTGTCCCTCGTCCGGACGTACGTCAACGCAGGCGGTGGTCACGCGTCGGTCGCGATTTTTCTCTCGTCATCAGTTGATTTCGTTTGCACGATTGGAAATCACGCGAACACAGAGTTCGGTTTTGAAAACGATGTTCCCGCAGAAGCACTCGTCACGGGTAAAGTTGACGTGATCATCGCGCCGTAGTGTTTAGTGCCGAGGAATTACCGGTTCTTCCACGTCGTTCTCCCGAGTGTAAATCGTGTATTTGACCGAAACGAATAAATACATTTCTCGTACAGCGTAGTGGTCCATGCGTTTTCCAAACGCCAAACACAATTAACAGCCGTCGCGATCGTTTTCCCGCGTACAGAGTCCTATTGTCTGATCGTTCCTCCGCTCGAACATCTATTTGTACTTGCGTTTGACCAACCAGTCGATAATAATTACACGAGTCGGAAACCGAGTGACGCGTGTTTGTGTTGCCCCGCGTCGTCGTCGTCGTTTGGCCGTTACGTTATCATCTCGTGCGCGCACCGGGAGGAGAAATATACGCGCCCGAGCACTGGGTTTGCCTATGCGAAACGCCTCGCTACCCGGTGGCCTATCAAATTACTGTTATACAATTATTACGGATCGATAGTGTTGTCATTTTGCCGCGGTCGCTTAAAACGATAACGGTCAATGACGATTGTTTACCGCGCTGTTCGAACGGTGCATCACGATGCGTTCGTTGTCGCGTCACTCAGGCCTGTTAGCCGGTCCGCACAGAATCGCCCGTGTTGAGATGTACAACGTTTCGTCCCGTCCGCACACACGCCGATTGTCGTGGAATATCGGCCGGGACCGCGTGCAGTCTGTCGTTGGTATGTTCGAGAATCGACAAAAATATTTCAATACCGTGTTGTCATGTTTCGCGAACGACTTGAACGCGTCCGAAACTCGTCTTATACTCATTACTTCCATCTATATACATCGTTACATTTCATAAACAGTTACACAATCAAGAGCTTATCGAAACGTAACTATTAACTATACAATTGTTATAACGTTTTCTAATATATGAAGTCAATTAAAGTCGGTTAACGTTCTTGAAAAGAAAAAAAATACGCATGTTTAATTGTTCACGAACATATCCCGCTGTTCTGAAAAGTCTGAGTTTTCGGCATATCGCTTTCGGCGACAGACGAAACTCCCAAAGCGTCTTTTGTCCCACCGACGAGCCTCGTCTGCTTTTTTCATTCGTCTTAGTATTGATTGTAATTTTATTTATTTATTCGCCGACTTCGTTTCGACCCACCTGTGATAGAAATCCGATTTTCCGTTCTACTCGAACGTACGCCACCATTAGCTTATTTTATTCGGATACAAATGCATCGCGTTAACGAACATCGTATGTAATCAGTTTTTCTCTTAACCGTCTTAAACACTTCACCGCACGTGAAATATTAAATTAACGGATATTAGGCACCGGCAGAGCATAAGAGGCCACCCGTCGACGGAACGACGACGCGTGTCTGCTTCTGAATTCCTGGTACCGTTTTACAACTCGTCATGTCGAAAGAACAGTTAGATCGAGTTGGATAAGCCGGACAAGGCACGGTGGATATACTCTCGCGTCCTTCCCAAAAATAAAGTCCTTCTCGACACTGTCCTTCGTGGGTTTCATCTCATCGAAAGCACGTCTGACGGCATATTTCGTTCACACGAGCGCGAGCGTTTTAGATGGATTTTTTTTTTTACAAAAACGTTGTTCAGTACGTCAGGCGATTTATTATTCAATTGCGTGCGTATTCACGACAAACACGTCGTATTATTATGTTGTTCACCATTGTATTCTGTACAACGTATACGTTTACATACATTCGTTCGGTGTGATAAATACGCGGTTTTAAGTGAAAGAAAAAAAAACGATATACTATCGCGTCCTTCCGAAAAACAAACTACGGCTGCTCTCGACACCGTCCGTCGTGGGTTTCATCTCGTCGGAAATGCGTCTGACCGACGTATTTCGTTCACACGAGCGTGAGCGTTTTATTTAGGAAAACGGTTCAGGACATCAGGCGATTTCTTGTTTGATTCCATGCGTGTCTTTATATCCCACAACAAGTACATCGTATTTTCGCTATTGTATTCTGTATAATGTATGTGCTTACGCGCATTCGTCTGACGTGATAAATACGAGATTTTAAATGAAAGCAAAAACAACTCGTTTCTTTATAACGGTAATTTTCTGTTTAACGAATTCGTCCGAAAGAACCGACGAGTTCGTTAAATGGGTTCAACTAAATATTATCACAATACACACGGCACGCGTTCATTCTCCGTCATGGTTGTACAATAGACGCATACATACATTGTGTATCGATATGACACGAACTAATTAAATTAAGCGAAATATATAATATGACACCGACGCGTAAAACGTAATACGTAATATTGTATATATATATGTTGTATTGTTTGATTTGTCGTATTAAATTAAACAATTTTCAAAAAAAAAAAAAAAAATCATAATATTTTTGTCGCACATACAGTTTGTACAGTCAACTTAAGAAGTTATAAATCACTTGATTTAGTTAAAAGTTAAAAAAAACATTAGAGTAAACAATGATACGAGACGTCTTATATTGCATTAAGTCTTACATGCCATTCACTATTATGTTCGTATTGCCAATCATTATTGTTAATTTAACTTGATTTACATATTCTCTGTATAAAATTAATTCGAAATCAAATTAACGTGAAGTTTTACAAAAGTAAATTAACTCTTATAACTCTGTAACGGCCGGACGTTACGGATATATACGTTGTAATAGCATTATATGTTTATAAAATATGAATACGATGGAGTTTATAATATGTTTTAATCATACTGTCATTCCTCTTATCTCTTCGTAATACTATTACGTCATTTAATTATTGTGACATACCTATATATATATATCTTCGCGGTATAAATTACGAGATTTTATAATAATGTCTACGTATTTTTTTGTTTTTTTTGTTTTTAGTCTTTTTTTTTAGATATCATCATTTTATTTTACGCTCATAGCTTATGCGATTATGCGTTTCGTAAATTATGGGTTTTATTTTTTCATCGTGTGCGTACGTCGATAATATATTATTGAAATGAGACGGCTTTCGCAACATTTACAATTTATTTTCAAAGCGACACATTATGTAATCCGTTTTGCGTCTAGACGCGCGTTTTATTAGTCAATTTACAACTGAATAAAATGTAAAAGCAATAAAAATTAGTAAAAAACACGTTATTACGATTTTGAATTTTGTTTAAATCTACCCATGTCCAGAATAATAACTGGAATGACTAAATCATTCTTTTGTTCGCCAATCGAATCGATTACCCGGTACTCAGTAAATGTATTTACTTTTAGAAAATAATATACGTCTATAACAATAATTGTTAATTATTAACCGTATGTTCGTGTAATATACGCACGAGCGTTCCAATTAATTTCTGTATATTATAAGTGGTTTTTTTTATTAGTGTTTTCAACAATTATATTTAGAACAAACAATGGACAGATATGCGATTAGTTTTTATGATGTAATATGCAAATATAAAATAATTAACTTTTATTATATCGAATATTTCGTGTTGTTTGCACTATTGCAATGTGTTACCGATGAAAATTATATTTCCATCATAAAAAAATTGTTTCTTAAAAAATGTGGTTTTAACTTGTTCTATCTGATTTGTAGTAACATTACTATAAATTAAAATCTTCAATTATTTTTCAATCGTTTTATTTGATGAATTTTCGCGAGTTTTTTTAATCGCAGATCATAGCAAGTCGCTATTACAATTTATTTACAAAGTATATGTTCTTGTACCATAAGTGTTCTATCTTATATAGATAACTAAAATAATTGAATTTCCAACGTATACATTCTGAGTGGGTCAATATTATTGGTATATACGCCATTACTACGTGTTATGTACTGAACGTGTAACAATAATTTGATTAGCCTCATGTCGTCAAATTGCATTTTCCGCGTCCTTTATACATGTACAAGTATATGTTTACTACTATACACGAAATTGCGTTATTGTTTTAGCATTTGTTACGTAAAATGTAACTACTAACCAATTTTCGTTTCTAAGTAAAACGAGAAAACTATTGATTTTACAACGGGCGTAAATTCGCACAGGTATTATGTGTATATATATATATATATCTGATGATAGATTAATATAATAAGGTAGAAAATATAGTACACCGGCACACTGCAATTTACTGCGAAACACTGCGTTTAATCAGAAACATTGTTAAATTAGCGTTTTGTTTTTGGTTAAAAGTTTATCGACAAAACGAGTTTACATATTATTATGTATCTCATTGTGGTAATAAATAACGACATTTTGACATTCCGCGTCAACTTTAATTCTCCAAAACAGAAATAATGCCATTATTATGATATACATATATATATGTATATCTGTTCCCTTCTCGTTCAGTTAAGTAAATTTAACAACAACGTTATTTTTTACTGTTGGTTTTTGTAATAAATAATAATAATAATAATAATAATAATAGACATTTTTAAATTTAAATCGTTATAATTTATGCACGTATATTATAAATTGTGTATTTATAATACAGTCGTCAGTCCTACGAAGAAGAACACATACGAGTTAATTATTTATTTGTGCGAGCGTATATTAAACGGCTCGGTGGCGTATTTAGGAATTATTTTAGGAGAGGGTAATGAGACAGTAAATCACGTTTTTTTTATTAACGAATATTCTAAAACACTTATTTACCGTCTACGTACATATACCTAAATACTTTTACTATAGCATATAAAAAAAAACGTCAAAAAAGGGATCTATTCTCCAAATCCCTCCATAAATTTACTACTGAAATAGCTAGGGGAACGACTTGAAATTCGAGTTGTTGAATTTTTCACTTCTCGTGACTTGGTTGTGTGTATATATAATATATACAGTCGTAAATCGAGTTTTTGAGAATTTCATCTATGAGACGGTACAATTTATATAACTTTTCAATGATTAAATAAAAAGTTTTACTGAAATAATTCGACCACAAAAAGCACGTAGAATTACATTTTGTTTTTGTTTTCCTGTAAAATTTTACTTAGTTTCTTTAATTAAATAATATTCACATTATACATACATATATGTATTTGTAGGTAAGTTGTGCTCATGTTTGCTGAAAATCTATTTACGGTTTTCATTGTGTGTTTTATTTTTGAATTATATTAAAACACATACTGGATATTCTTTGAAGATTTGCCGGCAAAATGTATAAATTGGATAACGTAGAACCAATTATTTCACCGAAGTTTCAATTAGTAAATCTTTGTGAAATATCTCGTAATATATAAATGTAATACGCTTACATTTCTCTAAAATATACTCATACGACTAAAATAAACTAAAAAGAATATATATATATTACTGGGTTTTTATCAATAATTTATTATCATATTTATTATACAATTAACAAACAACAAAAAATTCAAATTAAATTAATACAGACGAATACATTAATAATTAAAAAAAAAATTAAAAATAATTTGAAAATTCACATATAAATTGTACTGGAGAAAAATATTTTTTATATGATTTTTGTGAAACAAACTGATAAAAAAAATCTCGTTTTAAATATTCATTCGACTGCGCATAATATATTAATATGCATATACATAATATCCTATGTCGTTATAATACGGGACAAAAAACTAGATTCCATGCGCTAGTAAAATTAAATTTAAAATGTATACATATGTATATATATATACATTCTCTTTTGATGTCGCTTGATTTTATTATTAAGTGTTATACGAGAAAAAAATTGTTTCAAAGTTGCAATTGTTGGATTTTAAATAAAAACAAAATTTTACGTGAGAAAAAAAGTTTTCTTCGTGCATTATGTAGGTACTAAAATCATTTTCTCAAAATGATAAGTTTTAATACACACGAGAAAAAGTTTATATGAATAAAACGTTTTTATAAAATATTTATGAAAAAAAAAAAGTTTGACGTTGTAATTTAAAACGATATATATTTATATATATATCCTGTTATTACCCCGTCGGATAAAAAAAAATATTTTCCTTGAATGTGCATAAAAAATAATTTTGCTATTAAATGTTAATATTGAATTATACATGTATTAAAAAAACCACGAGTAAAATACATTTCATAAGGTTTATTTAAAATATTTTAGATTTCCCAAAAACCATTTTTTATAACTATATAATATGTATATACGGACTATAATGCTCGGGGAATATTTGAATGTTTAAAATCATAAAATCAGTGTAATAATAACATTAGCACCACGTATACATTGTTAATTTTCTTTAAACATCGTATTAAATATAAATGATTGGCTCTATATACTCCCGGATTAAAGCATCGGCAGACATGGACACATAGTATGTAAACGATATCTAATGCATTACATACGGATCGATAATATGATTACGAGTCATTGAAGTCGTGTAAAAGTGACCATTTCCCTATGAATTCTAAAAGTTCGACACGACAGCGTCCCGTCATTATGTCTGCAGCACGTGTAATACACTTTTCTCGGTATTGGTTTAGCGTGTTCGCTTTTTTGTATAACGTATTATATAATTTTCCGTGTTATATTAGTAGGCACGTATAAAAGCGTATACTTACACTTAATATAAACGATTTTTTTTTTTTTTTTTAAAACATCAATTTAAGATTAATCTCCTTGTTAATGGTTCTAAACACGAAAACGCAATATTACGTAGCTGTATAAAATGTATAATAATATATTTCAAGCGAAAGTATATATATATATATATATATATTTTCGCTAATAAATATACGTTTCGGACGGCTGTTATTCACAGGTAATTACGAGGAAACAATAAATTTAACATGGTTTATAGCCTTATGCATTAAATTTAAAATGTAAAATATTAATATTGTATTCAGTAAATAGACACGCATATTATTTCGTTTGACGTTTTGCGTATGTTTATGACAATATATGTAATTATAATGATAATTTATATTTTTTATTTGACGGAAGGAAAAGTCCAACGCAAAAAAAAAAATGCTTTGATATACCGAGCGACGAAACGCGTGTTTATCCAATAAAAAGTTTACCATTTTGCCGCTTGAAATCAGTTTCTCGCGATTTTCTAGGAATCTTTTGAGAGTTCTTAACTTTTTACGAACCCGACGAATTTATAAATCGTAAGCGTACATATAAATTTAAACTTAATTCTTTACTATCCTTTTTTTATTTCTATACACACATTTTTGGCGGTCGGTCGAAAAGCAGTTCAAAATGGTGGAGCGTGAGTTTTTCGACGCTGGCATACGAATGCCGATGCCACACCTGCAGAAATGCATCCGTCTATAAAACGACTGTATACTACGCGGTACAATCTCTGTACGTTTTATGAAAAATATACTGTTCGATGTTTTAAAAACGTCGTGTAACCTTACTTTTTGGACGACCCTCGTGTACGGAAACACATATTATGTATACGTATTTATCGTGAGTATAGGTATAGATATATATATATATCTATACACGTAGACAACCACCGACGACTGTGTGGTGTCATTCTCGCTCGAATAGTAATCGTTTTCACAACACACGATAACAATTGATACAATAATGTATATATACGCCTATATAGCGGAACAATAAAACGAAATAGTTTATCGACGCGGTGTCGTTATTTGTTACCTTTATTGAAATAAAAATGTTTATTGTTTTTGTTTTGCGAACTGCTCTTTCATAACGATATTCAGACGTCAGACGTCATTATTGCTATCGGTACTTTATAATAATATACAACGCTTCGGGTTAGTCGAGCGATCGTTTTCCAACTTACATTACTCGGTTGATTTTTCATTTAAAAAACACATTTATTTCCGTACAAAAACACAGTTAAATAAACAATATCTTCTCGTATTTATTGTTCGACTCTATTTTCGAAATTCGACGGTCTTTCCGATCTGTCCACGTGCGATGTTTTCCTCGACACATTACAGTCTCGCGTTTACCGTGTTTCATAGAGATATATTATTTTTCCAACGAAAAAATATTGCATGAAAACGACAGTTGTTTGCAATTTTTACGAAAATCAATGGGTTTTCAAACAGTATATCGTTGTTGAAAACGCGATGTTCCTTCTGACCGTCACTTCTGTTGCAATATCCCGAAATCGCCGGCAGATTAAACGCACGTCTTTCCCGCACTCGTGTATGTAATATGCAAGTGCACGTGTAAATTGATTACGATTTTCCATTAAACGGAGTCGTCTTGGCACTCGCCGCGTACATACCCAATTATAATATGTAGGTTATACACCTATATTATGTGTGTGTGTGTGTGTGTGTGTGTGTGTGTGTGTGTGCACGCGCGCGCGTACGTAATAGACCATAAAATACGGGGGTGCGCGTTCGTCGAAAAATCATTTCGCAATCAAAACGTATCCGCTATGCCTACCGAATTGATTAAACGCGGCAAATTACTTTCGTAGATTGTAATTAGACAATTAAAATCTAGTTATGAACACCACGAATACCGCGCGAAGTGCAAACCCGGCGGCGGTTCTTCTCGCCGCAGAAACGCCCGCGGCACGTGCAAGTATTATTTTACAGCAGAATAGAAAACGCACGTACTTCGCGCTTTGACTTGCTCGCCGGGCACCCGTAATATAACGGCGCGACGTTACGGCCGTTTTATTGTCGAACACATTGTCCGTTTTAACAAACGAAAGTATCTGAACGACACGGGCGTTGTGATATCAGAATAGTTAGCCCAGACGGGTCTAGTAATGCCGGAAAAATATTATGCGACTTTTTAATATGAAAACATAAACAATAGGTATACGTATACGTTCGGTGCGTTGTAGTTATAAACAAAACATTTTACGTCTATTTTTGTGAAAGGAAAAAATTAATAACTTGCGTAACGTCCAAAGTAATAACCGTTTTCATAAAATTCGCAGCGAGGTGCTATATACGTGCTAGATTCACGTTCTTGTATCACGTTTAGCGGAAATTGTTTTCTATAATATTGAACCAATATTTATTTTATTTTATTTTATTATTATTATTTTTTTTTTTTTTTGTACGCCGTTTGCTAATATATTTTTTAATTACTATATACATTTATACACGTCTTAAATATTAATTATTGATCAAAGCATATGCATAAACAAACGCAGGCTTAGAATAATTGACTTTGTTGATCGTATACATACCATCATAAAATAAGAATAATTAAATTCAAGATCGTATTCTATTAAGTTTTTTGATAGTAATTTATAATCGTTATGAAATCCAAAAATAAAAGTACCTCGAAAAAAAATTTAAAAAAATTCAAATTACATACAAATTACTCGTTTATTCCGTTTTAAAATGTCAAATTAAGACAAACTATTTAAATGGTTCACAATAATAATTAACGCTCGTTATTCTCTTACTAAAATATTGCACACGACCGCATTATATATATATATGTGTGTGTCTATTATTGGCCTATACTCGACAATAATAATTACATTTCGGTTTATATATCGAGTGCCGTCCTACATGGGCAACGTAAACTGCAACGTTTCTTTTATTTGAACTTTGAGCGTTCGTTGTGTAAGCATTTGGCGAAACACTGTTTCGTACTCGAAAGAATATAACATGTAACACACACACGTGTGTGTGTATGCTGCGTAGACACTGTGTGTTATTGTGTGGCTATTGTACGAGAATCTTTTTTTTCTTTTTATGTTTATTGACTGAGATTACGGTTGACATTTCCTGAAAACTAACATTTTCGAAATGTAAAACTTTTCTCGTAACATGTATTGAGTTTCTTTGATAAAAAAAAGTCCTGTCGATAAAAACGAATTAAGTGTAGATATCAATGTCTTTTCGTATTAAGTAACTCGTGGTCGGACTTCAAATAAATGTAAATCTTTATCGACCACCGGAACGTCATGAAAGCTTAACATTTTGTAGCATAGCAGATTGATATATTTACTGTTATTCTCAAAGTCTTACAATGCACTCGTATTCTTCTTAATACTCTGAGGAAATAATGACCCGTAACTGTGCGCAGTAAATAAACGTTATTTATACATTATACCCCATTAATTTAGGTTCAGCACAAATATTTATTATATAATAATATACGCTTAATTGTTATTATAAGTTAGAACATTATTATAATGGCACACAAAATGCAAGTGCCAAATACATTATTATAGTAGTTACGTACTTACGAAGTAATGCCTTGTGAGTTGCGATCATAACTTACGTCAATATATGACAATGCATGTACACGAAATATTTTAAACGAGTATACAAATGTTGATTTTAAATTCAATTTTGAGCGCGAAACTCGATTTATCCAAAAACGGTCGAGATATATTTTTAAAATAACGGACGTACGCCCGTAAATCCTACTGGGTTTATTTTCGAAGTTTTTCATTTTCGAAAGTAGTGGGAAAATCTAAACAAAATATAATTCCATTCGAATATACCATTTGTGTTCGATTTCTAATCTAAAGTCTACACGAAACTTCTGGAAAGTCCTTTCTGACCTAAAACTTATTTCCAAAAGAGAAGAAATACATTACTATACTAAACCAATCCTTCGCTTACTATTTGAATTTTCGACTATTTCGCTTCACTCACAATCTAAAATATATGGTTAAATATGATATAAAGTTAATATATATATATATATGTATAGGTATACCATTTACGTTAAGTATTAACATCTATAGCTATAAATATAATTTAATACGGTTCTACGTAAAAAACAGTTGTATTTTGTTTTTTTCAGTAAAATGTGTTTAATTTATAACTGCAGCTATGAACTCTAATTACGTTTTATAATGACATATATGATATACTTGGTCGACTTGAAAATAATTGAATAATTATTACATTTTTAGTTGCAATTTCGAGTAGAAATGTGCTCACATATAACGAGGATGTGCACTTAATAAAATTAATTCTAACCGTCCTACACATTTCCAACGAATTATCCAGTTATTCGCAATTACAATTCAGACACCGTTCTGACATTTTAAACGCGTCCTAATCAGAACTATGAGAACAGTGTGTATTTCAGCATGCATTGTATATATTATATGTGTGCGTAAAATGAGTGAAACGAGACGGTGTGTCGTTGTTTTGATTGCAGTGAAATAGTATGAGATGTGTATTAAACGCTATAATGAAAACGGCAATTAAAAGAATTTTAGGATGTGTATATAATATTAGTATATAATATATTATTATAAAAAAAGTTTTTAATTGGAAGCATTAGATTTTATGCTAGGTGCACTATGTAACGCATATAATGTTAGAGTTATGAAAAATGAGAAAGGCAAACTATTTTTGCACGAAGTTAGTTAGTTAGTCGGTGAACGTTTTCGAGGAACGTATATAATTTCGTAGATTTCATACTTGTCCACTGAAACGCTTGAAACATTATTACGAGTCAAAACAATTTGAATACGATTTAGTTGATGAAATACTATATAGATACGATTGTATTTGTATAGATTTGTATTACAGATTTTTTAGCATGTAAAATAAAATTTTAAAAATGACGTACTATTTATTATATTTTGTAACGTTTGGTGCTTATATGCGATTTAAATACTTATTTATTTATTTAGAAATCTAAAATGTGGATAATTGAATTTAAACAACACTTTTTCTCAAGTACATTATGTGATAAAATCAGTTTAAAAATAATACAATATATATATATATATTATAAAAACACTAATTACAAAACGTTTCGTAATTTTTAAGCTTTCTACTAAATAATTTGTTACTGAAAGACAATTATTTGCCATATATAATGATAAAATTGACTAAAATTAATTTGGAAGAAAAATTGAAATATCGACATAAATTTCTATATGTAATATGATATTTTTTAACGTAAGTGGGAGCGGAATGAAAACGATGTCAGTAAAGGTGTACTATGAAAAAAAAAATTAGAAAGTACTTATAGTAATTATTGTTGTAGTAAATTGATATTTGAAAACAATGAAAATAAACGTCCTACATACAGATAATTTGTAATTTCTATGATTTATATATCTCATAGAAATTACAATTTTTCCAACGGTTTGGTCGCACTTTGGCTTATACTATACCAAATTTGAAAATACACTGGACTTATGTATTGTGTAATGTGCGTTGGTTTCTATGAATCATTTGACAGCATAACAATTAATATTAATATAATGGTATTAATTAGACGAATAAAACCAGTCGACCGGCAAACTAATGAATTATAACGGTTTACGACTAACTCGCAGACAAAACGACTTATGGCTAGTAAATAAATTATAAACTTATATCGACTGGCGAAATAAAAACTAATCGCAAATTCCCATTAACGTGCGCCCTCCCGAATAAAATCCATCGCCGTTCGGAGTGAATAGTCGTGCACGGAAGTTCCCCTGGCCGTAGGTCGTGACCGGTGACCAAAAGTGGGTCACTTGCAAATTCTCGGCGAGTCACGGGAAAACCTTTGCAACAAAATAATGATTTGCTTTAACGTAATTCAGAAAATGTGCATCGTCCTGCCCGAGACGTCGTCCGCATGGCACGTGTTATGCGTGTTAAAACGTTGCTCCCCGTGCGCAACCAGATTTCTCTGTATTTCGTTTCCGTCTTTTAGATCAGCGTTTCCCAAAGTGTGTTCCGGCAGATGTATTTGATTATTGAGAAAATTATTTTATATTATATTTGGATTATTTATATTATTATAAATTATTATTTTTTATTATTTAAAAAAATTTCACCTAATAGTTACTAGTATAATAACTTTATATCCGGATCATTAAACGAGTTTTGGATTGGACTTAAGGACGAATACCCATCCCTAGTTGAAAAAGCTATTATAACTCTAATCCGTTTGTAACAACCTATCGTTGTGAGGCTGGTTTTTCCTCTTATGCGTATACCAAAAGTAAATACAGAAATAGATTGGATGCCGCTCCGGATCTAAGAATTCAAGTTTTAGATATAAAACCCAATTTTAAAACTATTGTAAATCAAACAATGAAACAATTTCATTCTTCTCATTAAAAATATTAATTTGTTATTTTAATAAATACAATTCTGATTGAATTTTTTTTTTAACTAATTTTAATAAACAATAATCATTAACAATATCATTAAACCATTTTTATAGAGTATTGGTTTTTTTTTTTTTTTTTTAGAAAAATTGAGGTTGAGTTGGAGTTAAAGACATTGGAGTTCCGCGAAACACAAACTATTTCTTAAGGGTGCCGTGGTCATAAAAGTTTGGGAACCGCTGTATTAAATAATACGATTTCACTACAATGTTATTTTAACACGTTTTAGCCGTGCGATATTATGTTGTGAGCATTCCGTCAAAAGTATATACTTCGCGTCGTTAGTCTCACGAAGTGAATCGGGAATTTCAATAATAATTTGCGTCTACACGCAGGTATCTCGAAAGCATATCACTCGTTATTATACCATTAATTTTCGTTCGCGTCAATCATTGTTTTATAATGATATAAGAAGAAGATCGTATCGACGACTCGCGCGTGACGGCAAATCATCATTAACGCATAATATTTATTTTACATTTATTGAACAGACGAAGTTCTGTACGACTAGCCCATCAGTGGCGGCGCAAACTTGAAATGTTCACGAGGCTGTTTAAAATCTTTACCACCGACCTACCCAGAATTTTCGACACGCAGTTCCAACCGGAATTCGGTCGAGAGCGAATACGTTTTGGGGAATTGTTCATTATTCACTGACATTTGACGAACGTCCAAGCTGTACAATCTCAGTGTTCTTACAAAATCATAACTGATGAAATAGTGAAAATTATTCGATCAGATCTGTGTAGAATGTAGGATTAGGTGTGCTTAATTTAGCATCTATAATAAAAAAGTATCCAAGGAGTACAAATAAACGAAAACGAACGGTCAACAAAAAGCGAATTTTTGAAAATTGATCAACGATTTCATGATATTTAAAATAATACTGTAATTCTCAAACGGAAATAATTATGTGCAACGTCAACATAAACGGATATTTCGATTTTAACCGTATAACCGTTGCTGTTTTCAGTGGAAACATTAGCCATTTCGTGTTCAATATCGTCCGTATTTATATATAATACGATGTATACAGACACAAATTATAATCATAAAATATGACACACTCTGAAACTCGCACGTATTTATGTATTATAAATGCGCTATTTGCATTTAAATGGGAAATTTAACGTGTGTGTGTATATATATTGAAATGGCACATACAAACACAGCGGTTCACGAAACATAATTTTATTCATTTTACTCTAAAAACACTCGTAGCTTTTACGCTTTTCTTCGAATAACGTTAATAGTAATAATAATAAAATCCGTGTCTTACTGTAGCGTCTACATTGTTGTAAATGCAAAACCCATTAAATCTAGTGTATATATATATATATACATACACGTTTAATATGAAATCGTAAAAATTATTGATCAATATCAATTGATTTACCGTAAACGCGTGATGCGCGTGTCGCCGTCGACCTGTGTCCGGCGCACGGTGAAAACACGAGATCGCTCAAGGCCGTTTTCGAAAATACAGGAAACGCGGAGCGAATCGAACCGATCGGAGCACACGCGTCGCGCGTTTGAGCTGTGTCGGTGGAAATGGGACGGCGCGCACGCTTCCCTACAACAACGCGTGATCGTCGTGTAAAAATAAGGAACCGTGTTTCCGTTAAGTGACCGACGGACGCCGCTATTCGATTGGGACGAACGAATCAAGCCGGCTCGGTAATTATCTCGGTTTTCTTACGTCGTGGGACCGTGTCCGGGAGGAGATCAAAAGTTTTGACTTGTTCGGATTTCGAATAATCGATCGACGACGATAACGGAACGGAAAACAATCGGGTTTCGTCGGATAACACGGAACGCGCGAGTCCAAGACGCTTTCCGGTCGTTACCTGCAGCCGCACAAAAAACACGGCGAGAGAAAAACAGAGACGAAACGGATTAAACCAAAAAAAAAAAAAAAAATAACAACGAACGAAACGGTAACCATTTTGTGTGTCGGCGCGAAATATTAATACGTACGCGCGCGCGCGCTTATTATCATATTACGCGTGTGCGAACGCGCCCCGCACGTTTCGGCGTATAAATGTAAACCGTATCTCATGGATACACGCCGACAACGCGTGCAATAATAATAATAATAATAATATATTTTCCGTCCAATCGCGTTTCCGTACGGGGACTTGTGTTCGTATTATACACGCAACGTACACAATACGCCAACGTTAAGTGTCTCTCGAAACGTGGTCCCGGTACGCGTGTAGACGACAATGATATTCGAACGATTTCCGAGCGTCGTCGTCGGCGGCGAATAAGGAGATGGCGCGATGGGAACAGAGAGACAGAGAGAGTCGAGGAAACGAAACAATAATAATAATAAAAACGATATAAACATATTTACACGATCTCCGACGATAATCGTCGGCATAAAATTTCGTAGAGACGTTATTTCGAAATTCGACGGCGTATAATAAAAATAATATATGTGTACAGCCCATATGCTTTTCGATCAATTTCATGGACCGACTCGCTTCGCCGGGTTTATTATTACTTTTGAAATTAAATCTATGGAAACAAATGGAAATATAACGTGATGATTAGTAGATTTCCAGTGTTGTGTTCGCGTTGCAAAATCTAATCTCTGATTAATACGATCCAACAACCGTATTGTTTTGTTATTAAATGTGCTATTCGATGACGATCTTCCGGTATTTTCATCAATTGTCGATTCGAATTCGTACGATTTCAATGTGTCGGAAAGATTTTGCATTTTACACTGGGTAGCCGGGGGTTATCGAAAGTTACCGCTAAATACACAACAAACAAACGCTTAGATTCTTTGTATTTGATGAAATATTAATGATAATAACAAAACTTGTTCTCAATATTATCGTTTTGTTTTTTAACAATTCGACAAAAAGTTCGAATAACAGAGAACAAAAAACCGCGTGATCGAGCGTCGTATGCACGTATACATTTCCAAGGGAATACTTTTCAAACAATAATAATTAACAACGCGGTCCGGACGTACGGACGAAAAAACAAAAACAAATCGGTTTTCAAACACTGAAAGCAATTGGTCTCGCGATAAACGACTTTTTGTACATATCGTAAACAACGTTATTCGTTGTTAGAATTTTAAACCGCCGTGCACTGTACATACAGTAAACCTTAAACCTCACGAATCATACGAATATATATTTATATTATTGTTATGCTGTATGTGCGTACCGACACGTATCTGTCATATTTATCGATATCATCCGTCCGTAATCCGTTTAGTATTTATATGTTAAGTTAGATATTATTTATTTTATTATCTCTTCGCGTTAAGCTGATAACTGAATATCACATTATCGTATATATATATATATATAGTTGTAATATTTTCTCGATTGATTTTTACGTTTATAAACATGTTTCGTGCACACAATACTATATATTTTTGAAGAGACATTTAACGTTTAACTATATATGTATTTTTTTATATATATTTGTGGTTTTTATTTTTTTTTTATGATAAACGATATTTCCGACTTCATGATCCGAACGCTTTACTTAAACATTTACGTTTTCATATAAATGTGGAATATCGGACCATCAGTTTATTATTCGTCAGCGTCAATAATATTTAGAAAATATTTTCAGGGAGGTTACAATTCCTACCTCGGCGTTTTATCCGAAACGTCGGACGGGTGTACGACGTAACTAATTTTTTTTAAACCGTCTCATGTTCGAGTAAGTGGAGATTTTCGAAGGAGGGGGGCTACAACTCACTAGTCTCCTTCCTTATGTATGCCGCTGTGAGAAAAATACGGTTTTTTTTTTTGTATACACGTAAATTATAATTACATAAAATTACATTTAAATAATTATTGAAATAATACGCTAATAGTATTTGGGTATAATTGCGTTGTAAAATGTGACGCGTAACGTTACCACAAAGGAATATTTTTACGAAAAAAAATATATAAACCCATTAACGTCGTGTATGTGTATAATAATAATAATATCCATTAGTAAACTAAATATAAGTTTATAGAAATTTTTTAACGAGCAAAAAATAACTATACACACGTGCAGTAAAAAAAACTTGACTTTCGTTCGTATATTTTATAACTTTCTAGTTCCTTTTGTAACATTAAGTATATTATTTATATACACGTATATATATAAATACATATACGTACATACGTGTTTTTTGAAGGGAAAAAAGAGAATCAACCGAATAAAATGGTTATAGTGGATATCAAGGTGGTATACGTAGATATTTGGAGTTTTCGAATATGAAATACTCCGCAGACCAAAAAAAAAGTTTAAATCATCGGGATAACTTGGGATTGTCATTAATTGTCGTAATATTATTGTTATTATATACGTATTTATTTATTTAATTTTATTTTTTAACATGAATGAGGAGTATAAATAATTTTTTAACCTTTAACGATTTGATGAAATAGTAACGAAAATATTAAAAATAAAAATGACTGAGGAAATGTATTTCAATCATTAATCATCATTATGACTTTTGTTAACTTAAATATGAATTATGGCGTAATTGATGAATTCAAGGGGCTTAAAACGACTGTCACGCCCATCCCTCGTTCTCATTGTTATTATTACAATATAATGTATTTATCGAACGTAACAGATTGTCATCTGAGAATCAGATACTTTGCCTATTAGTATTGTGTGTGGAAATGAGACGTTTATTTCTCGGCATTCTTTCTTTATTCGGAATTCGTATCTTTTTTAATAAATATTATTATATTTTTACAACTATTACATTTTCATTAAGTATCAAACGAGATATGATTATTATTATATTTTTTATAAAACACGCGAGGAATTTATTTATTATTATTTTTATTTTTGTTTTTTTGTTTTTGAAAAATTTCAAATACTAAAAAATAAAAAATAATCATTGAGGATTTTTTCGAGAAAGTGTCATTAGCAGTTTCATTGCGATATTTATTTACTATTCACAAAAAATACAATGTAAATAACGATGAAAAATGTTTTTAACGAAAAAACAAATATATATATATGGTAATTTAATATTAAAATGACGTCATATTTATTCGTTCATTCGTAAATGCAAATACAAAATGTTATTGAAAAAAAAAATTTTTTTTTTAGTTATAATACAGTTAAATTTTATTTTTTTTTAAAAATTATACGAATAATAAATAATTATTCAGAAACTCGCTTGATACAATACAAGACGTTTCCGTCAGGAATTTGATCGAGAACGAATTAAATTATTTCGACGGGTCCGTATTGATTATTGTGCGATGTGATGTATTTTTGACGTCCCACGAAGAAAACGACAGGACTTCTACGAAAGCGGCGGTCGGACCTATTGAATTGTGTCTAAAGGTTGTGCACAGACGTACACTATAGGATACCATTATACATACGGTACATTTATTTCGGCCCGACGTATCAGCCGTGGTGGATAACGAAATACGAAATAGAAACGACTCTGAATATCGGGGACATTGGAACGCGTTCGGAACGTCGGGGTTTTCTCGTCTTCGTCCGTGAAAACTTTGTAGATTCAAAAACGATGTACAAACGTTGCGGACGTTGAGATACGCGCAGTGTAGTACATTACCGAGCGGTAAAGCTAATCGAATGATGTAATCGAAATTTATATCATATGAATATATATATATTATTTCCGTACCTGTTTTCGCGCACCACAGGACGTATACACGTGGCCTTAAAGACCCAATACACAACACGTCTTACAAAACCGACCCTTTTCCTTCGGTTTCACTTTTCTTCCTGTCCGTCACACGCAACGTCGTTATTATACGTCTCCGACTAGTGCTCGTCGTCGTTCCGCCCGAACAATTTAATCGGACCCCATCTACGTGTAATATTCGTGTGCGTTACGTGCGCGTTTTTACCTCGTCGACTAGTCCCGTTTTTATGTAAGTGCATGTAATAAAACAACACACACGACGATATATCACGCGGGATCTGTCTACATATATACATATAAATATTTCGCGGACGCTTTTGCTCAGTATTTTCGTCGTGTAGACGAAGCGATAAGCCCGAGAGACTCGTGTATAAAACCGATACGATGAAAACACACATAATCGCGTTTTTCTTGCGTTCGACTTGGGAGGAACCTGTGCAAGTAAAAAAAAATCCTCATACTTGCCACGTGTACGTACACGGGACACAACAACATATATGTATATATATATATATATATGTGAGTGTGTGAGTGTGTCTCGTACTTATGTACGCGAGCGCAGTGCACATTATATTCCTACAGGAAATGGTTCGTTATACATCCCCGCAGAGAGAACTTCACGCTTCCACGATTATGTCATCTCTTCCTTCTTTTTTTTTCTCTCTCTCGTCATATAAATTGTGTGTTGACTTTTATTTTATTTTTTATTTTCAACCGCCACGACTGCAGTTAGTCATCGGCAATTGTTCAAGGTCGGCCCAACCTCAAGATTAGACGGAATACAATAAACGTTTCGTCATCGGTCGCTGCCGATGCTATTACCGCTCGCGCCGCCGCCGCTATCGTGTATGTACAGACGTACCTTATACGCGCACACATCGTCGTAGTATATAATATGTACAGGCACCGTATTGCGCATTGTCAACTAGAAATAATGTCTACAATATGCGTTGTTTGTTTTTTGTTCCCATGGAGTCTAACGATCGAACTCTTACGTGTTTTGGATTTTGAAATCGAAGCACCCGTTTCCCGTTGCGGACGGAATACTTTGAAAACACCTTCTCTCCCTTCTCAAACCCAACGTAAATCCCAGTCGCATATTATATATACGATATATATGTGTACATATATATAAACCATTTACTCTATAAACTAATAATAATATGTAAATAAAAATCCGGAATTAAATTAAACGCATGCACGCGTACAGATATTGGATAATGTACAACACACGTCGCGATATATATACTATTGTTGTAATACGTTGTTTTTGACGAATAACTGTTGTCTCGATAACCTCACACGATATACGTTGTACGCTCGACACCGAAATTCGAATATCTACACGTTTTTCGTTTCGTACGGCGTTTTTTCGTATTAAAATGCCGATATTGCAATAACATCGTAAAATTTACAAGTTAAAAAAAAAAAAATTCATTATTGTTAACATAATATATTGCGCTATTTATTATATTAATGGAATCTCAGATTTTTCAAACAATATCGGACAGTCGTTCGGCCGTCGGTCACTCGTCCCGACACGAGTCGACGTTATCGTATTTTTGATTTTAAAACAACGATGGAATAGCCGCATTCCAGTGATGGTTTCCAATATACGACGGTGTCATTCGATTTTCAAGTGTTCGCGAAAAAATCGATTTTCCTAGTATTTCAGACATAACGTTGATATTACTACATGTACATGAGCTAAGCCATTGTTGTTAGTGTGTTAGGTGGCTAACAGACGTTCACAATGGATAAGAATACGAAGAAGAAGGCATCCACATTTCTACGTTTACCTTTCTTGAACGCATATATAATATACTCGTGTATATATATGTGTGTGTGTGTGTTAGTCGCTACCATATTACGTATAATTGGAAGCTCGGTTCTATTTGACCTTTTATTAAAATGTTAAATCTTAATTTGTACTCAAAACTGTACAAATTCTATGGAAAAATATTCTCATAAATAAGTAATGATATTTTCATGGAAACGTGTGTTTTTAAGATTACAAAGTATTTCTAGTCAACATAACACAAGATAAATCGTATACTCAAGTTTAAAACTTTTGATCTCCGAAGTAAACATTTGCAAATGTTATAATAGAAAAAAATGTGTAAAACGAAACATTTTTGAAATTCTATATTTTCCTAATAATAAAAGTCAATACTTTCACTAAAACAAATAACTGTGGAAAATTTTATGACTTTAGAATTGATTCAACGAAATACAAATTTTCCTCGTTTTATTTATAATATTACCTTTTGGTAGTTTAAATCGCTAGAAAATTAAAAAGAAAATTACTTATTTAACATATTTGTGTCAATTTCTTTTAGACAAAAATGAGACATGAGACTTTTTAAGCATCTGTTCAACCAGAAATAGTGATAATGTATATATAGAAAACAACACATAATTTTATTATCTGTACTCACTCAGAATCTAAAATATTATATTTTTATAATTTAAAACAAAAGATGTTTGAGATATATTTTCTTACATGAATTATTATATGTACATACGTTTAAAGTTCACTGATAGTAATTTAAAAAAAAATATTTTATAGACAATTAAAATATTATTTATGGTGTTCTTCTATGTTCTATTTACACAGCTATTTCTGAAATTTTTTTTTTCTAATAACGTTATCAGTTTTTAAATTTGTATTATGATTTAATATAACTTTTGTTATCTGATAAACTAAATACTTGAGTATAAATATAGGTACGTATTTCATAATTTGTATTACGTTTCACGAGGGTTAAATTAAAAATTCGTATCTATTATGTCCTTGATATAAATGTATATTTATTTTGTTAATTTCTTGCAATTTGCACGCCTTCAGAAAAAGCTCACATATTACTGTTATTTTTATATTTTTCAAGGAAATTTGTCTGAAACACTTAAAAACGCCCATTAATGCCAAATGTCATTAATTATCAGATGATTTGAATATAAACATTTTTATTGTGTTGCAAAATAAATGTTTACCAATAAGTGCGCACGCATTTTCTAAATGTAGGAAATTCATTCATTACCGTACACATTTATATGCTGTTTCAATAAAATTGTAATCGGTGATCAGAATTATATATGTTGTAATACACATAATAATACAATAAGTACGTGTACACATTAGTAACACACATATTGTAACATTAAATATACATACGTTGTAAATGTAAAATTTTATTAGAAAATGCCTAGAGATTCTGATTACGGGACACATAAAACACACTCGTTTTTTGTCATGGCACAACCGTTGCTAGTGTTTAGACCACCCGCACATCATATTATACAATAACTATATCACCCGAGTAAGCGGATAAATAAACAGCAAATGTATATATATATATATATATATTTGAAACGTTTGCCGTAAAATCAATTAAAACGCGCGCCTATACTGATTTGGTTAAAAAATCTTCAATGACACATTTTGAAGTAGGTCTATTAATATTTATAAAGTATAAAATATAAAATTATCCGTTGCTTACCATTTCCGTAGTTTTGGCCAAATGCCAACTCTAAATTTACTTAAAAAAAAAAAAAAAAATGTAAAATATTAATAGCAATAAAATAAAATATACAATTAAACCAATAGTTGTATGCGCGTAATAATAATTAATAACTCATCTCCTTCTATAAACAAAACATATTATTTAAAAAATACGTTACCAAACCTCTGTGTTTTTCTTTAACAAATTAAATAATAATTATATAATGATTACAACTATAAAAATTTAAATTTCTTGTAATGTATTTCTAATTAAATATAAATATATGTTTTTTAATTCATATTTTTAATTGTACTTTCACTATTTTAACTTGCACAGTAATTTGGTTCACGATAATGTACTCTAATATACCAATTTAAAAATAAAATCATTCGAGTCCAATACCATTATCATATTATGAAGATACTAAAATAATAGTCTCTTACTAAACTAAAAAAAAAAATCTATATAAATAATTTGTATTTTGATTGCATATTAGGATGAGTTATATCTTGTCAAAAACTACTTACAAACAGTTTACTTAGATAGATTATATGTAATGGATATATCTCGTTCTCTTTATATAATTAAGTCGTTCAAAACATTTATTATAAGTTTTATTGTGTCGATTAAATCCATACGGAGAATTGAAACCCGCAAAAAACAGGTGATTAAGTACCTTTTTATAGTTACATAATGTTATTAATATCTAAACATTTATTCTGATAACATACCGTTTGAAACGAAATGCCATACGATAAATACCTAACCTATACTTAGTATCAACGTGCCGTATTTGTAATGGGAGAGATGATAGGGAAGTTTCATCCGATTATCCAATCATCCCTCCAAATATTTTCGTTTTATTTTATTTTAATAATACAACGGAAGCAATAGAGTACTTATTACTTTTATTTTACATGTGTATCTAATCGTCTCAAAAAGGTTCATCCAAAGACGTTCATCCGCCACTGCTTTTTGTAATATGCTTAATACTTTCTATAAAAAGTATATAACCATGTTATACACCGTATATTATTTCAATCGTTCACGTCAATCGTATTCAATAATTACATTATTTCACATTGTTTACTGCATAATGTGTTATTATCGAGGCTCGAACCTTATTGGAACCATATAAAATTGATTGCAATATTACAGTAAAAAAAGTGCAAAATTGCGCATTAAATTGTACCGAAATTTTTTTTTATTTTATTAAAAATTTCTTCACTTCTACCTTTGAACGAAACACCCAATAACGAAAAAGTGCAGAACGAAATAACCGACGAGACGTTGTTTTATAAAAATCATTAATATTTCTCGTTAACGATTTTACTGTCGTCGCCAGACATCTTAATGATGAACGTTATTTATTGAAAAATGAGTCAAATATTATTATTAATTCGTGCGCCCGTGTAGTATAAACGTATTTCCCATCAATTGTCGATACTTGTACACCCTTTCGAAAAAATATTATTGCACAAACACAAGTTTTCAAATACTTGTTGGTTACGCATTTTACAATCGATTAGATGGTGACATGCTGAATTTATAGATTTAATATTTTTCAAATGGTATTTTCAAAATGTATATGTCATAAAGAAGAGATATGAATAACAATTTACGAAATACAAACAAATTGCATTGTTGGCAAAAAATGTAATGTAGTGTTTCCATAAATTGGCGATAAAACGGATGATAATGAATTATTATTATTATTAAAACCAGTTATTCTAAAAGACACTGACTAGATCATGTCTCCGAGTTCGAAAAAATTGATAATTCCGCTATACACTAAGACGATATAAATGTTTTCCACATAAACGTTTCAAAACAAGTAACACGTTTCGTTCCATACGTTTGGTGTCCACGCGTAAACTTTATATTTCTTTTGAAAAATTGTTTCAATTATTCTAATCCAGAACGTTGCGATAATAACAGGAGAGCGATGTGCGGCCGGTGAGGAGGTGAGGGAGGAGGAGTAGGAGGAAGGCCTTCTACGGTTTAGCGAGACGAACAATTCATTTCATCCCGTCATGCTGAATCGTATAAAACGCCTCTGTTTAGTGTGTACATATTATATGAGCCCGAGCGAGTGCAATTTTCGCCGGAACGTTTCGGAATCCCGGGACGACCTATAAACCAGATATATATATATATATTATGTTTGTAAAGCGTTTTATTGTTATTCGTTCAGTTACGGTCTCGTTTGTTTACGGTTTCGGTATTGGAAACGGCGGTATGAACGCAAACGCCCGCGATGTGCATCATATTATACACGGGTCAGACGGAACACTTTTAACACGTTATCATAATCATCGTCCCGTTTTCGGTTGGTGCCGCGCGGCACGGAGACGACGACGAGTCTTCACGTTAGGTGACGATCGAGTCCGCGAGTGATTGTCGCGTCGTGCAAATAACGTGCTATGAACCCCGTCGTCGTCGTCGTACACTACTGCGCGCGTATGCATGCGACGTAACAACCATATTAACACGTCGGGAACGCGACGAGACGAGATGAGAATACGTTATTATTATTATAAACGATGTCTAACGTCTTTGGCGGCCGACCCCGAGACACCGTGTCCCCGCGCCCCGTTCAAGACGATACGGTTCGGCGCGTGTACGCCGTGCATACTAATACGGACAAGATCGTTTCTCGCGGTCACGCGCCCAGGCGGCGGTGGCGGCGGCGGCTTTCGAGAAGGGCCCGAGGGGGTCACGACTCTCCCCCCCCCCGCCCCGCAAGTTCGTAAAAAAAATAAAGAGAGAAAAATATATTGTACCCGCGACGACTTTAATCGAATTGTTGTGTTCTTACGTTGTTATTGTTTGAAGACGGTTGCGAATTTCGGGATTTTCTATTTACAATACCGATTCGGTTGATTTCTTATCCATCGTTTCACTGCAACAGGATTGTGTTCAAAAAATGATTGTTTTCCGCGCAATTTATTTGATTCGAATGTTTGTTTTACAATTGACACCACGAAGTACTTATAATATGACTACTCTGTTGTGTGCGGTTGTCTGTGGCACCGTGATTCTGAAGCCTGTTAATATCACAGATATAATATGTACAATTAGTGGCGTATTTTTAATACTTTTTTCGAAGGGAGGATTTAAATTTTTTTTCAAGGATGTTTCAAAAATTACCGGCGTTTACCTATACAGGTTATATCCGTAAGTTTCTATACTTATATTACACCTACATTATTTTGTAGCTAATCTCGGCATATATTTCAGTACTTTTAATTTTTTTTTTTTTTTTTTGATTCTTGGGGAGGGTTCCAGTACCTCTTCTCCATAAATACGCCGCTGTAAACGATCGTTTGTTGATCCCAAAAAGTGACTTTAGAAAAACAAAAAGTAAACCGTGTTATGGTCTCCAAAATAGTTGGTCGACGCGCAGCCGTACACACAGCGTGTTCAGGGCCGGCGCTACCGAAAACCAACGGAGGGGCGTGATTGAAAATGTGTTTGGACTCGTATGGAGTCCACGTATGTCACCGGTCCTGAGTGTGTTGGTATATCGGCACGCGCATATATCGTTATACAATACGTGTGTGTAAGGTACGCACGCCAACACCCGCGATGCTGCGCCCAAAGGCGAAAACGCGTGCGGCACACGTGACGAACGACAGGACGAGGAAACGAAAAACAAAGGATAAACGCACGTCCCTGTGAATGTCAAGTTATACTCGGTCGTCATTCGAACGCCAAGTCGTTTTGGCGCCGCCGATTTGAACGGTCCCACCGGAATCCACGACCCGGACCTCGCCGCCCGGAATCCACGGTGTTTTTTACGACACGCGCCGCGGCGTGTTGTCGAATATCGTCGTTATCTCTCGTACGTTATCGTCGTACACGGGCCGACGCAGCGCCCACCGCGATTTCTCCGATTTCCCGTCGATAACAAACGTCCGCTCGGACGTCGAACACGCGCGGGAACGCGGGCACGCACGTATACAACGGGATCGTCGACGCGTCCGTGTCGCCGTACATCGCGTTCGATTGTTCGATCATTCGCACCGCGAAATGTCCCGAATGGATTTTCGTACCCATTCTACATCATCGATGGTTTGTGATTTTCTCATCGTTTCGTCCTCTCGGATAACGACCGAAAGCTATATGAATACAGATGTTCCGCTCCGGGATGTAAGCAAAAACGACGACGTTTCGATAAACGTGGATACGCGTCGAAATCATTATGATCACAGGTTCAGGCGTAAAATTTCGTTTTAGGTAATTGTTGTTTGCATATTGATGTCATTTGACTCGAGTTCGTGTGGTAACAACGTGGTTTGTCCTCGTAATTTCCTGTGTTTAGTGTCGAATTCACTTTAAAAATTGGACAGTTTAATTACTGGAACGCGTTGCTCGGTTATGTAGTATTGGAAAAATGTAAATACTCAATTGTAATTGTTTAATATTTAATTATAAATATAAATCTAATATTTGAAATAAATATTCCATTGTTTTACATTTATGGTTACACATAGATAATAAGTTAATTCAATAATAATATTGTACAATGTCTATACGGTAATTTATCTTTGCAAATGTTACTGTACTGATAACGTCGCGTCCAATCAGAGCATCTAATTTTTCTTCACAATAGATTTTGGCCGAGTATTCATATAGTCTGTGACTACACGGTTGAACGGCGATTAGGCGTATTATTCTTGAAACACGCTTTCGACTTCCGCGCGAATTCTGAAAGCCGTGTGCGTGAGGGCAAGGCGATTGTCAAAGGCGCCAAACCGTCTGTTTACAGTTTTTAAAAATTGATCTTAATTTATTTTAAGTAGTAAATAATATTGAAAATAAAACAGGACTAATAGAAATGTGTTTATAATGAAAATTGCATGTCATAGAGGTAATCGAAAGATTTTTTTTGTTATATTAATATTATTATCTACATGTTATTTAAATTGAATTTTTATGACTAATAATAGAAATAAAATACCCGACATTTTTCTTATTACGTAAAAGTGAAATGACATCAATTCGTGTTGTCGTCTTTACTGGCTGTCGTTGTCTTTGAGTTATTCTACGAATTAAGTTAATCTGTTTGTCGTTAAGTTTAAAACGTGATATTTTACGGTATTCGGGTCCAATATTTCAATTATTTTTCAAAAATGTTGAACTTTTTCATTATTATAATAAAATGCCAAGACTTGGTTGTTTGTAAAATATATTTCACAATAAAAATATATGCGTATAAAAAAGACGCCCAAATTAACGGTTGGCCTATTACAACTCATGCCGGTCCTGACCGTGTGGACATTACACGAGTGGACACGGTCGTGATCGGTGCAAGTGTTCCGACGGAGAAACTTTACGAACACAGTCGTCGCGCAAACATTATCACATTTCCCGAGTACAGGTTCTTGCGTATGACAACCGGTCCTTTTTTTACCCGACGTGGAACCATTATTGTTTCTATTTTTCTCCCCCGTGTCTGTCCAACTGCCCGATCTGCACCTCGCCCCCGGATTCTGTGCAGCGAAATGGTCGGTTTTACAATTCTTGGTTTAACCCGGTTCATCAACTCATTCTAGTTTAGCTTTATTGTCGGTATTAAAATCACAGAGTTAGAACTGTAGTTTTTAACGGTGGTTAAGCTGTGGCTTAAACAAATTAGCTGTATGATAACAGTGAATACGTTGATAATAGTATGATTAATGATGTTGATTTCGTTTTTGTTTATTTCTACATTGAATTTAATTCCTTAAAGTTAATATAAAAAGTTATTTAATTATATATATATATATATATATATGGAATTGCCATTACTCATACGTGTCCGTTATCAACATTAACGAACAACCAACGAAATTGCAGATCATCTTTGAACTCGGTTCAACTCGCTGAAATCGGTGGATCAAGTAAACTTCGGTTTAAACTAGGTTCAGTGAATCGCAATACGATTTAAACTAGATTTAAACTCTAAACCAGGTTTAAACCATTATTGGAAAACTGACCGTTAGACGTTTACGCGTAACGTTGCAAAATATAAACGTGATTTTTGTTTTTGTTTTTAGTGATTATAAGTACGTTTATTTGTTGAAACAAGTGAAATACTATATGTTCTACAAATAGTACGACAGTAATCAATTAAAATGTGCAAACTAAAACGTTACCCATCATTAACAACGCTGTATGTCAACCACAATATACATGATTTGCATCTGAACCTTATGGAAAAAAAATGTTCGGCGTGCAAATTTCAACACTGCGTAATGGGTAATTATATTTTTTATTATTGGTCCCGTTAGTCCAGACGATATTCGCGTACCTTAAGTTTTAATCGTTTTCAAAATGTTTTACGATATGTAACGAACAAAACTCAAGAGTTTCTTGTCGAGCATTGCGTGTAATGAATATACGTATTATGTATAAATTATATACGTCATACGTTATAGTATTTACGACGTTGACTATGCGATTTTTGTTATTATTGCTCCAAAATTGTCTGTTAACAAAACCACGTTACCCGCCAATCGATAATAACGATCGTGTCGTAACGGCGAAATAATAAAAGCTAAAAACACCGAATACTTTTCAACGCCAACGCGTTTCTCGTATGTACTTAAAGACTCTTAAGGTCTTAATTCTTATTGATAATAAGATCATCGGATCGAATTGTTGCGTAATATACACGTATGTGTAAAACGAAAACCATATTTGTGTGTGTGTTTCAAAACATATTTTATAAACAAATTTTTATATTAAATTATCGGCAATCATCGAATAAATACGTTTTATTAATTAACATAAAAATTCGTTTATATGTATATATTATTAACGTTTAGATTTTTCAGTTTAAAGTTATAATACATTATCGAATATACCGTGTTTTTAAATAGTTTTAATATTATTTATATAATATGTGTCCTCGCTGTACACATGTATATATATACGTATATACGTATATAATAATATTATTGTACAACTTTGGTTTTACGTGGTGTGTTTTATTAATAATATAAACAGTTTTTTGGATTGTTATCAAAAATATATGACTTTAGAGATTAGATAGAACGGGTCGACGTTAATTTCAGTAAAACATATCGTTGCATCCATTCGCCATGTGCCCGTATCTACACGTACAGTAGTATACGCCGCGCTGGCGAGTTATATTTACAAAACCCTCACTTAAAAGGATTTAATTCTCGTTATGGCCGGGGAAAAAAATACCCTAAGTAGTTAAAAACCAATTATATAAACGCGAAACCAAATTGAAAATCCGTTCCGATTAGTTCACCAAACACGTTACGATTCCAGCTTTTAAAAATGTTTTTGGTCGTTTGCCATCGCGTACACTATTGCAGGAAACACCCGCAGACATTTCATTAATACCACCTGTGCATTTCTTTTTGGCCCGTGAATTTATGAATTACAGTGTACGGAACTAGAACTCCGTGCGATTTATCTCCGAACGTATTATCGCCGTAACTCGTGGCTTAAAGTCGTACTTGACGACTGTTTCAACGGCGAAATCATCTCATTTCTTGAATAGCACAGTTACTATATTGAGTAAATACGATTTGACTCTGCGCTCGTTTTAAGAATCGAGTATATATATATATACGTAAAACACTTGAAACACTTTGCCGCTCATTATATTTCTCCGGATAATTCAAGAGTTTGGGTCTTTCTAGTGGCACGATAAAAACAATAAAAATGCTATTTTAGAGTGCCGAAACAAAAAAAAACGGATAGCAAATATCAGAGAACCGTTTTCAAAATTCATGAAAGTACTCGAGTGTTAGAATAATAATAAAAAAGAAACCAAATTCTCCAGTTGCTCGAATCCGTAACGAATTTGTCGGATTCATAAAACATTTTACCGAATACAATTAAAGGTTATTTTTAGAAACCGTTTCAGACGCGTTAAATTGTTCGTATACACAATTGCCAGAGGTTATATCCTTTTCGCGAAACTGCCCGGAAAATATTTCTCATTTAAGGGTCTATTAAATTTAAATTTAATGATTTTCTCATTGGTATTTCGGAATGTCGACGTTTCGCAGTAGTTATGTATAAATTATAGCAATGCACATAATATACGCCCATCGATCACTCACGCGGCAAAATTTTAGATTGCAAAAAATGACTGTCGTTCGAATAATAGTTAACAATATATACATGACTGTATTACAGTTTCAGTGCTATAACGAACATTGTATGTTCTATGAATGTAAAAATTAATAGTGAAACTGCCTTTTCCAGTACATACCGATCACGTACACATCCGACCGAGTCCTTAAAGAAAAAATAACCGCAATACGAAATAACTGTTCGTATTGATCGGATTAAATAATAAAAAAAAAAAAAAAAATACAAAATAACATGTATTGTATTTACCTAAATCGTCTCGATTAATCCTGAAGTTCTGTATCAATCGTCGAAAGCTGCATAATCCCATTTCTTTGTTCACCGCGTACACACAATGGCTTACGAACAATGTAACGTCGTTTACGGTGTGTTACGACGTAGTTTTATAATAAACGTCGATACGACGAAACGTTTCAGGGATCTTCCGTCGTGTTTGAAAATGCGCTGGTGCTAAAAAATTATTCATGCATTTCGGTCGCAGCACTGTCCAAAGCGTCCAAACATTATTTGGATTAAAAACACGCAAGGCCGTTTAAATTTCACAGCATTTCGGCGCCACAAATTTCGAAATTTATTTTCGTATATAATACATAGGCATACGACTATTTCATGTGAGTTCGTATGAAAACGAATCAAATATATTAACGAATCGTATAACGTAGTAGTGTGTGCGCACGACACGTTCAAACCCAAGTCGGTATATATATATATATACGCACGCCGATAAAATCGCGTTATAGGTTATTTTTCAAAAAGCAATACTCGTGTTTATATAGGGTACGCGGTTTTTTTTTTTTTGCCACATTTATCCGTTTTGATGGTTGTTACCAGTTACTGCGGTCAAATGAACCGTGAAAATATATCGTGCTCGTTATTATTTGGTGATACCAATCTGCGCTATAAATTTGAGCGCGTTCTCTCTTTTGATTTCCGGGGGAAAAAGCACGGTGCAAGAACGACCAGGACCAGGAGGTCTTTCGCGACGAAACGAGATCGATATCGTCCTTTTGGCGTTGCGTAACTAGAAACTCGGTTTTTACATAAAAAAACAAAAAAAATCATCAATATCTCTCGAACATAATATACACGCCGCTTTTGATCTTACAACTTTTTAAAAACCGAAATCCTTTGTAACATTCGATACGATTTCTCCCGTTTTTATTCGCCATGGCGGTATTTGATTTACACGGCGAAAACGACCTGCGAACACGCGGAACATAATACACTACATAATAAACGTCGTTTAGGACACGATACGTGTGAATACACATACGATTATTGAATACGTCAAATACGGTTTTTTTTTACAATCGATGTGATCATATTACTTATAAATTCGATCTTCTGAATCAAGGACACAATTTATGTGATCAAATACATACGAACAAGTTTATGACTATGACGAGCGTTGAATAAATTACTCGATAAAAGTAAACGAAAAATATAAATTAATAGATTGACAAGTTTTTTTTTTCTTTCTTTCAATCGACCGAATTCAATTAATATTATTATCTAGTATAAATCGTCTGCATCAGGTATACTATATATTGTTGTAATAATTAAAAAACCGAAACCCGGCACGGAATAAACTTGTATGCAATCTGATCGTACGCACTAACGCCATGGAAAACTGTAACATCGAGTCATACTCGTTTCAAAAAATAAACTCAAAATATTTAACGTATTCACGCATTTACGATTAAACAACATCACAGTGTATTTCACGAAAATCGTATGATTTCTATTAATTAAAATATTATTACTTACAGGCTAAATACGTAATTATTTAAATAGGGTAGAGGGCACCTGAACTGCGTCACTATAATCGCTATAATATATATTATATACACGCCAATGCCCGTGTATTTACACGCTGTTTATAAATAACAAAAAAAAAATTCCTGAAGTTTCACGAGGAAGGGCACGTCGATCAGTAGGTGATCACTAATCAGTAATCACCTTGACTGTACGACACTGATTATTCAGTTCATTGAACACGTCGTATTATAGTTTTAAATATAGTAAACGTACATTGAAATGTATATAATGTAATTTTACCAATTACTAATTAAATAATTAATTTAAAAAAAATTAAATATTTTATAAAAAAGTGTGTCATTTTAGTTTATGCTTTTTTTTTATCAGTTTGGTCATTAAATTTAATTACTTAACGATTATTGATATAAGTGTGTGTATATATATATATATAGTAAACGTACATTGAAATGTATATAATGCAATTTTATAGTATATATGTTTTAAATTCAAGTATTACGCACAAAACTGATTAAATTGTATATTATATGCGTTATAAATATTAAGAGAATGTCGAGAAAAAAAAATAGTAATAAACAACAACTGAATTGAAGTAGAATGCGTATTAATGCATATATCAAAGATAAAAATCAACAAATCTTACCTACTTATGAGGAACGTCACGTTAAAAAAAAAAAATTATATATTACAATTACAATATCTACGTTCGTTATTCGTGGTCGAAATTATGTTATCAAATTGATATCACCGCGTACGTAAGCGTACACGTAGTATATATATAACCGATACTGATATAGTATACACGCGCACGTCATAATCGTGTACAGTAACCGAGTTTCAACGGACGTGTGATTAAAATAGAAAATCCTATTTTTTCTACTTGACCGCGTCGCCATTTCGATATTGTTCGTCGTTCGTCCGGTCGTTGTGGTCTGTTGAGTGAGACCCGTCAACCGCGAGTCATCGATACAAGTCGAGTCGCCGTGTTCTGTACAGAAGAAACCCATCCATTCGATTCGGGAATGATATACGAGACACTGTTTAGGGACATTCGTCCGGCGTGCACAATGTTTTCTCCTTATCGTGGGTTTCCAACAGAATCGAAATCCTCAAAGAACGGTCGAAATCGAACACGTTTCGTTCGTACCAGTGTCTTTTGCTCGACAATTACCGTGTACGCGGAACGTTTTTTTAAAAAAAAAAAAAAAAACATTAAATTTACGATGGTTTAATTATTGCTAAAAATTATGGCGAAGAGACGACACGTTTCTCCCGCCGTCTTTCAAACTTTAAATCATCATGGCTAATTGATATTTTTGGCCGATACATCGGATTCGTCGTCGAGACAAATATTCGCTCAGTGAAAGAAAACATATCACCAGTGGTGGGTATCTGGGGGAGGGAGGGGGGCGATAGTTGGATAGATTTTCGTCACTTTATATTCGTTTTTATCACCTACTGGCTACATATTATAAATTAATAGGTACATTCATTTGTATAAAATAATTTTTTTCCTGATCTAAAGCAGTGTTGGGTATATTCCGGCGTACTTTTTAGTACCTAAACACATATTTTAAACTACAAAATACCTATGCTAAACTCTTGAAAAAGAGGAGGATTACAGGTCTGCTCACAAAGTGTTAATGGAAAGGGATGTGGATCTTTTTTTTTTCATTTAAAACGTCTAAAATATCCGTATTGCCCGTAATTAATTTGAGCCATAGACTTCTAATACCGTAAATGGGGAGGTGGCGGAGGTTGAACTCCATGATCGAGAGGTGGAAGGTCGTTAGCTCACCATTGAGTGTGAGTTCGCGCTCCTCCCCCTGAAGACTTTGACATAACCGCCACCGCATATCGCTATTAAACAACGAATAGTAAACGCTCGACCCGGCGCAGGTTTTCGATTCATTTATAGATATATTACACGGAGATGCGATAAAACGTCAGGGACAATACCGCGAACCGCGAACAAACGTGATATTGTACAGAATAAAAATATTATTGTTAAGACACGACCGATAAATATCGTTCGCCTAAGCATTTAACATCGACGTCATAGTGTTATGTTACCGCCGAGGCGCGGTTGCATCGATTAAATACACTCAAAAGATTGGAACTATGCTCAGACAAATGTAACGTACGACGTTAAAAACGGAATCGCCGACCAGTACGTTTCAATAGCACACTTAATCCATTTACGGCTAATTGAGAAACACGCGGGCGACCACTGTACAATTTTTTATGTATGTGCGTGATAAACAACGTGCGTTGGCATGTACGTTTCGGTGCAAATGCGTACCGTTTATTCGTGTACGTTGTAAAAAACGATTTCGTCGTTGTTTATAATTTTTAATCGATCTCGTATATTTATAATTTTTAATTCGATTCACGAAACAAAACTCTCCCCTCCCAACCACCAATACATCGTATCACGCGACGTGCGGATTAATCACCGCATTCGTCCCAATGCATATCAATCGAATCGTTTCGATCGATAAAATGTTTATATTATTTAACGAAAATACGACTTAAAAATCAATCGTTATTGAAACGTCGCGGCACCCCGACATTGTTCGTCTCGTATTTTCATCGCCATTCTTTTTACGAATGGCGTCCACGACGATCCGCTCAACAATATAAACTCTATAGTACGAAAACACTTCACGCGATAAGTAGACGCACTCGTTTTGTTTGCCGTTCGACTTATACGCGCGTAATGAAAAAGATTCTTCGCCACGTTGTTGAGTGAAATGTTCTACATTTGAATAAATGTGAATTCTTCTTCCGTCCGTCCCGTCTACTCGCTTCCGTCATCGATAAAACGCGTTACAGTATTGTTTTATACGTGCCCGTGACGTTCAGTGGACGATTTAAATAACAAAAATTTTTATTTTTTTTTTTAGCTTCGGTTATTTAAATAAACGACATTGCACGGCAAATATATATTTAGAAAATTAGAAACATTACCATATTGTCGTGGTGTACAATGCGATCATTGTTCATGTACACGACGATTAACGAACAGGTTAGACGTAATTTTAGTGACGAGCATATGTTGTCGTTATTAAAACCGCGGTGTTCGTCGGCTCGGTCTACGCATACTGTTCGCCGCGCGTTCGTAAATAAATATTGTCATTATTATTTTCGGTATTATTTGTCGAGTGAAAATTCTTTATGAGGGTACAACAACAACAAAAAAAAAAAAAGAGAAGGAGATTTTCGCGCGTCACGACGTTTTTTTCTCGAGATTAGTTGCGCGCGCGCGTTGTCTCATTTTAGTCGCGGCCAATAGCCGCTCGACTGTCCCCGCCAGTTCTCTTGCGATTAGTCGCGCACTCGCGTAAAGTTCCTGTCGCAGCCAATAGCGTGCCGTCCCCGCCAGTTTTACCGCGTCTAGGACCCTCGTGCACCCGCACGCGCCGTGATCGCGTCATTGGCCGTTTGTACACACGCGTACGCGTACACCGGGCCAAAAAAAAATAACGTGAAATAACATGTGTTCTTTACGTACACTCGGGCTGGTCCGGACTTACGATCGGCAAGCCAAGCAACACATTTCAAAGTATCTAGCAGTGGTGACCGAGTAAGCATTTTATCGACAGACGTCCGGTCCGCCCGTACGGTCCCTATGTTTGTTCACCTGTTCGTTTTCTTCCGGTACAAACCTAACGCACTGTCGGTGGAATGAGACTCGGGAACACGCGCAATTTTTGTTCGCCGTACGTACGACAGAAATAACGCGCGTGAAATAATACGTCAATAGCGTTTACGGGATTATTTTGGTTCGCAGTTTTTCGCGTTCTTCTTCGGGAACAAACCCGTAAGGGCGATTTCAACACTCTTCGTAACGGATGACGGACGGCAACGTTTCGCTGCGCGGCGTACGCGTGGGGGCCCGTAACGTGTCCGATAAACGTCCGATACATTTGCATTGCAACGTTGTGCGCGCGATGTCGTCGACACGGGTCTCGAAAACCGACGGAGCCGACGAAACACGTTGTGTCGCGGAACCTAACCTGACCCCGCTCGAGCTTTTTCGTTTTTCTTCTTCTGTACGCGCTATGGCGTTTAGACGGTAACCAGCGTGTTCGATGCTAACCTAACCTTTTCGGGACCACCGTCCGAATTCTCGACGGTCTTGCGTTCACGGCGATAAAAAACGTTTAAACGACGTCGCGATTAAAAAACAGACGGACAAAATTTCTCGCGACCCACCGTTCGGGAAACGGCGCGCATCGCGTTATGTAAGCCCGACGGCGAGGCCGCACAAGCGTTCCGGATTATTTTTCCGGGCGACGTCGGCGGACCGGGACAGGCAGGCAGGCAGGAAATCCGCGGCGTCCGGGCTGTGTATAAAAAAAAAAACCGTTTTCGTTCCGCAGACACGAACGCCGCCGCGTCGTTTTTCATTCGCCCGCCCCGCGGTGACCCCATGCGTCTCTCGACATGGCGTACGTCGGTAAGCGTTTTTACACGGAAACGCGCCGGTTTTCGTATGTGTTCGTTGTCCGTTAACGCGACTTTTGGGCATTGTCTGTTGACGATTCTCATTCGGTCGACTTCCTGTAGTCACGACTGACCACCGCGTTGACGCGCCAGCGCGTGCGTTCAAAAGTAGCTAATCTGGGCGACTTAAACCATTTTTCAGTGTTTTTTTTTTTTTTTTTTGGTTCTAGGGTCTCTTGGGTTAGCGTTCCATAAGCACGTTCGTGGATCGCGACAAAACGACTTGAAACGAATAAACATACTGTGTCCCCCCGAGAAAAATAAAATGAAATCCTAAAGCCGTGCGCGCAAAACCTATACAGGGCACGGACGAGGGGACGAGCGGTTACGGTAATCGTCGCGGACGTCGGCGCCGCGTCCCGCGTGTGCGCGGTATACGTAATGAAACGTGTACGACGGCGGTGCGGAAGGTAGCCGCGGAGAGGGTGCGCGAAAACGGGGACGGCGGCGGCGACGACGACGACGACGCCGCCGACGACGACGCCGAGAGAGAAGATCGATACTGCCCCAGTCCCGGGGACGCGCGGTCCAAAAGCTCCACGGCCGCCGCCGCCGCCGCACAACCCCCGAGCTCTGCCCGGTTCGCCGCCGCCGCCGCTTTTTGGCCTCGTTACGTGCCGCGCGAACGACAGGCGTCGCGCGCGCACGTGTACAGGGTGGGTCGTGATTGGCTCGCGCACGTTTCAAATATTCGTCGGAACGTGATTACACCGACCACAGCCGAGCGGTTCATCTCGTTAGCGCGATCAGGCGAACGTTACGGTTTCGTTATCTATCGGGATACGTTCATCAGAAACGCCGAGTCCCCGTGTCACGTCGGACGGACGTGGCGAAGCGTTCCCGTGGATTCCGACCGGTACGGCGCCATTCCGCCACATGGCTCCCCGGATTTGAACGGTCCCGGTGACTTTCTCTCGCGGGCGTACCTCAAAGCGGATGGAGACCATCCGCGAAGGAAACCGCCGGATAGGTTAGGTTAGGTTCGGACGATATAGTTTTTGAAACGTAATTTAAAACAGTCAAAAAAAAAAAAAAAACGGTATATAACGTAGTTTTTAAATTCGCCTTGGTGATAACGTTGCCGCCCCGCTCTGTACGTCGTACATTCCCCCCCCGCGCCACTCACTAGCCCGACCGCCGCCCGTCTTCTTGCAGCGCATTTCGTACGCGTACACCGCGTACTCTGCTGGCCCTCCCGCCGTCACGAGTCTCGTCGACACGCGAACGGAGACTTATCCGCCGCCCGCGGATTATACGTCGTGCGTGCCGCGAGCCGTTCGAAATACTTTACGATTGTCCGCGATCACGAAACGTGTGCCGCCGACGAAACTTTTCTCGATTGCCGGTCGTTTCTAGGATTTTTCAACGTGTCCGGAAAGCCCCCCCCCCAAACCAGAAACGTTTATCTCTGTCGTTTTTATTGTGCGCGTCTAGCATCAGCGTTCGCCGATAAAACGACGCGGGTAAACTTACGGCGTACGGTGTTCAGGTCGTGGCCGGTGTTGGTTTAAACGTTCGCGATCCTGACGGGATGTGACAGGAGTCGCATCACAGCGGGTGGTCAGTTCGAACGCTTAATAATCGAGCGTGGAAAGGGCGACGGGTTTCGCCGTGAACGGTCGTCGTGGTAAAAACCCGCGTCACGGCGACGAGCGTGTCAGCAACTCTCGTTGCGTAACTCGAGTGAGAGCGCAGCTGAACGTACGCGGGCCGAGAAACTTGCCTCGTCCGTGATTTTTTCGTTCGATGTTTTCCTCTCCGGCAACGTTTATACTGTACGCCCGCTGTCGGTCACGACGCCACACGCATGCCACGTGTCGCGTGTTAGGTTAGGTTAGCGTGCGTGTAAGCGCCGCGGCCGCCGCGACAATGACCCCGTGATCGTGTTACCATACGCGTATTCGCGATTTCGCGCGTAGAACCAGCACGCGGAACGAAAACATCGATACGCACGCCACGTGGATGAACAGAGAAAACCGAGTTAGGCGTGATCGTATCGAACGGCGGCGGTCCGCGGCGAGTTTTATGCGTACGACCTGAAACGGGCGCGCGCGCGCGCGCTCGCGTGCCCTCCAACGCCCCACCGGTCACGAGTTTTCTTGGCGCGACGCTTTCCAATCGATACACGGTGTTCCCGGGACGTTTTCCAGTTCCGACCGCACTTATCATCGTGCCCGCCGACGACAAACGCGTGAGTCTCACCAGTCGACGACGGGCCGATCGCGTACGGGGACAACACCTGTACACAACATTCGTACCGATGACGACGACCGTTCTTATTAGCGAGTAGACGGGCGGAGGGAGCCCATCGTTTGATGTCTGAAAGAGTTTTATACTTATTTACACGAATCCTTTCGATAGGTTAGGCGGAAGTCCCCTTTTAACACATCTATATATATATATATCATATATCCGCCACGGTGACGGTCAAATGACGATTTTCGTCACGGCACGAGTCATCATTTTTTGCACATAAGTTCGTTTTATTGAATCGATTTTCTTCTTCCGCACCTTTTTATTATTTAATAACATAATTTTTCTTTTTTTTCATTATTATTAATAAATAGGTAAATAAACGGCATGCCGTTAAAACTAATACACAATAACAAAATGGTCACCGAGGGCTCCGTTTGACCGCCACTGGAGCCACCAGTACGTCATACACCGAATTGATTTCGTTTCCAATAATTATTATTATCGTCGCCGCGCGCAAATATCGGAACCGTCCGTTTTTCGTTTAGTTAGACGCCGTTTCGAACCGCACGCGGTTTATGGAAATAGCAAACCGTTCGTATACAATATATATATATATATATCATACACAGATACGATCATCAAACGCGGGGGGAGGGGAGGGGAGGGTCACTACCGATATTTATTTATTGTGATTATTTATTTTTTGATCGCGCGCCGTTCCGAACAAAAACCCCGACGCTCGTGGCGATTAAGCGTTCTAAACGTTTTTAATCGAAACGTACCGAATCCGACGATCGAAACCCGTCCGCCCATAATTGCACATCGTTTACATTGTCATCTACCGTTACAATGAATTGCGGTTGACCATTAAATGCCAACGAAAATTGATAAAACGGTTTTGCACCGTCAAACCGGGCGGTTTATAAAAATGCACGTGCTTGCGTTACACAACATTTTCCCCAGTTCGTTTCGTTGTATTCCTGAGCTTTAGGTTTTCGTTCAAAGTCGCGCTCGACCGAATAGATTAGTTTTGGTCACGACACGCGGCAGGTTCGCCGTAACGGCGCGCTGACAAATTAAATAACACCTGTAATAAAAGGAGCGAAGGAAAAGAAAAAAATGTAATTTATTTTACGTTGTTTTTGAGCGCGATTGTCTTTAATATTATTTTCTCCTCGGACGAGTCGTGTCGGAACGAGAATATCTGCATTTTTTTTTTTTTTTCGAAAACATATTCATAAACGAAATTTATCACGCGAACAACGGATCAGGCACTCGATCACACAATACACAACAAACCGCAATACGGAATATCGTTGAAAATAATTCTCATAAAGTTGTGTACAAATGTACAAAAAAACAATTTATTTTATCGTCGTGACGTTCCGAATAAGTCGAAAAGAAATATTTACGCACTAACGTGCACGACGTTTTAAAACTTTATTGCTAATATACTATATCAAAGTAAAAAAAAAAAAAACACATTCTGTCGTATTTGTGGGAATTTCAATATTGGAGGGGTTTTTTTTTAAAAATAAATCGAATGTTTTTCTTGTTGAAAAGTTATAACAGTCAGACGGTATTGTATATATGCTTTTGTAATCCGTTAAGCTTGTTATTCGTTTGTTTAATAAATCTGACCTAAATATTTTTTTTTTTTTATAACAATATCTAATTATTTACATAGAACAAAAATTCAATTCAAAATTTTGCCGATTCGTCTATTTCAATAGTATTTAAAAATTAACAATAACTTAGCACAAGTGATATTTTGATTAACAGGCTAGACTTTGTATTTGATTAGTTACTATTTGTCTGTAGGTAAAATGTAGTCGAGTTGATCAATTTATTTAATATGTTATTTTATGATTACAACGACAACTGTTTAAAGATGATTAAATGTTTAATATACAAATACTTCGATGGTATTATGAATATTTACTAAATTACAAAACGAATTTACAATATATTATTATTTCATTCGTTCTTCTCTTTGTTTATTAATTTTTTATTGTAAAATTGCAATAATTTTAGTTATAAAATAACGTTGGTTTGTGAAAAATAAAATGGTTAAGTTAATTATTTAGTTTACATTTCATACAGTTTCAATGAAATACATTAGTTTTTTTTTTTTTAGAAAAACTCAAACATTAATTCGATGCAAATTTTTTTCAATATAGTCCGGAATATTAAAATTATCATAAGCCTACATGGTGAATGTCGTATAGTTCAAAACTTTTTATTACACTTTAATGTTGAAAACGATTTACTATTGCATTTCGAGAATTTTCGTAATTGGACTTAAACACACGTTTTTGGCACCGTTCCCGTTATTTATTGAATTACTACCAAGAGAAAAAATAGTATAATTATAAGGGTTAGCAAACCTAAAAGAAGAATTACATCTGGTATACAATGAAAAAAAGTTTTTTTTAAATTTACCTTTGTTATAACAGAGCAGTTCTTTTTCCCTTTTGCTTATAGAAACTTCAGCAGGTGTCCCTAATTGTAGTTTCCAAGTCATGCGCCTGTAACACATCTGCCTACATTTGATGTTTAACGAATTAACGGACATAAATAATTGGAAACCTCCAACTGTTACAGTAATGTTCGAAACGAGTAATAACTCCAGACCATTTTAATTGTACACATAACTTTCTAAAGTTTTTTTCTGAACGAATAATTTTCTTATTATTATTTTTTTTTTTAACATTACCTGATTTCCCTATTTATCTCTGAAGTTTCGTGAAACATATAGAAATAAATTCGTCTTACGTTTGGATATTTTATTGAATCCGTCAAAACTGTATTTCTATTCTCGACTTAAAATATTTTTTCAATAAATATACCTAATACGTTAAATTATTTACATACCGCTGAAAATCTAATGAAACAACATTAAATACCAACAAATTATAGATCAATCACCTATATTTTATCTTCTTATAATTTATACATCTATTATAAAGACATTTAATTTAAACATTTTTTCATTACAAACTATTGCCTGAATATATTATTTAGATATTTAAAAAGATTAGTTCATCGGAGTGCATCTTGAATATACTGAGCAATTATAAATAAAATATTACTCATAGTGGTATAGTTGTTACAATTTGAAAATCGTAGTTTCCATAAGTACTAAATAAAATTAAATAAAATCGTCACAACTTTAAACTATTCACGTTCTCATTCATTAAATAAAAATACATTAGTTGTTTTTCCATAACAAATATATTATAATTTCGTCTATTACTCATAATTACCATTATCGTTTCTTGACATATATAATATATATTGTTTACACTAGATAATAATAATATGTAAAAACAAATCATTCTATTGTTATTATGACCTCTTAAAAATAAATAGATCGTTCAAGTAAATTTATAATTCACAACTACCTTAACTATATATTTTTAAATATTTTTTTATCACATATTTTGTATATATATAATTATAGTACCTAACACTTTAATATAAGATACGCACTTACGCGTAGTGATCATACTTTTTTCACTTAAATTTATAAATATATGTATATATACATATACATAATTAATTAATTAATTAGTATTATAAAATAATATTAATCTATTTTTAAGTACCTGAGATAGTTAATAAAAACACCTAACGATTGTGACAAATTTGATATTACTATACGTCTACACAGTATATACATTTTATAATTACTACGAGTATACCTAATTCATTTTCCGTGTTTAACAAGTCCGTACTATCATTTTTGGTACCGTGACTAGAGTAAAATATTTCTCTAACTTTTAAATTGCAATAAATGCTTAAATATTAAAATTGTTGTCGTTAACATTAGCAAATATATTAATTATTATCCTTTTGCTGGTCAACTATATTTTTAGTTAAAATGAAAGATTTCTACTCCGAAACTTCAGTTCTAAATATCTATAAAAATAGATATAAATTGTTAATAGATGGTTATTATTATTAGTAACACATAATAGTTTGGATTATAATGGAAAGTAAAACGAAAAATGTATTATTACATCTAAGTTATAAAAAAATAATTATAAATTTAAAAATAGCTTTTAACAGTTAACAAGTTACTTTGCATTTAATGTAAACTAAACTTTATATTGTAATCACTTTTATAAATGGAAATGTTTAATACGAATAAGCGTCATCGGAGAACAATATAACAACGATTTAAATCGTTCAACAATCGTTAATAATCGTCTGTTTCTTTAATAGCTTAAACCATCATACCATATCAGATTGTTTCCTTTCAATGGCAATAGATTTAATTTATTTCACTAACTAGTAAATATTTAATGGTTTACTAACCTCACGAACCTTAAAACCAGCTGTGTAAAGACATAAATAATAGTGTTCGAATAACTACATAGTGTATGTACGAAATAAAATATTAAGTACGTATATATGTAAATAAACACGTGTATTGTAGTTATAAGTATACAATCGACTAATCACAAAAATAAAATTTATCTTAATCTTACTGAAATGAAATATATAACTATATTATCAGCTAAAATAATAGAAATCATCTAGAGATTCGTCTATGTTAATTTATTATACGGTGTGCTGTGCCAAAGTATAGAGCGTGCCCATTTATTTATATATACTTTTTACCTATATGTATGATAATTTCAATCGTTTGGGAACAAACGTAAACACGAAAGTAAACTCGTACCTCTGTCCAATGAAAACCAAAAGAGTTATATTATTGGGATTTGGATTTGAATATGTGGAGCAAGGCCGCGAACGATCCGAATAGACAATTTACACGCGATCGATCCATAAAGTCAAACATTTATATCATAACCGTACCAACGAAAACCACCCCATATCTATCATAGAAAATACGAAAATGATTAAAACTCATATAATGAAAAACATATAGTTTATGTTCTACTCGTTTTATTTTCATATGAAATGTTCTTACGTTTGAAGATGTCCGGAAACGAGATATTATTTCTATCTTTATGTGTACATTGTATACGTAGACTACATAAGTACACATTACAATTATAATATAATTACGGAAACGAGTATTATTCTATGAAATGTAGTTGTACAATGGACTGTTGAAGCTACAGTGTTCGATTCTCAAATTCACTAATTCAACTTCTGTGTGCACTGTGCACTGAAAGCCGAATAGTCAAATAGGGTTTAAGTCTATATTCTGATTATCGAAGTCGAGCATTCTATATCTATTAAAAAAAAAATACACAACAACATAGTTATTTGAAAGAATAACACGCCATTAAATAATCGGTTCACGAGATCAAAAGAATACATCAATAATGCTTCTAAATGAGAACGAATTATTACGTAGATGTAGCAGCACTTAGTATTCGCAGTATAACTGAGTAGAGATTTCCGGCGTACATTTCCTGCTGTTATAGGGGGGTTCTCGAACATTGTACAATAGTTGTTTATTATTTTTAGTCTTGAAGGAGCATAAAAACCACGGAACTATAACTTCGCGTCTACGCGGGTTAACAAATGCGAGTATGATGAGAACCCTTGGATGTGAAAAATATTTTTTGGATGGTTGTACCGTATACGTATAGAGTTTGTGGAAGAAGGGGACGTTGCCATCATTACAAAGTTCTAACATCAAATGTATTTTCTAAATGTCCAGACACTATTTAACAACTCTGGTGATATAGCGGCATTGGTTTATAAATAGTAATGACACTGACATAGCAACAAATGTACTAGCAACTCTTAGCGAAACTAACAAGATACTTTACAACTCAACAAACATGTGTTAGAACGTAAATACCGATTGTACGAGAAATGATATTTCGCCGATTCACTTTTATTACTATAAATATCGACCGACATATAGGTAGTTCAGAATTATTTTAATTATTTGCAGAATAATAGAATAATTGTTAACAAGGACTATGATACATAGAATAGAATCGACATATCAAATAAAAACGTTTAATATAATTAGTGTGATGATTAATGGACAATTTTATTTGTTTTGAGTTGTATATTTTATATATTATCAATCATATGTTTTAGAATCTGGCGCAAACGGCGTTTGAGTAAAAATTTTTAAAAATTATATTTTAATAATGTACCAAATCGTCGTCAATACATTTCTCAACATGTTAGGATATTAAAATACTTTTGAATGAAATAAAATTGACATTTAACTTTAGTAATCAATATGGTAACTGATTTGAAATAATTTTATCAGAATTATATCGATTACGTATTTTATTTTTGTTAGTTTATTTAATGTTAAATGCTATATTTGCACTATTAATTCTATAAATGTTTTCTATATAACGAAATACAATCCTATTCAGCGGTTCAGTGAGTATGTATACTATATTTTTACACTCAATAATTACAACTCGTAATTGAATAAAATATTCTTCATTTCGAAAAATATAAAATAACTATAGTAAGTTTAATTTAATTTAATTGTTTTTATTGATTGTATTACAACTTCGGCTTTATTTTATTATCACATAATATAAACTATTATACAACACATTTTTCAAATGTTTGTCCTCGCAATTCAATGCTCTCGCATGAAACGATTATACAATGACTTCGGTGCTTCATTCGGTTTTAAAAACGTTCAATGGTCGATTTCAGCTGGATTGGGAGAGGTTTAAAGTAATTTGGGATAAATGTAAATACAATACAGAGCCATAGTTCTGCTAATGGCAATCTATCGTCGATTTCCGATTAATTGCGTATGCTAAATGAATAATCACCAAAGCCCGTTTCTGCTTTATAAATCGTTTTATAGTTTTCGAACAAAAAAAAAAAAAAGCAATTTAATTATCTGAGTTTAAACGTAAAATCAACTTATTATTATTTTTATATTTAGTTGAAAATAATAGAATTAATAATATCTTAGTACCATCCGTCGAATATTGTTAGCTCCTATTTTATTTTAAAAACAATTTTAACAATATTAACTTTGTGTGGATATTTTTGTTTCGTGATTTAATTTCAAGTTTTAAACATTAAAAATACGTCAAAATGTATTATTTTAAAAGTCAATGGTTATTATAATTTAAATGGACCGAAGAATGAAATATTATTGTTTTTCCAATGATATTTATAAATATGATAGACTTCCAAAAATTACGTTCCATAAATATTTATGATAACGTAGTGAGCGCCATTACGACATTGGAAATGAATAAAAAGAATAAATTTGAATTGTATTATGTGTATCAGCGTATATAAATTAAAAATTATACATTTATACTGTATAAAATTGAAAAAACGTATTATTATTATTTTTTAACTTCTTTTCAAAGTTTTAATTAACTCAAGAAGTATTTTAATTTTATGGTTTATTAAACATTTAAACATGTATACTGATCAGAATAGTAATTGTTTTGCGATACAATAAACGAAAGTTTGTTTCGTCTGTACATATATATGCATTGACATGAATGTATATTGTGGATATTCGAATTTAAAGTTAATTATGTAGAGACGTTGTTTGATTTCATTGCTTTATTTATACGTATACGTGTTGTCTCACGAATACCATTTGTATGTAAACAATTCATAGTGACGGTATTGTGTCTAATTCGAATGCCAATAGAAAAGTCGTCTGCTAATAATTTAATTATAATGACATGTATCATGTATCTACCTACAATAAGACATTAAATGATTATTTCTTCTTCTTCTTCTTCGCCCCTATCCCCAGCTATTTGGAGTCGGCCACCTTTGTCCTAAACCTCTGCTTGACACGATCTCCCTCATCATCTACGTACACACCAGCAGTCTTCATATCACACCCAATCGTATCCAACCACCTCTTCCTCGGTCTTCTTCTTCCTCTTCATCCTTCAACGTTCATTTCCATAATCGTTCTTACAGCTTCCGAATTTTCCTCCTCGTAACATGACCAAACCATCTAAGTCTGTTCTCTCTCATCTTATCAACGATAGGACGCCAATCTTATGCATCCCCTTACATATTCATTCCTTATCCTATCTTCTCTCGTCACTCCACTCGTCCATCTAAGCATTCTCATCTCCATTCCATTTCCTTGTCAACGGCCCAACTCTCTGAACCATACAACATAGTTGGTCTCACTACACTCTTATAGAACTTACCTTTCAGCCTCATTGGAATTCTCTTATCGTACAATAGACCAGATACTTTTCTCCACTTGATCCACCCGCACTTAATCCTATGTTTCACATCCTCGTCAAAACCGCCATTCTTTTGCACAAAGGACCCTAAATACTTAAAACTTTCAACCTCACTTACCTCATCGCGGTTTATTGTCATTATCGACTTGTTCTCTTCCATCAAACTCAAATTCTATATACTCTGTCTTACTTCTACTAATCATTAATCCTTTAAGACATTAAATGATTACATTTTCTAAAAACCCAATACAAAATATAAATATACATAGTTTATTTGTGATGTAATTTAAACTTTAAAATGTTTTCGTTACTCGATCTTTTTATGCGCATGCTCTATATATTAATCTAGACGATATTTGACTAATCAACATGATGATTATTGTAAATGTAATATTTCCACAGTCTTACTTTACAATCAATTCCGATATTTTTATTATAACAGTTAAAATGTTCAATTGCAATATACGAGAACGATTTGAACCTTTTATAGTTTTTTAGACTACTTATGTATATAAAAACAAGCGTACCAAATTACACGATAACAACATTAATTGCAATTTAATCGTAATTATTTTTATTAAAAAATTATACATTTTAAATGTTTTATGACAAAACCACTATTATATTGAATTTTAACAAGACAAAAAATAATAATGAACGATGAAATAGAACACATAGAGTAAGTTTTCGAATAGTATATTGATATGCGAGAAATCTACATGTATATGATATTGAAAACTATTTTCAGACGGTAACGGCACAGTCAACTTAATAGTAACATAACTATTAAGCACTATTTACATTAAGCGAATAATTAAGTAGTTTATTAACATGATGATATATGGGCACGTCTGAAATCCAAAGTTGCAGTTGTGTATAACTCTTCGGTTTGGCTCAGAGCTGCAACTTTGACCGTTTAATTTTGATATTATTATGATCATTAAGCATGACAATCACAACCGCAAGACTGCTTGTCACGACTGTAACTGTTGTTTAATTGTTTTAAAGTAGATCACACGAAACGTAAAATATTCTTCTAAAAACACTTGTGCATAGTTCAACAAATGTTTTTATTTTTATATTAAACTGAAAACAGACTTAGTGTTTTTATATTTGAACTAGGGTAAATTATTTATTGTTGCTGTATAACAATCTAAACAATACGTGTATACGTAACACCTTTAACAGAATGAATCTTGAACAGTATATAAAATCGTTAGTTTAATTAAATAAAGATATACTACACATGGATATTTCAAATTGGTTCAAATACATAATAATATTATACCTGTACGGTATATGTTGTATTGTTAACATTTCATTTTTATTTTAAATAAGATACGGAAACTAAATAACATGCGTTTAACGAATTGTTTTACGTTTACTACACATTTTTAAACCATTTTCAGTAATTTATTTATTTTTTTTTTTTTGTATGAAAATAGTTACAACTTCAAAATTGTACAGCTGGTTTTTGTTGAAAACTTATTAAACGCAATATATCATTTTACAACAACTGTTTAACGCTCGATTATTAAAAAAGAATAAATTCGATTTTTAATATTGCGAGGACGGAAAATCATGCTGTGCATGGTGCGTTAAAAGTTTGAAACATAAACAAACTGATTTTTCATTTTGTTTAATCAAAACTTTAATATCAGTTTCCATGTTTTAATTGTATTAATTATAACTCTTTTATCGGGAATATTTTTAGGATAATTTGCATTATCCTATTTTCATTTTATTAATTAAAAAAAAAAAAACAGGTGACGGATAGTGTCGGATCCATGATAAAATCATAATCATCTTTCTAATTAAATTTATAGTGATTAATAATAATTGTATCATATTAAACTCTAATTATTTTACTCAATTTGCTTGTTTTATAAATAAATTTAAAACGACACGCCTACACAGACCATACTAAATTAAAATATCAATTATAGTATAACTTTATTAAAAACAATATAAATAAATAAGTTTGATTAAAATGTATTCGATGTCTATGTATAATATAGTAACATAAATTATATAGTGTGCACAGACATTTAATTTTTTTTTTTAAGTTTTTTTAAGTTTTTAGTTTTGAAGAAATATGATGGTTTAAAAGGTTTTCGTTTTCAACAAACACTATCACGATTTTTTTTCTTTTTTACTTTTAGTTCTAATTTATTCGTACCGTATAAATCATGAATTGTTCGCTGGTTTCTCCCGTCGATAATATGTTATCCAAGAAATTATTTTCAAAAATGAAGGTATTCAAAGAAATAAGAATTCCTGTTTTTTCAATTCCATAAAATTATTTGTTTTGCGAATCTTTAACCGTTCCCGATTTGTATTATTTCGATTAAAAAAAATCAATCACGATATATCAACAACGGCAACACATAATATATCGTTATATCGTGTACGTGTTATTTATAAACGCGACAGGCATTCATGTTTTCCGTATTATTTCGTTATTTTTAAACTAAACCGAAGACGAGCATCGGAACACGGCAGGTCAACTTTCTAAGTTTAATATCGTCTACGAGGCAACTGGTAATGATATATATACGTTTACGTTTACTCTCTTTTTCGTTATGAACGCTTTCTCTTCGATATCGTTTACGCGCCTAACGTGTTCATTTTCGCAAGTGTATATACCCGGCGGCCGGAATAGCGGACAACAAAGATGATAGGTACCGACGGACGCCCGTCCCTCCGACGTGTTTAAAAAAACACACGAAACACGATTATTTACGTCCATTACGTTTTGTTTCGTGAAGTTCGTCGCACGTTCGTACATTAAAAACGTACTGCTTGTGATAAGGCGTTATCACAGTTTTCGTGACGAAAGAAAGGCGACCGCCAATCGTCATTCGTACGGGGTTTTCGAAACGATTAGCGCGCGCATAACAATATTATAGCGGTAAGCACCGGTAAAAACCCGGCGTCGCCCCCGAGTGATCGCGCCGCTTGGCGCATTGCAGGTGCCGGCGGGCCAATGGCTGGCTGCCAAGGCCCGCGCGCGGCGTTTGCCCGCAAAAATCCGATACCGCGCGCGACGCGTCAACCCGAAAATATTCCGACCGGCGGCAGCGGCGGCGGCGGTGCGGTTACCTGACCGTCGTCGCCCGCGTACGTTTCGTATAATAACGCGACGCGGGCGTTTTGGAAATCGCGCGACAAAAGAGAACACACACACACAAAACCGGTAAAATCGATCGGGACGACCGGAGAAAAAAGAATGAAAATCTCCGTAAATTTAAATTTTATTATTAACGGCCGACGACTACGACGGCGAGCGCGCGCGCGCGCGTGTGTGTGTGTGTATAGTGTCATGGCGATTGTCGGTAGGTATGTAATTTTATTCCTCCTGCGCACACACACACACACACACACACACACACACGGTATCCGGGGCGTGCGGGGCGCGCGCGCGCGCGTCGCCGCCGCCGCCGCCGCCGCGCTGCCGGTGACGTCACGGCCGCCGTCGGTATCGCCCCGGTCGCTCGTTCCTACCGCCGTGCGACCGTCCGTCCGCCAGTAGTTTTACACTGAACGCGCGCGCCGTTACGACCGCAGTCCACCGTTCTCGCGTCATCGTCCCACCGCGAACACACATACACACACACACACACACCCGCCGTCGCCAACGACCGTTTTACCACCGCCGCCGTAGTCCTTTGCGCGCACGTCGATCCGACGGTCGCTCTGTCGTTGTGTACGACGCTTGTAATCGCGTTTTGTTTTCCCTTTTCCCCATCCGCGAACGAAACGCCGAGTTCTCGCCGACACGAGAAGACGCGCGTCATAAACGTCGTCGTTCGTCCGGTACATACGCGGTTGTCGCCGGTATCCTCCGTCGGAAGCGCGCGCTCGTGTTAACCACACGTCCGTACCGCAGTAACCGCCGCTCGACGTCGGGCGACACACACGCGCACACGCACACGCACCGCCGCACGTACACGCCACGCACGGTCGTCGTCGTCGTCGCGTCTTGTAACGTCTAACCACACGCCAACCGTGTCCGGTGATCGTATTCCGTCGTCCACGCAGCCGTCCACGAACCACTCGACATAACCAACATGGTGAGCGATTTGTCATTTCATCACGTCTCACCGAAAGGCGGTCGGGGACGCGTGCGCGGGCGCGCGATCGAGCGCCGCGCGCGCGCGCACGCGTTCGTTCGTTCGTTAAACAATAATAAATAGAAGAAAAAAAACCGTCCGCGGCTGTTGCCCGGACCGTTTATTTTTAGACCCCGACGCGTTAATTCTGTTTTATTTTTTTTTTTTACATCTCGTTTTTTCTCCCGTGTCTGATCGATGGTTTTGTGTTCGTCGGTACGGGCCGCCGCCGCCGTGGTGTCCAACATGGCGTCTCGACGCGTTTTTACGGTTCTCGCCGACCGTTCCGATTGTAGTCGGATTCCGTCCGGACGGCGTTTTCCGTTCGCCGAACAATTACCACGACATTTGTACGGGCGGCCGATGATCGTTTTTCGGTTTCGCGTACGCGGTTTTCCCCGGTCGCGTCGGTTTTCATTTTTATTCGACGGCGATGTGGGCCGCCGGTTTGGTTTCGGCCTCGTTACAGTGGTGCCGCGTCGCGGGTGCGCGAACAATTCTCGTTTTTTTTTTTTTTTTTTTTTTGTCCCCTTGTAATTTCGTGCCGCGCGATTTATATACGGGACGAGAGTAAAATCGGAAACGCGACGCGCGTTTACATAACAATCGTGGTTTACTAGCGACGACGTCATCGCGTGTTTGTTATGTTGTTTTTGGTCGCAATGTTCCCGGTCGTCGGCCTACGTCACCGGCGGCGGCGTCGGCGGTACCCCTCCGAACCGTATGGTCGTCGTCGGCGGACATTCCTAGAACGTATACCGGGTCGCGGCCGATAACTCCGCCGCGTACGATAAACCGTGTTTAGCGCGCGATGACGAAAACGTCGTGAGGCGTATCGTTTGGTGTGCGAGGTTTTTTTTTTCCCCGTTTTCTACACGCCGTAACTACGCCGCGGTGTCCGTCGCAGAACGCCATCTAGCGTCGGCGCGGTTCGACCGCCTCTCCGCGTCCCGTCCGACGGTGTGAATCCGATCGTTTTCCGTGATAAGCCGGCCCGTCCCCTTCCCCCGTCGTGCCCTGTGGAAACCACGGGTTTTTTTTACTAGCCCCGGGTCTTCCTTTTTGCTCGATTTGTGCACGCCGGAACGGCGAAAAGTCAAAAACCCGTGCGCCCGCTCCGACGACGATCTCGTTTTCCACCCACCACGTTTTCAAAAACGACATCCGCTCTAACCGTTTTTAACGATACACGTTTGACAAACGCATACTTTTTTTTTTTTGTTGGCTACGTTTTCAAATACTACTTGCCGGTGCGCGTGTGATGTTTTCCGATTACCTTTTTCGCGCGCGCCGACGTATCGAATCTCTGTCTTCGGCGCCGACTCCCAATGTCTCCGTGACTCTGTCTGTGGACGACGAGACGATTTGACCACTTCACCTATTGATAAATGTTATGACCTTGGCCTTTTGACCTCCGATTGATTTTCCTTCCATCACCACAACCGTTCGCGCATTGTTGTTTTCTGTACAGTTTTGGATTTGTTTTGAATTTTGCCCATTAGTGGTGTTCGACTCTGTTAATTTCGCAGACATTTTGATGTGTACCTACCGATTTTCGTTTCTCTACACAATAAGAATAATGTTTGCGCTTACCTACTCTAGTCGGTTATTTCTTTTGAAATGTTTAGAAAAAAAACGGTAAAGTTTAATTTATAGTCTTTATTATTTTTTTGGTAGACATCGTAGACAATTATCGCCATTGAGTACCTACATTAATTTAAAAAGAACAATATATGTACATAAAGTATGAAAGTAAAATAAACTTCTGAAGTAGAGTTATTACAATCATTATCTTTACATACTATCTTAATACGTCGTAAAAATACATGATCCGCTTAGTTGTCAGTCGAATAAATGCCATTTGTCTTGTACCTAGTTATTATTTATTTTAAATTATAATTACGTGTGTCAGGAACATTTTACAAATATTTATAACATAACTAATTACTATAGATTTGTAGCGATATTGTTTTTTAGTATTAATTAACTGATTAAATTTTATTAAAATATACAACATTTCAGTACCTACTATCCAATAGTCCAATACATCTTTAAGTGCAAATTTATAAATCAGTTTCATCAGGTGGTAAATCTATGCTATGCTTATGTATTTTCCATGGATAGTAATCTCTGGTTTCCATTGGACATTAAATTAGTTCTTCCATACCCATATAAGAGTTCGATCATGTTGTATATACACAAATTTAGTATAATGGGTCTGTGGTGTATGGGGAGAAAAAATATTGTTTTACTATTTGATTAGGCATTTCTTACTGTACAATATGAAAGTAACAATTTAAAATCAAAATAGTTTTTCTATTTATACTGCTCTCTATAGGTTCTACTTTAATAAATAAATATTGAATACCTATTGTAAATTAATATTGTCTTTATTCATTTAATGGTTCTTGTTTGTATTCATTAATCAGTTCGGTGAGTGCTTATTTACGTTTGTTTATTTTAAATTTTGTATTTGTTGTTGCTAACAAATTGATTATTAATACCTGGTATCATATCGAAATGGAGACATTTTTTTTACACATGAATGTTTGAATGAACTCTTACGATCTGAATCAGTTTTTTCCTATACACACGGCTGAACGTTGCCAGGTGGGACTTGATTTGCATTAATTTATGTCGATTCGTGAATATTTCTACAGTTATGGTTTACTGGGTGTAGCACAATTTTCCCTAAAAAGAATTTTCCGCAATTACATAACATATTTAATATAGAACACTAAAATAACTTTGGCTTATTTTATTCTAATTTTTTTTTTTACATGGTACAAACAAGAGACCAAATGAGACAATGTAAACTTGGAAATTCTGCACATGTATCATAAAATTGATTTTCCTAAATATTGATAATATTGAAATCGCTTTTTTCACAATATTTAAAATTATATCTAAAAAATATAATTTAGGTATATTTTGATTATTCTTATAGATAATTGTCATTATTTGTTTTGATTTATACCATCTACGTATGTATAAAATGGAATAGGGGAAATATAATGATTACTTATTAATTTTGTAAAAATTATAGGCCGATCAACTGACAGAAGAACAGATTGCCGAATTCAAAGAGGCTTTCTCGCTATTCGACAAGGATGGCGATGGTACCATCACCACCAAAGAACTTGGAACCGTCATGAGGTCATTGGGCCAAAACCCGACTGAAGCTGAACTGCAAGATATGATTAACGAAGTCGATGCCGATGGTAATATGTTGTTTTTATTAACTGTACACAGATTGTTGTTTAAAATAGTTGTGTATTTTTCTTATTTAAACCTTGTTTTGTATGCATTTTTTCATAGGTAACGGAACGATAGATTTTCCTGAGTTCTTGACCATGATGGCGCGTAAGATGAAGGATACCGATAGCGAAGAAGAAATCAGAGAAGCTTTCCGCGTGTTTGATAAGGATGGAAATGGCTTTATTAGTGCGGCTGAGTTACGTCACGTGATGACTAACCTTGGCGAAAAACTCACTGATGAGGAGGTTGATGAAATGATCAGGGAAGCTGACATTGATGGTGATGGTCAAGTCAACTATGAAGGTAATAAGTGGACATTTTGCCATTAACAAATAAAATATGTATTTGGTAGGAAAAAGGTACATGTAATTTTAATTACAAAAAGTATGTGCGCTCATCAAATACCTAAATATTTCTCTACTGTTATTTGGTGGAAGTAAATATTCAGACCATCATACCGGTAAGCGTGAAATGCAAGTCCCCTCTCATTGAACAATATATAGTAAAATAGTAGTGAAATAAATCAGTTTTGACATATGTAATCCTATTGTGTGTGTGTGTGTATATGTGTGAATGACATGCTCATAAATTTGATATAACTAAAAATAGGTTGACCATTATTTTATCCTACATTTATCCTTGGCGCCATGCAAATCAAAAACTAAAGGTAATGTTTTCTTTATTCATATATACTGTAAATTAAATAACCAGTACTTATTAATAGATTAGTATGGATGTAATTGAAAATATCTCTATTTAAAAACATAAATGTCTCACTTTACAATTATAATATTGAAAAAACTAAGGAGGGAACATACATTATGTTTTTGTATCTTTACATTTGCTAATAAGCTTTTTAAATTTTGATTCAGCGTAAACGTCTTAGTTCAATATCTGCCTAGTGTGCTTTGATAGACGAAAACAACAAATGCGGTTACACGACATCCTCTTAACATTAACCAATTGAAAGGTTACAAGAGTTATATAAAATAATATATAGATAAACAATTGATTTATATTAGCATTCTAGTATTTTCAATAATAATCTTGTTGATAACTAACAAGTATTAAATTCTTTTGTGAAATATTTTTCGTTTATTCTCCGTGTAATTGTCCTGAATGAATATTTGAAGTAACAGAAATGTGTAAAAGGATAAAGAATTTTCTTCTCAGTACTTTTTTACATTCTTCTCGATTTAAAACGATAATTATAATTTTTAGTTTGATTTATATTTTACAAACATGATAAATATTTTGAAAAAATGATGGTCATATGTTAGATTACTCTGTATTATTCCAAGTTAATAACTTATAAAAGTATGTTTTATTGCCTCTATTATAAATAAATTAGTTACAAATACTGTAAAATTGTTTACAAACTTTATTTGTAATATTTTTATTAGTCGTATTATTATTATTCTTATTAATATTATTACTAATATTTGTAATAAGTCATGTCAACAATTTATGATTAATAATTAATAACCGATTAATTGAATTTCTAACTTATCGTTTAACCTTTAAAAGTATTGTTATTATTCAGTATTTTGGTTTTTAACTACTGGAGGTCACTAGATTTAATTTTGTAGGTAGTTAAAGTATTGTTATTAGTTTTCAATATTTGTTTGATAGTTCAATAGAAATTGTTGTTTATCACTCTTGACTTATGGTCAACTGTTTTTGAATATGTAAATGTTTATTTCCTAGTTAAACAATTGTTTAGAGCATATAATGATTAGGATTAAAAGAAAAAATTGTTCTTATAATTATTATTTACAGTTTTATAATTGTTGACTTACAGTAGTAGTAGCCTTTGCATTTATTGAGACAAATGGTTAGGTGTTTTAGCTTTTTTCTTTGTTTTGACATTGCAGATTTCCGTACTTTAGCTCGGACCATTTTTGTACGTACCATGACCGTGGTCAGTGCTCATATCTATATATGTGTTTCGTTTTTATTTTGTTATAATTACACGTTATTTTTATTTTTTATTAAGTGTTAAAATTAGGATGTGTACCACCAACATCAGTATATGATGACATCATAACCATTATTAGAACATATCATACTGTATGAAATGTGTGACCAATATTATTATTAATTGTTCACATGATCATTCCATTTCTAGAAATATTGTGCATGTCTATTTTGGGTCAATGATTGAAACGATGAGAATTTAGATGTGTGTAGTCTTGTGTTCACGCATGAGTGGTGCACTAATATTTAAAATCTCCTTTTTGTCATTATTTATTCTCTTGTGTCCCTTAGTTGTTTCTCTGTTCTTTTATAGCCTATGTTTTATCGGTGAAAAGTAGAATGCAAAATAACTTTATGGGAGGGAGAAGTACATCGAATACGATACGGAAATACGAAAAGAACACCTAGCAGCATCCATATGCACCCCTCTTCTCCTGTACTTTGGTCATGAAATTCTTTCACAATATATATTCTTTGTTTCGACATTATTAGGTAGACTTTGTAAACGTAACAAACTACAATAACCAATTGTTTGACGTGTTTGTACTATTACTTATGGTATTGTTTATGTTTTGTTTCAGAATTTGTGACCATGATGACTTCTAAGTGAAATGTGTTTCATTATTAATTAATTATTATTATGTAATTTTTTTTATCGTATTTTTTTTTTTTTTTTTTTTTTTTTTTCAAAAAAAGAAATTAACCTGCATTTTTTTGTTTTTTTTTTTTTTTTTGTTCAAGTAAGCTTAAAAAGATAATGTGATAATTAATTATCTTTTTATCACATTTGGAACTGTGAACTTTTTTTTGTGTTGAGAAGTTCGTTAAACTATCATCTCGTCTATACGGTTAATTTTTTTTTTCAATTTCATCAAATTCAGTTCTTTTGTTTGGCGAAAAATCGCCATGTAAATTTTGTAAAAAAAAATTGAAAATGAAAAACAAAAAAAATAATAATAACTATCTGGCGGCAACGTGTTTTTTTTTTTTTTAATATTACAATTATTCTTTTCAGTTTTTGCTAGCAATGTTTTTGTCTTAACATATTATTATAATATATGAAATTATGGTAATATGATAAAGAAATAATAATAATAATCTTAAGTATGAAAAATTATATTACATATAAATAATTTGTTGTTTTACACTTAAAAACATAATTTTAAAATCTTGTAATTTTTACGATTAATTATAATCTCCAGTGTTTTAGTAATTTATTATTATTATTATGATTATTATTATTATTATTATTATTATTATTATTATATAAATATTAATTATTAAAATTAGGGACGTTTTCACATTCCTCACTCACTGATAAAGTTAAAAAAAAAAAATTATAAAAAAGAGCTAAAATAAATCAATTGACGATATTCAAAAATCTTACATAATATTTTGGCATGATAATATTAGCCTTTTACAAATTATTGTAATTTTTTTTTTTTTTTTTATAATTATTATAATTTTTAAAGAGTATATGAAAAGACACACACATTAAACGTTTTATTTCTTCACTTGTAAAAAGAGAATTGAAATATTTTGTTTATTTATTTAATCCTCGATTATTATTATTATTATTTTTTTTTTTTTTTGCGATTTAAACAGTTACACACATTAATACACAGTATGCACGTCTGCCGTACACGCGTCCGTTTTTGGTTTAAAACATGTAATTCACAAATAATACACTCACCGTTGATGTATATACATAATGTTTACTGTTACTGATTAACGTTTATAGAGACGAGAGTACGTCTTTGTTTTACCTTAAACTCTCGTGTAATGATCAAAAGTCGATGAATATCATTTGTGGTGTCGGACGTGAATAACTATATTTAATTTTTTTTTTTTTATACATATATAAATACCTAATGTATTCGAAATAAATTATTTATTATTATTATTATTATCATTATTATTATTAATTGTTTCTGCGGTGCATGGTGTATGTCGACAATTAATATTATGTTTCATTTCGAAAAAATAAAAACGGTGATAAATAACGTCATTGTTCATCTCTACGGAGGGGAAAAACTCGTTTGGACGAGAGACAGAGAGTGAGAAATAGAGACAGATACAGAATATGTTGTGTCGTGTTTGCCGGAGACTGCTGCCATTTGCCAACTCGAGCTTTTTTCCCCGTTATCTCTTCATCGTTCTGCGCTGCAGTATCATATATATAACGATAATTGTTAGTTTCGATGTGCATTAGTGTACTGAATTTGAATTTTTTTTCTTCCTAAGTGTATACATATATATACATACACACACTCACACACACACACACACACATATATATTATTTTTTATTATTATTTAATTAGGTTATTTTATATAAATATATATAAACATATATATATATATTTTAATCTGTTTAACTTAGACTTTTGGGTTGATAACCGCAGTTGTCCTACTTTTTGTCTAATAAACACGTTTTATCATTGTTTACTTGTTCTTGAAAAATAGTGTATTGTATAATGTATCGATATGTGCGTCGTCAGCCACCTCGTTCTAACCTAACCGCCATGAGGGGATTTAGTAGGAGCAATTTTTTTTTTGCAGCGCTGCGAATTTTTTCACATTCCGAGTGCTATTGTATACGGTGACGTGTTCGTATTGGATTTTGAACCGCGCGTCGGCGTGTTTGACCGGAAAGCGTTGATAATAACTCGTGACGGTGTACTGCACACGCAGCATACCCTGGTGGGCAAAAGTCACGCAACCGATTTGTAAAAAAAACGACGCAAAACATGTGAAAGGTTTTATTATAATGTAAATTTGTACAATCCCGCGTACCGATTACGTACTACAGAACGTTTGGACGTCTGACTCCCAATTACCTGCTCGTCGCGCGTATGTTTTTGTTACACGCCATGTCGTGTAGCGATAAAGATAGCACAATCAACTTTCGAGATAGCGTTGCCGTGGTGACTTGCCCGCTACGGTATATATATGTGCACGAATGTACGTCGAACGACACTAGGTTTGTCAATGACCTCTTGCGGTGTTTTCGATATTAAAATTACAAACGCAGAAATATCGGCGGGTTCTGACGCGAAATAAAACGTGTGATGGTTTCGCCTAAAAGAAAACGAGACCTACTCGTGGCGGGGGCGGAGAACGCGTCGAATCTCGTCTTTCGCGATCACGGAATATTATGGCGGGCAAGCTCTCTCGGTCGACTCGGCGCAGGATTCGAACGTTGAGTCCGGTGGGTCGTCATTTATTGTACGGTAACGCGAACGAACGTTTTTCACATCCTATTCGTTTTCGACCTCCGGAGATAACAAAAAAAAACAAACAAACAATTTTTTTACCTCCGACCGACGTCGTCCGTGTGTATTGAAATCCTCCGGGTGCACGGGCTGGCAATTCGTCCAGACCGCGTTGCTGCAATGTGACGCCGCACGACGTTTGGAAACGATCGAATACGCTTTTTGTTTGTTTTCGCTCGACGCACGTTTATTTTTTGATTGTATACGTTTTCCACGATACAATGGATTTTTCGATATGACTTCGACCAGATCGATATTACAAATGACGGTTATGATCGCAATTAAGGACGTTCACGGTTTTTAAAGTGAAATTTAAAATCGATATTTATTTTTACGTATCTGTTGTCATTGGACGAATACGTTTTAAATGATTTTAAAGCGAGGTGTTTAAAACGTTGTCCCTCCACGCAAAAAAAAAAAAATGTTTTACAGGCACGCCGCTGGACTTACGTGTACGACAATAGAAGATTACGAGAAGAAAATAAAACCTCGCCAACGGAATATTTATCGAACATGATCTGTGCACGAAAATAACGGACACGTTTGTAAAGCCAGCCACACGGTGTTCGTTGTTTTTTAAACATTTTTAAAATCATTTTGTTGATGCGAGAGAAGTGCGTTTGAAAAACGCATAAACCAATGAACATACAGTTGAAATGTGAAATGAAAACCGATAAAAACTACGCGCGGACAATACTTTACAATATGTTTGAATATTGATTTCCGGACATTATACCGTAGACGTTTTACCCGAACATTATTTTTACTCGGGCAGAAATCATACGATATATTGAAAATTACAAATATTATAGTTGTCTTAGATACTAATCTAATGGCAATGGTTTTTAAATGTTTTGTTGTTTGGTCCTCCCCCCCCCCGCCCACGTTCAAAATACAGTAAATACCGTTTTTGCAAAATTTCAAAAGTATCAAATAATATACGTATACGACGTTTTTATAAATAATAATCAAATGGAATCAACAAACAGTTAAAACTGCAAACTAACAAGTCACGTTTAAATAGTTATCATATTGTTATTGTAGTGACGGCTAAAAAAAAAGAAAACCTCTTAGAGCGTAGTGGCAGAAGAAGAATTATTATTATTGTCGCCGCCGCCGCGTAAACGTCCGGTCTTGATATTTTAATATTCAAATTACCGCGCCGACACGGACCAATAGAAAGACGGCGAGACAACGCAGTCCATGACCGCACTAAAATATCGTGGCCGTTTTCTCACAGAGCGCGCCACCGATTGTGTAAATCCCGTTCCGTTGTACGGTATCCGGTCACACGGATGGTTTTATTTACCGGAGACGCCGAACAAACAAAAGACACAACACGTTCGTCCGGGTCCCCGTTTCCCCGACTTCGCGAGCACCCGGCGGACCTCGACTCGACCGCCGGACCAAACGCGAATGGTCGACATCGAGAAACCTAACCTAAACGAGCGGCGTACCTGCACGGCCCCACACCCGGTCCTGAAGAAGTCTTGCACACGGGCGAATTCGTACAACGCCCGATAGGAAAACTGTTATCACGACGTTCCGAGTGATTTTCGATATTCGTTGTTGTTCTCTAACACGCCCGCGGACCGTTGCCGACAGCCGAAGGAAACCGCAACAGAAACGAAACCACAACCGGATACGGTGGCCGTGCGAATTATTGTCGGATGTGGCACGGGTAAATCTCGTTCTTGTCCGTTTTATTTTCACACGCGTTCTCGTTGCCGTATTCACTTTCGTGAAGTTTATTGATTGTGAACGATACGGTTGAACGGTTTTTGGTTTTTTCGGCAACGCGTGATCGAAAATCGAACACAAAGCACACCCTTAATGTTTGGCCTGCGAGCGATGTGAGCGAAACGCTACTTCGACAAGATTCCTGTGAATTGCATCTCTGCGTGCATTTTTTTCCGCGAAGTCGGTTCTGTTATTTTCATTGTGTCACGCATTGTCGAGTTCATATTATATTGTTTACGGTTGAAACTCAAGTCGCCCGTTTGTGTCGATCGCGTTACGGTTTAAGGCCTCCTAGAAACTTATCCGCCCGGGCCTTCGGGGGTCTCGGTCCGCCCTCTGGATACGATATGTACGTTTGTGATTAGCGGGCAACGAATGGCGCGCGTAAAAGCTCTCTGGGGAGGCCCGGGAAAGAAAAACCTAATATATACACATATTATTAATTAAAAAATAAAATTAAAATTAAATTAACTAAAAAATAAAACGAGTCGTGCCACGCCAGTCACCATATTTTCATACAATATCGGTGTATAGATAATTTGACTTCTTGCTACATAATTTTTTGTAAAATAATCCACGAGCATATTTTTATTTCGTAAGGTCCGGGCCATTTGGCGTCGGTACGCGGGCGTGGAAGTTTAATGATAATAATAATAATAATAATAATAATAATTCGTTAATATTCATATACACTTTTACATCATTGATATTTTGAGTACCTTTTGTAAAAATAAAATAATTAAACGTTAGGATTTATATTAAAATTATTAGAAATACTAACGTACAACGAAGGCCCGGATTTATTTACAGTACCGTAGTTGAAGAATTCATGTGGAGACAGTGTTTCTTTCAGACGATTTCCCCCGGGGGGAGGGGGCATTTGAAAAAATTGTAATGTCATTTATATTACATTAAGAAAAATACATTTTTTTGATAATTTACATTTATTTTTTAATTGTCTTATTATGATTGTGAACAATATGATTAAATACACAAAATGTCACAAGTTTAACATACACGCATAGTGTTATATTATATATAACGATTGTAGGTCATTCATTGTGATATTAAAATTAAATTTTTCTAATATTTGATATTCCTTTACTATTCTTCAAATTTTCTCCGGCGCAGGGGGCGTTGGACATTCTCCTGGAAAGCTGAGCCCCCCTTTCTCCCTCCGGAGAAACGTCTGAAAGAAACACTGTGTGTGTCTAGTGGGGGGGGGGGAGACTTGCGTGTACGTCCGGAAAAATTCTTGATCGGCGTGTCGTCATCAACGTACTGCAGCAAACAACTTGTTTCCAGACGGTTTTCCAAACGTATTCATTGACTTTGCGTTCGACCCGCTGGAGTCGGATCGGGTGGGCGGAGGGACCTGCTGCTACGCGATTAATTTCACGTTCGGCGAAACTAAAACCGAAAAAATCGAATAGAGAAAAAAACGAAAATACGCGAAACGTTAAATTCCGAAACTTTTTGATTTTCGTTAACGACGTTTTAATACCGTGCGCGGTGTGTGACGCCGCCGTTCGTGAGTCGAGTTTGAAATTGTTCGAGAATATATAGTACAACAATACGCATTAACGTGAAACGATTTTAATACGCGGATGACATACGAGAGGCAACAGAAGGAGATTTAATATATGTATAAATTACACTAGAAAATTTTGTTAAAAAGAACTCGGTAATCATACGCCAACGGAAAATTGCGGCCGGCGACCGTTTTTTCTTGTCTCGTGAAATTAAAATGTGAAGCGCGTGAATACAAAATGATTATTAACGCATACGAGTCCGCGGTTAAGTGAGACATTTTATGTCTTATGTGTGGAAATGTTTTTTTCAAATTCAAATTTTTTCAAAACCGAAACAATGGTTGCCATGGAAACAAACCATAAGGGAGATTTAGGTTTTTTTTTTCTGTAACGTTTTTCGTGACAGTCCCCAGTGGGTATCTTAATTTAGGTAACGCTTTTTCGTGACGGTTTTTTTATTTTAATGTGCCAAAGTAAAGACATAAAATGTCAAAATACCGTTGGCGCGTCGGCCGAGCACCGCGTTCATTCAAAACGAAACGTCGTCGTCCCCAGCGCGTGTTGCCGGAACGAATGGATTTTTTGATATATTCGTCGAGTGTGTGTTAGGCACACGCGATCTTTTGGATTCTCGCGATTTTTTCACTTCGGCACACGCCGATGTAACGTACTAAAATATTTGCGTAGTATAGTCCGGAACTATAGCGTGAAACGTTCGGAAGAAGTCGACGAGAAACGGATCCGGTCCGCAGTGGCCGTCGTGATCACGGGGGGTTTCGTTTTTAGTTGGTGTGTTTTGAAACGAAATCAACATCGAATCAATGGTATTTAGTTATGATTATTATTTCGCTCGTTTGATTCACGGTTCGTGTGCCGTGCACCAGCGGCTAAATTTATATCCGTACATTTTTATATTTTTCAGTGTTGGCGTGAGAGCCAAAAGAGAATCTCTTATCGAAAACTGCCCCGAGCCGACCACGTAGATGTTTTGTGGTTATGCACATACTTAAAATATGCTATACTGTGTTATCGACTGCGATTTACGACCGTTCGTCGTTTTAATTCCGCCATCCGAACCATCCGTCACACGATTGTATTATTGTTTTACCATATGAATATAATTTAACATAAAGTATTATTTGTAATAACGGAACAAAACGAAAAATAACAACATTCTCTCGTGTTTTATTAAAAATAAAAAAAAAGATCGCGAGAATAAAAAACTTCAACTCGGATAATATGGAATCATACTATACGAACATTACGTATCCAATAAACAATAACTAAATATTTTGTTCATTTAGAATCGATTAAACGGATTGGCTATGTTAGCTGTTCGTAATAATGTACCCATAGATCCCGAGGACGTGATAAACGAAATGGCTCTGAAGCCAAGAAAAGTAGTTCTTTTATTATAAACGTAACAAATTTCGTTTCATCTTAATAGTTATTGTATTTGTTAAAAACATAATATGTGTATATCTGTTTTTACAACAAAATGTTCATCCCTCCATGACTTAACCCTAATCACGTTACTGTGCGTCTGGTCAGGCGGTGGCGAATAATGGAGGCGTTAAAAAATGTTCGACAACTATCCGCTGATTGCGACGGGACGTGCGGCGTTTTCGAAAAACCAAAGCAAATCAACATCTACTATACATCTATATATATATATATATTATAATACCGTCTTCGATAATCCGTGTCGGATCAAAAGTGAATTCTACAAACGTGTTCGACATTTGAACGTAACGCACGTAATACACACACACCCTGTTTATTATTCTTGTTGTTGTTGTTGTTTGTTCGCTTGGAAATACGAACTTTTGAAAAAAGCGGCGGACGTCGCAGAGATGAATCGCGACCGTAATATTTATCGAATCTCGTCAGTACGTACCGATGAATTTTCAGGATCGCAGATACCAATCGGGTCCACGCACGAAACCATCACGTACTCGGCGAGCGACGATAAACCTATTGGAAACTCGTACATTTCCCTAAACTCCGGTCGTTACTGTATGTGGATTTTTTCGCGCATTTTATATATGTATAGGTATACGTATACGTTTTTTGCCGATTTAACTTTTTGTCCATTGACGAAACGACGTTGTACAAATCGAAAACAATTATCGTACGAGTAAAAGCGAAACATCTGGAACCGGCGCGTTGTCCGAGCTGTGTATCGTAAGTCCGTGAAAACCGGAAGGAAAACGTCCGCCGTACACGTTGCCGGTAAAAAATCCGGACCCGACCGTAAACGGCGTGCCCATTCGGTAAAAAACGGTTTTTTGAGACCGGGGACCCGTCGACTCGGAAAAACGATTAGATAGACTTCACACGGATATGGCTGAACACGCTCGTCCGTTGCGCGCGATTTGAATTCCGTGTCACGTCGTTCGGGGATTTCGACAAAACACAATTTGATCGTGCGTTATCAGTCATTCAACATTCAGAATACTATACTTACGACACACCGTCAAAAACGGCCTTTGATTGGGTGGGCATTATCAGCGGGCCGGTTTCGTGCTAGTTATGGGCCGCCGATACGATTCGTGCTCATGTGTAAATACTAAATAGACGTAAGTTATCCTGATTCTACCTATTGAATAAATACATTGTATTATTTGATCAATGTCCTGCGCTAATTTATAGTGATAAATTTAGATCATATGACGCAATGTAATAACAAATCTCAACATGTAAAATAAAATAATATCGGTTACACGTTACCATAAATATGATTGAAACCACGATTATATGGTTTCAAGTCGTGGTTAAAACTTACCACGGTTATGTGCTTTTTCAATTAACACGGTAACGGTTATCATTAAACGCGAATGTGTAAATTAATAACCTTGGTTCAAAGTAAGTATCCCATTGCGGTTTCCGCGTTTATTGTTTGGGCCGTTTGTGAGCTGTTCACATTTGGTATTTCTTGTTTCGTTGTTTGTACGTGAAAAGCGTAAAAACTTAAAATCAAAAGGCGGCGCAGTCAAGACGAGAGAGAAAAAAGAAATTAAACGCAGAGCTGTTTACAAAACATTTAACACACGCTTAATGTGATGAGAAGAGCAACGTCAGAACTTCAATCTCAGGTAATGCTTACTAGTCTTTAATGATAATGATTTTAGCTGAAAAAGCAATGAATTTCTATTGTTATTAAAAATTGTTTTAAATTGGCCGGTTAAAACGTTTGTCTTCCCCCTTTTTCAAAAACCGAAATGACGCCACTGGAAATAGCGTTTTTTTACTAAACGCTTATAACCGATATACCTAGGGACCATAGATAAAAAATCATGGAAAAAATTTTAGAATTTTTAATATTTTTATTATTATTAATGCGTTATTGCTACATCAAGTAACTCGATAATGACAATTTATTATCTTGCATTTCACTTATCACGGAATATTATTCACATATTATGTGACAATCGTTTTTAGATTTACTCACAGACGATACTATAAGACTGTTTAGGCAGCACCTAAATGGTCGACAAACAACGTCGTCGTCAATTCGGCGAACCGTTTTGAAAATTCTATTTAATTGGTGATACCGAGTCTATGCGTGACGGACGAGTTTTCATTCGCGCTCTTAACTTGACGTGTATGGAAATAACTTATTCTGCGACGGTATTTCCATGAATATTGTACGACTATTCGTATGCTCTATTGACTTTGGGGCTTTGGCGTCATACGGTACAGCTGATTTTAAATGATATTAGTCGTTATAAATTGAATTAACGTCGAACGTGTACAAATAATTTCAAATAATTATTGAACATCTACGTGTAACAACTGAACTATAGGTACGTACGTACGTACCGCCGACTGTTATGATTATCGGATAAGATCGTTTTCAGATAATAATAATTGTTACTCGTTTAGATTAAATTTAAAATCGGCCGGTGCGGTGCCCGCAATAGAACCCCTTATCTCCTCCTGATGTGTTTTTAGTACATTTTCGAATTCCGATCATTTCTGCCAGTGCGTTTTTTTAGCAGCCTCTAGTGATTACGCCAAACGCGGAACGACAATTTGTTGTTATATTTCTTTTAACCGCCCCAACTCCCAAAAAAAAAAAATCTGGATACGCCATCGCATTACACGTACCGTGTGACGACGTCGTAATACTCGATTAGTCACGAGCAAACACGTTTCGATTTAGTTGTCGTTTCAATTTTCGATTTTCAACGTTTTTAAATTAGAATTAATTTCTATAACCCCGTCGTAACGGATTCCGTGATCAAGACATTCTACACGTTGGGTTTTTTGTTTTTGTTTTTGTTTTTGATTGCGATCAAACAGCATATATCCTGTCGATCCGTTCGGAGTAGAACGATCCACACATTCATCACGAAAACGAGGCTGGATATTTATCGTTATTTATTAAACGGAAATCGGGTTGATGTTCGGTCGATGTGTTTCGAATTTTTTTTTAACTAATAGTTAGTAAAAATATATCGCCGTGAAATGAATATACAGTTTACGGTAATTACAATTTTAAACGTTCATAAAAAAAAAATTTGTAATGGAAACTTTCGAGACACTTTAGAAACTGGTAATATTAAAACTTCAAGTTTCCAAACACAAACTTACGTTAGGGTAATTTATTAAAAAAAGAAAAAGTAAATTGTTTTATCAACAATACCGTCATACCTATATTTTATTATTTATAAATTATATTAAGGAATAAAAAGTCTATTTTTTTTTATTGAAAATGACATTAATATGCAAACATTGTACAAGTAATCTTTAAAAAAAAAAAAAATTAAATAAAGCTTAGTCGATCAGTATTTTGATTACGTTCAAAAACACGCGTATCGTTTTTCCATCGAGCTTCTCGTAGAACGAACGCAATATAATAATTCATTAGGATAGGTCCGTGGGTTTGCGTAGACCGTATAATTATTATAACATTTTACGCGTGTATTTGTTTTGCACTCATAATTAATTTCAGTTTTAATCAAAACGAATTCATACGTGTGTGTATTACACGGTAAGGAAATAATATCTGAAATCGGTCGGCTGTCCGGTAGTTTCGATGTTGTTATAATATATATATGTATATACACATGCGTTTAATTCAAGTTTAATTGATCCACTTTCTAGGCCATTAGATAAACGTACGTATATTCCAAACACGAAAAATATTAATATTTAAATAAAATACGTAGTTTTTATTTTTAAAAAAAATGGATCAAATGGTGTATTAATTAGAAACATTTTTTTTTTTTGAATTGGTGAGTATATTTTTAATCGATTTCAACGGTTTTCAAATAATTTTTAAATATTATATACTTACCATATATATATATACAGGGTCGGCGCAAGAGTGGGGCACGCGCCCCGGGCCGCTATAAATAATTATGTTATAATGAAACAATATTTAATATTAAAAGCCTCTCCTGAAGTCGTGAATTACAAGTTTTCAGTTATTATTAATAGTGGCATAATATTATTATCTTGATGCGAATCGGTTTTCGAAAAACGAAAAAAAAAATTATAACTGATAAGTTATAAATAAATCGAGCTAATATAAACAATGATAACGATTAACGATCGTCGTCATATGTCATGATTGCGCAGCTTGTACATTTGTATTCTTTACCGATAATTCGACAAGTTATTATTTATAAGTTATTATTATTAAGTAGCAATGGATACTTTAATTTTATTTACAATTTGTATCGCAAAAACATTATACAGTGGATGCTGGTCAACTATAACAACTTTATTATTCTATAGTTATTCTGTAACAACTACCTAGTTCAGTACTTAAAAAAAAATTGCAAAATGCATTTTTGTATTCTATGCCATACCGTTGAAAACCCGTGCTATATTTCCTTGTAAGTTGTAAGTATTAAATACTTAAAAACTTCTAATACATATTATGTTGTTATTATTATTTTAATTATTAGTTTAATTTTAAGGCGTGTAAAAGAAATTTAACTTTAGAAATGTGTAATATATAGGTTCTTATTCATTGTTTTGTAAATTGGGGTCCCTTCCAATATGATTTGCCCCGGGCTCTGATTAGCCATTTATTTACAGAATAAATGGGTTTTAATTTTTTTTTTTATGTTAAATAAGTTTATGAAATATCGTAAAGTTGAGGTTCCCTAATGGCGTTATCTGAACGTCGTCGTAACGAACAATTAATTTTCTTCCGTTTATACATTTATATATTACTTGTTTTCGCTCCGAGACTTCGCCAGCATGCAAATGACATTTAAATAACCGTATGTTATCTGAGATAAGGGCTGTACGAATGACTTTTACACAATGTAAACGCGCGTTATATATGGTTATTGTTCGTTAAGATATGGTTTAATTAAATCGGGCAAAACGATTAAAAATAATAATATTTATCTCGTAAACCTGTTGGCGCGCTCACGTTTATTCACGTGGATCGTGACCTCCATTCCAATTGTTACCGCACGACGAAACGAAAAAGAAAAATCGCGAACTTTCGAGTCGAACGGCGCATAATCGTTTTTGTACGCAGTGTTTTTTTTTTCTATAATGTAAACTACTTAGGCGTAATCGTCGGTTTAATCATCCGCTCAGAAAATTTAAACATAAAATTTCCCGCGAGTAGTTATCCCGAGGCTTCGTGTTCAAGAGGTGGGTTTTTTTTTTTAACGAAATCCGTATTTACATACACGAAGATAATTTGCTTATCTATAAGGAAACAGACGCGATTATGTTTGTTCGAGTTGACGGCGCGTCTTGTCACAGGTTTCCGTATAATTTGACGTGTGTGATTATTAATTATTATCGTTAGTGAACGGGAACGTGCCGGGAATACTTTACTTCGCGCGGCTTAAAGAAAAGTATAACGACGATTTGGTTTTAGTTTATAATCGCGATCCGAACAAATCTCTAGATTTGTCCACCTTAATACTACATACGGCGTTCTCGCGAGATTCACGAGATTTAAGTGTAAACATTTTTCTTTTTTCGTTTTTTCATATACAACACGTAATAACGGTCATGCTCGAAAACAACGGGACGCGCGGCTGAAGCGGTCCACGGGAGACATCATCGTATGAATACTGATCATCCGAATACTGAAAAGTCATTTTAATATTATTTCGGAACGTATTAATAAATATAATATATAATGATATAACGTATTATATGGTTTCGTCGACAGTACGCACGCCGAGTGTGTGTTTATTGTACATTTATGATGACGAATACGGTTTTTTTAAAACTCGTATTGCACGTGAACAATCGGTGACTATCGAATCGTTCGTGTATTCACGTCGCCGAACAAAAGTCGTACAGTATCGTTACGACGAGACGAAATTTCGCGTTTTCTATTGAAGTAAAAATAAAACAATACAAATAATTCGTGTCGGTAAACGCATTGATAACGATTCCCGACGGTTGCCGTACACTGTCACCCCGCGTGGTTGCGCTCGAATCGAAATTGTTTAGACGAGTTTCTTGTGACGTTTTTTTTATTTTCTTTGCCGAGCGCGAATACCGTCAGCGGTTAAAGTGGTCGGAACGGAAGGACACCGTCTCTCGGTCTAACACTCCAAACAAGAAAACTACATCTTTTACGTCCCTTGGAAAGTACGCGGGAACGCTAAAACTTCGCGGCACAACTCCCTCTCGCTATCGATAATTATTTTTGAAATTGACGAATTGCATCGTTTTTACGTTGGAAATAACTTTTAGATACCGGACGTCGTTATATTTGTACGTAATTTTTATTTTTTTGTTTGTCTACTTTTCGAAATTGTTGCTAATTGAGTTACGGCTAGACAGGGCCAGTTTAAAAGTTCGTTTATCGTACGGCCACGTTTGATATGAAAAGTTAGAAATCATACCAGTGAAGTGTGATTTTTTTTAGGGTTTTATCACATAATTTAGGTCATGCTACACATCCGTAATGGCCTGAAAACCCGAAATGATATCCTCGCGATCAGATGCGTTTGACTTGTTCGTGTATTCGTTCTTACGATTTTCAAAACTCGTATTTTTGTATTTGTTCCATCTTCGAGTAGTTTCATATTGGTTTACCAAAAGAAGAATGTATTTAAACCTCCCCTCCCCTTGGGATGTGAACTCATATTATAACTAGAAATAAATTGTCGCTCACTGTAGTCGCCGCCTATTCTACGAGTATACAATAACAATAAAACGATTTCCCGTATCTGTACGAAAGGCGCACAGCACAATTACGTAATAAATTCAATTTAAAAAAAATACACATATATTTTTTCATATGCGCGTGCATCGGACGTTCTGCAGTGTTGCACTGATTAATGCAATATATTGTTTTATGTTCTTGTCTACACATAATATGTAACGAAACGTGAAAACTCGTTTAAAACGCGTTAATGGCATATTTGACGTATAAGCATATATATATATAACGCAGTATGGCTTAATTTCATTTACAATTACAATTTTATCGACTATTCCGCTAGCGACGATAGTCTGCGGGTGGTTCACGTTTTAGTTTTGATTTCCAGTGACTACGTAATATGATATACGCACGATATTCGTCTTGGTGTGTTCGAACTTCGATTCGATTATTCGTACGAACAAGAGATTTAGATAATTGTCGTACACGCGTATCGTTATCTACAGATTCACGTTGCGATTGTGTTTAATATCCTAAATTGTTTATCTGTTATAATGTACTTATTTATTCGTAAAACGTTTTACTACTGCGCGTTTCGATAAAACGTAATCGACAACGTTCGTTTAAAAAAGTACATTTTTCAATGTTCGACAGTAAAAAACTTGTACGAAACGATGTACGATAGAAGTTTAGTTCGAACGTCGTTGGGTTTCAAACATATCTTCGCATGTCTTCAAACCGCAGTGATTTCGATGGCGGTGAAATCGATAAATACGTCGAAAAATGATTTTTTTTCCCATGACGTTTTATGCGATAAAAAACGACCAATTGGATCGATTAGGCATGTTGAAAACGATAAATCTGTATCGACTTGAACGAATTCAATTTCTATACTCGAGTATCAAGATACGACCCGTAAGTCGCAATTCTAACGGAATCGGAACGTAGTTGAATTTTTCGAGCGGGATTTTTCTAGGGACTAGGAAAACAGTCGACACGTCTTGTAACCGTCGACGTTTTCTTTTTGCATTCAAATGAACGAATACCCGAACATAACAAACGTATCCGAATAGATTCTCCTAAACTAACAATCGAAAATAGATGGTTTATTTTGGAGAAAAATATTATCTGCTTATATAACGGGGTGTACGCGTCTACGTTTTCGTCGGCTAAAATGTGTTGAACGGCGTCTTGACGAGTTGGCAAATTGTTTAGAAACCGCGTCGATTACTCTTGAAACCCTACAATAATTGCGCACGTATTTGTTCACTCATCATTTAAAACTCCGTCTTCAACTCGTATAACGTATTAAACGATATACACTCAATGTGTCGTTCAAAGTTTTTAAACACGTTACAGAGAAACACGAGCTTAAGCAAAAGTTCTAACTGTCTCGTCTTATGATATTTCGAAAACTGTCCATTACCGATCCGTACAAAAATATACCGCGAAAACGGTAAATATTAGTACACTTTAGAAATTCGATTATTTCCGCGCGCACACAGTCGTTAGAACGGTCATAGTCGTTTTCCTCGGGGGGAAAGAAAAAAATGATTTTTCACAAAAATATTAATGAAATAATTCGTTTTATAGACTTCTGGAAACCTTATTTTTTGGAAATTCACTTATTTGCACTGTCAGCTGTATAATTATTTAATGTCCAATTTTTCGGACACTGTTTTTGTTTAATATTTATTTGACGAAATGAGTGGGTATTTTTTTCGATTAGTAACGAATATGTCCAGATGGCTTCGAAAAAAATGAAAATAAAGTGATGTCTTACCAAACAACTTGAATTTCAAATTTTCACGCTAAAAATTAATATTTTCGATCACACGAATCTCGTAGTAGAAATCGTTATCCATTTGGGGTTTTATGTTTGAAATCCTATTGAAATTCATTAAACAAATATTAATTTTTTTTAAATTTTTTACCGCGAAAATAGAAAAGTGTTCGTATGTGTCGAAACGGTTCGTAAAAAATATACGTAAGTAGGTTACTTATGTGTTTTTATTTCTTGGCGAAGTGATTTCTTCGCCGTAAAGTCTTTTTCGATCGCCAATAATATTAAATAACTTTAGTTGTACACCGTGTACAAAATATTATAATCCTAGTCTAAAAATCCCTCCGGGCTTTGAAAATTACCAGATCGATGCTTGTAGGAAATGGGACGACTGTGAGCGACACTTTGTATTTTTTAAATTATAATAATATATACTGAAATAATAATAATTATTATTATCTGTTTACGTTGCATTAACAATAACAAATTATGTTTTTAGTCGACTTTCAATTCTGAAAGTTTGAACTACGGTGAAACTTTATTATTGGGCGTACGTGCATGATGAATAATACACGTCGAATAATGTAAACGCAAATTCGCTAGCAGCTGGCATGTCTCAGCTGAATGTTTCCAAATACATTTATTAAATACTTTGAATAAAAACGAAATATGATAATGATTCGTATGCCAATGATTCGAATACACAAGTTTTTTCTTCTTCTTAGAGTAGAACTGAACGACGACGATAATATATATATATGTATATATTATAGTGCAAATTCAAACTTCTTTTTAACTCGCGCGTGTATACGTCCTTTTTTGTCGGTCTAAAGAATTCGATTGTAAAATGTTGAAAAACTTTTGATAAAGAAGCGAAAAATTTACGTTTTGTGTTATATATATATATATGTAAAACAAATATATAAGTCGGCATTCACGTTTATTTGAACAGCTAAACTACTAGATTTGTTAACGACTAATCTCATGCATATTCATAACGTACTTTGGACAATAACATTGTGCATGATTCGGATCGTTCGAAATTAACTATACCTAAATAGTATCTAAGTATATATTTATACGTATATTATACAGCAATACGTCCCATAAGACCGCGAAAACAAACGTAATTCAATTTTTAATTTATCTATATGACAAATTTGAATTCGACGACATAAATTTGAAAAAAAAAACGTTTGTTTGCTGCGGAGATACTGAGACTGATACGGTACTTGTGTTACGTTTACTGTGTCTATATGTGCGTGCGCATTTCTATTAATCTGATCGAGTTCTGGCAACGATATGAAGCAAATTGTGTATCGACAACACACGTCAAGTGCCGATTTGAATTTTTTTTTTTTTTGTAGTTTGTAGACGATACTATATGACGGCTGTGAAAATACAAAGTGCGTTATTTTACTTTCCGGTTAGGTTTGATATGCTATAATCATGATCGTTTGCTAGTAATTTTTGTTCGTAGAATTTGTGTTTGTAACGAAAGACTGTTGACACATATAACAACATATGAAATATCTCGGAAACGTCGGCGTGACGTTTTTACGTAAACGTCGAGCGCGCTACAACAACGCGTGTATTCCGGTACGACATTATAATTTTTGGACTCGACTGTCGAACGAAATACGTATTGTCAATGTTTGCTATTAAGTGATCTAAACGCGTGTTTGAGTCGTTGTAGTTTTAAGTAACAACAGATATCGATAATCTTTCGAAACGATAATAACAACTCGCGATCGAAGTGCGCGTCCGACAACACAACATTCCGTATACGTATAGCAATATCATTATAATATACGATGACTGTCCCATAAATAAGGTACAGAAATGTACTGAATAATGACGAATTCATTTGTTGTTTTACAGTTTGAATACGGTAAATGTGATATATTTTTCTATTTTTCCACATAGTCGCCGTTCAGATCGTTTTGAAAACGAGTTTCTACCAAGTTTTTTTTTTGACGGACCAAAAAAAATCTAATGGTGTCGGATCGGGGCTGCGTGGTGGATGTTGCAACACTCGCCTAGTCTTGGGGTCGTGCACGTTTCCTGAGCGTAATCGTCTGTCGAGTCGAATTTTTTCTTTCGTCTGACGTGTTTTGTCGTAACGTAATTCTTGAGGAAATCGTCAGTTTGATTTGTTTTTTTTTTTTGAACTGGCTGATTCGGGATTGTCTCCAGGTCGTCGCGTCTCGTTCGCAGCAAATAGTAGAACAAATAGTAGACCCACTGCTCATCATCGCCTGCAACCGGGTGCAACGGCGCGGCTCGGCTCGGCTCGGAAATCGAGAGCGGAGGACGCGGCAAAACGGTAGAACGGCGTTGTCGACGTGCCCCGACATCCGCGGTATTGTTCTGGAATAAAGACGGGACGAAAGAGACACCGCCGGTTTTCACGTTGCCGTACGGAGGTCCGCCAGGCACCGCGTATTATACGTTTGTCCGCCGCCGACACCGTCGCGCGCGATTTCCGGACGAACGGCCTGCGTGTGGGTGGAGACTTGTTGCGCACGCTGAAAAGAGTCGCCGCGGACACCCTCTCGTATACGTTTGCGTACGTGTGCGTGTGTATGCGTGTGTATGCGTGTGTATATGTATATATAGAAACGGACGAGCTGGAACGTTTTCACTCTGTACGGTGTCCTCGTCTGTACCGAACTGGTCGCGCTCCGGGATACCAGGTAAGTGCCGTGACGTAATGTTTTTCATTTTTGTTTTACCGTCCGTTTATGATTGTAAATAATCATCGTCGGGGGTTTTTCGCTCGAACGGGGTCGGCTATGTCTCGACGTACGGCAATTACGGCGAAAGTAAACGTTATGACGCACGAGATATTATTGAATCGTGTTTGGCGTTATTGTTTGAAAATCGTGATTCTTCGATGGCAGCGTACAGACGTCTACACAGCGTCCGAGTTTGACTTTAGAAACGTGTACGTTACACTTCGAGCGGACGGCGTGTTGTAAATAATTTCACGTGTACTGAAAAAAACCGACGGGCATTTTAATGACTTGTTACTCGTCGACGGCGTGTTTTCGTTTGCGCATAATGATCTGCGTTAAGGCTTCGCCGAGAACGCGAAGAAATAATAATTTTAAAAAAATATAGAATTTTTCCTCGACATATATTTCACTACGATTCGATTTCGTTTCGTTAACCGATAACAATTCACGGACTTATCCGGGCTTTCGTTGTTCGTAATTGTATATCACCGTTTCGATTTGCCGTTATGTCGGAACCGCCAAACGATGTGGTTAATTACGTTGAACCGATTGTACGCTTTTAAGCGTTCGCAGGAAATCGTGAAAATACATTGACTTTGATATTATTACATAATCTTCAAAAGGTTTCAATTCCGATTGTTCACCACGCGATATTTCGGTATTACGCCCTAACGTCTATACGAGATAGAATGATTGTATACATATAACGTTTATTATTTTTTTTTTTTTTTGAAAGAATTGATTTTTTTTTCTCTCGTCGTTCGTTTATCATAATTTCCATGATAACTGAACAGTACAATAATCTGTGGTCTATATTTGAATGTTTAAAGACGATAACAATGAAAACATACGACTTGCGCATCTAAAAAATGTTTCATTTAAATCTATACGCTTGACGAACATAAACACGACCGATATTGATTGGTTAGACTTTTAATCTATGTTTCGTATATAGGTTTATTTATTATTTGTAGTTTGTTTAAATTATAAGATACGTTTTGTTTTCAAATATTTTTCGCATCTTATTTGTCCTTAAAAATATGTAAGTCCGCATATTGTGTAGGTTCAATTACTTTCTTTGATAATGTTCAATGTCATCAATGTGTGTGTTTCAATTATAATAGGTTTAACGTACGAATACAATTATTTTTTCGTTTCTATATTCCTCATACGAATATCAATCGATCAATAAACTTCTAATATGAATCGGAATGTTTTTCTTTTCTGCGATTCGTTCGTTATTTATATTAATTAATCCCATAGCTGTCTTTAAAGACGGCGAGAACTAATGACTATAATTATTGATTTTAATCATTAAAAAGAGTATATATTTAACGTTATATTTGTTTCTTTCTAGTATAAAAAAATCTATATTAATGTATATTGACTATGTCTATTAAGTAACATTTGACTGACATAGGTAGATAACACTAATAACAAACTGTAAATACCGAAAAATGTATATTTTTTATAAACCTCGTTAGTTTTACATAAGTTATGTAACATGTGTGTGCTTACAAATTATAAACTAGTTTGATAACAAATGTGGTTCCTTACAAAATGTACACACACAAAACAGACGTTATATATTTACAAAGAAACCAACTAGATATTGAGTATGTTATTAGTTATACAATATTTTTTGAAAAATAAACTATTCGTTAATTTCTCAAAAAAATTTTAAATAAAAATTTTATTTCATTATACGTTCTATTTATGTATAAATGTTATATCCCCCCTGGTTCATGAAACAATACATTTAAAATGAATTATTAACAGTTTAAGAATTTAATTCACAATAAGTAATTAAATAACGTTATTTCGGTGTAATAAAAATGAAACATCGGAGATATTTTCACAAGTATATGAAAACTAACCGAGTTTAACTTCTTATTAAAGATTCAACAAAGTATGCAGATTTATAAGTCGGGCAAATATCATTCTATAAATACCCAACAGTTTCGTATAATAAATAAATTGTTTCAGACCTCATTTAATGAGTTTTTCATTCTACTCTGGTTACGTGATGTAATCGTATAGTTTTCTTTTGGATACCTTTCAACGTATATTTTATCTCGTAATATTTCTGAATATTATTAATAATATTCATAATAGTGTTTCACGAAAACTATATACTATTTCCTTGAATTTTTATTCTGAAAGGCTCGTGTTTTTAGATTCAGAGTGAAACAAAAAATGAATCGGTTTTACGGTATATGTGATGTCTTTTCGATTTACTAGTTCTCGACTAGTTTAAATTAACCGAAAATGGCAAAAAAAAAAACCTAAAATTTTTTTATGTATTTTTAAAATTTAACGGGGGGGGGGGGGGTTTGTTTAATAACATTCGAAATGCTGAAAATTTAATATAAGCTTCAACGCGTATTTCTTAGTTTTCCTAATGCGACATTGATACGAAAATTAAAAATTTACTCGTGACGTCGACATAATTTCGATGTTTCTATTTCGAACAATGATTTTGTGTGATTGTTGAAATCACCAATTTTTGTATTTAAAGCCTTAGCCTTAGTACAAAATTAACGATATATTTACCTAAAATATACACACGTCGAAGTTCATAAAATTCGTACTCGAGCGAAATTCATTATTTTCACGTTGTATTTGACTTGCATATCATTTACATCGTTTTTGTAATAGGTATTATAGCATTTCGTTAATTGTAATCAACTTCGCTCAAAATCGTTTTTCAAGTGTAATCATTTATCATTGCTTTGAAATTAAAAATAATAATACAACACAAAAATGGCCGTCCAAGAGATCCATTGGAACAAACATTTTCCGTCTCGTCATTGTTTTTCCTTTCTTTTTTTTCAATTATTCGCTCACATACAAATATAATTTAAATTTAGTCCATTAAAGGACCTTTTAATCAAAATAAATTCTTTAACTTAATACTTATAATTTAACGTTACCCGCAAAAAAAAAAAAATTTAAATAAATAATAATAATCACAACGAAATAACGTTTAGCTTACAAAGCATTATTATTAGTTACGCAATAAATTAAGCACTGTTGACATTTTTAAATATAACGAGTCGAAATCGTCTCCCGTGTTTAATCGCCGATGTTTTATAATAAACAAATATCCTAAATTTCGAATTTCATTATCTATAGCAGTGGTTCTCGATCTTTTTAGGACCACATCCCAAATTCTCCTCCGAAAATCTATCGCGACCCACATGGTTTTGCATTTACAAGATAAAAAGTTTAAAAACATAGATTTCTTAGAATCTATATAATTTAAAAAAATTACTTGCGACCCACCAAAAATTAACTCGGGACCAACCAGTGTTATTATATTAAATTATATTATTGTTATATAATATATAATATATAACGACACGTTCATCAGCCGTATTAGATGTGTATATTGAATTAATTTTGTCGATTTTAACGATACATTGTTGATAATACGGTTAAATGTTTAAGCTCCTTAATGTAAAACTTAATATATTTATCATATATTGCCTACGTGCGAACTGCGCGTCATGTTATTAGTGAATTTCAAACATAACATTGCATATTTAATTTTCATGACGTGTTGTTGTGAATTAATATATTCATGAATATTATAATAATTAATATAAATTAACAGTATTCTGAAAATTGCGGATTTCAATATTTTTGTTGTATTTTTCGAAGTGATAATCATTTGTTGTTCGTGCAGTAACGTACGCATATTTGACGTGTAACGCAAACTTTTTATTTGATATTTATTATTAATATTAATGTTTTTTTTAACGACAAAACGCCATACTTTAAGTTAGTCAAAACAGCTAAACTTCACATTTCTGCGAAACAATCGCGAAATATTTTCCAGGGGGAAAAAAAATGAACGTTCTGACAAATTGTTTAGACATTTCTCAATATAAAACAAATAATTAATTAGTTCGGTATACATATATTCGATGACAAATTATACCGTTTCTAAACATTTTTTTTTCACCATATCCGTTATCATAATTTTTATGAGACTCTTTTTCTTTCTTTCTATACTTAATATTATATTGAATTCTATAATAAAAAACACGTTCGACAACTTACTGTGTGCATACATTTTGTTCAGACTTAACGCTGACCGTATAGTTACGGTACGCTGGAGAGTACACGAGTGCTTAACACAGCTATACGGTAATCATACAACACCGGAACCGACCGTTTGACTGGGTAATGCGTGCGAATAGACTACTTGAATATCCGACATGGCGGATAATTTGCCGGTGTCTCGACGAAAGCACGTTTCCGCAGAGGTCGGCTGTACGTTTTTTTTGTTAATTCAACAGACGACCGATTGACCTCAGTTTATTTGCCGCAAAAAGTCTGACGACATCGTGATTTCGGTTCTCTCGGCGAATATTCGGACATGTGCACGTAATGTCTAAACGCGACTACGTCGATTTTAAATTCCAATATAACCGAAAAACGTTATACATATAAACATATATATATATAGTGCAATGTTATGTTTACGCCGTTTGTAATAGCACACGAGAGACTTAAAAATACTTCAAAGCTGCGATAAGATTCTCACGCCGATACTTATGTGTATAAGTATTTTATAAAAATTTATTTACAAAAAAAAAGCGATATAAAATATTTGATGACATTAAGGAACTTCGGTGAAAAAAAAAGAAAAAGTAGAAAAAAAATCGACGTAGAAAACTGTGGCCTATAACGAAAAATAATTTTAAAAATAAAAACTATTATTGTGGTAAAACCGCGTTCGGTACTCGGTGTAGATACGAACATTTTTACTTTCAAAGAAATAAAAAAACATCCCTTTGAGAGTGAAAATTGTTGCATTACATTTCCTGAAAACGTGTTGCCCGGGGAATAGGTGATGTGGTGCACGAGAACAAATACGCGAATATTCCGGCACAACCGTTTATAGATTTTTCGTTATCTTTTTAAATGATAATCGACCGATTGCGCGGATAACGTGTACTGGAAACTTAGATTTCCTAGTGCGTTTACAATGTAATAAAGATCGATTCACACCGTGCGGGAACGTCAACGTCACGTAGAAATATCACACGCCGTCAACATCACGGTGACGGCGAGCGAAAACTTTATTTTGACTATTGTTGTCCGTTCTTAAAAAAAAGAAGTGGGTATGTGGACAACGGAACGTTTCGGTCAACAATTTCGAAACGATCGTTTGAATCGACAAGTTTTTATCGAAAAAACACGTCGACACGATGTATACGACACACAGAAAGTACAGAGTGATACAACCGTCGTAAGATATATATAACATTAGTGAAAACGTTTTCTTACTGAATTTCGGCACGATAAAGCAGATGTTATATTTTCTGCAATTCATTTTGTACATTTCAATCTAGAACCGTTAGACAACCAAAGTAGTAGATCACGATCTTTTCGGTATTACGTGACGTTGACGTACCGTGTAGTTTAATGTGGACCTTAAACGAGCCAGCGCAATTGAAGCGTATTTAACAATATTTCATGGCGCGGGGTGAGTGGCCGAAACAATTCAACTCGTAATGTCGCAGCATTCCGAATTGGAACGTTTTTCATTAGGTATTTGTTTGCGCAACGAATATATATATATATATATATCTGTCCAGAATGTAACTTACGTTTTGGAATAAAAATAAATGCATTATTTGAAACGCGCACTCTTAAACTAACGTAATAGCTGTAACATAAACTCGTATGTCGTAATGTAATGCGAGTTAAGTAAACGCTTATAACAACATAGTAAATATAACGAGCATATTTTGATAGTAACAATTCAAAACAAATATGCCATATTTCAACAATTGTATACTTACCGAAACAAATATTCGGATTTATTAATTGTTACCATAGATTTTATGATCCAAAAATATACAAGTGTGTGGATAGAATCCGTTCGTAACGATTTCTATTTTATAACTACTATCGTTGGAACATTAAAATATACAGTTACTCGACTAATTGTTACGAATAGATACGCATAAATAGAAATTCGAATATCGATACCGATTTTTACGTTCGACAAACGTCGATGTTGACGCGTTTTGTTCGTCTTCATTTTTAATTACTGTTTATAATAACTCCACGGAATAATCATATACTGTATCGCTCGTTTCGTCGACACGTTGCGCGATGTTCTCATACAAATCGCCGTATATCATCATAACTTATGCACAACGTTCGTCCGCGTTAAAACCGCGAACGGTATTAAACCGATTTTAGGTGTAAGCTATTTGTTAAACGCCAACGATTAATATCGTGAAGACCGTACACCAGCGGTTCCCAAACTTCTTTTATAGATATCATATCGATAAAAACCTCATACTCTGCCGCATAGAGGACTGCTGGTTTTGACGTCACTGAAAACGGATCTATAATCCACTCATAGTTCTTTCGAATCGATTGTCGAGTAACCCTTGGACAGTACGAATACAATTTTTGAAGCAAATTATTGAGGTTTTTTTTTTCTGTAGCGCTGAAATTATATTTTCTTATCGGGATTTTAATATTGTTCGCACGCACGTATCGGTGAATTATCACATTCGAGTTGAGACGCAATGTTGTCAAAATATATATGTTCGTTGTTTTAAATAACGAACAATTATTACATTCTTAAATTTTTATGGTGAACCAACGGAACCGGAACCCTTGAGGAACAATTGCGAAGTTCAGTTTGGGAACCGCTGTCGTGCACAAACGTTCAGGGAACACCGGTCTCGTATCCGTAATATATACTCGTATATATATATATATTAACAAACGGACAAGCCAATAATGTATATATGTGTGTGTGTGTGTGTATAGTAGATTTCGGCTGTACAACACTGTAATTATACGGTGTACAACTTTGCATCGTACGATAATTCTACGCGCGTGATAATATACGGACGGTCGTTGTTGGCTGGATATGATAACATATTGACGGCAATCAAATCTAATCGGACTTCGTATACGTACGTAAACGATTTACAGTCGCATTTAGTAGCATTTCCTCGCAATCTCAATTCTCGTGTCGGCCGGCCGGTACAATAGCTGCGCGCAATCACGCTTTACACGTGGACACGCAATGGTAACGATGTTCGTGTTATTCCCCACAGCCGTTTTGTCGTACGTTCAACGGTAAAAGTGTTTATACGCTTTTTCCGCTGGTTATTCACAGCTTGAAAAGCAAATTCTTTCGTCTCGAATACTCTCGTTACGAGTACGATTTACTCAATAGCCGATCGTGAAAATTATTTGTTTTGTTTATGGTATAAAAAATAATTTTTAATTCGAACAAAATAATTCGAACGTTTGATTTAAAAAGCGGATTGAAACTTGAAAGTGCGTTAAATTAACATAAGTAAATAAATTTCATAAAAACGAAAAAAAAAATCGTAACAAATAATATTAGTATGTTCGTAAATCGAATGATTGTATTGATAAGCAAATAATATGTCGAATCACTGACTAACGATTAAAAAATCAAAATATTTAGTCAGATGTGTGATAGTAAAAGTTTGACATTAATTTTTATTCGACAAAACAAGCATAACTTACCTAACCACACACATATATCACATATATGGCATTTTATAAAAAAACTTTTATTTTCATCAAAAGATATAAATCGCGAATGTCTCTATTATACTCTCATCTGGCCGTGTAAATTTATTATTTTATGTACACAAATCGAAGTAATTTAAAAAGGAGAACATTTCCAAATTGCACGTGTCTGTCTGTATTTTAAGTAATCAGTTGTCAAAGAAAAACATATTGCCAGCTTTGAAGCGACAACCATTGAATGACGTTACAAAATATTTATTTTTCGTTTGATGTAACTGGTAGCAAATATATATATAACGTTACGATATTCGTCATCCGTGTTGTGTATTCGCAACAGAAGTGCGTAATTTTTTTATTTACTCAATTTTTATCTTTGTTTATTTTAATAACACGATTCCCGAAAACAATTACACAATATATACGAAATTTCTATTAGGAACACGTATATGATGTGTGTAAAAAATTGTTTATTAATTAAAACTAACGATTTCGTTTCAACTGAATTGATTCCGAAAATAAATACAACCTTTGCACTAGATAAAAAAAATCAGTATTAATAGAACAAGATATAACTCATTGACATTGAAATCGTCTAGTAAAATTATAAACTATTTAACGAGTAGAGTTGAGTTCTAATTGTCGACACTGTGTATTCGTGCGTGTAATAAAAATGCTCGAAACTGATTGTACGACATAACTACGCGTGACAAATGCACGAACAAACTTCAAATGCTTTCGTTTGGAGTTCGATACGTTTGACCGTGCGAATACTTATTGCCTGGGCACGTGTTTTCTTAACGTTTTGCGAATGACGTTTTTCACGAGTGAATTTTACGGACAAATTCAACACTAGGTCTTTCGTTAAATACATAACGTCGGCGGTGGTAACGTCTTCTTTTTTGTTTTTTTTCAGAACATAAGTGCCCGTCGGTATAATATTTTTTAACAACACTCTATGAAAACAGTTTTAAACACTTTGTTCGCATAGTCGCGCAATTCGAATCGAACGTATACACTAATTGCAGCACGCACGCTTACCCGGTGAAGAGGCACCGGAAACACGTGTCTCACTCCCGACATATTCATTTCCGTACTATATTAACGTTATTTTACGTTTCTGCTGAATCGATCAGATGCTGAGTCGTACATAAATTGAATGTGTCTGCAGGACTATATATAGAATACACAATACGATTGTATATCGGGTGTGAATGATATTTTCGTAAAGTACGGTTGTGAATGTTGAAACCCGTTACGAATTAAACGCCCAGTGGTCGTGTGTATACAACAACTTCGACGTCAATATTCGTATTAAACCGTCATGTTGACAGTCGTTCAAACATTTAAGTATGATTGTTTTGTACACGTCAAGAAAAACATCATACTTTGTCGCTTTAAACACGTGTATTAACTCGCGCATTCAAATTGTCTACGAAAAACGTTTAAAGCTTGGCCGTGTTTTCTGTGTGCTCCGATAATCGTATTTAACATTACGTTATTGTGTTCAGTGCCTAAACATGTCCATGTAGTCTTATCGAACGAAAAAAAACCCCTTTTGGGGGTCGCAGTTATAATTGTTCTGACGGAATCTCGTAGTACGTATTTAAACGCTTCCTGAATGTGGCGACAAGACATTTGTGAGGCACTGAAAGTGCCTCCGTCGAAATACATTTCCGACTACGATACCGCTGCATCACATATATGGTCGTGTATTATTACGTTTCGGTAATACTTGGGTGTTTATACCTTTGAGTATTTTTGTGGTCTCGTGGTATTACACGTAATACTTTCGAAAGTATTTAGCGAGTGAAACCCGGCGGAAAGTTCGTTTGAAAATTCTAAGACGTTTTCAACTTTGGCGAAATGTCTTCCCCGAAATACGTTTACATAATTTGATTTATATAAAACAGACGTTTTCGTTTTTCCAGTCTTGTAGATTTTGCACAATACGGTCTTCTTCTGGTTAATGATAAAAAAATAAAAACAATAAAATGTACACTATTTTTTATATTGTATATATATTTTTTATGCATCATTCGCGTAACAGATGGAAGTTTGTAGTTTAATATTTACCGTGAAATGTTATACATATTATTTTTATTTTCACAATAACGAAAAACTAAAAACTGAAAAAACAGAAACTTAAATACACAGCACAAACATACAAATTACACAATTATATTCGACTTAAAATATAACTTACGGTATTTTTTATAATTAACTATATGACAATAAAACATTTTCATAATAACAATTACCCAAGTACAAATAGACGTGTATTTCCTGTTTGTAAATGTAAATATTGGCGCCGTGCAGTTGGTTGCTCGGGATATTACTTAAAAATTGGCGCACGCGGTTTATAAATTACGCGCCGTCGGTTGTGTACAGACTTTACCGCAGTCGTTATCGTGTCGAGATGTGTCGCGGTGATGGAATTATGAATATACTTTGCTGAAAAAACAATGTTCATCGCCGTTAATTTAAACAGCGTTATTTGAGATTTACGACGGCGAGGAATATCCGATTTCGTATTGCAGCCGAATTCACCGGCCGTATATTTAATTATTATTATTGTTTATGAAGCTTAACGTTACACGGACGCCAAGCCACTTTTTCTATTCTGTAAATATAACAAAACATTTTAGATTAGGAGAGAAATGCTAATCTGTTGGTGAACAGCATCTTTGACATTAATTATAAGTATCGAAAAGACAACTGGAAATTCTTTTCGATTTATGTTTAGCGACCATTTTCAATTCGAGATAATATTTTATCGAAATATTTGATTTTCACGTGTATAATATAAGTATACGAACAAACCAAATTAACAACGAAAATTAAAATAAAAATTCTAATAAATTGGGCCGCTTTTATTACTAAACCGTTAACGTGTACTCGTGTTTTAATATTTTCTTTAAAACACCAATAAATATTATTACATAAAAAAAAAAAATCAATTTAAACGCGTTTATTGAGAATAAATCACATTAAACTCGTTACGTTCGACGTACATTTATTGTTGGCACCGATTTTAGCATACAATTGGCCTCCGGTAGCATCGCAAGTATGCGGCGACTCACGGCTTACACGAAACTTTCGAAACGTCGTGAAGTTTGCCGCAGATAATCGTCATACTTAACGCGGACGAAATACGACGTTCCGTAAGTCTCGGGTGTAAAACGTTAGAGCTTCTGACGTTATTAAGTTATATCAATTTACATTTCGCATTCGTGTGTAGCATAAAATCGATATTCAACGCAATAACGTTCGATGTTTAGAACCGGGAACGGCCGAACGGATTTAAAAGCACAACGTTCGCTTACACGGCCTGCAATTTTCGTTCGCGTTAGATCACATCGTATTTCGTTACCCATCCAATCTTGCTTTTCTCTCTCTCGTCCTCTGTGTAGAAACAAGTCGGATTTTTCGTCCGTACGATTGTTATCATCTCCGAAAACGCCGAATCGATCGTGTCGCTCGGTTCTTGTTTTCGTTATTTTATGGGTCAGTTGTCCGGCATTAGAAGACAGTATTGATGGTCACGGTTTCTTTCCGTTACCGTCGCGACCGTTTTTAGTATGGCCGTTTTTACGATCAGCCCGCGCACGTCGTTCCAAAAATCGTTGTGTTCCATAACGCAGTGGCGTTTTGAAAATAACCCCATTTTTCCCTTTTTCAAGTGAAACTTCTTTATAGAGGGAATAAAAAAAAAAAAATGAAGATTTTTGCGCGTCACTGTCGGCCGTCAGTCACATTTTTTTTTTTTTTTGAGAATAGTTGCGCATGCGCGTTGTTTCATTTTAGTCGCGGCCAATAGCGTGCGAGCAATTGACTCCCTTGACCGTCCCCACCGATTTCACCGCATCTAGGATTCTCGTGTACCCGCACGCACCGTGATCAAGTCATTTGCTGTTTATACACGCACGTACACGCACCGGGTCAAATAATGTACACAAACAAAAACGACGTCCGTCTTATCATTATTAACCACTTTTTGTGTGTTCTCTTTTCTTTAGTTAATTTCAAGTATTGTAATTATTATTTACGTCGTGGCATTGTATTGTTGTACACTATACCTCGTTTTAAACAAAAACGAACGTGTAAAACATTAAATTAAATTTTCGTAAGCTTTCGATGCCGCTTATTTCGTAAAAACGTATTGAACTTACATGGAATGTGTGTAATTTCTTCGAATTATTTTTAAATGTAAAGCGATTATTTAAAGTAAATCATGATTCGATTTATTTGTTGCGCAATGACTGTTGTTTATAAAAATGTCTAACGCGAAACCTCTTTAATTTTTAGGTTACGGGTCGACCGTAAGAGACGTAGCAAAACACTTTATCCAACCGAAATCGATTTTCTCTGTTACATACGTTACGTTTATTTAAAAATAAAATCTCTACGACGATAGTTAGATTCGTAGGTATATCGTATTTCGTCCGAACAGATTAATATTGCGTTTAATAATAAATGTCATTATAAAACGCAATACTATTTGTCGACGAAAAAAATAAAAATGTAAATACCGTATTTCCGCTCTGTCCGTATATAAAATTAGCGTGAAGAATATAAAAACGTACGCTATTCTTTCAGCTCGGACATATGATATATAGGTACGCCCGATTCTGACGCGTCGTATTAAAAAATTATTTTAAAAAAAAAATCCATTTTTGAAACGACATAATAGTAAATAATAATTTCATGTGATGAAGATGCAAGATGAATAATTATAGTCACTGAAACCAAACACCGGAACAACGTTCAAAAATTAAAACGTAATCAAACACGGAAACCAATTATATGATAAATATATCAAATGTAAAAAAAACCGTTAAATCGAAGAAAACAAAATACGTATCGATAATAATATCGGATATGATTACGCGAAATTAAACACAACAAGATACGTTTTTAATGGTCTGAAAATCAAAACCGTGTAATATGCACGTAGCATTTCATATTCCGACGACACGACGCGTTGCTAACGGAGATTCGGGTTTGCCCTCGTGGCTTTTTCGGAACCGCGAGCGAATGTTGCGCTTACTATTGCACGCAAGCTGTTCGACTTCGCCCGAAGTCAATGTTATTCGAATTATATGAATCGGTGTAGACGTCGTCTCGTCCGAACGTTTGAAATTCGTTCAAAATTAAAGTTTAATTATGTCTTACGAAATAACAATGTTGTATACGTAGTCGTTAAAACGCGTGGACAGTGAAGTGTACTCTTTTTTTTTTTTTTACCGATTTTAATTCTAAACGATTGCCCGCGACGTTTTCCTATACTCACTTATAATGTACAGGCTGACAAAGTCCTCGTTCGAAGAGTAAGAGGTTTCGGCGTTTCCGGTTCTCGACAAGCCGACGTGTAATATTGGACCGTGTGAAAATAACAATCTGATCTCGAATCTATTCCGTACGTTTGGCCTTGTGACTTATTTGATTCTGTGCGATCGCGAAATAGACTCCAATAGGAAATCGGTAAATGTTTGAGCTGGAAGGGCAAGCCGGACGGGACCATATGAGATGTGCGGTATGAAAGCAAGTTTTCTGCTGGGAGCTTCTAGAATTCGAGTTCCCAGAAGAATACTCCGCAATGCTTGTTCTGCACTACTCTCTTGAGAAATCCGAGAAGATATTTGCACCGACTCATTCGGGACGGTCAAACTTTCTAGTTTCTGAGTTTTCTGTAACTGCGCACATAATTCTCGTCGAGGTTTTATTTACAATTCCTGTCATATATCTTATAACACGTTGTCAAACGTCTATGTTACAATTTTTCGTTAAAACCGTTAAAAATCAACACCTAACCGTAACCAATACATATTAATATCGATTTTTGAAATCGAAATAAATATTGGTGATTCGGATTGAAGTCGGGATCGTAATAGCTGAAAACCCGATACTCAAAAACGAAATTAAAACCCGGTATTATATAATTGAAAATCGAAATCTTCTAGCTCTAAATAAAACGGAAATAATTGAAAACCGACAATCCAAATCGAAAATATTTAATTCGGTTTTAAGCATTCTGCCTGACGTCAGAATTAACGTTGTCACGACACACGGTCGCAAAAACACTATTTTTGAGTTTCGTTTATCTGACGATAATGAGATAGTGAAATGAGAAACAACATATATCACACTCAGAAGTTGATAAGCGAAACATCCACGAAAAGCTCATCGAAATCGGTTCAATAGTTTCTGAGTTATGCGACTGCAACGTTGTTTCTCGTTGTATATGAGATGCACTTGGTGTATTCGTTCTCTCTGTACATTACCTACGCACGTTCCATTCATATGATATGTATTCGCAAAAAATTATACGTTTCGCGATAACATATATTATAATACAGATATTACGATGGTATCGTCGTAATATCTGCTCGTCGTGGATTCTTGGTTGAAAACACAGTATATATGCGTGTGTGTGTGTGTGTACATATATTTATATTTTATGCAGGCGCGTTTATATTGTGTCCTACGATAAGTTTAAAAGAAAGTTTCTCTGAAATATTGTCCAATGAGGCGCGGTCGGTCGTTTATAGAAATCGATTTTTTTTATTCCATACGCACGTGTTACATACGTATATTTTATCGTCCGTTAATGTTTCCGGACTGCATATTATATAATGTATATATATAGTGATTGATGGTCGTAAAATTTTCTTCGTACAATACGTGTTTTTTGTACGTATAATCCCGTTGATCCCGCGGGAACGCGATCCGTGCGCTTATGTTTAAAACGGTTGTCCGTACATTTTTTTTTTGTTTTTTTATTTTTTTTTTCATATCAGTATAAAAACGTGTTCGATCTGAACGGAATACGTCGCGACGCGTCAACGAGGTGCGTATCGTCCTGATACATTGTATTTATGTTTTTTTTTTATGGTACAAAGCGCGTGTCGTTGTGATACGATTAGGTTAGGTTAGGTCCCGATCAATTAGTCTTCAAAACGCGTTCTCTAAAGACTTTCGAGGAGAGCGGCGAACGCGACGTGCACACTGATCCGAACGAGAAAACGCGGGCCCGGGAAAATATTTCACTTGGGGGACGCAGTGGGCCGAGAATGGTTTTCAAGCGTGTACCGAAACGCACTTGAAATCGATAACATCACTTGGATTTTTCCTGCCGGCGTTCAACTATAGCAATATCGGTTTTCATTCGCCGTTGACCGCCGAAGACTGTTCTGTGCACGACGCCTCGTCGGAACGCAGACATTTCGATTTACAGAATTTGTGTCTCGTCAAACGCAATGTTTAGCATAGTGTCGAGCGCGTGACGTTTTCGGGTACGAGAAAGCGATCTGGCCGGATCTCCGCGCGTTCGGGAAAGCGGCAGTGTACTGTACCCAGAGGCATTCGTAATCGACTGAATTCGACTAGACGCGAACTCCAAGAAAAAAAAACGGATCATCGTGTAAGTCGAGCATTACAAAAATTACGTAAAACGTATCGTGTATTTTTAAAAAATCACATTTTCGTTGCTGATCGATAATCGTTTTCGTGTACGCGGGAATTCGGAGAGAAACATATTTGTTTTTTTTGCCATAAAAAAAAAAAATAATAAAAATAAAAACCACTTCGCGCGTTTATAATTCAATAAAACCGATCAATAAAATCAATAAATACATAGTGGATGTGTCCGAGATGAATTTCAATGTAAACAGAAGTGTACGCGATCGGACGGGGTACGTGTAACAACTCTCTTTATCTCTCTTTCTCTCTCTCTCTCTCACTCTCTCTCTCTACTCGTTGGCGTAACAAGTACATACATCGCGTATCTAACCGTTGCGGAGATCCTTTTTTTTTTTTATTGAAAGAAGCCAATATAGGCTTAACATTTTTTTTTTCATCATTAAAAATTATAACTCAAAAGTTTTCTGAAATTTAAACTTCGGAGCACGGCGACGTTCGGGTTACGCTCGTTTTCGTAGAATTGGGAAACTTGACGGAGTTGTAAAAGAATTCAAAACCCTCGCGACGGCGAACGAGCGACTCGAACTGTAAAGTCTTTACGTTACAGTCGAGTCGAACCGATCAAAGCGCGTTTTGCAATAACGTTTTTTTTCTGTAAACGAACAGGCGCTCCGAGAACAAATATAATCGGTCTCGAAATCACATGTATTTTCGCTCGCGGGGTTGTTCAATCGTCGTTTTCTTCGTTCCGGCCACTACACGTGTTCCGACAGACGAGCGTATGCTTCACGTCCCTGGCGAACACGCGCGATACTATATTGTATTTTTTTTAAGTATGGACAAAGGGAAGGGGGGTGTCGTTATTCTTTTGGTCACGTCGTAGCGCCTACACGGTCCGCACTGAAAGTCATTTCAGTAGACCGTTTACTATTCGTTTGCTTACAGAACGTCATGTTTTCGATCTCTCGTCAGAATATACGTTTTGCCGTACGTTTCGATACGAACGGCTGCGCCTGGATTCACGTCGTACGTAGTTTATCAGACACACGCATTTTGAATTTTTAATTTTCTAAATCGTTTTTTTTTTTTTTTTAAATTTTAACGTACCGTTTTTTATCGGGTATTACGCGCGTTTCCCATACTTGAATCCCGTAATTCTTTTGAAACGAATAACAATTAATTTTACATTACACGAGTATATATATACATTTTTTTTTTTTGAAAATCGCGTTTATTATTATTATTTACGTGTAATACGTCGTAGAACCGCGCTGTAATACAATGTCGAATACATTACACCGAAAACACAATTCGATGACGTCGGAAGAGTGAATTACATTTTGCCGAGTCGATTGGATAATGTTAAAGTGTTCAGCTAAAAACTGCATCAAATGCAATAATAATAATTGTATGAATGCCTAAACAGTGAATTTGTATTCGTGCGGTGTAATGGTTGATGGTAATTGATTTAACCGTCAGCCGAAACCGAATCGACATCGTTTTGTATTCAGGGTGAACCGAAATTATCTTTTTCCACGAGTTAAAACGGTTAAGTCGTTGCGAACGTTCGAACGGAAACGTCGTACGGGTCCGCCGAGCGTATCGGAATTCCAAAATACGTACGTATTGCCGAAATTACAATTCGTATAGACGTATAGACAAGTCGTCGTCAATTCAATTTTCTGTTCGCAAATTAAATTACCTAATTCCGTGGAAAACGCGTTCGTCGATTTTTTACCGTCCAAAATTATTTACGCGTACATTTGATATCATTTCGTTATCTCGTCGAGGACGTCCGACACGCGCGGACACGTATATATACATGTATATATACAAACAAACAGTTAGTTTGAACCGAGTTATTCTACACGATTTGAAAACAGAATCTCAACATTATTTTTTACCGTCCGAACGAAACGATCGAACGCGGTCACGTTTATCGGGATGTATGTCCGTCGTCGTTCTGCGCGAAAACTATCGTTGAAAAAAGAAAAACACGCGTTACGACTAGTCGGAATGTACGCGCGAACACGCCGAGACACGGAGAATCCCGTCGGTAAACAAAATTGATTGAACAATCCCGGACAATATACGTGTTGCAATTCGCCCCGACGCGCGCGCCCGCGTATTCTATGCGAGTGTGAATTCCCGCGCACGTCCGCCCGGAGAGGATAAAGTCGACTTCGACAAATAGCCCAGAATAATAATACATTCGTTTCCGGTAGAAACCGTTGTTCTTTCCTACCGAGACGGCGCGTCGCCCAAAAAGTCACTCGGTCTGAAAACGCCCGCGTGAAAGTCGTGCCGGCGGAACGTTTTTATTTTATTCGTTTTTACAGTCCGCGAACAATATAGATATCAAATGTCTTTTGACGGACGACGTTGATCGGAGCCGTCTCATGAAGACGTCTTGTGATCACTGCGCGCTACGCGTGTTACTCTAAATGCGATAATACGTCGGTCTTTACGGGCCACGTTGCCGGTGCGTCGGTACGAACATTCGTCCCGCGAATAAATCGGCAACAAGTTTTATTTAAATTTTGTATTATAAATCATAACTTATCTAATAATAATTATGAATGAACATGTAAAATCGCATAAAAATACATTTAGGAAGTAGTAGAGTTGATAAATCAAAATAAAATATAAATGTACCCTTTATTAAAAAGTTATTTAAAAAAAAAAGCCATGTAACTTTTCATAATATATAATAACAATACCAAAACTTTATATCTTTTAATATTTTTAGTATATCACAATAAGAAAATATGTTTACCTTATGACAAGATAATATTAATAATATATTATAATATTAGAAAAAGTAACGAAATAATAGTAACAATGCTGATGATTATACAGTATGACCGTCGTTCAGGGTGAAAACGAGGGTTCTTGCCGGGAACACAAACAGCTCTTTTTGCATGTTATCAGACGAAATAATAATCGGAGCCAACGCAGAAATGTCGATTTTTTTATTTCTTTATCGGGACATATAAAAACATCACTTTTGGAGAAAAAAAAAACGGAGCTGCTGTGCCTGGTGGTTTCATTCCACTGACGCCTTCAATTGCTCGTCGGACGAAAACGCTGCTCGGCACGCAACATTGGTCTTTGAATAAAAAACGATCGGTTCGTGTTGCGCACGTTTGGAGAGGCTTTTATCCGGCGGGTGTTTTGACGTAACGCGTATGGTTTGCGCTGATAAAAAAATTAAGACCTAGGAAAAGGACGAGATTCTCTCGAGAACAAAAAAAAGAACACGAAAACCGTTCAGGTGTTCTGAACGTCCGATTTGAGATTACCCGTTTTATTAACCGCACCATTAATTTACACGGGAATAAGAAAACGGGATACGCCCACTCGTCGCGGACCGTCAAAATAAATTTCTATATATATATACGTAACAGTAACAAACTTTCGTTGGCTGTTTCGAATGGAAAACGAACATCAAAACCGAAAGTTAATGAAATATAACTAGAACGTTTTGGTTTTACGGTTAAACGTAAAATGAACTACCGGAGTGGGGTGGGGGGGAAGGGGGTTTAAATTCATTACAAATATATGACTTTGACCGCGAAATGGATTTGTCCGTGTGAATTGGACATGACACTTGCCATTGTATACGGCGTGTACGTATTTTACGGTTTTTTCACGTTCGCCGTAGCGCTATACGGACGTTTTCAACATTAAACGAAAGTGTTTTTTTTTTTTATAATAATTAGGAATATATTTTAAATGTTTATTTTTACTAGATTATATACTGATATCAATATGAGATAAGATACTTTTTCAGCGACTTCACTTTAAATGTATAAAATTTCTTCGTGCTATATTTTCAATCTCATATTTAATCTGCTGCACGTTATTCGAGTTGAAAAACTATTCGTATTATCGTGTCGTTATGATGTTTTACGTACAGATCGCTACTCTAATCGACTCGAACAAATGCAAATCGCACTAACGACAAATCACAGCACCTTATATTCGTGTTTGGGGTGTGTTGTGTTTCAATATTGCCAATGTCATACGGTACAATAACTAAATCGTCGGAGACGAATCGAATTCCAAGTGTAATTCGTTTTGGACTCGTCTTGACAATATTCTTATGCGGATGATTTTTGTTTTCCGTGAAATTCGCTGTTAAGGGTATTTATTAGATATCGAATAATCGAACGTGAGACATTACTGTTAACGGTTCCTAACGAAATTTCGTTATTTCATATTACGCGAGTGATTTTGTTTTTTTACGTGTCACCTCGTACCAGTGGCGGCACCAGACATTTTTTCTAGGGGGGCAGGATCATGGCAAGTTGATCATGGAATTCAATGAAAACCCGTCTATACGGGTGTAATATAAATTATTGAAATACATGGAAAATACTGTATTGTTAGCGTTTTCTGATAAAATATAATCAATTTCGAAATCAAATTAAATGGTGGTGTATTCTGTGTTGTATTATCTAAACGAATGCGCATAAAAAAAAATACGACGAGTTACACAGCGAAAACATATGAAACACAGAAAACACATAAATACTTGAAATTTAAATTTTCGTTTGTTCTTCAACGGGTAGGGCAAAGGTGGGACAAAACCAAATTTGGGTAGGGCGCTTGCCCTACCTTGCCCCCCCCCCCTCTAGCGCCGCCACCGCCTCGTACTAAGGCAACGCACGCGTGTGCGTCGAAAACGAAAATAAAACAACGCGCGAAGACGCGTGTGTGTTTATGATACGAAAAAAACTAAACAGAATTTTTATTTTTAAAAATAATGCCAGGGTTTAGAACGGTTATAAAAAAAAAATATATATATATATATATATATAATAACAACACGCGTTTTATGAATTCGGCAGTAAAAACTATAAAACGACATGGTTAAAACAAATAACACATGATCTATCGTAGCTCAGAGTTATGGACGAGAGTTCGTTTGTACACACGTATCATACAAGCGATAAAAATAAATAAAAAGTTTTTTTCGCGATCGTTTCAGCGCTTGGCTTTTAATTGCAAACGTTCACGGCCGAACAAATCGTGAATCTGAAATCAACTACCCGCGCGTAATTTGATTTTATCATTATTAAAATATATTTAATTAAACACTCAATGGTATCCGAGAGACCGGACCGTGTAATTAAACGTTTCCTACGAGTTCGACAGATTAATACTGTGAATAATTCGCCGTTTAATCGTTCGTTTCTATTTATGATCTCGGGAATTAGCCGAATCGCGTTTTCGTCCCCGAGAACTTTGCTCGACCATCAAGGTCTTTAGCACCGTCTTTGAAACGCTGTATTAAATTAGAAACATTTGCGTTTTGAAATGGTCTTCGGTCAATCACGACGAATAAAAAGTGGCGTTTTATCAAACGTCACGGACAAAACTGTTTTCGCACCACTTCGTCCCCAAAGCGAACATCCACAGAGTCGGCAATTGGCTGGGTTCTGGAAAATCCATAGATCCGTTTTAAAAACGATATATACTAAATAACTGCTCGCTTCACAGCGTACACGATTAACGCGTTAACGTGTCTCTCTGTTCAGAACGAATTAAATAATATAGTCGGTACGGTGTGTGTGTCGTCGACTACGTACATCATATTAGGAACAAAAATGAAACTGCCTGTTCGACAGTGTGTTCAAGCAACACCATTTGTATACCGTACGTGCGTGTCTGTGAATTGACATATATTGACGATCTGTACTAGACATGTATTCTACACGCCCAGATACTGTTAACGTCCAAGTAATAATAGTGTCGTTACGGGTTTTCGCGTCGGTAATTTATTATTTAAACAACTGGCGTATATTCTATTGCACGAATATAATCTAATCCCGATTTTCCGTTCTCTTGGCCACTCGATACGGGGTTTTTAATTAAATCGAATCGTTTTGAATCTAGTCGACGCGATGAAGAGTTTAAAATTAAAAACCCGTTCTGCGTTGCGATAATCGCGAACACGGCGTATACAATACCTACTCGTGAACGTTAACTACAAGCTAATTTAAATAGAAATTCTTTGCGTTTCTCTCTACCTACGCGATTTATTTATTCCGTACGCATAAACACAAGATCATAATCGAATACACTTGGCACGATACAAACGAAAACTAATTTCAAAAATTGTATTTCACTACGCGCAGTTAGGTATTTGTACGCACATCAACGTAACATTGCGCACACGGATCCCGTCCGACGTAATTTGTTAACAAAACGCGGTCGAAAATATGATGAAAATGATTTGAGACTCTGCGACGGCGCTCGAAACGCAAACATTTTATTACTTTTCCGAAAAACCGTAAAATACATATTATTATGTACGTTGTTGACGTAATAGTCTTTTGAACGTTTGTCTGCACGCCGCACTGCACCGCACGGCGATCGACAAGCATACACACCGTAACTCCAGTACGAACACCGTTTAATATCATGGTCTTTGTATGTTCGCCTCGGACATAAATTAAAATTCGTTTGTAAATACGTTCGCTACAGTTATACCGTATAGTGAAATTGGATTTGGGATGCTGTCGTTTATGACCATTGACTAATAAAACGATCGTTATACTTTATGTGTTATCCGTTCGCAGATTAATTGTGGTTTGACTTAATCGCCACCCCGCGTTGTGGTATTTGAGCATTTAATTCAATTTCTAATTGCCCGTTCGTTCTCGTACTCATCTATTCCGATCTAGTCGAAATATGCGTATTTAACGTTTTATTGTTTTTCGTTATTTTGCACAACCGTCCCATATGCGCGTGTAGTGTGTGTATACGTTTGTAAACTAATCGACCATAAGTAAAGATTAATTCGAATGTTTTTTTTATTTTTTATATTTAAAATCGTGTCTATCTATGGCTTATATATATGTATGTATTATATACCCGCATATATTAAATCGCGGATACAGCGTTTAACTATTCTGCATTGACGATGTAGTCGAATTATTTCAAAACTAATCCGTGTTTTGTTTTTAATGAAAAAAAAACGTCCCCCGTAGGTATACGACGTAATACACGAAAACAGAAATATTTACATTTTGTTATAAGTCAACGGGTATTATACGTTTTTACCGTACAACCTGGAATTATAATAACAATATTTTTTTTTTTCAAAAAAAACGTTCACAACGTTTTGACAATAATTTAACGATAACGCAGTTTATTGCAACATGAATTCACTAAAAGTGCACAAACACCGGATTGTACATCAATGAACAGTTTGAATTGAAACGTACGACCGACAACGGGTTTCGTAATTATATATATATAAATTCGAATTCAAATCCCATCTCTCGTATATACATCGATGTACGTATACCGATTGTTTAACATTCTTTCGTTTAACATTCTTTCGTTTTCGATCAGATGTTTTCTAACTGTGTGCGTTTAATGTCCGGCCTCGTCAAGGTACTTACTGCACGCGGTTTACGGGCGTTTAGAGGACGGCTCGCGTACGATTTATTACACGCGTGCGGTAAAATCGTATACTCGACCCGACGAAACTTCTGATCAATAGCGTCCGCGGGAACGTGGGAATACGGATTGTTCGCGTGTTTAATACAATCATCGTTACGGGCGCGTTGTGTGTATTTCAGAACTACTAATACAACATGATATATATATATAATATCGCGTTCGCGCGTGCGGACGGTGTTAGTAGACGGAGATTTCGTGGGGTTTCGAACATAGGCGTGCGCAGGCTTCCATCGCAGAGTATGCAACCGAGTGAAATGTGCCCCGATAAATCACAGGCGCCCGTTGAAATAATTGCATAAAATAACCATAGAAAATAATATATCACCATCAGTATCTCATAAAAAATCCGTAGAAAATGGATACTGAAGACATACGTACGGCCTATACGCAACAGAGATTTGGACACACAATAAAAATGAAGTGGAATCGATAAAAACGTTTGAGATGTGGTGCTGTAGACGTATGCAAAAGACAAACTGGGTAGATAGAGTAAATGAACAAATGATAGTTACCGTAAAAACGAGAAAATCAAAATGGCTAGGACATATTTTGAGACATGATATGCAAGTAGTTCTTGAAGGAATTATACCAGGAAAAAAAGGATGAGGACGGCCTAGAACAAACTTCACGTCACAGACACGCGAAGAACTGGCCCTAAAATATGTGCATATCAAAAGGAAAATAGAAGACATGGTGGAACGGAGAAGAGTTGTAGAAAGACAATAACCAGTCGGAAGACTGAACACTTCTTGATTGATCAGTATCTCATAATTAATATAACGAAGGCTAGAGACTAGGAAGCTAATAGGGATTCGGGTTTTTATAACACGCCATATTATCTACCAAATATTTGTAGTGCCTGCGTAACCCACGTTCTTGTGTGCTTCACACGGTCTGCAGGGTACGGTCTCGAATATTGTTTCGAAAGCGATAACGATGGATCCCGGGCGACGCGGCAGTAGTTTTAATCGACAATAAATCGACACGACAAATGTCGCGCGAATAATAATAATAATAATGATAAAAATACCGGGTGGAATCCAACGCGCGGTTTTGTCGGTTCTCGTTCACGTTCACGTTTTTGCGGACGGAGCAAGAAGAAAAAAAAGTAGATAAAGAAGAAATAAAGATCACGTCGAAACCAATTAGAGCTCGGCTGCGAACGTAACGTAATATTATAATACAATAATAATAATAATAATATAACGACGAAGGGAATCCGCGGACGGTTCGACCGTCTCTCGCTGTCGTCGCGTTGAATATTCGATTACGCGCGAGAATACGACCCCCGAGGCCCGGGACTGTTTGGCGAACGGGAGACACGTGCGGAAACGCGGTGCTTTCAATGGTCGTTTGAAATTTAATACTCGATATCAATCTACCCCGTGTACGTATATACGCGGCGTAAACATCCGTCGCGGCGGTGTGATTTTCAAGAGACGCCGAGTGTATGGCCGCGGACCACTCGACTGCGTAAATAATTACCACGGGCTAAATAAATTACGGGTAAAACGGCGCGGCGGGTTCCTTTGTGCCGTGCTGAAAGAACAAAGAAGAAAACGTAAATAGGACGAGACGTCAAAAGAAAAATCGCTCGACGTAACGAAATCACTTAGTCGTCCGTTATTGGAGAGAACGCGATGTAATTTTCTGCGCATATTATACGAACGCAATGAACGGCTCCAGACGGGCGCGCGACCTGATTTCCCGGCCGCGCGGTACACGATTTCGGACGATTGGAAAACGGATCCGTGTTGAGTGTCAAGCCGTTTTTACCGCGCACGAAACGGACGCTCGTCGTAAGGCTGACGGCGTTCTCAAGGTCCGGGAACGGGTCCGTTCACATCACGGCCCGGAAAACGCTTTCGTTTCCAAACCGTTCGACGTCCCTCCCCCCAGTAGTATTTATTTCCACGACTGTTTTGGCGCGTTCGCGATCCGCTCGACGGACACTACGGTTTGTTCGCGAAACCCAACGGTTTTAAAGACCAACCCGGGTTGGTTCGTATTATTAAACGCTGGACCGCGTACCAGTAAATATCGAACGGGGTCTCTCCGACGTCGGCGAGTATCGTCTGGAGACGATACTACGAAGTCCGTGGTGTTGCTGGTCTGACCAGAGCGAACCGTTGAAATATAAATTTGTTATAACCGTACGCCGATAACAATAATAAAACGCGCGCGATTTTCATTCGACGCGTTGTGGCCAAATTCTATTTGAACACTTGTAAAACAACATTTACGAATCAGCCCGGTAACGTGTTATTTCACACGCCTATAGAATTATATCGTTGTATTTCCGAACGGACAATCCGCAAACCATAAATATTATATATACACGCGCTTCGTGTTTAATCAACGCGCGTTAACGGTTATCCGGAACTTTTGGGACGGAAAAAAATTAACTAAAGAGAAAACTTTCATAGAAAATTTCAAGTCATCAATATCTCGTGCGCGCGCGTTACGTACACGCGATTAACTATCGAACCGTTGGTTGCGTGTATGGGTTAAGTACGTTTATATATATATGTATAATGTATAAACGTTCTTTTTTTCCTTCTTATTTTTATATATTCTCAATGTTTTATATTTATTCGACCATCCGAATGTCGAAATAAATATATGTGTTTTTTCCCCCCCGCTCTGCCGATTAATCGTGTGCGTGTCGGCAATATGACGTGTGAGAACATCGCCGCGGTTAAGCCGTTTCAACGTTTTACGTTTTATCTCCGACGGGCTTGATTAATAATGCGTCATACGTGGTCACGAAAATCGTTTGCGGTTGACCCTTCCTGAAAATGTGTGTTTTTTTTTTTATTTACCTCGAATTAATTTGCATTTTTTTTTTTTTTACGTTGTGTCTCGCATTAAAATGCAAAAAATATTTATATTTTCCGCAGTTAATATGTTCAGTATATTCTTCGGAGTCGTTTTTATCCCGCGAAACTTGTCACAATAACAATATCTAACAAAACGTTGCCGTGTGTTTGGGACTTGTGACGTAGAATGTGCCGAAACGGCTGAAACCAACGTTGTATATTATACAAAAAGATACGCGTAATTCCCAGCCAACCGGTTTGGATGAAGTATTTTTCTAAATACATATATATAAACAGCCCTCTCGCTTCGGATGAAATTTAAATGCTATCGAAGCACGTCCTAGTGTTTCCGATCGATAGTCGATAGCGTTCAAACGTGATCGTATTTCATATTCGATATTATATATTCGAACGGTTTCTGTGGGCGAGACAATAGAGATTTGCAAAAGACAAAAGCAATTAAACACAATATCACAAATCGCAATAATAGCGACAACGATTCGTTTCGATTTATAACTACGCGGAATTCGGATTCAAGACGAGTTTCTGAAATAATAGGTATCTACGTCTTGAACGCGAATAAATCTGCAGGGACGCCATTAACGCATTTCTGCAAAATTGAACATTTTAAAATTAAAGCGCACTTGATTAGATTCAACACGCGTTATGTCTACAATTTATGAGGCACGCAGCGTAATTTGAATATTATATTTGACCGCACTAATTAGATTTTAAATTTCATAAACTGACGACGAGCGAACGTAGAATATATATTTTTCATTTTTCATTTCGAAATTTGCAATTTGAATATACGAACAGTCTACAATAAATTACACACTTTTTTTTAAAAAAATGTTTATACATATATAGTGAAATTCGTTGTAGACTATCAATTACACTGTTTGTTTTCAACTTTTTTTTTCTTTCATATGAAATCGCTCAGAGGCTGCGAACCACGTGAGCATTATTACTTCCAACCTCCTCGCATAGTTTATTTTTAAGTTATAAAAATACACAAACAAATACTTAGGTATCCCGTACAATAGTATTTCTTCACATGGCGATTGAGGGGCTCTACCCCTTCTATGTTGGCCTACAGCATATAACAAATCTTAGCATAACTAGTGCTATAACCTCTTGCTCGTGCTTCGTGTCCGCGCGTGTTCGATCCATTTAGTAAGCTGGCGTGAACAAGTCAGTATGTAGCAAGTCCGTATGATGTGGCCCCGAGTGCCATGGACCATTCCGCCTCTCCGTCCTTGTGTTTGTTATCAACTAATTCGTTACAGCTCGCCCTAGCCGCATATTATAATCGCGGATTTTCGAATGCGCGTGTTTTTAACGAAAAGGCGCGAGCGGTGTCCCTCGAATGCTATCATCAGTCGTTAATATTGCCATCACTCCAGTCCGGCCGCGCCACAGAAACGGACGAGCCGCGAATTCACCGTTTTCGTTTTTGCACAATATCCGGATAACCGCGCATAACCACCACGTGACGTGTAGGCTTCGGTCTTGTAACAGAATATTTTTAAAACTGTGTTTTATGGACAGAGATACAAATACATTGATATAAAAAAAGTATTTCAAACGTATTTCAAATACTTATTCAAAATTTTAAATTTATTTTTATAAGTCGTATTATTTAAATAGCATTTTTTCAAAACCTATCTAGCACTCAACTTCAAGTTTTCGTTTGTCGTAATAAATTAATAAAATAATAAATATTCAAATTATTACAAACATTTTAGTTTTGACAATATTTTTAAAATTAATAATAATTATTTTTACCAATATCTTTCATAGTACACATGGACATGTTTATGTTACGCACAGTGTATCACATTCGTTAAATCTTGATTTATTAGACACGACATATATATATTATGGTGAACAGGTATAGGTGTAAAGAAGAACAACCCTAACCCTAAGAAGAAAAAAAACAATTATAATATATAAGAAGTAATAAATCATCTAGCTATGAAGCCAAGAAAATTAGATTTTATTTTGTAAAAAAGTCAGTGAGATAATAAATATAAATTTAAAAAAAAAATGTTTATGATATTATTATCAAATTAGATACAACATTTTGAAAAACCAACGTGTCAGGTCGAGTCCCGGTGTTATTATTATTATCTATTTTAGACACATTTCACACGGGCGATCACCATCCGTGCGCGATTGCGATATTTATCGACTTTATACGCTTTTTGCCCGCGTTTAAATAAATCTCCGTCTGTCACACAAAATGGAAAATTGGAAATTTCACTACACAAACATATTTACAAATTTATTTGGATTGAGTAAAATGTATTTAAAAATTAAAACTTTTGTGTGAAATTTTATTTAGAAGTATTTAAACAAAAGTATTTGTAATTCTAGTACAAATACCTATGTAAAAATATTTAAAATCGATTTACGAAGTATTTAAATATATTTACTCCAAATACTTTACAAGACCGGTAGACGTATTGTTGTGAGAACGAATACGAAAATCGGATTCACCGCAATTCCATTGGGCTCGTAATATAATACTTACACACACACACACAGAGATACGTGAACATTATATTGTTTAGAACGCGAACGTTCATTTCATCGGTACGAAATGAAACCAATTTGCCCGTTCAAGTTTCGGATGAACGAAATAACCTTTTTAAAATTATACGTATTATTTCGATGAAAACACGATGATTTTTTTTTTTTTTTTTTAATCAACGCCAAATAGATTAAACATTTGTTTGTGTTTGAGACTAAACGCGATTTTTACGTACGCATACGTTTACTATCCGACTCTATTATGACCTTCGTGAAACGATCAAATTAAAATATTACTTATCGAACACTACTCGGTGTATACTCATCGCTACCGTCGAATTAAAGTATTTAAATAGAGTATCTGGCATACGTCTGCGAACATCTCGTTCGTTTTAAACAAGCCATACACGTATAACGTTTTTCATAAAAAAAAAAAAAAAAAAACAATGTTCGAAGCATTACATACATGTGTACGTTTGGAGCTCATTGTGTTTTATTTCGTAAATATATTATTGTATATAAATAAAATTAAAAATAAAAAAACCGTATAATAAACCGTACGCGAATTCATGAATAATACAAACATGTATGACTTCGCCTTCCCCGGGATTACTTTGTAAATGGTAGTTTTCGTTTTGTTTTTGTTTGCTCGGCTCAACCCGTTTCGACGTGTATAAAGAAATACAAATGAAACGGTTCCGATGCGTCGCGACGGTTGTTAGAAGTACACGCTTAAATATAAATAAATTGTACGAATGTCGTGTAAGAGTGTGAAAAAATGTATAAAACGTTTCGGTGCAAACTATACGATGACGTGATTACATATCAATATCGACTAAATTGCAATAAGACGAGAATAAAGTCGACGTAGTGAATTGTTACGGTTATATTTACATAATGATAATAATAGAAAAATAGGTCAGGTGTTGGGTAAGGTCGCGGGTGCTATGGATGTCGGCTCAAGCGAGTTGCTTGGACGGAGATTTTAGAGTTTTTTTGAAATTTGAAACCAATGACGAAACGAAATTCAGTTTATTTTTATTTTTCTGTGGTCTTTCGAAATTCGAACTCGATGAAGCACTTAAAAAAAATTGCCACCGACGGTTTTCGAAATTTAGCTCGAGCGTTTTACGTCGAAGCTTGTATATTAAACTGCCAGCTCTTAAATAACCGAGTCGCCCGTGTCCAAGATGGACGTGTCGATAGTTTTGCTAGTGGTTTGCAATTTTCCGGCAAGTTTTTCCGTATGTACGCTCAAGAAAAACGCGTCGGATAAGTTACCGGAAACCGACGCGTGCGCCACTCTTTGTACAAGCGAAAACGTCCACCGACACAACGAAAAACACAACGTCGTAATACCTATTACGTATTTTTGCGCAAATACCTGTCGCGTTATATGTGACGTCTACGGAAACAAAACAAAATTGACATCAATTTCAAACATTAAAAATAACCTCTAAAACGATATTCTGCGGATACCGATAGAGTGGTCATCTATCACGGGTAACGAACATGTAATAATCACATATTGTCCATAACTGTATTCGTCCGTTTTTTTATCCCCGAAATGAAGTCGTTTGATTTTATGTTTTGATACGGGAAATAACGAATGATCGTCGGCTTGCGTTACAATAATAGGCCAATTAAATAATAGTTATTTTTTTAAACGCACTGTAATTTATCATACGCTTACCTAACACGATTCTATTTTTAGCTATTAGGGTCATAGGTTATTATTAAAAATACAAATAATAATGAAATACAGTCATATCACTTTCTGTAGTTGTATTATTATACGTTTTCTAGTCCATATTAATTTGTGTAAATTAATTTTAAAATATGTGTAAAAATGTAAATTCTTTTAATAACATTTTTGATAAAAAAAAAACCTTTGTTGTTGGTATTTATGCATACAATAAATCGCATTATATTGAACAAAAAAAAAAGCTACTCTACGACCTACGCAATATTCAACATTTTAATACCTAATTTATTTTATATTATTACTGTGTTTATAAAACGTTTATTTTCAAATCGTAAAATATAAACTAATATAATGTAAGTATGTAAAAAGATTTTTGACATTTATCGAATTTATAATAATGAAAACGATACGAGTAAACTACTCGTATAGTATTATACATTTTAAAATATAAATCGGAATTGCAAAATAACTAATTCTGTCGAAACAAATCTAATAGTAATATAGTTTTGAAATGTTTTTAAATTTCGACGTTATTAACATTGTAAAGTATTAAAAAATGCTATTAAAAGTTTCCAAAATTCTGATATTAATCTAGAATTCAATTTTTATATCATAAACATAATACTACACATTCGCCGTAAATATAACTTTGAAGTTTGAAAATACATTAAAAGCACATTTTTTTAATTTTGAAATATAATTTGGCACTAAGTGTATGATACATTTTCTGAACTTCAAAATCACGAAATTCCGGAGTCATCGAATTCCGTTATATTTTTTCGACTAGTTTTGACGACAACATTTTTAAAAACTATATACCGTGAGATAATATTCCAAAACTAATCTTTTCGAAACAAGTACCACATGTGTAAAAACTGACCCGTATAAAAAGACTATTATTATTACAACGTACACAAAAGAATAAAAAAAAAAAAAACCGTGATGTTTAACAGACAGAAAAGCCAAAACGCACTTTCGTCTAAAATATATTGAATATACGGAGTTTACATAAAACTAATACGAACATCGCACGTGTTGAAAACGACGCGTTTAATATTCCATAAACGTTGTATACTCAGTTTCCGTGAAGGTTTTGAAAAAGCGAACTATTCTGCTACTTCATTTGTTATAAAATCAAATCATAGTATTTGAATTTGCTCACACATTCGGTTTTTTTAAAATTACTTACCGTTTATGGTCGACAAGTATGACTTGCCGTAGCTTAACTTAATGCGCAACGGGAAACGGTTAAAGCACACACACACACACAATTATGGGTCTATTTTTTTTATTTACACATAAATGGTTTTATTTATGTTTTTCGCATATTGACAAGTCAACGTAGACAACCGTACTAAAACAAATTATTGAATATACGCGGAAGATACTTCGTTTGAAAATAATAAAAAAAGGAAATCGCGCGTACGCTTACAATAACTTCATTCGAAACTTGATTACTTCCGTACACATCAAACTTAACGTCGATATACCCTTCCCAAGAATTTATTCATTTAGTTTCCGAGGCGAACGCGCCGGAGCCACGTGAATTGGATACCGTTTGAGTTTTACACCGGGTTTCCTTTTTCCGAAAAACACATTTCACGATGATTAAAGTTTTTTTGTAAAGCTTCGCGTTACACATATTATGCGTTTGATTAGGACTTTTTTTTTTAAACTTTTACCTGCTCAGCTAACAGTCATTATATGACTTTGATCACGTACCTAGTTGAAAAACATAAAATTTTTGCGAAAACTCGAAATAACACTGTGAACGTATACTGTTTCGGAATTGTGTTTAGAACAATATAATAATAAGAATAATAATAATCATTTTCAAATTAAATAATGCAACATAACGAAACTCGATGAACACGGCGAATTATTCAATTATTACACCCCGTTTGGCATTTATTTATTTATTCGTTGAAATGTACGTCGGTCAATCATCTCATATATACATATATATACGAGTACGTACGTAACAACGATTGTTTCCGGTACTGTTTACACGGTCTAAAAATGACCAAAAATATATCGTCGTGTTACAAGAGAGGTTGTACATTTCCCCGGCCAAATATAATCGATCGAAAAACATATCCTTTGAAGCCGCCGACGGTTGAACGTAAAAAAACACGGTTTTTTTCAAAATATTAATTTTTGTGTATCACCTACGTAGGTAGACGATAAACCATTATATAACGTACTATCGTACCCACGTTGCTTTCGACGTCTGGTGAATTAAAAAATATCCGTTACACAAACAAAAAAGTTATATTTCGTTGACAAAAATTACATTTTCGGGTTGGTCACGAATTCCGCGACGTCGTGTAATCCCATAAAATCCCAATGCTTTGTGTGTATCACATAATATTAATGTACGTACGTGTGCGTATTTATTTGTCCCAACATTTTGATTTTTACGATGCTTAAGTTTCGCGATTTTTCACAAAACGCGTTCGTTATCTATCAAACGAAGTAAAATCGTATGGTTAAAGCGTTTATCGGAACGAATCGTTACTGTAAACAACCAACACTGTTATTTTTCGTCAAAGTTCGATCGAAGACCTGTCCCGCGACGGGTGAGTACGGTATTATCGCGTGGAGGTTTTAATTAACAACGACCGTTGCAGTAACGAAAAGACAACTGCATGAAATATCTCCAAACGTTTTTGCGTGGCGTTTTACGACTCGACTCCGCACAGCGACTGTACGGCGAAACTTTTGGACCTAAAACAGTTACATACGTACTCGTATGTTTTGGTCTGTACGGAATTCAAGTAGACGCCAATCGTACGCGCTTGTACAGAAATTAGGCGTTCGAATCGTTCACGAAATCTGATCGACTACCATACGAAATCGAACGTTTCGCGTTGTGAATCTCGGAATGTACGAACTCGGTGCACCGGGGTGGTGGGTGGGGGACGCATCGTGCAAGATGGGTTACGCTAAACGCGTAATGTAATATGACGCGTGTAGAGTTCGTGTTGCGACTCCGACGCATTGTGTCCTATCACCCGTGTTGACAATAATGATGGTGGTGTCGGTTTACACGATAACTGAACGCTTCCGTCCAGTTCTGAGATGTCGGATTAACGACGTCGCGTTTTGTGTACAGACGGTCCCCGCGATGTATTGGAACGCAGTGCTGCTGATGGCCTGGTCGCTGGCCACGGTCACCGCCATTTTGGATTCGACGAAGAGCCAACGTTACTGGGAGGACGTGGAGCCCGAAGGTGTCGCCGCTCGCTATCAGAACGACGACGTGCTAAACGCGTACGCCCTCAGAGGAGGAAATAAACATTTCGTCACCTCCGTCTTCCCGGGTAATTTATCTACAACACCGCATGACTCTGTTGTTCTTCCGGACATCTTTGTCGCGGAGTCGAGAAACGTGTATGGTTTTTTTATCTTTTTATCTCACGAGAATCAAAAATAATAATCAAACGGATCGTGGCGCGACGACGTTCCGTGTTATGCGCTCAGAACATTTGTAATAATGTTGTTGTTACGCCCGGACAACTATAAAAACGGACGAAAATCGACTGAACGAATACCCCGACAACGGAGGAACGGTCTTAATAAAGCGTAGGTTAAAATGAAAAAAGAAAAAGGAAACAAATCTGAGATACTTCATACTTCGTATCACGCGTGCACAGACGAACAAACGCAGATAGTAGTGGCATAACGTCCGCGTTCAAACGCCGTTGGTGAGGTGGACTGTCGCTCGTTCCCGGCAATATAACGGCGCACAAATCCCCGTTGAGTTAATCGAGTTTCCAATCGCCACGGTTTTCGGCAACCATTACAAACGCGTCCTCGTCGACCGTCGGAAACGTTGAACCGCGTTCCGGGAAAGAAAAACCCTCCAGACGCGGCGGCCAACACGAAATGTCGACGTTCGAATTTTCATCGTAAAATACCGCCCGAGTATTGTTGTTGTTCCCTTTTGTTTTCTCGTTCCCAACGACCGTCGCGTTTTTTTTCTTTTCTTCTTCTGTCCTGACGTTCCGTTGCGTTTGGATTCATAAATCGTACGACTCGATCACGGCTCCGAATGGATTTTTCGAATAAGTTTCGTTATTTACTACCAGCACCGTGTCGACGCGTAACGACGACCCGTCCAGCAGCAGCGGTCCCCGCGCGTTACTGTGAATAATTTAATTGGAAAACATATGCGCGCGTCCCTAGCCGCGAACCCGTGTAGAAACATATAAAGTTTTTGTTTGGACGAGGTCGTTCGAGTTGTTCGGACGACAACTGCCGGCAACCGACGTACACCGTGCGAGAACTTGATCGCTGTCCCCCCGCGAGCATAATTCGGTCCAGACGGTTTCGAAAGCGTCGTCAACTTGCACGCTTGTTTTCGTTTGGTCGGAATCGGTCGGGTAAGTCACGGCGAAACAGAAAAAAATAGACGCGATTTTGCTGTAAACTCTCTATAACGGCGTTTGTAGAATATCGTGTAGTTTTAGAAATCGTGTATAAAAAAAAAAATACTAATAAAATATTCGTATAAATACGTGCATTATATTGGTTTTAACACACGAAATATGGATTTTTCATTGCATCAATATGCGCAGTATTCAATATTAAAAAAAAACAAAAAACTGTTACAATGTCCATTCGTTTTTAAATCGTTTCAATTTTAATTCCTCCGTTGTATTTTCTTTTTGTTTGATACCTGATGATGACTTTTTGTCGAAACCGGTAGTAATAAACACGCTTGTACAACAACTTCTATATATATTTTTTTCTTTATAGAAACGTAATACTCAATGGCTTTTTTGTATATTTCTATTCTTTATTTTTGCATATCCTTTTTGTTCGTTATTTGTGTTCGCTACTTTAAAATTTAAACAATTATTCGGAAATAACGTCCTCGAGATCCGGTTACTCGTGTCGTTCTTCTCGTTGATTAAAAAAAAAAAAAAAAACCTACACATATAAATACGTGTACGAATTCGTTGTGTTTCGCGCTGCGTACCTGCACCGGCCACGGAACAGTATACGTGTTACCTTTTGTATGACGCGTTCCGTTAAAATACAATTCTCCGTTAACGTGACCACGTACCGTGTCGCAGAAATGGACGCCAGAGGATTTCACGAATACGTTTTTGACGGGCTGCAGCCAGACTTCCAGTGGCCGTCGATCAAAATCAAAAGGAACTACTATCCGCAAGGGATTACGTCCCGAGGGTTCAGCGATGATATTTTCCACCAAAGCTTTGGGATGTTCGAGCCGCTAAAAAGGTACGTAGACACAAAACACACGGGTGCAGCTGTTTGAACGCGTGAAATACAAAAGCGGAAAATTGTGGCACGCGCTGTACGGTAACTGTCATACAACCGCGGCTAAAAACTACTGTTTTTTTTTTTCTACGGAACCGTTTCAAAACGAACAATCGTCTTATTTTTGCACGTCAAACGTACGTTTTGTCACGCGCACCGACCGTCGTTTTTACGAACCGATTCGCGAGCACGGCCACGATCGCGCGTGACGTTAATTTCTATAAAAAAAAAATGGGGACAGGCGTCCGCGAATAATGTTTTATAATTGTCGTTACCGTCGATTAACACGCGGATGCGTTTGTTTCCGTTGCGTTTTTATCATGGATTTTTGTTTGTTTTTTTATAAATCCGTTCGCGTTCGTTAAAAATGTAAATGCGGTTCACGCCGTCGTGTTGAACAAATATCCGTACGAATGTCGTCGAAGGACGGCCGACGACGGTCAACATGACCCGCGTTAAAACTTTTCGTAACCCCCCGTAAAAAAAAAAAAAAAAACATGTACTGTTCTCGCGTTCTGTCGAAGATCTGGACGCGCACACGATTTGCGTTATGCGTATGGAAAATCAGCGCGTGCGACGAAAGTAGGCGGTAAATGTTTATTTCGAAACTGCCGTCGATAAACGACGACAATTAAAAACTGTTTTGTTTGCCCCCCCGGTCGACGTCAAAGAAACGTCCTTCGCGTTTTGTGAAGTTTTGAAAACGACAGAACCGCTCGCGAAATATTGGGTTTTTTTCCCCCTTTTTTTAATTTTTGTTCGTTCGTTCGTTCGACGAAAATAAATCTTTACGGCGCTACGGGAACGCAGTAATAACGAAAAAAAGAAAGAACCACGTCGCCAACAGCGCGAGGTTCAAACGAAAACGAAAACCGTAGCAGATATTCTTTTCCGGAATACGTGTTCGCGAGACCCGCAAAATCCGAATTCCGTAAATCGCGAACACCGCCCGTGCGTTATTATTGATTTTATTCGTTTCGATTAGATAAAATCCACCGCTTCTGCGGCCATCGGACGCCGCGTTTTCAACACTTACGTTCGCGGATATTTATACACGGGGAACGTACGTTAAATTACCTCTGGAAAGGTCGGTCTCGATTAGGAAGTTAGGACTGCGGGTCTCCGGCCTTTCCATTTCGAACATCCGGCTTCCGCGGCAGATACTTCCGCGGGAGGTTCTTTGTTCTTCGTCAAGGCGTTGGGTGGATGATGAACTCGTGGCCTCGTGCGTTATTGTATTTATATACGTACGGACAATAGGGCTGTATCCTCGTTCCGGAGCGCCTCGCGAAATCGATTAAAGAACGAATAACCTGAGGAGCGCCTGTGATAAGTTTTCGAATTAGAACATAAAAGAGGGGGCGGGGGAAACGATAACAATATACATATTCGCGATTAAGTCATAGTTCAGCTTCGATTGTTAATAAACACTATAGTCGCCAATCGTAGTGCGCGAACAGACTAATTTATTTGTCCGAATTCGTTGACCAGTGAAAGAGAGAGAACACACTTTCGAGGTCGCCGTGAAAGAAAACGGTCGATATTTGAGAAGAACGTTTGTCCAGATGGCGATTTATGAAGACGCCGAAACGAAATGAAAACAACCGATTCGTATTTGTGATTTGGTATATTGGTTATTCGAAAGTCACGGATAGAGCCGCGGGACTGTGGTCGTGTAACCGTCTGGGACTGGTCGTCCGGTGCGGACGCCCAAAGAGGGAACGAAACGACCGGTGGGGGGTCACGACCGTCGAGACCTTGCAAGCATAACCTAACCTAACCTAAACTCGGACAACACGGACTCTCGGTATCTCTCGGTACGGTCGGGGGGGGGTTGACGCGCATTTCCAGCGTTACGCGACGCAGACGGAAATCGCGGTCCCCGTTTTGTTCGCGACACCCCGCGCACGTTCGAAAACAACACGTTCCAATCGTCTGTACCGGTGACGTCGTTTTGAAAAACGGACGAGTCCGGCGTACCGTGCGCGTGTTGCAATTGAATGTTATCGCGCGGCGATGTTTTGTGCGAACGCGTTTGTTATCTGCGTCGATAACGGCGGCGGCCTAAATTTTCACGATTGTTGTTGTTGTTGCTCGTCGTCGTCGTCGATTTACGGAACGTTGTGCAACGGACAAAACGCGTCGTTCCTTTTTTTTCCCGTAAATTTTTTCCAAACCGAATCTAAACTACCGGCGATCGAAAACCAACAACGGACCAGTGTAAATAACGGCGTATACGGATCGGACGCTTGCGCCTATCAGACGAAATTCCCCGTCCGAGTAGCGATTATGCCGCGATCGTCGATCCCAACATCGTTTCAGTCCGTTTTACACGTACGAACCGTAGAAAAAAAAAACGATCGACGAAAAACCAACGCGCGCGGATCATTTCCGCAAAAAAAAACGATATTAATCGCCCCGGACCCCCGCGTACGTGTACGAATTATTTATCGTTCCGACGGTTGGGCTTTTGTACTGGAAAACGGCAATGACGTAAATCTAATATTCTTGTATTCTGGACGCGATCGCATGAAATATTCATTTCCGTGATAATTACAAATATCAAATCGGTTTAATCCACGACGGGACTAATCTAATTTCGGACGAATTTTCTCCCGTTACGGTAACATCGTTACCGGGAATTTATCCATCAAATCGACTTTTCCAACGGCCAAATCGTAAAATTAAATAAAACACAAAAACCGTATTCGACAATGGAAAACATATCGAATACAAAACGAATCGACGGCCAGTTGCAATCGTACTTTCAAAACGTTGGGACGTCTCGGCAGACAATGCGGGGATTCGACGTGTATCTCCAACGAGTGCGCGTTCGTAATACTGACCGCGTGCGTAATATTTCGACACTCGTGAAACGTCCATTGATAATCGGTGTGCCGCCCGGGATTTCGTACGTGCTCGTTGGAAGCGTCCTACGTCAGTCTTTCCCAAAGTTGGCGATATCGAGGCCTTCAAGGGGGGGCAGAAAACTATTTTTTTTTCAAAAACGTTCGAGTTCCAGAGATAACGAGCTGTGAGATCTGCACTGTTCGAATCGCGTTGAATATTTTACGTACGCGAAAAAACACAATACGACGTACCGGATAACAACGATTGTTGTTTCGATAAACGTAAACTGAAAATGTAGGTTATTTGTTGCTCGCGTGACCTACGCACATTGCAACGTTGCACACGTATGTAGTGCATGCGACGCGCTGCACGCGTTTCGGATAGAATTCCGATACAGTGTTTGTGAATCGCGTAATAAGTGAAGCAAAAACCTCTCCCCGCGGTATGAAAATAACCATTTTCCATTTCACGTTGAAATCGAAATCGCGCGAACAACACACATAAATTCCATAAACTCATTGTGAACGTTCATTTTGAACGACGGCACTCGCGCATTCGCGTCTCTTTGAAACATTCCATGCCTCCGAACCCCGCGACTTCTAAACGAATAATCGCGCGAAAAACAATATTGATTTGCCGGGATTCGACGGTGGCAGGGAGATGGCGCGGTAGAAAACAAAACGTTTTTGTTGTCGTCGGGCACGTCTACAACGAGTGGGTCGTCGTGTTGTGTATAGTACGTCGTATCACGACACGCGCTGCGGACCGCGTTGGTCTAAATACCGTAAAATCCCGTAAAAACACGCGAACGCGTTATTATGACACGGCGGTTTTTATAGAAAACGATCGTGATCGTGTAGAGTTTAAACGCTGACCCGTCAAACGTTACTAGTCATTTTTTTTTCTCCTCGCGTACGTGTTATCGTGTGCACGTGCACGTCGCAAAGACCAACGGGTCTCGTGTTCCGAGTCAAACCGCGCGCGAATGATAAAAACCGATTGTAATAAAACCGTATCAACGCGTGTAGAGATAATCGCGACGACCGCGGTCGGGGCCGAGACGACAACGATCATTACCAGCCGAACCCGCTTGTCGTGTACCGTTTTCTACGGAGTCGTCGACGCGATCAAAACTTTAAAATCAAAAAAAAAAATCACCACGAAAACCGACTGCACCGCTCGTTGCGCCAAGCCTAACTTGCGACGGTTACCCGGCCGTTGTCAACAAAACGCATTCAGTTAATACGTATTGAACGTCCACCGCGTGAACTCGCACGAATTCGCGTTTCAATTCGACTGAAGACGTCCAAAAGACGCTCGTCTCGCATAGCCACGCGACACGGCCGACAAACCCGAAAAACGTGCAAAAATAAAAAATCGTCCCGTACGAGACGATCGCGTGCGTGTTGACGGTGATAACCTAACACTGCTTTTTAAACACGGTTCCGTGGCGGTCTCCCTGTTTTATACATTTTTTTATTTCTGCGCGGCAGCGTGTTTTGAATTCGTTTTTTCGTCTCCGGATAAAAGAGTCTTATATCAGATACTCATTCGCGCTGGACCTTAAAATCATTATTATTTTTTTTTAAAAAAAACGTAAAAACGTCTGTCCGCACGGGGATGGTACCGTTTACAGGTCCGCGTCGAGGACGTCGCCGTCCGTGGCCGGCCTGTTGCGCCGCCTGTCACCGTCGTACGCCGCGGCCGGACAACAACGTCGGACGGAAGTGACGGCGGCGTCGGCGGACAAGCGCCGGCCCGAGATGGACGCCAACGGGTTCCACGGCGAGTCGTTCACCGGCGGGTTCGACCGGTTCGACACGATGAAGCGCAGGCCCGAGATGGACGCCACCGGTTTCGAGGGCGAGTCGTTCACCGGCTTCGGCGGGTTCGAGACCATGAAGAGGGCGGCCGCGGACGGTCCGTCCAAACCGTCCGGCCGGTACGGGAACGCCTAACCAGAAGTCTCGCGCACCGGACGACACCGCGTACCGCCGTAACCATTATTTTATTTATTTATATATATACATGTAATACGTGCGTGTTGACGACATAACCGTGATCGCATTATTATCGTTATTATCATCATTATCATTATTATTGTAATTCTCGTTACGTATAGCGTGTAGAAGACGGATATTATCATTATTATCGCTATTATTATTTCGATCGATTGAAACAATACTGTGTTACGGTATATAAATATGTGTTTGGCGATGACGACGACGACGAATCGTGCTGAACGGACAACAACAGAAAAAACCCTTAGTCGACGAGATGGTTTTCGCGGTACTCGACAACTGTGTAACACGGTTTCGAGAGTCTGTCGTCAAAATTATTATGTAGCTCTGTTTGAAAACAATAAAGAAATTTTAAAAACAAAAAAAAATACAAATAATGTTTTCCGCTTCCATCGAGCAACGACATTCGAATCGGTTATAGTAATTGCGTACACGTGACGAATAATACAAATATCACATATTATTCAAAGTTATTGTGCGTTTTTTTTTTTAGGTTTTAGCCGACATATAACAACATAACGTTAATTTTATTGATTCGAAAACTCATAACTAGACGATTCTTTCAGAAAATTATCGAATACACATTTTGAACATAACCTTCGTGATCTCGTCTCGTCGTTCGAACGATCCGGCGGCCAACAAAGTGCACTCGTAATTTTTTCTCGTACGAAATTAAACCCAAACCCTAACCTAACCTAACCTAACCTTGCCGCACGGTAACTATACTTTTTCTCCGTTTTTTTTTTTTTTTTTGAAAATGATATACACGTCTTGTCGTTAATGTTCTGGAAAAGTCACCAGGTTTGTGCTCGGATGATATATCACTTTTCGTTTATCGCGGTTACGATTCGCGAAGAACAAATCGTTTCGGCGGTCCCGGAACATCCGTGTTGGTTCGCCGGTTTCCGTGCACGACCGTATACGTGGTCTTCCGGTGACCGCGAAAATACTTCGTCACGCCGCGGCAGGTAAGTACTGTGTACAGCGTGTGTGTGTGTCGTGTAAAGTACGACGGCGGGCGGAAAGGAACAAAAAAAAATCGTGCGACGCGCCGCTTTTCGCACGCCGTCGCGTGTGTTTTTGCAATCGGACGAAGACGGTGGCCCACCCGCCCGACATAAAACACGGCTCCGCGGGTATCGTTTCGTGTACTTAGTTCAAAAAAATTGAGAGAGAAAACACCGCGATTTTCCGTTTCGCCGGCACCGATCGGTGTCGCCGCGTACACACTTCAACAGGCCGTAACCAACACCTTTCCTTAAATTCGTCTTCGATTCGCACACGCACACACACGAAAACGACGTGACCAAAAGCGGACCGGCGCGTTGGACAAAAAGAAAGAAAACGTTAATCGAGTTCGTTAGCAAGTTCGTGTCGGCAAGTCCGGTAGAAGAATAGTCGCGGAAACGGTGTGCGGTCCGCAACATGCCCTTCCATATAATATCCCGTTGTTTCGGGAAGAAAACGTTCCACGGACGATTTCCACTGGGTCGGTGACGTCGGGTCCAAAATCACAGCGTGGGCGATCGCAATGACGAGACGGTAACAAAACCCGATCGCTCCGACTTTTAATGAATTCCAATAGGACGTGTAAAAACTCGGTCGTACGTGAAGTGAACAGCCTTCACGCTGCTTCAACGGTTTGGTTTTCGGATAATAACATCGCGTCCGCAACACCGTGTAGCCCGACGGCCCGACCGCGAGCGGCGTAAGTATTTTGTACGATCTGATGATTTCGCGGACAGAACGATTGTTGGCTTTCGTTTCGTATGGAAATCGATTGTCGGCACGGTCGATCACGGTTGAACCGTTTATCCGCATTTAAAACACCGTCCGATGGTGAACGGGGTTGTTCACGAGTCGAAACTTTAGCGGTTGAACGTCAAACGATTCGACGGGCGCGTACAAACGGCATTGCGTCAAACGCGCCTCGTCGCCATCGACTAAAAAAACACGTGCCGCTCGATGAACACAATGCCGTCCCGTCTGTAAGTACAATGGCAAAACGAAACAAAAAGTACGTGCACACACTCGTTTGAAAAAAAAAAAACAAAAAACAAGCGTCACGACGTTGTGAAAATCGGCGTTTCGCATGAGAATATTGTTGTTTTCCCGCGTGTTACGAACCGAAGAATTGTACGTAACGCGATCGGAATGGGAAAATGCCTACGCGGTCGTTGTGGAAACGAACGCGATTGCGCGCGGCCCGCCGCGATAACGGCACGGGAGAACAACAACAACAACCGGACCGGACGGACGGACGGCAGACGATCTAGACCGTTGACCTAACCGACGTTCGAACGGCTCTGACGTCGAACCCGACCGGCAAACTGCGTACGACGTTACGGTATTCCGGCGGCGGTGTGGCACGTAGTTCAGGGTTCAGGGTTTCGTCGCGCTGGGGCACATACGTTTACCCGTTGCCCCCGCCGAGCCGCCGAGCCGCCGGATTAGAAAACAAAAATTTGGCCGACACTCGCGACGGGTTTTCAGACCGTTACCTCGTGTGTAACCGTGGTCGACGGAGCCCGCGAGAGGGACGTTTCGAGAAAACAGACGTATTGACCCGACGGAAACGTGTCCTCGCGGTCACCCGGTGCGGCACGTACAGCGATAACGTGCCGTTATCGTCGGTCGGACGGGGGCCAGATGATAAGAGAAACCGGATCGATCGGGTCCACAGATCATCGGCGCGCCACACAGTGCGTGACGACCGCGAGACGAGAAACAGCCGTCCCGTCGTTTTCTTTTTTTTTGTTGACGACCGTGTCCGCGTATTCGTTTGTATTTCGTTGTCCCCCGTGTCGCGATTCACCGCGCGCGCGCACGCGCGCTAACCGTACGCAACAACCTAACCGAAGACGATGTGACCGTCCGGTCAAGGCGAAAAACAAAGAAACGCGCCCGTCGAACTCGCGAGAGACCGTAAGGCAGGAGGAACCCGTGACGCCGCGACGCCATGCACGGCGGACTGAACGTGGTGATCGCCGTCGTGTCGTGTGAGTACAACTCGTCGTTTCGGGGTTTTCCGTTTACGCTCCCCGCCCAAGCGCCCGCGATTCAAGCGTGTCCCGACCGACAACGACACCGGGAGAAGGAAAAAGCGTAGAAACGGACAAACGCACGGGGTCGTTGAGGTTCCTGCGAGACCTCTCGCATTCGCAAAACGTCCGTTGTAAAATCATCCGCTACGACGTGTGGGCACGCGGGCGTGTGTGTGTTGTCCACGCGGTGTGTTTACTTTGTCGTGCGCAAAACGTCCGAGCCAAGACACGCCGCGTTTTTGATACACGGACGCTCTTTCTTATCGCCGTCTTACCCAGTCATCGATCCAAACGTTCGGATATTTATATATGCCGCTAGAGAGGCAATACCGGCTTCGGGGCCGTCGTTCCGCGTTTTCTCGCCGTAATCCGTAGCGTTATTTTTATCCCCTCCACCCGCGTCGTTCGCCGTTTATTCGAAAATTGGGTTTCGACGGAAACTCGTAATATTCGTTTTACGTTCTCCGACGGCTGTGCTATTACATCGTAGACCGTGGCGGCGGAAAAGTTAATAGCAGACTTTTTGACTTCATCCTCCCAGCGTTCCACCGGTTCGAACATTATTAAATGACTACGAATCAAACACGTCCAGTGTTTATGTGCACTCATGTGTTTTGAGAAAAATTGTTGACGATATAACACTTTAATTGTTCGATTGACCCATAACAAGTTTTTACTGTCTTAATAAAAAAGCGGAGGAAAGCGAATGATAAAAACATAAAATAGTGAAGGATTTCGAGTATCACGGAAAAATCGTCCAGCGCATACGATCGTATACGATTTAAGACGAGCTGATAAAATTAAACTGTCGTACAAGTTGTTTCTAATTTTTTAAAATATTTATGCGTGTGTGGTCACAAATTAAACAAAATCAACAATGATACACGGTTAGTTAGTGTAACGTGGTACACTCTGAAAGCTGAAAACATTAAAACGGTAAAGTCGAAATAAAGATCATTTTTCAATGTCTGTCCGTGATAAATGTGACCTAATCAAACGATAACAGTTGCGTATAGTCACTGAACAAAGAACATATCAATAAAAATATACCAACTAATAATTATAATAATTGATAGTCGTAGGTAATATAATTAAAATGTATTATTAAAAACTACATGAAGACCAAACGAGTAAGCTAATTTAATAATATTAATGATTAGTTTACCTTCGCTGATGAGTAAGTAGTTTGATAATAGCGGATACTTAAAAAAAACATTTCATCGATAAAAGTATAACACGAGTAATTGGTCTTGTTAACAGAACACATTATATCAATACGGATTTCGATAAACATTTAATGAATATGTGTTTTGTTTAATTAACGTTCAAATAGACCAAAACGACAAGAAGAATTGTGAGAAAACACGTCTGTGTGACGACAGCAGATAGATTATTCCCACTAAATATACAGTTATAATCGTTAATATTGAACGCAAATGTAGATCGTAGTATTGATCAATAACAATTGTTTTTTTTTTTTTGAAAAACGTGCCGACATCAGCGATATCAACGATAAAAATTGGACATTTTTTTCTTTTTTGTTCGTATATACATATACCGGTTCAAATATTTTGTAAATGAAACATTTACCCGCGTAGAAAAAAACAGAAAAATATCGTTATGCGGTTACTGTTGTTACAGTAACTTAAAGTTAAGACGTACGTAACTTAAAGCGGCGTTCGGGGGCCATGGACATTCCGAACCGTGAGCGTGAATACTTTGTTTCCGATTTCTTGTCTAAAACCGCACCGTTTCGAAACACCGTGAGTTCGATGTCTCCGTAGAAAATGTTATCGATAGATTCGCGAGTGTGAAAAACAGACGTGATTTCATGAGATGAAAAACTAATCGTGTAAACGTATCCATATTTGTGTATATTATATTTTATACATTTGTTTTTTCTTATTTAAATTTGACGTTTTGACGGGGGCATGCACGTATTACAAAAAAAAAAAAAAAATAACCTAATCCCGCCACTGGTATCCGTCGTGCGTTCTGTTGTGTTGACGACCGCCTCGCGATACCACGGTCGTGGTACACCGCGTTTCACTGTGCACGGGGGGGGTCAAACGTCCAGGAGATTATTAATCGCGCCCGGCAGCCAGACGGACACAACGCGAGATAAACGCACCCGAAGATACAGGTGAAAACATTTCGATTAATATACGTGTAAAAAAACAGTACCGCACGCGATGATTTTTCTCGGCGCGTGACCAACAAACGAACGCGGTACACCGCGTAATCAATTCCGTTCGTCCGTGCACGTATGGAGGAGAAACGACTACACTTTTCTTTTTTTTTTTGTCGTCGCGGTCATAACAACGAAAACGTCGTTTCGAACCCGATTCGCGTTATGAAGTCCGCGGGGATATGACCACTGTTGGCGGCCGTCTCGCGGATCAAAACTTTATTCCGACGTTGGCGCGCACGAAACGTACGCGATCCGCGCCGCTTTCGAGTTGAATGTAAAATGGCGAGACGACGTCTTGAGCTTTTTCCTCGTCGTCCGTACACACGCGCGCGCGCGCACACGTAATATATTATGTTCGCGTTCGCCACCTGATACCGTTCGTTTTTTAAACCGAACCGACGCCGCTCGGCAATTATAATTTATCGTTCGCCGATCCGACTCGACTCGAAATACGCGGTCGTATTTGTTCGCCACGTGTGTGCTCGCGTAAGCGAAAATCGATTTTACTAGTTGAACCGCGACGGTGTTTGAAATTACACCGGACGACGGTACTGCGTGCACGTAACAAACAACTCGCGATAAATCGGAACGTACGTCATATAGGCTACGGCGGCATGAAACCAATCAACACTGATTACGAAACTACGCGAAAAACCGTATTTTCCATGTGAGAAAGTTTAGAGAATAAAAGTTCAACACCTTGCGTGTTATGCACGTGATTGTTCGCGGATTTCTTCGTTTCTACAACAAAAAAAAAGACAAAAACGAATAATATTGAGAACCACTAGAAGACAATGTGATATCGGTGTGACTGGTAGCACAATATGTTTATCGAACGTTTATAAGTTCATGTTAATCGTCACGGACATTTATTCGTAGTTGGTTTCTGCGACGGAACATGTTTTCATATCTCCTGATCGCGACGGTTCGATTACTGCTCGTCACGGGCAATCCGTATTCGCGCGGAAATAATGTTTTAACGACCATGAAGTTTGACGCGGATTCGCTATCGACGGCGCGTTTCGTTATCGTTAACGTTGTCGAACAACGAACCTAACCTAACGAACTAACCGAACGTTGTCGACGCGAATTCCGTGAAAATTGTTTTCGCCAAGACCGTCCCTCAACGACATACGCCTCCATCCCCCCCCCGCGCGCGCGTAGTATTGTTGTCCGCCTGTATCCGAGGTCTTTTGCTTCTCTCGGGGGTTTCGTCGGAGCACTTTTTTCTTTTGGTTTTCTGATCGCGTGCCTACGTCTCATCTCACGCGTCCGGCCTTCCGAACAGATCGCTGGATTCGCGGGCCCGCGTCGCCATAACGTCAGCGCGTGCGTTTTATTTGGCCGCGGGCGGGGAGGAAAAAATCGTTTTTCACGCGCGTTGATCACACGACTATTATCACGTTTTGCACGCGCGCGCGCGCAGGCTGTCTGGTCCGGGGCGGCTGGTGCGACGGCGGCCCGTTTCCCGAAGGCGTTCAGCTCGTCTACGGATGGAAGGCCGCGACGCACGTGGGCACGGTACGTCCCTCCGAGCACCTGGCCGAGTACTCGTTGACCGCGCGGCTCGCCGTGCAGCGGGTCGATCAGGACCTGGTCGCCTTTCAGGTAAGCGCGTCCGCAGTGACCAGGGGGGTCACTACTCTACCGTCGGCCGTGTTTACAGATCCGGGAGTTCCGGACCAGCGAGAAACGGCAGGACTTCTCGTGGATCGCGTTGCCGTTCCGGTGCGCCTACAGCGACGGCCACGCGCACACGTTCGAAACGGAGGCCGGCGACGTGCCCGGCTCGTTGAACATCAAACGGGCGCTGGCCACGTTGTTTCAGCTGAAGTTGGACTCGCTGCGGCGAACGTCGTTCGTCGCGCACGAGGTAATCAACGTCCGGCGAGCGGGTGTTCTTATCAGAACGACGCCCCCCGGGCAAAACCATATGTTTAACGGTTACGAACGATTTGCCCGAGTGACGCGAGTCGTGTGGAGTACGAAATACCTCGTGTTCCTCCTGAATAAACCGGTCGACATTTTGTTGTCGGGCAGGGCTTCGTCGCTGCTCGAACGACATTCGCGATATCTTCTCGTGAGGCGCGGGAAATACTATTCGTTTAGGTTTACGTTTTCGCCAACTATAAATACGTACACCGCGTGACGTGAATTGCAAACCGTCAAAGACCGCGAGACAAGTGAAATAACGACGAGCGTACGCGGTATACCGGTTAGAGATATATTTACACACGTTGGTTAGAACCACGATGACGTTCCGCCGTTTGAAATGCACTACGCGACGTATCGTTCATACGCGGTCGACATACGCAGCCGACGGTTCGACGTACCCATTACAATCGCAATTCCAAATGTTCCGGCTTTTCTGTTTTCGTCACGAAAACGACCGGTAAAACGTCGTTAAAAAAACAATTGCACATGCGTTTCGGCTCGAAACCATACATCCGTGTGTATGTCTGTTTGGACTGTAAAACGTTATCCGTCAGATTCGTTGATTCCAAAAAGTCTCTCGTAATATATTCCCCGTACATTTAAGAAAACGATTACTCGTAAACGTCTATCCAGTACGAGTGCGCGTACGCAGTAAGTATTTTTTGTTTTTTTTTAAGCAATAAAACTCAAAACCATAATACGGTCGTTGTTGAATTCACTACTAAGATTCGTTTAAAAGGCGTTTCTCGCGATTCAACGTTGGTGCTTCAGCGCTCGCACACGATAGAAATCGTCTCGTACACGAGTGCGTGTAACACTGTCCGAAATCACGTTACAGACCGGTGTCCACGGGAAATGCGAAGTCCAGTACGTGGTGACCAAAGAAAACAACAACACGGACGTCAAAAAAATAGTGAACTTTTCGGCCTGCGACGATAAGCTCGGAGAACAGTGGAGTAACACGCCGCCGTTCACGTGCCCGTCAAATTTCCAAGTAACACGATGTTGAAATACACAACGACCATTTGTTGTATACTCGCGTTGACTCGCGTCGTTTGTACATTACACGTTCCTACACGTATGACCTGTATGTTTACCACCTGTGACGTTTGGTGTGTAGAGGGTCGAGACGTCGTTTCCTCGGCTGGGTCCAACCCGACACGGTCTCCAGACATTTCCCAAACGAGATCCGTCGTTGTATAACGAAATTCCTTATGTGCATTTTTCAGGACGGAACTATGAGTCACAGTGTTCGAACTTATACTCTGGACGAAAACAATGTCATCCGTCACTTAAGCGTTGTCGGCACTGTAGAGTTCCAACCATTTCAGGCGTTGGCCGAATCCCATCACATTTTCGTGAAGTAAGTTTAAAAAAAAAAAAACATTTTTTCACGAAAATCACATTCATTAACACCGAACTGTTGACAGTCAAACGTTCGAGCTAGAAGATATCGTTGTTCCGGTCGTCGACCCCATTACGTTGGTCGCGAAATCGGACGATTCGATTGAGTACGACTTTCATCACTATGAAGATCCTACGTTGGGTTTCAAGCCGTCCAATAAATCGCATTTGTTGACAGAAGTAATTCGTTGTTCATAAAAAAAAAATAACAAAAACAAATCAAACAAATGTCGATGACTTACACGTGTTTGATATAGATTCAGGATATACTCGGTGAACTGACAGACAGTTTGAGCTGGGAACTCGGAACGACTGACCTGGACAACCAGACGGCATTCCGAGCTTTAGAACTCATGTGGTGGTTGGACTCCTCCGATTGGAACACATTGTACGATACCATAAAGTTCGGGACCAGTTACTCACAAGAAACCATACAGTTCGTACGATTTATGTTTGGAAATTGTTTGATCTACGAATGAGAACATATTGTTTGCTCGTTTCTAGACACTTCTTTTGGGACTTGGTGCCTCAAGTCGGGTCGGCTTCTTCGATAGAATTTATCTGCGAACTGATCAAGTCAAAGCAAATAACAGACTTTTTGGCTACTGGACTGTTGATAACGTTTCCATACCACGTTAAATACCCGAACGAAAAACTTCTAAAACAATCGGAAATATTGTTGTCTCTCGGTATGAGTTTGGAAGACGAAATAAGAAAAGTAGCGATTTTGAGTTTTGCTTCGTTGGTACACAAAACGTGTGGCAATGGTATGTGTTCAGACGACACGCAGAACAATTATATCAAATTATTTTTAGACAAATTCAAAGGTCGGTAACGATATTATTATTATTATTTTTTTTTTTTTTTTTTTTGATACGAAATGTATAAATTTACGGTTTAGAATCCACGTTGCACAGTCATCAGATATTATTCATCGAAGCCTTTAGCAACATGAAAATCTACAATATCCTGGACTTTTTGCAACCGATCATTACGGACCATGACCGTTCTAGGCACATCAGACTGGTCGCCATTTGGGCGGCAAAACCAGCTACCACCACTCATCCAGATAAAGTATACACCGGTTTTTAATATATATATATATATATATGTACATATTAAACAACGCGCGTAATAATACTTTACCGACCCGGTGCAGGTTGCCGAAGTATTCTGGCCGATACTGACGAACCATTCCGAACCAATGGAAGTTCGGACGTCGGCGTTGAACATGCTCATGATGTCCGAACCAACCGTATCTCGATTTTTGACGTTATACTGGTTCATGCAAGCGGAACCAAGCCAACAGATCTATAATTTTTACTACACGACGATCAATTCGATGGCCAACTCCAAGTATCCTTGCTACAACAAACAGTATGTATATAAAATGAGATTTTAATCCGTGTTGAATGATCATCATTTTCGAAACACGAAGTAACCGTGTTCAAAGCAATTAATTTCATTTCAATATCGTATACGCGTGCCGACTCGATTTCGACCGAAAAGCCTCGGAACTAAACGAACCCGCGATGAAATCCTCTCGCGTACACTCACGTCCGAATCAAACGTCCCTCTCTCCGAACGTATGTCGGACGGTTTAACTTGCCGTGTGCCATCCGTCAAAAATCCAGTACCGAATGTCCGCCTGCGCCTCTGCTTGACGATCCGTTACGTTTTGTGTTGCACCGCAGCGGCAAAATAGCTACGCAAATCGTGAGGTTCGTGCAGCACAAATGGCACCACTGGGCCACCGGCAACTACCTGCTGGACTACGAGGACCCGCTGAGAGGATTCGGAGGGATCATCCAGACGGTGCTGATGGCCAGCCGGCACACGGGTTTCCCGTCCCTGGCCCGGTTGACGGCCGAGCAGCATTCGTTCGGGGCGTCGTCGGAGTTCGAGGTCCACGTGAAGGCGGAAGGGTTGGCGGACAGTCTGAAAAAGGAACTGTTCAGCGCGCTGGCGAAACCGTCCGACGGGCCGGTCGACACGGCCAAGCTGCTGAAAGTGTTGCGAAACGCCAGGTTCGCCGTCCAAGAGGACGATCCCCTTCATCTGGAGATCATCGTCAAGATCAACGGGCAGACCGTTTTCTGTCACCATCTGAACGGCACCGCGTTCAGTAACTTCGCAGAAGGTAAAACGACCGCGTAATACGTTCGCGTATGCGTACGAAATCCCCCCCCACTGCAGTGGTCCGAGACGGGACGTGGACGAACCATTTTAGCGGAAAAAGTAAAAAACGCCATACTGTCTCACGCTCCTCGACCGCTCGGACCGCCGGACGAGAAATTCCCGACTCACGGTGGGCCGGTACGGTCGTTTCCAGAGTTGACCCGGTTGAGTTCGTTGTACTTCCAGTTCAGTCTAAACTACCAACGTCTGACGTTCCCGTTGCGTTACCAACGGACGCAGTTTACCGATTTCGGCACGCCGATCCTCCTCCAGTTCCGAACGGCCTCGTTGCTGTCGTTGCGCGGGAGCATCAAACAGACGGAAAGCGGCAAGTCCAGGGACGCCGAACTAGATTTCAGGTGAACACGCGTGCACGCGTTACGGATGTACGACTGTTCCGCGTCCATTGTCAGTCGCCGTTTCTGACCTTCGAGGTCCCCGCGAGCAACGCGGTCTCTTTTTTTGTTTTAGATATTCCATGGACACGGTGACCAGTCTGAAAACGTACAGTCCGTCGAGCAACACGTGGCGCGGCGCCGACCGTTTCCGTTGCATCCACGCGCGGATACCGTTTTCCACGGAGATAATATCGCACTTCTACAGGTCGTACGTAAAAGCGTCGGCTTACCGGTACAAGAATTTCGTGGACGGGTCGAAACTGGGCGTGGTGTGGCATTCCGCGACCAAACTGTACCCGCAGCCGAAAAACGAGTCGTCGCCGCCGACGACGCCGGTCGACAAGAACGAATCGCTCACCGACGTAAGTGTCGTCCGTCCTCTCGTTAACGTCCGGGACACGGTAAACGCTATTAACCGAGCCGCGTTACAGGATTGGGCTTTCGAGTCGAGAGACCTGGGAGCGAAAATCGCCACTACCGTGTTCGACTGTCAGGACGAGGGCAAGTTCGCCAACTCGTTGTACATCGTCAGGGAAGCGTTCCAGATCAGCAACAAAAACTATCAGTGAGCGCCACACGCGCCGGTTGTGCGCGTGATGATCGATCGTGTCGCTCACGGCCGTCGACCGTTTTTTGTCACATTTTTTTTTTTCACAGGTCCATACCCGGCGGCGTCGCCTTGCTGGGACTCTACTCGCTGTCCAATTACTTCGCGTTCATCCCGCCCGAAGACAGCTGCGGCCTGATATTGTCCGTGTCTCCGTTGCAGGTCCGTTCCGGATGAACCGCGGTTACCCTTAAATATTTATTTCCGCACCAGAACCCGTCCGGTCGACCGAAACGCGCTCACGGCGAACCATCCCGTTCGTCAATTCGTACACGTTAACCGGCAATGCGAAACGGCCTAGACAGTGTACGAACTACACGGTCGTGATTTGAAATATTTATGTGCAACACTAGCCGTCCGCGGTGCACTTGTACGACACGAATTTCGTTCGGTTCGTTATTCCAATACACGTCGCGAGGATATCAGGACTTTTTTTAAAGAAATATTCAAGCGTTTAACTATGATTTTTATTTTATTTTCAACACGATGATTATATTTTAGAAATTTTCGGGCAAAATCAATTTTTCAAATCCGGCTGGTAGTTCCAGAGATTAACGGATAATATTCGCACAAGGGACGGTGTAACAAAATAATTATATAGTAGGAGTCGATTTACAGTTTGATTTACATTTTTAAACCTACATCGATTAGGATGAAGATAGGATTTGTTTGAGAAATCCTAACGTAACGACATAACAATCTAAAACAAATTACATACGTCTTATAATGACGATACGAGGCATTATAATTTTTTGGATATTTCCGACTCGACCGCGGATAACGAGAGATTACCGTACAGTGCGCGAATTAGAAACGAATCGGAAGAGGGATGAAAAGAAAACGACATCTTATTCGAAACTCTAGCGGAATGTACAAAAATTTTTTTTTCAAAGTCCGACTCGCGTAATGCAGGTGAAAAAAAAATTTCTTTTAAAATCCGAATCTCCGCCGGAATGTACAAAAATTTTTTTTTCATAATCTGACTCGCATAGTAGTGAAAAAAAAATTTCTTTTAAATTTTGAATATTTCCCGAAACGAACAAAAATTTTTTTTTCAAAATCTGACTCACGAATGCAGGTGAAAAAAAAATTTCTTTTAAAATCCAAATCTCCACCGGAATGTACAAAAATTTTTTTTTCATAATCTGATTCACATAGTAGTGAAAAAAAAATTTCTTTTAAATTTTGAATATCTCCCGAAACGAACAAAAATTTTTTTTCATAATCTGACTCGCGAATGCAGGTGAAAAAAAAATTTCTTTTAAAATCCAAATCTTTGCCGGAACGTATAAAATTGTTTTTTCAAAATCTCAATCACGCAGTGGTGAAAAAAAAATTTCTTTTAAAATCCAAATCTTTACCGGAATGTACAAAAATTTTTTTTCAAAATGTGACTCGCGTATTGTAGGTGAAAAAAAAATTTCTTTTAAAATCCGAACCTCCACCGGAATGTACAAAAGTTTTTTTTTTCCAAAATCTGACTCGCGTAATGGAGGTGAATTCCAAATGGGGTTATCAATTAATTTTTAATTTTTTTCCATACTCTCGGTACAATATAAAATTCCACACGGTACGTACAATACAATTTTATGCCGACGTTCACCAAAAAAAAAAAAAAATGTGCAGCGCTCGATTCGCTACGATTAAGACGAAGGTGGTTTGTTTTGTCGGTCACTGCTGAGAGTATATCAAACAAAATTAGGGTGTATAATTTTCTGCGAGCTGCCTTGAACGTGCGATAAAAATGTTTTATAGAAAAAATTACTTTTTAAATTGCCTAAATCCATACAGCGTAATATACAGTGTTTGAATCGGGCTCCCCACCCCATGCACGTTGACGGGGTACCCCTTTTATGTTTTCAAATATTTGAGCGCATCTCTACTATATTTTTAAAGGGTAACGCGTGTATTCGCTTTTCCACAGTCGACGAAATAATATATATTTAATATAACATGCCATCGGACGTCTCACTATTTGTCGGTGCACCAGCGCGACCGGTCGGCCTTTGAATCACCTACGCTTGTATTTCGTGTCATTCTCTTAATCAAGATAAACTCCGCGTAATTTTCCGCGTTCGAATTATTGACGAACGCGATTGATTCTCGCGTTCACTACGCCGTTATAAAAAAAAAAAAAGGTAGGTTAGGACGCGACCGTCTCGTAAGCCTTCACAGAGTAGCCCTACTATTGCTGACCGCCGGTTATACATTATAACGCCCGATCGACGTACATCGACATGTTGTATCGACCTTGTGCTGAAACGTTTACACGTCCTTTCCCGGACTCGTACACACAGACCGACCGTCGCAGGCGCGGATCCAGAACTTATTTACGGGGGGGGGCCATCTTAATCAAAACAACTTTAATCCTCATTTTGTCGCATCGAATAATAAAATATTTTCCAAAACGTTTTATTGGAAATCGTTTGCGATACACCGAAAAATCCCATAGCTACAACTTCGTTTTAAATTGTCTTTCTATAGTATCGTTAGACACGAGTTAGAATTATAAAACGATACTAATAAAAAAATTTAACAAGAGTCTACGGGCGAGGGGGGGTGGGAGCGATCGCGCCTGGACCGTCGTCGTGTTCGGGTGTGTGCGAGCGCGGTATCTCAAACGTCGGACGTCGCAGGTCGTGCCCACGTTCATCCAGGAAGGCAACATCGTGCACGTGACCATGAACCAGCCGGACCACCAGACGCTGTGGGACCTGATCGCGCAGTACGCGCGCATCCCCGACGGCAACCAGGAGATACTGTTCAGGCTGAGCCACACGAACCGCGAGCGGAACATCACCATCGCGAACGGCTACTGGCGGCTGTTGCGGTTCGAGGGGTCGTTCATCCTGCCGTCCCGCAAGTCCGGCGCGCTGCACCCGCCGCCGCCGTTGCACGGACAGGCCACGGTGTCGTGGGGCTACCACGACTCGGCCACCACGATGATCATGTCCATCAAGCCGGAGAACGCGCACGAGGAATGGCCCGAACAGTGCGTGATCGACTCGCCCGCGTGCCTGCAGACCGCCAGCGACATATCCACCAGTCAGATCATATCGCTCCAGTTCGTCAACGTGAGTACGCCCGCCGCGGTGGTGGTGGTCGGCGACCGGTTTTCGCTGGTCGTCTCCAGATTGTTTGTGCACGAGCTCGTGCCGGTGGTATTCATAAATCTTCTCGTTCGCCAACCCCTCAATATCCTAAGTAGGGCCGAGATTTGTAAAACGTGCGTCGCCCACATCAAGATTATCATGTATGATGTACGACAGTGTTACGTTTTTATTTTTAGTTATGGCCTTTAGCTGAATCGTTTTTTAAATGTTTTGTCTTCAAACGATTCTTTAGATATGTTTTTTTTTCTTTTTAATCGATTCTGCTTTTTATTTAATCAGGATTATACGAGTAGTACGATGCTCTGCATTCAACCACGTTCCCCGTTGAATTGTAACTGGTTGGGTCGGTAAACGGTAAATCCGGAGATATTTCACGTAGTTTGATTATAACGATAATTACAGTCGTTCAATAAATAACTACGATTTTAAATCTGTAATTATATGCGTTTTTTTCTAAATATGTAAAAAAAAAAAAATTATACTATTCAATCTAAAATAAGCCGAATCGTGAACATAGCTGACAATTAATTTTAATTTGGTCTAAAGGGAAAAAAACATGTAAATGCATAGAAATCCTAGTAACCACCATGACATCCCCTTCCCCGTAAGTAGCCACTATATGCTGAATAGCAAATACAGCATTTAGTTTTGCACGTTTTCTACATTTCAATGCCATTTACAACAATTGTACGTACATATCGATGAACTAACCAAGAGGCCCGACACGCATAGATATTTATTTTGTTAATTGTTTGGGGAAGTATAAGTAGTGAGCGTAAGGGTTGACTTAATTAAAATATTTTCGGTTTCGTTGATGAATTTTTGCACACCTCCAATTTTGTTTCGGGTACGATTCTTATTTTTTTGAGGCGTTTTATTATTCACATACACATTATTCATTAGAACTCATGAAAACATGTATTATTTAAAATAAGATGAAAAAATCAATAATTACAATTAATTTCTATCTATGCAATAATTTGTTGCGTAGAATAATTAAACAAATATAAATTATAGTTTATAAAATGTACTCCACTTTTGTATGCCCTCTGTTGACCGTTTAACAATTAGGTTTCTTTTTTGACATTTTGTTCAAACATATAATGTACTCACATGCATGTACTCAGAATTAAATAGAAAAAATTACAAGTTGTATTACATTTTAAACATAAAACCACAAGTCGATATTAAAATATGTTTACGTTTTCTAGTTGCCGAGTTGGATGATTATAACGATGCATTCGTTGTTTTCGGATTTCGTGATCGACGAAGGCAATATGACTACTGTGAAATTTACGTTTCCAACTAAACTCCCGTGGACTACAAGAGGTGCAAATACATTTGTTTTTTTATCAAATCACAACAATTTAGAAAATTAATTTTAATAGAAACATACTGTGGTTTTTAGGAATTTGTGCGGTTAACTCTGTAACTGCATTGAGTTTAGACAATTCAACAACACACAATTTCAAACTGGATCAGGATTGTTACACGATAGCTGTGGCAGACTGTTCAACATCGAGTCGTTTCATAGTAGGCATCAAAATGAATGCTGTAAATTCTACTTTGGTGAGTCATGACACGATTTGGATTATTTACTTGATTTAAAAAAAAAAAAAATGTCAATTCCAATATTATGGTTTTGTAGAACGTGCGTATATTGAGTCAGAACAGTGTGATGGACATGATTCAAGAAAACTCAATCATCAAAGTATACGTTAATGGCACCGAAGTTGAAGTCACACCGGTTGGAGTTCAATATCCGTTGAAAATTAAAGACGACGCGTTTATTTACAGGTACATTATCCTTAAGATTAACCTTTGACAATAAACATTTATTTCGGGCTATTTCACCCGTCGTTTTCAGAGTGAAAAAATGGGACGAAGAAATGACCGATCTTGAAATTAGTTCTGGAATAACTGTTCAACACTATGGCCACACGGTGATCATGTTGGTTGAAAGTAAATTGCGCGGATTTACTTGTGGCTTATGCGGAAATTTCAACAGTGAAAACAGTGATGAATTGTATGAGACGCCAAAATGTGTACAGTTGTAAAAATAAAACGGACTCGTTAAAAAAAAAAAAAATTTATAATTAAAAATATTGTATAACTTCCATACACAAATAGATGTACTAATTATATATGTATATACATATATAATTATTATGTAAATAAATTATTTTAATAAATGAAGAAAAAAAATAACAATATTATTATCACGCGATTGTGTAAAGACTATTTAACCGTTTTTGTTGAACGTCTTCAACAAATTTTTCAGCCCTTACACTCATTCTTTTAGTTGGCAATCTGTAACGTACAAATGCTCCAACGTTTCTTTGATACATGAAAACGGCAATCATGAAATCCCATGCGGTAAATTCCGGCCATAATACCGAACTGAAATAAATGTAACTATAAGAACACTGAAACATAAAAACAAAAAGGCGATTACCAACAGAATACATTTTTTTTTTCATCAAAAAACTATTTATTTACCTGCCAAATCATGAAATCACTCAATCTAGTTTCCCCAGATGTGCGTATTAATAAATCGGGCGGTGAGAACGGATATGTATACAAACAATTATCTATAATTTCAACTGATAAATCCGATTCTTCCAAATCCTTATTTTTAATACCGTTAGATATTTGATGGAATGCATTTGTTAGTTCGTCATGTCCTAGAACAAAATAAAAACAAGAATACTATATGTTCCAAAAAAAATTATTTAACTATACCATCTGAAATAAAAAATAATAATAAATAAGAATTTCAGTAATACACCAAGTACCTATTATTAAATAACAATTATATTTATGTTATATTATCTGTTTAAATTTTACATAGAAATGTATAGAATATTCGTACGACCAATACAAAATAATGAAATAGAATAAAAAAAAAATCTTTAAATTTAAATATAATAAACTAATAAGGTTTCGTAAGCAAGTAAAGAGTAGAATATTATAATTATAAATTTAGTTTCATTTAAGTAAAATGTGTTTATACTACAATATTATATTTATATGTATAGTATTATACTTTAATACAAGGGTCACCAAATGGCGGCTTGCAAACGAATTTTATTGTCTGCATATGATACAAATTAAATTGTATTCATTAGTTTCCCTTCAAAAATATTAACTGGTGACCCCTACTCTAATAGATCGTAAAAACTAAAATAATTATTTCAATAATTATTTTAAATTATAATTTAATAAAAATTATAATAACAAAATTGTTAATACATTATTACAATTACATACAGTGTTTACGAAAATGGTATTAGCTTAAAGTGCAATTATTTCAACTAACCTGTATAAGAAAACGCAACATTTAAAAATGTCTTATTATTATGTTTTGTTATAAGCATTGACTCAGCTATTAATTTCATCAAATCATCAGGGAGTCTTTTTAAGTTTCCAATGACGTTAATACATACGCCATGTTCCTTTAACTTGTCTCTAAAACAAAATTAACACCATAGATTAATATTGATTTACAAAACTATATTAACTTATAAACAAATAATTTAACTTGAAGTAGTATCACTGGTTTCATCTAGTCTAGTAAATGTAATATCAACAGTTTTACCCATTGTATAATTTATTACAGATCGTAAAAATATTTTTTAAATAAAATACAAAATAAACAAAACAAATAATTTATAATATATACACTACAATTATTAATAACTTTGGCCATATGCCGCTCTAACAAAGGTAATTAATCTAACTTCCAAATAATATAATATAAAAATATAGTTTTGTACATTGTAATATTAGTGTCAATTATTTTATCATCAAATTTAAAATGAGAATATGGTCGATAGTTTATTTTTTAGTATTTTTATTATAAAGAAATATAAATGTTTTAAAATTAAAATATTGAGAAAAAAACCGATGACAGATAATAAAGAATATTTTGGGCTTTAATTTTGGTAATAGGTTAATCAATATAATTATCAAAAATAACAAAAGTACAATAATTATGCGGTAGATCAGGGGTCTCCAAACATTTTTAACCGAGGATCACATAAAATATCAAAAGCTCTTAGTGAACCAAAAGTGTATAAACACATAATTTTTAATTTTATAGAAATATATACACTTATAAATATTTTATAAAATAATTCTTATACTATATTTAAATATAGTATTAATTTTAAGAATAATTTATAAATTGTAAATTTTTTATTAATAAAAAGTATGAAATTGATGTTTTTCTGTTAATATTTTATCGAATTGAGGTTGTATGTTACTGGTTCTAATTTTCAAAATTTACTCCAAATATTTGTCAGATATGGCCGATCTAAATTTTGATTTGATGTACTTCAGTTTTGAAAGAGTTTATTCACACAAATAAGTTGTAGCATATACAGATATATATTCAATTGCAAATTTTTTTAAATTTGAATATTGTGTATCTGGAAGATATTTATAAAAATCAACTAAAATCTCTTCGCGATATTTGATTTTCAGTGCATCATTACATTTGCAAATCAATCACTTATTCTCAAAATATTACTCTGTGTTTTAAATAAAAATTGTTGTGATGAAAAATTATTTTGAAGTGACTGCAATTTATCTAATCATAGTTTCCCAGAAAATTTGGAAAAAGTCGTCGAATGTTTTGTTTCATAATACCTTCAAATATTGTACTCCTCAAGTATAGAAATTCTTTATTTGCAAATTAAACATATTATTTTGTTACATGAATTAATGACCAAATAATTCAATGACTACTTTTCATTCTAAAATTATTTTTCTTTTCTGTCCCCTCCTAACATGTCATGTTTGTTTAAATTTGTAGTTATTGAATAAGTTTTATAATAAATACACTACAAACGTAAGTATAAGTAACTGAACAGATGTTGTTGATTGATTTTGTCGTACAGCTCAAAAAAATGGCTAATCACTCTTACTGTTGGTTTAAATGTAATTGTTCAGCTGACAAATTATGATACAGGTGAAAATTAAAATGTGTGCACGCGATAACGACTTTGGATATTACACATATTTTTAGATTATTTACCGTCCTTTGGGGGGCCGGTTAGAACTTATTCGCAGCCCAAAGTTTAGAGACCACTGCAGTAGAGTATATTTCCTAAATTGTGAGAATGTCAAATAGAGAGCATAAATCACAATATAAACACACTCCTAAGTTCAAAAATATAAATATATGTTTCCATATTTTTGTATTTAAATTAATGGCTAGTTTATAATTTAGTATTTTAATAATAATTGATATATATTACTTTTCTTCTAAAATTTTTTTAAATTTTTCTCTGGCAAGATCAAACAATATATCGACTTCTTCTTGTGGTCTCTTAAAATTATCTAAGCTGAAAGCATACACGGTAACTTCTTTAATACCTAAATGTAAACACCACTGTAATGTTTCGGCTAATTTGTCAAATCTAAAAAAAAAATTGCATATATTAGATAATTAAAAATACAAAAAATACAAAAAATTAAAATGTATACAGATGGTAAAAATATAAAAGGCTAGAATGGGATGTGAAATGATCGATGAACCAAGATAGAAATATATTACTTAAGACAATAAAAGAGTACTATTACATAAAAACTTTATGGTAAAATGAAAATAAAATTGAACTCGTAATAATCATAAATTTGAGCGACAAAAGAATTGGCTTTTTGTTTTTGAATTTTTAAACTTATATGAAATATCAATTATTATTTAACTCGCTGTTGTTGAAATTAATTAAACAGACAGTCGACGACGTCTACAGATTATCAGTGTGCGACAGCCTTTTAAATGAAGGTCTAATTTACCAAACTCGGATATGTATCGATGTAGCTACGCGCCACAGCCAATCTCACAATGTTGACTACGGTCGAAAACCAAGACGATCGCAGTGTTTGAAAATAAAACGTGTGTGTCGTCACTCACCCACGCGAATGGCCTTCTTGCTTGGCAACATGATTTTTCTTGGCGTAGCGTCTGTTACCGTCCATTATGAACGCTACATGTTTCGGCACCTCCCCGTACGTTAGCACCTGGGCACAAAAGCGTTGCGTCCACGACATCGAGTTGTCGCGTATCCAAGACATGTCCGGGCGTGCGGAAGACCACAGCACAATACATCTAGACCATGTCGTACACAACGAATAGTTTAATGAAAGGAATAACAAAATTGTTGACCTTTGATCGGCGCTTTTATCTGGGCGTTTCTTTTGAAATGTACATCTCGCGTTTTGACCCGACGTAAGAGAACGCGTAACGTTCACAACTGGAAAGACGAGTATTTTTTTGCGGTTTTTTTTTTATTTTCGTCGATCGCGACGACCTAACCTTTACAACAAAATAACGAATAAGTTGAAAACCCGGAAAAAAATCACAGAAAAAAAGAGGAACTGTTGAATCAAATTAACGTAGTAGTCGCCGACATTGTTATTGTCTGATACTGGACGACAATTGATAAAACGTCAGAGAGTGGGCCACTCGAGATATAAAAACCCAACCTAGAAATCAATTTCCGATACGTGTTTCGTGTCGAATGGACGTGCCGCGAAGAAATGTGCCGAGAAACTGGCCGCACTGCACGATACGTCGACGCCGCCAGACGACAACGTCGCGCGACGTTTTTCACGCTTTCTCGATCCTCTTTGGACCGTAATCGAATACACTGTTTTTCGATTTTGTTTTTGACATTTTTACCCGCTCGTTTTAAACGTACGCGTCCCGTCCGAACGTCAATGCCGTTTCGCAATTGCCTACGTCGAAACGCAATACAAAAGCGATCGAAAATTCTTGAATAATATAATCGCAAATAATTACCGAACTCCGGTTTTGTCGGCACACAGTGCGCATTATTATTATTCGTACGTCTCGTCCGGTTGATCCCCTTTACAATGTCCAATGTTCTAATTGTCAATAAACGACCCCCGCCGTCAACACATTAATTATTGACGAGAATCGTGTGCGATCGACGTACGATTATTCCTATTCGATGCGCAAAGTAACTTTTTCACTGCGCTCCGTGCGAACAAATCCGATTATACAGCCCATAGGCGAACGTTATATAATCTTGGACCTTATACTCCGTGCATAACTGTAAAATATAAGTTACAACTCGTATAGCACGCGAGGGATACGGTCCGGAAGAGATTCCCCTAAAGGTTATCGGTTCGACGTTTATGTATTTTTTTCTTTGAACAATAAAATAAATATTATGACTTTTGATATAATGAATGGCTTAGCCGCTAATTGGCCGACCTATCGTGTCTACGTTTCCAACAACAACAGATAGATCTTCCGGTCGGGATTACTATGCTATCATACGGATCGGTTAGACGGTGTGTTTCTTACCTTATGGTTTTCACCGGATCACGGCAAACCGTTTATAGTAAATGTTTACGCATATCCGCACGCCATACGAATATTTAGCTATAGACACGATTCTTCGTCTGTGGAGTCGCTAACAATTTAACGTACGTTACACATTGTGCGTAGTGTACCTAAATGAGTATGCTGTCGCGGACGTGACGATCTATGACGTACGCCTGAAATCAAATCCAACGCGGACGACGTATATTTCAATGTCGTCGACACGATCGAATTGCCGATGAGTGCGTCTAACCTTCCCCGTCCATTTACCGTGTGACGGGCACGGCGCACCGGTACGACGACGCGTAGGGACAGTTTTCAATTATTCAAACGATACGCGTACGAAATACAAGGTCGCGTCGGACCACGGAACGCCCGGGCACACGCGTCATGTGTCAAGTGTCCCCCCCTCCCCAACGGCTCGAAACGAACGGGATACGTTCGATTTGTAATTCGAGTCGCGGTAAAACGGTTTTATGGTTTTCCGTGGTGGACACTGGCTGTCCATAGGTGCGCTGTTGAAATCGAAATTATCGATTTTGCCGCGCGGGGTTACGACTCGTTACGATTCCGTATTAGTCGGACGCGCGGGCGAGAACCGGAACGGACATCAAATATTGACGTCGGTGGCGTTGCCGTCGCGCCCGCGTTTTCCCTCCATGCCGCCGCGCGGTTTCTTCCACGGGCCGGTTTAGAAGCTCACTGGCCACCGGCCACGGACGGGCCGCGGCACCCAGCGCCGCCCCACCGCGACCCGGCGCACAGCGGTTGATGATATTCCATTTCACTGGCCGGACGAGTGTTCCGTCGTCTTTGGTGTTATTTTCCGTTCGTACGTACGCGCGTCGCACCGTGATCAGCGTGCTTTTTCTGCGTCTTCGTATGTCTAGCGGTCGACCGTTCGCCTAACCCGTCATCGATCCGGCCGTCGCGGATTTTTACTGTTGCACGCGTACGCGTTTCTCTGCCGCAAACGAGATATCGGCAAAATGACAAACAAACAGTAAGTAACGTCGTTGTTCCGTCCGGTCCCGCGCTTTTCGTCGTCCGGCCGGCGAGAAACCGACGGCCGCCGCGCGCCATGTTGCCGACAATTAAATAATTGTCGTAGGTCGACAAACGCCCGTTCGTTTTTCCCGAAACTCTTACGGGCCGCACTTTCATTCTCGTCGTACACGTGCCCGCTCGTCCCTATCGCGTGCGCTCGTCCCTACCGCGTGCGCTCGTCCGCGGTCGCGCGTCTCCGGTCCGCCGGTGGACGGTCTCTCGGGGTCGGCACGATTCACGGACGTCGTTTTCTCTCGGTCGTTCGTATTTCCCAAATCGTTTTCAATCGTTTCTACGAGTTTTCCCGGTCGGGACCCCCCCTCTCCCGTCCCCGTACCGCGAGAATTCGCGCGCGCAATACCGTCTCGGCGTCGTAGTCCGGATCTCCTCGACGTGTTACCCGTCCGAGATGCCGCGGATCGAGCTCGTTCCCCCCCCGAAGTCGGCCCGTTTCAAATCCGGAAAACGAATTTATCTCGAACCGTGACTTTTATCGACCAAACGGCTACGCCCCCCTCGTCCTTCCCTTCCCTCACCCCTTGTTCATCCGTACCGCGCCAACCGATACAAACAAAAGAAATGGGTATTGAAATAATGTGTAACGTTTGCACGCGGTTAGTGACGATGACATTCGGACGTGTCCGTTCCAAACGTTGTCTGTAAATTGTATTCAGACGGTAAAAGCGACAGTTTATTCTTCACCTATTTCTGCGTATTCGATCGCTTTCGAGCCAGTCGAACGAGTTGTCCAATGAACTTGTAAAAATATCGATGTGAACACGAGTGATTCTATTTTGGTTATTTGTTGAGCCAATTTTAAGTTTTTAGCTAGTCAATCGTAAATAGATAAAGTAGAGTAAACAAATACTGACCTGCACTATTTAATAATAATTCATTATATTTATAAGTGAAGAATGTCTTGTGCATTGTTATAGCTCATAATATTAATAACTAACCATTTGTTTTAGACCATTGATACCTCCAGTCATCTGGGCACAACGTAACACTGTGGTATATTTGACTATTTGTGTAGAAGATTGCAAAAATCCAACTGTTAAGATCGAGCCTAAACGTATAGTTTTTCATGGTGTTGCTGGCTTAGAACAGAAAGTATATGAGCTTACCATACCGTTATTCGGAGAAGTGGAACCTGATGTAATTTAAACACAAGATTATTAAGAAATTAAATTTTATAACAATGTAACAGACTTTTTTAATTAATTTAAATTTTTTTTATGCATTTAAAGAAATGTAAAACGACAGTTGGTGGTAGATATATAGAGATTGTGTTGCAAAAGACGTCTGAAGATGTTAAGTATTGGCCACATTTAACCAAAGAAAAAAAGAAATACCATTGGTTAAAAGTTGACTTTAAAAAATGGAAAGATGAAGACGATTCAGAGGATGAAACAGGAGGTTCCAGTGGAGGGTTAGGAGGAGATTCTAACATTGATGATGTATGTAATTTGTTAAGTTTTTAAAAAAAGTATCTAATATTTGTATATTTTGTATTGTAGATGCTTAGTATGATGGGCGGTGGCGGTGGCGGTGGACCTGGTGGTCCTAAGTTTGGAGGTTTAGGTGGGGACTATAACGTACCTTCCGATGAGGATTCTGATGACGAAGAGATGCCTGAATTGGATGACATTGAAAGTGAAACTGTGGTAATTTATACAATTATTTGAAATCTAATTTAATTGTTTTTTTTTTTAATTTATTTATTATTATACAGGTCAAAGGTAAAGAGAAGAGTGCAGAAGAAGACATGCCTAGTTTAGAAGAAGTAAAACCGGCGAAAACCGACTAAACCCTGTATTGTCATTATTATCTCATACTTCCGAATTTTTGTTCACATAATAATACTGTTTAATTTAAATCATTTTTGTACTTGTACTGTTTACATAAATTGAATTTTAAAGCAGATGTAGTTCTAGTGTGTGCATTAATATTTCTTACTCAGTTTAAATGATTATTATTCACTTTGCCTGTTTTATTTGTAAAAACATTGTTGAAATCGTTTATTCTTCTCATTCCTAACTGCACCTCTAGAAATAAAATTATTCCTGAATTATTCTCATAGATTTTTTTTTTTTTATGGTCACTCCTTAATTTTTGTAATCTATTCACAGTATGGTGATATGTTAAATGTTGATAAAAATGTTTTAATAACACTTGAATTTATATTGTTTCATTAAATATTGATAATGAAGATAAAATACTAATGCATTCTTAAGTACAAGTTTCTTATGAAAAATTGAATTGTTTTTATTAATAGAACCAATTTTTTTTCTGCTACTAATTTTTCAGATATTACTTACTGTTTTACTTATATGTAACAGACATGTACAACTTAATGACTAATGAGTATTTTAAATCCGAAAATAAAGAAGGTTAAAAAGTTAAATATAGACAAAACTAGTAACATCTGCTCAATTTTTTTAGGCAATTTTTAATGAACAAATATAGACTGATTGTAATTAAAATATTTTTAGATTATATTGTGAGAGTTAATTTTTTGATGTGATTATCCGGTTTTAATATTACATTAAATTAAAAAAAAAAGGAATTTAAAAATGTATTGTGTACAATCCTCAGAAATAAACAAGAAATCAGTATTATGTTGTAAAATAGAATACAATTTTGGTTTACAATGGGTATAGTTCCTGTCCAACTTCTCCTTACGTTCATACAACAAACATAAATTCAGATTAATTTTATACTTGTATGCATATTTTTAATATACATTATTATTATTATTTTTTAGTTTAATGCTAAATTATTAATTATTAGGTCTGCATAAAAACAGCATCAAATGTTTTTATTTTGTCATTTATATTATAATTGATAGTATAGTAATTGTTTTATAATTAATACTTCATTTGATAATAATTTTTTTAAATAAGTTTTTTTTCACAAATTCTCAATGGTAAATTAATTAATTTAATAGATGGTGTTTTAATTATTCAACTGAAAAAGTATTCTCTTAATAATTGCATGTTAAAATATAACTATTAAAGTACATAAAATATATTCTCTTAATATTAATATTGACGATGTGCTCTGGTTAGCTTAATAACGATTATCACTAAAAATTGCTTTTTAAAAATTATTACTTATATATTTTTAAAGTTGAATTTTTGTATATTTTTTATAGGAATTAACTTGATGAAAATCAAGAAGAATACTGATATGTGTGTGTATATATAAAGTATACTAATAACTTTTTTTATTTCATCTGATAATACAAATTGTAATATTTTCAACTACTGTCAGAAACATATTGATAGCATTGATACACAAAATTCGATAATAACAGACTGAATTGTTATAGCATAAGCCTAAAGAATTAGTTAAAAATATATTAAATGTATGTGTGGTTAATCTATTTGTAATGGTTTGTGGACATTGAAAATATTAATTATTATATCAATATATATTTGAAATTTAAATTATATAATATAATATTTAAGTCTGTAATCGTGCATAATATATACTTGAACATTTTATATTTGTCTTGATTATGAAAAAAACGAAAATTGTCATCGTCCACTCTTGTTAATAATAATTCAATGCAATGGTTTTGCGGAGGAGTATGCTGTGTAGGTTTGAGACGAGCGGAGAGATGCGTCGTTCTCATTTAACATTACGTTAGCCGATCCCATGGAACGTACTGCAAAGCGAGCCGATGATGGGTTTGGAATGTAGGACGAGAAAAACGGCGAACTTCACGTAACCAAAACGTTCATCCGATCGGATCGGCGAAAAACACTGGCGGCGTTATTGTACGTATCAAGGGGAGAAAGCGTCCGCGAAACGCGACGACGGTCAAATGCTTTCGGAGGAGCGCGTAACGTTTTCAGCGGCAGAAGAGAAGAACGCACGAGCTGATGGTCGCTATTCATGTGCATAAAAACTATATAATTAGATACCGAATTTCTCCAATTTGAATAATCGTTTAGTATGGTGAAGCGAGTCTTGGATCTCGCTCTAAACACTTCAAAGTGTCAAACAATGTCCTACTGTAAAAACAACCTAATTATTGTTAATTTCACTTTAAATGGTCTCATTTATCAAAATTTGTCAAAAATTCTATTCATAATATTAGTTTTTAACTCAATTCAACATCAAGTCGTAGTCAGGTTAGACATTGAAAGGTTGTTTAAAAATATTTTATTAAAACTAATGGTGTCCCTGTGCTCTACTTTAAATTAACAACAAAATATCAATATTTTATATAATGTTAAAATTTCTAATTTGTTAAATATATAGTATAATGTTTACTAAAGTTTGAAAATAGTATATTATTTGAAAGTAAATATTTGTATAGAAATAAAACATAAGAAATATATGTTATATTTTTAATGTATATAGTAATACAATTTTATCAATATTAAACATTATTGAAAAAGTTTTATATATATACAAAAAAAAAAAAAAACAGAATTTTTGGTAGTTATTCAACTTTATTTATTACTTATTAGAATAGAAAATAATTGTTTTACCGAAACAGTTTCATTTGTGATTAAAACAATATAAAATTAAGCCATTGAAGCATCTCCACCAGATACTTCACCTGGAGGTTTTACTACTAAAACATTATCATAGAATTTTGGCAGTTCATCTCCAAGGAATAACTTTCTTTGAATAGAACCAGTATGGTTTATTACTCCTAAACGCACAACACCTCCACTTGAACCGTCACGTTTGATGGCCAATGAAATTGCTAAGCAAAATAACAATTATAAAATAATAATAAGAATAAAATTAAATTATCGAACATACCGTTTAATACCAAGTTTTGACATTCTTTTTCGGTCATTTCATCTTTATACTGAGAGTCCATAAAACCATATAAATAAGAACTACCTGAACCACCAATAGAAATGTTTTGTTGAACAATCGAACCACTCACAGTGATTGCGTATACCTGAAAAAATTATTGTTACTTGAATGTTTCTTTGTCTCTCATACATGTACATTTAGTTTTAGGCTATCATCATCTATATATTTAGCATTAAAATTAATTATTGTGTTTTATGCACTGATGAAATAATGGAATTATTAAATTTATTAATGTAATAACAGTCGAAAAATAAGAGTAAGGGTGGGTACTAAAACATAATGGAGATTTAAGAACTTATAGTAAACTATGGGTATTCAAAGCTGATTTGAAAATATTGGATTTCTAAGCGATTGTCGCCTATAACATTTATGTCAGCAAATAGGAAATTAACTATATATATAGTTATTGGTTGAGCATAATTCATATTAAATGATGCACCACTTAATATAACGGCAATGAAGAATATATTACATTTATTAGTATTATTTTTTAGCAAGCCTACAACAGTACAGTATTTTTATTAATTTAAATATAAATTATTATTATTTACTTGTCCACCAAATGTCTTGTCCCACCCAGCAACAATGACACCAGCAGTCAATTGATGTCTGTTCTCGTATATCAGATTTCTGAACACACTGGCAGCAGCTTTGACAAGTGGTGGTTCACCCATTTGAATACTGGAAGAATAAAAATAAAATTTGTTAGTTGATTTAAGATTATACACAATACACATTAGAGATAGACAGAACTATCGAAGTCATTGGTTCGGTTCGAAATTTGAATTAGTATTGAACTAAAGTATAATTTAAAAATTATTGATTTGCCATTAACCAGAAATTATGGTTTTATACTACATATAGACCATTAAATTTTTTTATTATAAATTAAAAAATATAATTTATATACATTTTTTTTATATGACATAATTGTATTATGAGTATTGACTATAAACAACAAATGTAAGTGGTAAAAATTTAAAACACTTCTCAAATTTCCAGTCATAAGTAAATAACCATATAAATATACAGAAAACAATAAACAGAAAAATATAGATATACAGGTAACTCAAACTTTGATAACTCGAAATTCTCGATATCTCAAATAAATAAATACTCCCCTTCAAATTAATTGGACTAGTTATCAATATCTTGCATTTTTTTATCCAAATATAATACTAAAAATTTATCATCGCCACTATTTTTCACTTATGCTGAGATTCATAAAATCCAACCATTTACAGTTAACTATCGGTAACTTGAACCCTGATAACTTCATGCAATAGATTTTAATTTTAGTTTTTTGTTATCTGTTCATTTATTCATTCACCGTGTGACAGTGTTAAAACACATTACATATTATGACTCGAAAAAGTAAATTAATAACATTATCATCATTCATAGAAAAAAAAAATTTGTATAAAACTATTGAAAAAGGCGAAAAGAAAAACAAGATATAGCCATACAATTATAATTATAATTATTATTATTGTAGATAACATACTCGTATGTTGTCTACAATTATAAAAAAAAAGGTGTCATTTTAAAAAAACTTAAATGAAAACTTGGCGTCTCGAAAAAAAATGAAACTAGGAAAATACTCTGATATAGAATTCTGTTTATTAAAATGGTTTCAACAATGTCTTGACAACAAATTCCAATGAATACTCATTCTACGATAAAAAAAAAAGTTAAAGAAATTAGACACAAATTAGGATATGAACATTTTAAAACCAGTAGTTAACAAATTGGAAAACCAGAAATAACGTGGTTTTTAAACAAGTTTGTGATGAAAGTGGTGTTATACATGTACAAAAATGTTCCATATGGATGAATAATTTACCAAAGCTCTTTGAAAATTATTCACTAAATAATATTTTTAATGTGGGCAAAACAAGATTATTTTTTAAAGATTCAGGTGTTTAGAAGGAAAACATAGCAAAGAAAAAGTAACACTTTTGTTAGGAGCGAATATGTCGGGCGCAGAAACATTAAGACCACTTCTGATTAGTAAGTCAAAAAAACCATGACGTTTTAAATAAGTAAAATCACAAAAAAATTATCAATAGATTATTATGCTAATAAAAAATCCTAGATGATGTCTGAAAATTTTAATTTATGGTTAATGAAATTAGACAAAAAAAAATGGTTGCCGAAAAAAGGAAAACTTTTTTATTTATAGATAATTGTATAGCACATAATTTAACTTCGACATTTAATGCTATTCAAGTGCAGTTTTTACCTCCCAATATTACGTTTGTATTACAGCCACTAGTTTAAGGCATTTAAAATATTTTACCGAAAAGAAATTGTAAAAAAAAATTTATCATCTATAAATGATAGCAATCACGTTGTAATAAATGTATTGGATGCTACATGGCTATGTAATAAAGCATGGTATCTAATAAAAAAAGAAACGATCATCAACTGTTTTACAAAATCAAGTTTTAGAACTTTAACTGAAAATAATTCTTATGAACTATATATTCCCGATAAATAATAAATGAGATCATCTAACAGCGATAATAAACCTTAATGAAGTATACACTTTTAAATCATAAGTCAATATCAATGAAAATTTGAATATTTGTGGAGAATGGATTGAAGACGATATTATCTGCGATATATTGGATAGTGATAACAAAGTCAAAAACCCACAAATACAACTAACCATAACGAGTAAAGAAGCGAAAATCGCATTAAAAACTTTATGTAAATATATTGAAAGCAATGAAGGTATGAAAGATTTATTTAAGCCACTCAGTAATTTAGAGAACATAATTGACAACGATATATTAAATAAGCAAAAACAACCAACCTTACACCAATTCTTTAAATAAAATACTATGTAAAATATTTAAAAATATATATTATAAATAATATTAAGGTATATGTGTATTTTTTTTTTATGGTTCTTGATATCTCGTAATTTTTAGTAAGTCAAATTTTTTTCCCTCGTGAACTTCAAGTTACTGAGAATTGACTGTAATAGGAAATGTGCGCTTCCCAGCTTTGAAAAAAAAACATAAAATTGTAAAAATTTGTAATATTTAAATAGGTCTAATTACTTAAATTTAAAGTTTTATTTTAAAAATATTTTTCTTAATTTAATTTTTATTTCTACCTATTAATTATAAGGAAAAGGATTCCAAATAGAATAAAATATATTCATAGTTTTTAATAAATAAATAGAAGGTTAATTTAAATTCGTTAATATTAAAAAAGGTTCAATTTGATCAATCTTAAATGAATATCAACCTGGTTAAATCCATGTAGTATGCCACAATGTCAGTGATGGCTTGTGTATCAGCAGCCGAGCCAGACCGACAACAGTAAATGTTGTCACATACTTTCGTTAATTTATCAGTAACTCTGTTAGCAATATATGCTCTGGAAAATAATACATAAACTATGTAAATTTGTATTTTATATAAAATCTAACGTGATGAAATGTATGTAATTTAAGTCAGTATTTCATTTACCCAGTTGTTGTACGAGAGTCGGCTCCAATAATAACTCCACCATTATAAGTGGCTGCTATTATGGTAGTCTGAAAGCATCAAATGAAATTCATTTTGACGAATGGAACACGCAAATAAATTAGATTTTTTAGGACTTGTACTATAACTTACGCCTGTAGAGACTTCGTCTTCCTTGAGGTGGAGCATACCGTCATCCTGAAAGCCGCAGTGACTGAGAAGAGACATTTTTCAAAAGTCGTTTTTAGTGTTCTTTCTACTTTGAATCAAATATCAAATATGTGAAAAATAGAGTATATTATTACAGTGATCCTAGTTTGTAAAAATGAATAAGTAATAACAATAAAATTTCGCTGATAATACAAACATCTTTTATACATAACCTAACAATAAAGTCGCCTAATCATTGAGATTACATACTCTTCCATGACGGCATTAAAGTAAAACCGCTAACCGCCATTTTTTTTTACCATAAAAGTTGCTCGCGTACTCATAAATATTTTATTTCTATTTTTACGTTATCGTCTAAGCTATTGATGGTTTTTTTAATTGTGTCTATTCATATGAAGTTTAGTTTTCGACCGACTGGCTCACCTTGTGTAATTATTCTTATTAAAATATACAGTGGTGTTAAAGAAAGTTACTGTATATTCTATACGTAAGTATAAAACCTATAAAATAATAATGTATATTAATTTTTTTTTCTTGCTATTAAACGCGGTGTAGATTTATAGAAAATTGTTATTTCATACGTTTAACTATTTTATCGACCAAGTTTTCGTCGATTTACAAAAAACTGAAAAGTATAAACTTAAAAAATATCACACCTAGATTCTCAAACTGTATTCATATAATTTTAAAGGGATTAAAAGTGCGATACTCGAGTTGTATGATACCATGAGAGATTGAATTTGAAATAAGTATAAAGTCGTAAAATAAGTTAGGTCGTTATAGAACATGTCGTCAACAAACTTTCGTACATTTTTACTACATCCCACCAAATATTTCTCAAGGTATTTCAAATTATTATTATTATTATTATTATTATTAACCACGATTACGAGTTACAAGCGTAATTACCTTACACATTGATTTCCAGTTTAATGACCGAGATTCTGCTCAGTTGTTAATATTTAGTCGACGCGTTGATTTGAATTTAAATGTTTCTGAAGAATTGGCCGAATTGTGTAGTTTGAGTGGAACCGCTACGGGAGAAGATTTATTTATTGAAATAGGCAAAACAATTAAAAAGTTGAATTTTAAATTGGAAAAAACTAACACTTTTTACTATAGATGGTGGTAGAAGTATGAGTGGTATTTATAAATATTTAATTGGGAGAATCAATGCAAAAATGGCAGAAGAAGGAAATAAAGCACCTATGATATTCCATTGCATTCACACATCAAGAAGCATTGTGCTGCAAAGTTTTAGCGTGGAAAAAATTAATGAACATTGTAATATCGCGGATTAACTATTTACGTGGAAATGCTTTGGCACATCGGCAATTTAAAACGTTTTTAAAAGAATTTCACACTAAATATGGAGATGTTATTTATTTTTTGGAAGTAAGAAGATTAAGTAGTGGTGTGGTCTCGAAACAGTGTTTTATTTTTACGAATTGAAATTAATATTTTTTTAAAAGGGTAAAATTCTACCAGAATTATCAAATAAAAAATGGGTTTTCAATTTTGCCTTTTTAACTGATATAACAACTTTACTAAATATATTAAAAATTTAAAACTGCAAGATAAAGACAAATTATTATCAGATATGTATTCACATATAAAAGCATTTCAAATAAAATTAAAATTATTACATACGCATGTTAATGAACTACGTTTAGACCATTTCGTATATTGTGACGTTGTAATCTGATCATCCGAATCAATTTCATGTTGAAAAACTGTCAAAAATGATTTTAAAAAAAAAAACAAACAAAAGAATATTCCATTAAGATTTTTTGACTTTTATATACATGAAAAAAAATCAAGTTGTTTCAAAATTCTTTTTCTATTGACATTGACGATGTTGGATTTAACTTACAAATGGAAGTCATCCAACTGCAAAATAATAACTTTAAAAATAGTAACCAATATATTATTCAAATCTTTCTGAAATAGATTTCAAAGGTGTTAAAAGTTTCGCTTAAAAAAATGATAACTATTTTCGGTAGCATTTATATTTGTGAGCAAACATTTTCGTTTGTTAGACATCGAAAAAATAAATATTGTTCCCGGTTAAGTGACAAGCACTTGAATACAGTTTTATGAATATCAACAACTAATTTGAAAGTGGATATAAAAAAACGAGTGAAAAAATATTCAATTTCAAAAATCATATAAATATTTGTACATTTTTACATTAATACATTAATTTTTTTTATTCAAAGCAATTATATTATAATAACAAAATCAAATACTAAAACTCATATTATGATTTTTGATATCAAAAAAATTATTGTATTATTCGTTAAGATTGTATCATTAATAATGTTTATTTTAATTTTGCCGTTGAGGAAAAGTTGACTAAAAACTATGGTCCACGTGGGTAAAAATGTTACCGAACTCTTATTGTAGAACGAGCAAATCACTGATAAATTATGTTGCATTCATTTGTCAGGCGCAAAAACGTACCTACCCCAGACGAGCTGTTCGTTATGTTGTATTCTGGGAACCTACAGGCTGCAGGTTAAAATTATCCGGATGATCAGGTAAGACATTTTCTGTTAAATTGTCTGCCCGTATAGATGATTATAAGGGGAAAAAAATCGACGATTGTTTTACATTTATACAGTAATAGTGATTGATCGATAATACGTAAAGATCGTCGCGTATCGTTGATAAAATGATAATTAATTAGTATACGGTTAAATGATAATTGGTATTAGATGGTCGTGTACAGCAAGTCGAAAGGTAAAGTTAATATTGAATTCGACGACTGGACAATGAAAATAATTTTCGATTTTTAACATAGATGTATAAATCACTTTATGTAGGTATTTCAAACAACAGTGGTCTTAAATAGTCAGGTTTAATCTTTTTTATGCATAGGTTAAGACGAGTTCTAAACGAAGCGATAAATATATTATAGTCAATGGTTATGGTATATTATGGTATTATATGGTATATACTTAATACTTATATATCTAAAAGCAATAACTAATTATATTTAATAAAACTATTTAATGTTTAAATTCAAATAGATTTTCAAAATAAATACATTAGTCAAATTCGAAGTATTTGGAATTATTATTTAACAAACAATCAAAATACTTAGGTTTTGCTCGTAAGAGATTCGCTTAAATTTCACAGGTTTATCGTCTTTTTTTCAATGTAGTTGTTTGCATTTAAATCGTTTAATACTGGGTAGTAAAAATAATAATTTATTTTAAGTTAAATTTGTGAACGAATTTCCAAACCATTGTTGTTTTAATATTGTAACGTATACCCAAGTCATAAATCGAGACAATAAAGTGGACAGTAGTTATTATAATTATGTACTATGTACTATATATAGTATTGTTATAGTTAAATTTGAAATTTTATTTATTTTTTTTTCTGAACATTTATTTAAATAATTTAATTATCAGTTTAATATGATGGCGATTTTGTTAAGTTAATTAACATAAATAACATAATTTAAAAAAGCATATTCAGCAGGTACCCAATTTCGTTTTTCATCAAAAATGTCTTTGAATAACATTAGTTATTGCAAAATGTAAATATTTAGTTAATATGTATACATAAGTTTATGTGTTTTGGTCTTGTTACATAATTCTATTGTACTAAATTTTCACAATTGTCTCTATGTACAACTTTCACGAGAGTATTAATATATATATATAATATATATATATTGTTAATACTTACCATATATTCTCTAGGAAAATTTTATTGAAATATAAAATTTCATTTCATTTTTAATTTGAAAAAATATGTATGTCAACCTTCATTAATGATTACTAAAAAAAAACATTGGATACTTTGTTAAACTCGTATTTATACTTTTGTAATTGAGTTTTTATTATTTTTTATTTAAATTAATATTTACAACTACCATTGATTGACTAATTAAAATAGCAATATAAAAGAATTGTTTGTAAAAAAAGTGCCTACGGACTACTATCTACAGTGTTGGCTCATTTGGTAATTAGATATTACTCTACTATGTATTAGTATGAATAAATGTGTTTTATTAAAGTTCACATAAAATATTATTAAAATTATTATAATTTTTCGAGTACATAATTTTGTTATAAATAAGTAATAATAATATCGGTATAGCATCGTCCATTTTTCTTTGGATTTATTACCTATTTATTATTTACTATATACATATGAGTTTTTATTAGGTAAAATGTCTAGAACAATTAAATTTGATAGTAAATTGATAATATTAATTATTAACAATAAACATTTATTGTTAAGGTATTTTTAATAATGTATATATAATATATATATGTTTCTTTAAATAAATAAAAATCTTAAATTGTCTACCTTCGATTAATGCCATTGTAATTTAGGGGCAGATATTACATATTGGGTTTCTTGTTCTTACATTATAAATGGAAAACAATGAAAATTGTTTAAAAATAATCAATAAAGGATTTTAGTTTTATAATAAAGACTGGTAAAAAAATTAATAATGCGGTTCTTTGAATGACAATAGGGTTGCGTTGCGGCTCAATCGTCTTACAATTATTAATTTCAACAGATAGTGTACATTTGACTTTTATATAACGCTCTTTTGCACACTTTTCATAAAAATATGTACTTCAAATGGTTTTATCGCATAAATTAAATAGCAGTAGCCAAGTAACTACTAATGTTTGTACCTATATAACAAAAATGGTCATAATTATATTAAAATATATATTATTTTATTTTCTCCGTTACTGTTGTTGTTGTTGTTTATTATGAAGTAATAAACATTTTTCTGACGTCTATAAAAATGTAAATCTAAGTTAGATCGATGGCTGATTAAAATTTTTAATGGCACAATCGCGTATCAAAGAAAAAAAAAACAATGCAGTAATATTCTTTTTTGGTAAAATTATATTGTTTATAAAAGTAAATTAAACATAAAATTGAAATTTTGTTAAGTTTAATAGTCAATTATTATTTCTAATATCATTTACTTCATTATTATTTAACAATGTTTATAAGCGTATGACAGTAACTTGCGAATAACTATTACGACATTTTTAGTTTTTACATAGTTATATTCGGAAAAAAAAATTAAACTACGCGGTTAAATAAAATAGTAAAATACAAATAGACTTAAAGTCAACAAATAACTGTAGAATACATTTAGAAAACGCTAGATTCTTTGCGACTGACATCGATTTGTAACGCTAGCCGTGTCGCATCGAGACCAAACAACGTGCGACGAGCCACCTTTTCGATACCACACCGCGCGGCGGCACTACAACGCGGTAACAGTATTTGCGAACTCGAGCACATGTATATATCTCGTTGAAAAACATCATCGAGGCGCGGCGGCGGCGGCGGTGCCTGTGCTGTTCTGCAGTATTTTGAACGGCAGCTGTCCCGCGCGAACCCCGTGGGAAACTCCTTTCGCGAACAAATATTTCCGCATGATTCGTTATTATTGTTCGAAATTATCAAAAATTACGTATACTGTTATCAAATTAAACACGGGCTACGAACGTACGAGCGGGTTTACTATACCGACGATTTCGAACGATCCGAGTGTCGGAAAATATCTTTGTCGGTTAATAATCGTCTAAAATCACGTTCAGTACACATAAGCTAATGATTTGTTTTTAGGCGAATGTTGTATTATATAAATTGATATCGTCAAAGATATTTTATTGCTCATTAATGTTCTAATGTCGGCATTTTGTGTTTTCATAGTGAACTAAATTTAATACAATTTTAAAACACATTTATTTGGTATTTATCGGTATCTGTTAGGATATACCTAATTATCGTTAATAATATCTGATAATATATATATATATATATATTATCGTTTAATAAAAGTCTTAAGTTATATTGAAAAATAATTAATTTTATTTAATAAATTTCATTTCTACACTACGGGTAAAATGTATTAGTTTACGTAAATAAATTACATTAATTTAATACAATTACTAATTGGTTATTCTTTTATATGTATATTACTAACCATATAGTTTAATATCCATATTAATTGTCTATTCGTCGTCATAATTTAACTATAATAGTCTACAAATACATATTCCTTATACGTATTACCTACAAATGAGAAAATACAACGTACAAACTACATTATTAATTGAATTGACTGGCTAAGTTCATAATTAATTACAGACTTAAAAATTTGTCTATATTTATCAAGTTTAAATTTATAGAATATCAATTAACTGTATTTTTATTAAATCAGCTATTTTATACTATATTACATACTTACATGTCCTCCAATTTTAACATTTTCGAACAGATAAAATCTACTGGTTTTGCAATAACATAATATTTTGTAAAATAAAAATTTGTGTCAACGTGAGTGACAAAAATAAAATTAATTCTGTAATTTGCAAAAATTAACAATATTGGTTTGAATATATTGTTTTCACCCCCAACGTCGTCTAAACTCCGCCCAATCGACGGTCGATACCGCCACCTTAGGTATTTACATATATGTTCGTGACAATGGAACGGCCACTGCCCACTGGGCGATAATAATGCTCCGCTGTGTTTCTGGAAAGGAAAAAACAAATAAAAACTCGTCAATATAAACATTGTACACACACACACACACACACACACACACGTACATTATTATGGCGTAAAATAAAATAGAAAATATATATAACGTTTTTCACTATACATCATATAAAATTTCAATATTAAAAATTTAAAACAGTTTGGCGACAAATTTACTCTGAAGTTTTATTAGGTTTATTTCAACGGAAGGCAACTACATTTTTGTCTTACGTTGCTTAATCATAATTTATTTATCATAAAAATTCAGGGACAGAAAGTTTTCAAAGCTATATTTTTCTTTTTCTTTTTTTACTTGTAAAATCAATATTATTGTAATTTTATCCTAATATACTAACATGAAAAACTATTTTATTAAAAAAAAAAAAAATTATATCAATTATAGACTAAATAATGTATACAAAAATGTATAGCACGTATAGATGTACACACAATTTCCATCAAAGATTTTTGATGTAGGTGGTAATTTTTATTTTATTTATCTTCCACTATAATGTGTCTTTGTTCGAACTATTAATACTGACGAAACGAGCTTTATTCTTATGCAATCCACGTTTAGCCACTATTAAATATTTCGTTGGGCCATTGTAAAAACTATCCAATTGAGTTTAATCCTTTTGGTAATACTAATATTTAAATATTATTCAATATTATTTACATAATTAATTTTTAAAAAATACCAAAATTACTTACTAAAATTTAATTAAATTTTAATAGAGACTTTTACTATAAAATTACTATTTGTTATAAAATATTCGAATATTAAAAATATTAAAATCTTAGAATGTGTACACGTTTGAGTATATGTGTGTCACGTGATTTCAAATTTCTTTTATCTACCGATTTCGTCAAAAACTGGATGTAACATCTGGAAAACACAGTGCACCCTTATTAGTCTTTTTTTAATTTACACAATATTAACGGAATTTGTTTCTCTTATATTTTTTAAATAAAAAGTGCTTCATTTATATATATAATATATATTTGTGTCAATGGAATAATTTTGAACTATTTAAGTAGAATAATATATATTAATAAGGTATTTTTAAATTTTTAATTTACCTCGGAAAAAGCACAAAATTTGTATGAAAATAAAGAACAATGCTTTTTATTAAAGACCAATCACCCCGTTCTTATGTAGCTGTAAAACAGAATAATAAAAGCAATTAATGTTATTTTCTTGGCGTATTTGAATAAAAAAAAGGGGGGAGGTAAGAAACCCTTTTGTTTCCGATAAATTAACAAAATATTATGGTACCATAGAAATGGCATTCTTCTAAAAATTAATTTGATTGGTTACATGTTACTACAGTGTAAAAATGTATAAAAAGGTTGATCACTGAGTATTAAGTATTAATTTACATTTTGGCTTTGTAAGGTTATATATTTAAGTCAGACATTACAGATGATGAGTAATTTAATAATGACATTATTTACGTATTAGATTAATGTGTCTATTTTTAGTGTAACGCGCGACTATACATCGTTATGTATACTAGTAGTAGTATATAAATATTATGGTTATAGGAATTATAAAAATATAAATAAACGAGTAGGCGTATTACGAAAAAAAGTGGTTTTGTTTAACTGTTGCCGTTGTACATATGTTAAGCATTTCATATTTATTTCTTTAAACATTATCGCTGTTTATTACAGTGCGGCGTATTTGACTTCATTTTATGTGGTGAAAAGCGGTGGAGGAGGGGAGGGGACGAAAACTTACATTAAAGTTCCTTGCGCTTAACAGGTTTAACTGTTTTTGCTATCAGCCATCTATATAACACGTACTCATAGGTAGGCAAAATAGTACAAACAATATAAATTAATGAATAAAAACGTATATGTAAAACGGATCGAAGACAATTGGGCACAATGTTTTTTTTTTTTAGCTTCATTGCTTGTTACGTATAGGTGACTGGAGTATTGTTAAAATGTATAGTATTAATTGCAAAACAGGTACTAAAAATAAAAATATTAATTAGGTCCATTACATAATTCTATGGGAAGTATTGAGTATTGTGTCTTCGATTTCAGCTATCACGGTCTATTTCATTTTAAATATATAATTTTGTGTTAAAAAATCCGAGAGACCACATGCCAGTGCATTTAACGTTTTAATATTTAACGTGAATTCAGAACTGTCGTGGTATTTATAATTGCTAGCCCGGTGTTTTGTATACGCCTTCATAATGATTGAGAAAAGCGAAAAAAGGCATCGACTCAGCTATAGTTTCAGGTTTTAATATAATAAGAATTTTAAACCTTATACAAATGTTCACTGACTTATTAGGAATAATTGCAGACTTAGACGGATAAACGTTACCATATTGAATACTTGTGGATGGTAAATAATTGATAAAATAAAGTATGTGCAGATGAAAACGTATACAATCGTATTTAAATGTTCTTCGTTTGAAAAAAAAAAGAAATCGAGGGTTATCATTAGATTTATTGTAACCGTCTTACATTATTATTTTTTTAATTTTATGACCACAGGGGATATTGAATATATATATATATATAGGTGCGAGTATATTATTTAATATTTCGTATTAAATACAAACTATCCTACTCGTGACGAATTTCGCTGCGTTCAATGGTCTACGCGCCGAATTCGATAAGCTGTCCGTGAGCTTATATAATCTTCATCGGATCAAATTGTTCGCGCTCAGTCGTGTGCCGCTCACTTTTCCCGAGTCCACACGTATACACGGACAACCACGTAATAAAATGCGTCGAACAACGTATTGTGTTAAAAACTCCGATTACTGTACCTCCGTTCAACACTCTTTTCTTTTTTTTTGTTTTCACAAATCTATCTGTGATTCGGTTAATATCAATCACGTCGGTGTACAATGCACGTGTGATAAAGTCAAACCACTTTCTTGTTCCGTCATTGACTTCAACCCCGTGTTTTCAGACCACGTACGTCATAAGAGAACGGTTCCGGAATATAAAATAAATAATTTGCAGTCAATATCCGAGAAACAAATGCACGAAAATATTTTGTGATTTGTGAATTGATGCGTATCAAAACTATAACAAGTGTTTAATTTATATATATATATACGATTATTTGATGAGTATAAAACCTTTGAAATTACATTTATGACACACGGTAGCTCTATTTAAGAAATAAAATACTGATGACGATGGGGTGGGGGGAGGAGAGTGATTTTCCCCGACGTCCACCCACAACAGTTCTTTTAGCGTTTTCAAACATACGTAATTGGTTATCAATCGTTGAGATAACGAACATCGTAATGCAATTTACGACTTTCCGCAGAACCTATACGTAATTGTTGTATTATCACGTTTTGTACGGTCGAAATGTAAAAACGTATTTATCTTATACTTTATAGGAATACACTGTATGAAAGACATTGAAATTTAGTCTTAAAATAAATGTGTGTTAACAAGCGTTTAACTACAAGCGTTCGACTAACGTTATTTTTGATCGGCTGATCGCGAGATGTTCAAACCGTCGGCCAAAGTTCGGCATTCGAACATTGGCCGAAACCCTCGGACAGTGTTAAGATTATGCAGTCTTCGAACGTTACCCGTAACACACACACACATTTGTCGTCGTCGGCAGTGTTTCTTTCAGACAATTTTCTCCGGGGGGGGGGGGGTATTTGAAAAAATTGTGTGGCCATTTATATTACATCGTGAAAAATAAACGTTTTGATAATAATTTCCTTTGTCTGTTATTATGATTGTGAACAATATAATTTAATACACAAAATTTCACGTGTTTAACATACACACATTGTTTATTATTATACACGACGATTGTAGGTTGTTCGCCGTGATGTGAAAATTACATTGTTCTAATATCTGACGTTTCTTTCCCACTGCTCAAACGTTCTCCGAGGGGGTCGTTGGACATGCCCGAAAGGAACACTGGTCGTCGGCCTTTCGGACGGCGCTTGGTCGGCCGCTAAAGACGGTCGCGGTCGCGAAAACTCGGCCGCCACCGGCGCTTTTCCGCGATTTCTCGAGAAATAATCTCGCGACCGTCTTCCGCGTGAATCCGTCGCGGGATCTCTGCGAAAGCCACTTTCGCCCGCCGACCCCCCCCCCCCCCCCCGTCTGCCGTTGCCGTAATGCGCGCGTTTTATATCCGCTGTCGTTGCGACCCGCCCGATCGCGGTGCACGGGTTTCGCGCGACGGAACGTGAGGACTAGGTTACCGTGGCCGGACGCGATTTTCTTCGTATAATAATAAATACGCGCCGCGCGTTACGGTTTAGCAGCAAATAGAAAACCGAATATCACAATATACGTATATTTCTCCGTATAAAACGTTATTGTGTACACATTATAATATTATACGCGGGTATCGCGCGCGCCGGCACTCTAGTGTATAACACACGCACACGCGCGCACACACGTATATAATGAAATATTACGCCGAATCCGTGGCCGCGGCGGCGGCGGTCCGGGCGAAAGGGTTGGCATACCGGCTAACATGGTAGTTTAATTACGCGGTCCCTTTCCTCTCTGTCCCGTCGCCCGCACCGCCACCGCCGCCGTCTCCGCCGTTTCCGCCGTTCCGGCACGCCGTCCCTTTCGCGTGCGCACACACACGCGCGCGCGCGCGCGTATACTACGTGGCCGGTTACAACGTTCCCGCGATAAGACAACGGCCGGCAGCACCCTGCGCGGTCGGTGTACGCGTAGTGGACGACGGTGCGCGGGGGTCATAATGGACGTCGCTGACAGCGGCCGGCGGCGGGTGGGACAGCCGTACACGGCGTCGGCGGAGGAGTAAGGGGTGAAGCGGCGGCGGTGGCCGTAACCGACCCTCCGCCCCGACAACGCGCGTTTCGAGTATGTAACTTGCATACTGAGTGTCCGGCCGCGTCGGACACGCGGCTTACGACGGCGGGGGAGGGGGGGCGGCGGCGGCGGCGGCGGCGACGCGAGAAGGGTCGAGGGCGGCGGCGGTCCCCGGCCAAACCTCTGGGCACGGCGGAACGGCGCGGCGCGGTCTCTGCTCTGCATAAGATGAGCGCGCGGGCCTTGGTCAGCCCCGATCAATATGGGAGGAACGTTCCCTAACGTCGACGAACCGAACTACCCCCTTCGTCGCCCTTTCCGGACGCCGCCGCTCCTCTTCTTTCGCCTACCCCCCTTCACGTCCCGTTCGACGCTCTTGGGTCCACTTTACGCCGTGCCCACGCCGCGGACCCTGGAAAGCGTGTGCGTGTGCGTGTGCTGCGTGTGTATACACATACATATACTTTACATGTACACGTATATACATATATATATATATATATATACGCGCGCGTGTGTGTGTGTGTGTGTATACGTGCGCGCGCGGTCCGATCCCTAACTTTTGTCTTTTACATGCGTAAGCGTGTGCGTGCGCGTCCGAAGGGAGATTTTCCGTCGCTCGGTGCAAAAAAAAAAATAAAAAAATAAAAATAAATAAATAAATAAATATCTATATGCATATACGCCCGGCGGCGCGATATCGACCACAGTCATAACGCGTAACGCGGACGGGTGTTTTTTTGTTTTTTGTTTTTTTTTTGTTTTTTATGCGCGTATAATCCGATCGGAGAGAAAACAATAAGAGAAGGCGTTCCGATTAAGCTCACGTCGGTTACGGATGTCACGCGTAGTTCGTTAATATAATAACGGCCGAGAGACTAACCGATCGAGAGACGAGAAACTTTTTACCGCGGCCGAGAAACGGAAAACAAAACGACAACGGATTTAAGCGGCGAGAGAGGAGCGGAAGATAAAGAAAGAGTGATTTGAGGGGAGGGAGGAAAAAAACGAAACGAAATTCGTCGGGAAACAATTTAACGGAATAAGCGTGCCGCGGGACAACGCGGAAGACTTTCCGCGGATAAGGGTTAGTCGTCGGGACCGTAAAGCTTCGAGGGTAGCTGTCATTAAGAAGGTAACTTTGTTATATTTTTCCCTTTCCTTTCCTTTCCTTTCCTTTTTTTTTTTTTTTTTTTTGAAACAAATCGTCCGTGGCGGCGAACAGGTAGTCGCCGCCGTCTTCCCCGTTCGACTTTCGTCGATTGACGACGGTTTTTAAACGGTACAACAACCCCGAGACCGACCCACCTGCTCGACGTGCGGCCGGCGCGTGCGTTCTAGATTGGTCCGCGACAAACGGCGAAATCGGCGAAAATTTCCAACCGACCACGGGAACGGGTGCCACGTGGCTGGTGGGAATTCGTCCGGACGCGATCGCCGCCACGCCGGAAACCGGACACGGCGTTCGGACGGACACCTCTATTTTCCGGGGGTAGATTTTCGCCCGTCCCTCCTCCGCAGCGCTCGCCGACGCCGTCCCGACCGACCGCGTGTGCGTGTGCGTGTACGTGTGTGTGTATATATATATAATCGGGCCGTCTTTAAAACCGTACCCGAAACTAAATCGCGCCTTTCACTCTTCCCGCGCCCTGCCGTACGGCCCGCGCGCTGCTCCGCCGACCGTCCGCGCGGCACTCAAAGTTTTCAAAAACCGTCTAGACGGACTACGGAACGTACACCGGATCGCATTGTCTTATTGCCGAGGTCGTCACGTTCGTTTCCGGGTACGCCGTGATCGTTTCATCTCGCGGATGTTGTACACGACCGTTTGTCCGAAACGCGCTTATTTTTTCTTTCTTTGTTTTTGTTTTTTGTTTTTTGTTTTTGTTTTTTTTTTACGTCGCCGCTGTCCAGAACGAATCGATCGCGGAACAAGAAAAAAAAAAAAACCATATTTTTTTTTTTTCTTATACAACGAATACCCGACGTCGCGTATGTCGATTAAAAAAACCAAAACCAAAAAACAATGTATTTCACGCGAAAAACCGAACGAGTCGTTTTTTTACGAAACGCAAATAAGTAATAATAATAATATTAATAACGTACGGGGATTTGCGCGGCGTGTGTTCGGCCAAGGTTTTCGGTGACAAAAGAATGCGGGGTATTGATCGGATCTTGTAGGTGAATATCCGAGGGAGCGCGAGCCGTTCGGTCGCGGCGACGGCGATCGGTGGGGTACGGGCGGGGGGAGCGGAGGAGGAGGAGGAGGGTGCCGTTAAAGTCCACACGCTTAAGTTTGAATAATTAGCTCGGTGAGGGTAGCGGCGGCGGCGCGTAGCGACGGCGGTGGGCGTAGCGGGTCGAACGGCCGGCTCTGCGCTTAGGTGCGGGAGAAGTGTCGGGAGAAGCGGCGGGAGGAGCGGCGGGCGAGGGTCTAACGGCCAGTGCGCGACGTGGAGGTGGCGGTCCGAGGTCCGGCGGCGGAACGTTCGTATATATTATGTATATATATATATATGTGTATTATATGCATATATATATATACGGGCGACCGACGTGTTATGTGTGTATGTGTGTGCGTGCGTGTGTGTGTGCGTGCGTGCGTGCGTGCGTGCGGACGAGCAAAAAGCCGGTGGTGGCCAGTCTCTCTCGCCATTTATCAATATGCTCACGTGGCCGTCCGGCGGCGGTGGCGGTCCACCCCGTTTTCTTGACACCCCTTTATTGAAGAATCGATTAGGTTAGGAGAGAAGGGAAGCTGCGCGCGGACGCCGAGTAGTATGTACATATATATGTATGTATGTATATACGTGTGTATATACGTATGTATATACGCACGGACACGGAGCAGGACGAGAAAGCGGCGGCGCGGCGGCGGCGGCGGAGGAGACGCGGTGGGTGTCACCCGGAGGCGGCGGTGGCGGACCAAAGTGATGGCAAAAGCACGAGCTCTCCGGAGGCGGCGCGCGCGGCCGGCGGTGCACACTGTATTTGAATAATCGCGCGCGGACGGCCGGGGGCGCGCACACGCGTGTGCTCTCTCTCGGACATCGGCCGGTCTCGGCGGCGAGCGGAGAAAAGCGTACGCGGGCGTGTGTGAGTATAGCGGCGGCGCGGTGGAAACCGCCCCTCGCTATTCCGGCCCGCTGCTTACTTCTCCCCGCGTCGCCCCGCCGCTCGTTCTATACACGTTCGCCTCCTCGGCTCGCTTGCTTGCCCGCCACGCACACCGCGCGCCAACGCCGTTATAACGGCGGCGGCGAGTAGGTGGTGGTCACTACTACGTCACGTAGTCCGAGAGAGCTTTCCTCCGAAAACCGAGTCGCAACCCTTTACCCCGCCGCCACCTTCGCCGCCGCCGCCGCCGCCGCCGATTCGAACGATTTCCATATACGCGCGCGCCACTCGCCCGGACGGTTTTTCTCTCGCTGGCCCCGGTGACGGCGTGTCAGATACAATATATTTCTACACGCGCGCCGGCCGCGCACGCACGCAGATAAAAGTCGACTTTTTTTTTCCTCCGCCCCCCGTCGTGTCGTGCCGCGCGTCACCTGGAGACTTGGAGGTCGTCCGTTTCCGATATTCGCGAGCTGCCCGCCGCGTCCTCTTACATTGTACACTTATGCATATATAATGATGTCACGCGCGTTTATATTTGATAAGCGCCAATGTCGAGAAAAAAACTTCTTCGCGTTTGACAAGTTAGCCCCGGTTCATTCGTGTGTCCGTCCGCCAAACGAACGTTTTTCTTACCTTTCGCCGCCGCCCGGACGCTTATTAAGAGTACGCGACACTTATGCAAATCACCCTTTAAACTTTGTGGGAAACTACGCGCGCGCGCGTATTTATGTATGCGTGTACACACTATCCAAACTCGCCCCCAGAGTTCGATAAAAACGTCCACCTTTATTGTCGCGATATATTTTAGACCACAACAGACATATACTGTATATATATATTAAGTACTACAGTTAAAACGTTGTTAATATCAGATTTATATATAAATAGTTACTAATTACTCAACGGCCGGCGTACCTATTCAAAATGTGACGAATACTGTGTGTGTGTGTGTTCAAAAACAAACTTAGACGCAAAATCAATAAACAGCTGAGCTGTAAGTGCACACGAAAAACTTTTTGTTTGAACACTTTGTAAGTTTATCAGATTGGAATTTACGTCAATTGACCCCAAAAAGAAAAACACAAACAATTATCCCATAGACATTTGTTCGGCTGAATTTCACCTCAGTGGCACGCCATTGATTTATATACGCGTTTCCTATTCGTTTTAATAATTTTGTAAACTTTAAATTCTCAAGTAACGCATATTAATAACCCAGTAAAACACGACAAAACATGTGTTTTGTTTGAATTCTCGCCAACACGTACAATATTAATATATTGGATTTGTTCTTCACGTACATAATTATAGTATTGTTCAAACAACAATTAGGTAGTTATATAGTGTCTGCAGTATTCGTAAACTGTTTGATTTTCCATGTATATATATTGTTTATAATTGAATTAATTTTATATTTGAATATCATAGCTGATATTGTTCGCGTTGATCATACGCACGTTAAAAATTAAAAATTGAATTGATTATGAAAACATCAACGAATTTTAGATTTGTTTAGGACTCTTTAGATAAAAATTATTTAAATATATTCATGTCATAAAAATCGAATGTATGATGTAAATTTGTATGTAGCGCTTATAATTAGTTTACACGCATCGTTATTTTTACGTAAATAATTTTATAAAATATAGTTAAAGTATAACATAGAATTTATAATTTTCAAACAATTTAAATATCAGTATAATAATCAGAAAATAAATAGATTCTTACTCATAAACTGTCGTGAAAACATGTTATTTAAGTTATATAACATTATAGCTAAACTTATTTGGTATTTATTGAGTATCGAAATAACTTATTATAAATACTTCGTGTAATAGATAATTTTGTCACTGTTGGGATATTAAAATATAATGTCTCGACGACGTGCAGTATAAAACTTTTAAGAATTATCGATATAAAATTAGGTAATTGTTTAGAATTTTTCACCGACTATAAAAATATAGGGTTTGATTTTAGTTATAAAACATCATCGGTAGATTTACGAGAATATAAAATTCGAGTGAAGCACGGCCTTAATATTTTAAGAAAAAAAAGAAAACGTTTTCGATTATTTCTATACAGCCGCTCAAATGTCCTATCAAACGTGGTAATAGATAGTGACCTAATTTACGTGTGAAGGATGTTTGACATTTTTTTTTATGTATATATTTATGTGGAAAATATTAAAATGATTAAAAAAAAAAATTTTACATACTCATATATTGATAATCATTTAAATGTAAACTGGCAACACAATATTGAACGAGTATCTATCTGACGTTAGTATAATTAATTTTTACCATCGTATCTTTATTTTAAAATGTTTTTTTTTAATTGTTTTTATTAATAGCTCAATAATAATAACGTTGTATAAAATATCGATTCGTTATATGAGTGATATATACTTATATGCGTGATATAATTAAATAATATCTATTATTATACTTACGACTTACCTAAGTGAATTATTAATTAAATTAATCTTTGTAATTTGCGAAAAAATATCACATAGATATTTTAAAAACTAGTTATTAGGTTTGACTATATATTTTTATTGAACATATACTTCCGAGTATTAGTAAGTTGATATTTTGAAGTTTTACAGTATCGTTACAAGCTAAACCGGTATTACATTTTAACTTGATAATAAATAATTGGAAATGTTACAAAACAAAGTGCTCGTATTAACAGGGATAGTATTTATATTATTAAAACATTACAAAAATATTGTATTCGAATAGTAGTACGTATATTACTTTTCATTTGACTAAAGTATGAAATTAAAATTTAACGCTCATGTGCTAATGGTACGGATTTCAGATTAAACCATCTGCACGTGCCATCGGATTATACTATGTAATCAATCGACATTTGCTTTTGTGAAATCTCATCTTACGCGTCCGTAACTATAGAACGTGTGTTTCACGCAAAATCGATTTTCTTTTCAAATTTCGTATCGGTCGAATAAGTAATAATAAAATTCTAACAGACATTTCGAGATTTTCTATTTTTGTTTTTCTATGTATAGTCGCAACCGTCGGAGCTACTCCGTGTTTTCGTCTTAATTCACTTAGCAACAAATTCACAGCGAAAGAAAGAAAAAAAAGTTACAAATACAACGTCCGAGCCCTAATTATTAACACGAAAACGATGAGATTTTTCAATTTCAGAAATAATCATCGACGGGCAACGAAGAGTAAATTATCACGAAAGTTGCCGCGCACATTTTCAAGCGAAACAATCAGTAACGTGGCGGTCAAATTATTTAATCATGGGGTGGGGGGGGGGTGAGCCTGATTTTGTTCTTTGAATCACTTTTTGATGAACTTTGATCATTGAAAACATAAGTCATAATTTAAGGATATAAGTTCACTTTATTAAATCTATTTTTTTTCTTTTTAAAAAAAATTATAACTAATACATAATAACAAAAAGGTCATGGAGGGGATATACCCTTATCACCCCTCCCCCCCGTTTGACCGTCACTGGTAGCGTGAGTCCTTCTTCGCTTCGAGCTCGTCGTACAAGTAAAATTCTTCGTCGCGTACACGCCGTGCGTTTCACACGGTAAAGCTTACGCGACCGTCGCCGCGATCGTCCGGCAAAAATACACATTAATAACGGTTTTGCGACGAAAATTCGACTTGTAACGCTGTTTCTGCGCACGCTGCAAGAGCACTCCTGTCCATCAAGTAAATCGCGTAAAAAAATCTAAAAACAAACACAATATTTACACGTGTTATTGGATTTTTGTAAAATATACGTGCTTTCAAAACGTGCATACACCCCGTACCCATACACTTTTTGAGCGACTTATTATTAATTATATCATGTGGACTGGGAAATATTTTCAAGTATTAGGTAATATATATATATATTGTATATACATTGTATACAATGATGAACGCAAACCGTACAAATGCTTTTGACGAGGTATACTCGCGGCATGCGTAATTACATTTCGTGATTTATCATTAGCGGTTGATTGTGTAATACAATTTCAAGTTTGAAATTCGACGATTTCAGCAAACGCAATTACCCATAAAATTGGAGTAGTTAAAATGAACAATTAACAAAAATTTACCTCATTTAACAACATTTTGGTATAATATTATATTATTGGTTATGTCAATAAACTATACCCATTGTTAATAGTTTTAAGACAACATTAAGATTATTTTATATACGCATTTAATAATCGCTATTTATTTAATAAGAGCATACAGTACAGTGTACTTAAAAAGTTAAAATAGTATTATAAATATAATTAACGTGTTTACATTTATATTCCTCTAAATTGTACAAAATAATGATTGAAAATACTGTTTTGTTTTTAATAATTTGTGTTTATTATGCTGATATATCCGTGCAGTAATAATTTAACGCTGCAACAGTATATATACATATCTTAATCAATAGTTATTTTTAGATTCTTTTAAACTACTTTTTTCCAAATAATAATTTACAAAGAGTGTAATGAAATGATTGTATTGAAAAAAATGTTTCAATATTTTTTTTAATGAAAATGAAAAAATAAATTCAAATTTTAAAAGGTGTACTTATTCACTATTTTGACTTTTGCATTAGATGAAAAGTTCATAGATGTAATATAGTATTTTCTAAACTAATAAAACACTATTGAATAATCTTATTATAGTAATAGAGAAAACCAAATTGTATAAATTAGCTTAAAATAGATAATTTCTATATTAATGTTAATGGCATTATATTTATACGAAATGTGCATTTTTTGCTACTTTGACATATATTTAAAAAGGTTTTAAATTGAATTCGTTTTAGAAAGATCGTTTTATAAATAGACTAAGAAATCGAATGGTTTTTTAATCTATAAAACGCGATATTCTTATAATTTTGTGAATCCTATATTACCTCAATTGTCTATTATACATTATTGTAATATTGCACATACCAATTACTCATCTAAGTATAATACAGTTAACTATAGGATGGTTAATATTATATCTTAATTACGTTGTGTTCTTATACATATATATTCACGTATATGCTCCATTTTATTATCCAATATTTGATATTGTTATTAATTTCACAAAGGACGAGACATTGAGATATTTTCCCCTTGTGTTTTGTTTTTTTTTAATAACGTCCGGGCTTATTAATTTTTATCAATGTTCGTTGTTGTATCATCTGTAAGATAAAGTTTTAACTAAAGTATGAAAACGGTCGCGAGATGTTTCCTCGTGAGTCAACTATGTATATATCATCGTATATATAAGATTTGTTTTTTCCCTATTTCGTTCATTTTCTACGACCCTTTTTTTCTTCGAAGGGCTACTTTTTCGATAAGGGCGTGTCGTTATGTATACATTTTGACACTATTGCAATATGCGTAATTTTTGCGCGAGTGGACAAAAACTTCTCGTATATATATAACGTGTTCTGAAATAACAGTGAAAAAATATTTAAAGTATATACCTGCCGAAATAATATATATAATAATAAAAATATTATTATTATTATGAAAAATATCCAATTGCATGGATAGCGCTATAAGGGTGAGAAAAATAAATATGAAAAAAAAAATTCCTTCGATCCACTCGACGTGGTAGCATAACATCGCTTGACCTGGCGTACCACCCTGTTACCGGCTCTGAAACATTAATCCGACACGGTTATTCATTATTATTATAAATGCAGGCACCTGTCATTATTCACCGACACGTATTTAAACACACACGCCTGTAGTTCAGCACTTTGGCAATTATTACATTATACGCAATTGTTTCCGATTAATATTATTATAGACATCGAATAAGCTTTAGGCGATCGTTTCGAAAAAACGTATATTTTTATAGCGATTACTGATCACGATCTGATTGTAATTACAAGTACTATATTATTGTTGTTTATATTGTAAGAAATGTATTATATTCTTGTCTGAATTCTTTACTGGTGTTTTGGTATCGCTTTTAAAACGTAACGCATATTAGTCCGAAAAACAAACACGCTGTTCAAGCTGAATAAGGAAAACAGTTCTTGGCTGCCGGAGATAAGGGTCAATAGAATGAACTTGGAAGACCGACGTGTTTATCATGAGAAACCAAAAATCAAATGCCACGAAAAAAATCACAATCGTAAAGAATCTATTTATCATTGGAAGGCTAAAGGAAAAATTAAGTGAGTTTGACGTTTTAAAAAATGATTTTTATTTTTAATATGATTATTGGTATGATAACCTTTAACACATTTATTTAAAAATAAAAAAAATTATATGCATTTTACATATACATACGTATAGTCAATATTGTTATTTAAATTCTAATAAAAAAATAATAAATAATGTATTATAAAAAAATATGATTATTTTAATTCATTATAAAAATTCAAAAAAAAAAAAAAATAGAACTCATAATCAAATTTCTTGAAATCTACAACGTTTCAATACCTGTAAAACTACTTGATTAATAGTTATAATCTATAATTATAACTATTATGAATAGAAAAAATGTGTTTTTTTCATAATGTAATATAATATAAAAATAAAATAAAAATAAATTATCAAGCCTTTGGTAGAATATTTTAATATAAAAAACGTATAGGAACATATTGTATCACGAGAAAAATATCATCTATCATTATTTTGCTGAATTAATTATTAATTTTAATCAAAAGAATTAAGAATGATTTATTTTGATTTCCATAAAAAAATATATATTATAATTATATATCGATTGCGTTAAATAAAAAGTTTAGTTTTTTCAACTGAATATCTTATAAAGTTTAAATATTAACAGTGGACAATTACAAATTACGCTTGAAAATAAGATAAAATTAATTTTTTATTTAAATATTTAAATAATTTATATAGCCAGTATCGTAAATATTAAAGGAAAAAAAATACATTTTATGTAAATTATTTTACGTAACTCATAAACCATCCGTTTAAATATTTTAATAATGATGACGCGTCAAAAAATTACTGTCGAAAAAGGGTTAATGTATTTTAAAATAAGAGTTTTTTATCTTCCCCGATTTTGTATAAATATAAACAAAAAAATACATTGACATCAATACTAAATGTTTCAAATTTCAGTAAAAAATATATTGTACAGTAATACGAACAGAACAGGTATAGTTTAATTTTGTAAACGAAATTTCATAAATTTGCAGGCATTTAATGGATATATTTAATTTACAATGTAGTATTTAAATAAAAAATAATATATATTATGTATTTTATTAATTATATTTAAATATATTTGAAATTGTACATTTAATTTTATAAAACCGTTTTTATTGATTATTTTTATAATTTTAAAGTTACAGGCTTTAGTTTAAATAGACGCTTTTATTGATAATTATCTTTAAACATTGCATTAATCCAGTCAATTACGCGGCTCACGAAATGTTAATGTTTTAAATAAATGTAAATTCGTTAAGCACGTATACAGTTATCGCATATTTTATAGTCTTGTACATTATCTGCAACGTTTTTACGCGTTAGAAAATGTATACATACAAATATAAATTTATTTTTATTTTAATGTTTAAAAAATTATATTAAACATGTTACAGTGAGATTTGATAATTTTCATAAAAAATTTTTTCTATTTATCCGTATAGTAATCAAATTTCTTCAAAATAATTTAACTCTTAAATTGATTATGATTTATTAAGTTTTGATTTATATACTATATTAACTATTAAATAGTTGAACAAGTGTATATATTTGGTAAAAATTCTCTTAAATTCAAACTTTGTAAATTAATAAAACCCATAAAACTAATGTATAGCATACAATTTACGAAATAAATCTTTTTTAGTTAAATAAACGTTTTATTTCAATGCATTATATCAATTAGGTATTATTTAATTTATAAATTTCTTTCAATTGGAATGTTTTAAAAATAATTAAGTTTATTTTAAATTATTTTATTAAGTCATTTTAATTATAAAACTACAAAAAATCAGATAAAAAATAAAAAAATAATTACAAAATGTTGAATATTTAAAATTGTCAGAGTATAGTGTAAAAGATACCGCCCTTCGGCGGTATATCAATAATTTTCTTTATATGTTTAAGGCGTTTAGATTTCACGATAAAAATTGTGCTTAAGGGAATCTCATTTAGAGGTTTTGCGTCGAGACGAAAATGTAATATAGGCAACTAAAATGTTAATAATTGTATAATTAAACAGTTAAAATTAATTCGTGTATTGTATTGACTCTATATGTATATACATATATATAAATATATATATATTTATGTATGTATGTATGTATATAGTAAGTAAGAAAACAGTACCTAGTAGTTACAATTGAATAATAATGAAAATGGAAACGTGCTATTTTTTTGAATTTGTACTCGAATTTTATGAAAACGCACTAAAAAATGTTTGAGATAATTTGTGTTTTGTAATTGAACGCTAATGGCTTATATGTTGTAGCTTTTATTGTTAATAATAATATTGCATTTCGTATAGGTTAAAGGTGTAATAATTGCAAACAGAATCTTTTATTTGCATACCCATGTTTTTAAATACGTTATTAAAGAAAAAAATCAAAGTTTAACGGCTATGCAATGGTAAAGAGATATATATTTTGTACACACGCAATTCCTTTATTATTGAACGTGTTATTGTAGAAATCGAATATTGCATGTGACATGTGTCTATTTGTGGCAACTAGGAACCAATGTGGACTTGATTCATATTACTTTGAAAGAATTGAATAGTTTCACCATAATACGTTCGTTGCAATACGAGTGGTTTAAACTGTTTATTTCGGTGTTTTATGTCCGGCCATAAAATAACCGGTCCAAGTTATCATAGCTATTAAGCTATTGGTTTCAAACATGTAATATCACGCATGCACACAAAACGATAATTTTGTAAAATTATATTGACTACAGTGAATAACCGCTTTGAAATTTTTAAGGATATTCGATTTGTCTTATACCCGTGCGGCGTTATTATTTTTATTGTGTTTCGCTGATTGTAATATTTTATAGTTTTATATACTATATCGATCGAATAACTAGTTTGGAGATCGAATGGTTTGTATTTTAAGAAATATCGTATCGTTAAAATAATTTAACTCACGTGTGCGTATATTATTGTAGATAATACAACAAATTACGGTTGATTTACAACTATTTTTTCGTAGTTAACACGCGATAGGCGTAATATATAGATCAATAATTATTTTAAATTTATATATTACACTTCATTTGTATACGTATAATGGTTGCCGAAAAGACATATTTACTATAATATTTTTAAGAAATTATGTAAATCAACGAATTGAATGGATAAATGTTGTATTGGAAATGATTTTCGATTTTTAAATAAAACACGAATTGCAAATGTGGTCAGTGGATAATAGGTAATACTCTTTATAAGTACACATCGTTTCAGATAATGATAATAATATTATTATTATTATTATATACTCGTATATAAATCGTCTGTATTATTTGTATAATTGCTTATCTCAGCGCTATAAATCGACATTTAATTGGTTAAAACCGTCATAATTTATTCCATTAACAATAGATGATCGTATTTAATTAGTCGACGAAATAAAAACTAAAAATAAGTCAAATGTAATTAATTAATAAATTACTAAAATATAGATACTGAAAACGTATAATTTATTGTCACGTTTTATAATATTTAATATTGCCGTATACACGTGTGGGGTTTAAGTTGTCTCAAAGGACAACACTTAAATGTCGCGTGTTTGTGTAATATGTGCGTTGGTGCAGAGTTTGAAAATTCTCGAGAATTAATTGGATAATGTTAATTTAACATTTCGTTTTCTCGTTTACCGCTGAAATAACGCGTACGCCTAATAATATTAGGTTCCGGCGGTTATCATTGCATTTAATCGAGTTTTTACTATACAACATACTCGTTTTCTAAGACCGTCGATTGAAACCGCATTTAATTGCGTATTTTCGTCGATTCCCTCCCCCTCCTACACCTGTTTGCCGCAGCGACGTTGGCGGGCCGCGGTAAAATATAACGCGTTGTTCGTGTTCCGCAGGTGCCGGGACAAAGGGACGACGAAAATCCAAAAACCTGCTCAGATCAACCCCCTAATGACCGTGCTGATGAGTTGCCGGCCCGAACTCGGCCAACCACCCGCGACCAGTAAAATCCGTCAGTATAGCGTTTTCTCTTCTTTGTTTGTAGTCGCTTTTAATCATTTTTTTCGCGGCTTACGTGACGTTTTCTTTTACTGCGTCGTAGACGATGGGATCTGTGCCGAGAGACTGCCGCTGACCGCGTACGGCACTGTGATCCTGAGACTCCCGGAAGGCTCGCAGTACAGCCGACCGTGAAAAAATCGGCGGGCGCCCGCAAAACAGCAATGCGAAAATGCATGGTGCCGGATCCCAACGAACTGAAACTCGGCTTGAGACGGTGAAGACGTACGTCACAGTAAGTCGCGTCGTATAAGTCGAGTCAGGTCGAAAAAAAAAAAATATTTCAACGGGAAAGGGCGGAGTGACCGACGGCTTTTGCGAGTTTTACGCTTACTCGACGGTCATTAGCCGACCCAGCAACGTCGCGCGGATGATTTATGAATTCCATTCAAGGCGGTCGGTGGAAAGAACAAAGTCGTCGGCCGTTTTTCAATTAATCTCGGGCTCGACCGTGCAATAATAACCCGCCGACGCCCAAGTATACGTCACAGTCGACACTCACCCCCCCCCCCCCCCGGTCGCGTTACGCACGTTTGCCGCACGCGCGCATATCATTATCGTTGTCCCGTCATGATTGTTGTGATAACCGGTCGGCGTCCCGGCCCGCGACCCACATTATGCGACGGCGCTCGGCGCGCGCGTACCGGTTCGTCGTCAGACCGAGGTTGGCAACCTTGCGCGCGTGTTGCGGGAGGTCGTGGCGTCGTCACGCGTACGCGACACCGGGTGTAGAAATGTAAAAATGCGCCGCGCGCGGTGGTGCGACGGTGGCGTTCAAGTCTCCGCCGCCGCCGACGGACGTTACGGGTGAAAACAGGTTGTTTCGAAGGGTCGCCTAAAATCGTCGGCTCGTATACAGGCCGAGCGCCGCGGTCTTCGGAGAAAAGTCCTCGACGGATCCGGCGACTGCGGCGCGCAAACCCGGAGGACCCGACAAACGTCGACCGTCGGACCAGATCCACGCCCGCAAGCGCCCTACCCGAATTCGGTTTTGCGCATCCGTTTAGATTAATACACCGCCGTTTAATTTGATTTAAAATTGATGTATGTTTTTGCCCGTATTAGACGGGTTTTCACTAAATTTCACGAACAGTTTGCCGTGATCTTGCCCTTCCCTCCCCCCCCCACCTGCGTGACATTACACCAGCGGTTTCATAGCCGACAGATCGGTTACATTCCCGTTTCCTCGGCCGCGTTCTAAATATACATTAACGGTCCCCGTTCGAAATCCATCCGGCGAGTTCTCCGGTACACGACAACACAATAAAACACATAATGGTTATTATATTATATTATTTATTTATTATTATTATTATTATTATTTTTTTTTTATTTTGGCTTTCGTTTAATTTAAAAATCGCCCCCCATCGTAACGTAACAGGTAGGCGGATCCCCGGCATGGCCAATATTTTACACCGACCGGTACGCGCGCACACAACGAACACACGTACGAGAGATGTGTACACCCCATTATAATACGCGTTCGAGAGGCGCCAGTTTGGCGATGGTTTTGTCTGGAGCTGTATAGCAATATGTGATGGAATCCAAGAGGCTTGGCCATCCGACAACGTTACATGCACGTGCGTGCGTGTGTGCGTGCGTGCGTGCGTGCGTGCGTGCGCGCGAGAGAGAGAGAGAGAGCGGGACGCAGAGGGTTGTTTTCGAGTGTTCGCTCAAGGCCAGGGGTGAGATGAGGGGATATATAAATCTCTGTGGACGTGTGTGTGTTTGTGTGTGTGTGTGTGTGTCTATGCCCTGTCGTTTCAAGGTCGGTCGGTGTTCGTATAGTCGTCATCATTATCCGAGTCGCGCTGGTGGCGCAGGGGATGAAAAATGTACGAAACACCCTTCGCCGCGCTAGTTTTTGTGTATACGTATATATATATAAATAAATTAGATATTGTATATAATATTTAATAATTATTATTGTTGTTGGAATATATATATATATATGTATACTACCCTCGTGAAAAAAAAAGTAACTGTCTGTTCGGATTCTCGGCTAATTACATAATAACAGTGATCTGATCGCAGGAAAGACTTAAGAGGTTGCACCCTAGTTATGAGAATTCTCTTATATATTTTATTTTTTTTCCGAAACGAAAATGTTGTTAAAAACTCGAAACGAAAATTTAACGTGTAGCACTTGGATTCAAAAACAGGCGACGCGGAACGGTTACGAAAACTATTAACCGGTGTGTATAACGTCGTACAGACGTTTTCAAAATAATGCTGTGATCAATTGTGCCATGCGCCGCATGAGAGATCTTTCAAAAAGAGGGACAATAAAAACAACGGACACTTGTTGTACCACGCGTTAAAAATCATCAGTCGATCGCATAATATATTGTCCGGCGCGTTGCGAAACATAACGATTAATGACTTATGACATCGAATCATTTAACGGTTTGTCGTTATTGTTTGTTCCGCCGTAGGCAGCGGAAGTTATCGTCCGGTTTTAAACGTCTAATTTAACGTGTGAAAAGTCACTTGACATTAATACCGGCGAAGAACCACGCGCATAGTCGTCGAACTCTCCGTGAAATGATAAGAGTGTACGCTCTTCTGCGCATTTCGATTCACCAGACAAGCCGATTACGTACGTTTTATCAAAACGTTATCGCGCAAACGTCGATATGTTATTTCGTTAATGGACGACGACGTCTTGTGCACGGTCTGTAATGTTTGTGAAGGACTGCAGGAAACCGTCGATTCGTGTCCGATTTCTGGTGGAACACATGCGCTCGTGCGTGCGTGCGTGCGTGCGTGTGTGTATAAAAGGGACAAGACGTTTCGTTTTGAAGTCACGGCGGAAACCGTCAAACATCGTTGTTTTACGTTCACAACGAATTCGGTCCGGTTAGGTTAGTGGTTAGAAGTGTTTTATACACGGTCTTCTTCGGACACAGACTCCGGCGGCCGATTGTGGCGACAATCGAGATTTCGTGCGTTCGAGACGTCGTACGTCGTTCTTCATCTGCCCCGTTGTCGACGAATCGTGCGCACGAATAAATATTAATACCGTGACCGTTTGAACCGGGAGACGTGGCCGTTTATGTCGCTCCCGACAACACGAAAACTGGACAATTCGGATCGCGAAAAAATAAATGAGTACGTTACCAGCGCCCGTAACGTTTACGCACCGCGAGTACGAAACCGAAAATTTCAAGGCGGAATCAATTGCCAATGGGATTGATATTGAAAAAATTGTATTGATTTAACTCGCATACGTGTTTACACCGCGAATTGGCGTTAGAACAACAACGGAAAATTCGATATTTCTTCGTATCGTAATTGTATCGTTTTACTTTCAGACGTTTAAATTGTTTACGTTTCTATCTGGGCGTTTCGATGTTTAAGTATGAATATTCTCTACATTGAAAATAAACAGTCTGTACGGAAATCATTTGCTCGACACCGCGCGAAAAATAAATTATTAATTTTTGTTACGGAAAAGGTTTGTTTTTTCAATTAATTTGAAAAAAAAGAACATATTTTACCAGCTAACCATTAACGAAATCGTAAACATTTTCCAATTATAAAGTAACTATACAACACACGAATGCGTTTTAATAGTTTTAATTGTAATATTATTTTAATAACGTTTTAACATATATATGTATTAAATATAAATCTTCAAAACCGTTTAAAGTATAACCATAAATGGTTTATGGGTAATAACGTAATAGTGTAACACGTGTTTTGACTACGGTAGTAAAATTATATTTCAATTCCCTAAATTCAGTTATAAATTGCATACGCGTAAAATTGTGTTATTAGAATATTATTAGAAATCATAACGACGCGAATATTTCGTTTGCCGCTGGTCGTTTTATCATATTTTTTTTTTTAAATACCAATCGGACGATAATTGTATTTTTATAATAGCAGTAGCGGAAAAAATGAAAAAAAATGTTCGAAATTGGAATTACTCGTTTTTCATTCGAATCGATATTACCGACAATAATTATTATTTGACTTTCGAGCGTGTTCGTGGAGGTTATTTGTTTTCGCTCGATTGTATGTTAATAAAATATCGAATTGTCTATTTATAAAAATATATATATATATATATAAAATATAAAAGAAGAAGAAAGAAAAAACCGTTGGCAAAAAAAACTTTGCGCAACTTTTGCGACCTATAACACGAAACGAACCGTACACGAGTAAAAAGAATAACGAAAAAAACCAAAAAAAAAAAAAAAACCCCGTCATTTCGTTTTTTCGACCAACTCTCGTCGCGATCATGATTATTATTTTTTTTCTATTTTTTTAAAGAAAACAATAAAATCAAATTCGGTTCGTGGAAAATGTTCGAACGCGTGTGGCTCACGAGTGACGTGTGTGTGTGTGCGTGCGCGAGCTCGGAGCCTACGACTTCCTGTGCGTACGACACGTGCGTTACGTGTACATGAAACGAAAACAAAAATCGCGATTTTCGTCCACGAGTTTACACAACGTACACGACGACGACCACGACGACAACAACAACAACAACAACAACAATAGTTAGTAGTAGTTAATAGTAATCGTCGACGCGTTGATTGACGGGCGCAGTGGTGGCCAAAGCGGTTATATAATAACGCGTCTTCGTTCGTTCGTTCGTTTTTTTTTTTTGGTCGACGTTTTTTATTGGCGCGATTCAAGGGCACAGCTGGAAAAAGATAAAAACAACCGAACGGCCCCGAGCACTGCGATAACGCGGCCAACGGTCCCCGCCGGACAACTTAATTAATCTGTTTCAATCGCGGTAAACTGTGTTTACTTTTTAGACGCTTTTTAGACGACACCGAAAATTTAGAAGAATTTCCAAAAAAAAAAAAAAAAAAAAAATACTTAACGGGCCGCGGCGGCCGGTAGTTTTTCGACTTCGCGAGAACACGAATCAAAAGAGTGTAGACGTTACGGACGCTGCCACGCGTTGGTCGGACGGTTTCACTGGACTGATGGTCGATTTTTCAACCGGTATTTCAGGAAATCATCCGGTAGACGCGAAGTACACACGTCGACGACACGTCATTTAAACGTTAAAACCGTGCTCGACCAACCTACGAAACTCTGTAAGCACACGCGGAAAAACGCACACGATTGTCGTTCGATGAGCTTTATAGACGTCGGGGGCGTACTCGACGGGAAGTGTACGAACACGAACGACGTGAGAAAGAAACGCGAGACGAACCGCCCAAGTCCGTCGGATCGCTCTGGACATTTACGAAAAGACCGCGTTTCGTTTTGGATGACGGTAAACCACTAAACGTTCGAGTGTCCGACCCCACGACGCTTTCGCCGAGAACGTTGAAGACGTTCAGACACGTGGCCGACGTTAGAAGAATAATAACTCGGACGGTTTACGACCACGGCGGTACAACGCGGTAAGGACGCGAACGGTACGGGTTCTCGGCGGTAAACATTTATAACGGTTAGTGGAGGCGGCGCGATCGAATTATCGTCTAACCGCGTGTTATATTTGTTTGTGTGTGCGCACAATAGGTACGTCACACCGGGTATAATAACAACAACAATATTATGTGCGCGACGACGACTCCGCGGACGACGTTTGGGGGTGGCGCGGGCAAGAGAAGAAAAAGGACGAAAAAGATACGAACGCGAGAAGAACGACGACCCGGACGAACGGTAGTGAATGGAGAGAGTGACCGCGGTTAAACGTTCGGGCGAAAAAAGGTGTTCTCGCGAGCGTCCCCGGACGTCCCGGTGTCGTTTTCGACGCCGGGAAGAAACCGGGCGCGCCCGTGGCCCGGACGGACGGACGGACGGACCCCCGAACGACTTACCTGCGGCGACTTACGACCGCCCCGCGCAATTGCACACGTGTCGTGCCGACACGCGCGCGCGCGCGCCACCGTTAACCGCGGGGCCCGTCGTTATTTTTGTTCGTACCTGTTCGCGATGCTAATTTTCTCGGACCACCTCCGGCGCCGGCGTATTGTCCGCCGCCGTTGCGTGACGTCGCGCGACGGGCGCCGCACAATCAAACGCGTCCCATACGCATCGTGGACCGTGGACCGCGGCCGCTCGTCACAAAACGCATACCGTTTACAGACTGTTTTTCCTAACACCCCCTCACCAAACTTCTATAAAAACGACAAATTACTTATAGAACACAAAACCAGCGTGCAATTTTTCTACTACAAACCGTAATCACACGTAATTTGGATTCTTGAACGTTGAAAAGCCAACAAAAACCAACAACTCATAACTTTGATCCGGTACCAGGCGCGGATCCAGAACTTATTTACGGGGGGGAGCATTTCAATCAAAACGACTTTAATCCTCATTTTGTCGCATCGAATAATAAAATATTTTCCAAAACGTTTTATCGGAAATCGTTTGCGATACACCGAAGAATCCCATAGCTACAACTTCATTTTAAATTGTCTTTCTATAGTATCATAGATAAGAGTTAGAATTATAAAACGATACTAACAAATCGATCCCCCTTGGATCCGCGCCTGTCCGGTACTCCAGCCACTGTACGCTGCACTAATCTCCCTCTAGTTTTTTCCCCCGTCACAATTAACAACGGTAACGGTTCATAACGGTTATCGAAATTGACGGCGAGTTGCCATCGCTAGTCCGCGTGCACAAAACTGTTGTGGTACGATACGATATTATCTATATTCCATACGCGTAGTAACGACATAATATTTTTATGACCGCGCGCGCATTATCCAAATTAAAGTACTCGTTTCGTATCGTTTCGTCGGTTGTTCATCACGTATTATTCAATTATTATTCTGAATTGTGAAACTTTGGTGTGCACGACCTAGTGCTAGAACGTTATGTGCATATACAGGACGAAATCGAAATTCGCCGCTATCTTTACAACGTATACAGTATATATTGAAGTTTCTTGTCTCGTTTTATAAAAGAAGGAAAAAACATTTTCAGCCGTGTAGTATTTACGAGGGAGAGGAAGGTTTAATATCCACTCCTCCCCTACTTGGAAAGTTTTTAAGTATATTTCGAATCAACACGTATATACACGTAATACGAAACGCGTTTTGTAAGCAAACGAATACGTTTTGAAAAAATCTACAAAATCGTGTGTAATTAATTTGTATTAGTGATAGTGGTGGTAAGAGAATGTTTCATCAGAACCACTCCCCCCCGAGACACCGTTGTTTTCATTTCTTATCTTTATCATTATTATTGGAACTCATATATTATCAACGTGTGGGTTGTGACGCGTATGCGATCTACCAAAATAATTGATCTACCGGTAATCCCCAAAATCGATAAAAACATGTACGATACACGTTTATGTCTGTCCCATATTACCAATATACGCTTTTATGATTCAATCGATACGATAAGATAAAATTAATTGTATAGAGAACCGGGATTTAGTGATATATGGACGTGGACGTGCAGTTTGGATCCATTTCACAACCAGGTGATTTTGAGATAATTGATATTTTCTGTAGAACTATAACTTTCCATACAATGTTTACAAAGGGAAATCGCATGTCTACGTCTATATGGCAAATTCTATTCGGTCTGTGTTGGCACCACAATAACCGGTTAAAAAACAAATGGATAGAAAAACACTTTTGCCAATCGTTCGAAGAGAAGTTTAACAGGGAACGATGGATTCATAACGACCAGTTCAGAGGGCCTAACCCATAAAACTTTTAAAACGTTTTCTTTGGCGTGTCGGGGAACTCGCCGGAGTTAATGGAGACGGTCGAAAGAATAATGGTGGCGATCACGATTTTCGTACAGACTTGAAAACAACATATTTAGTATATTTAGTAAAAATAATTATAACGATAATGATAACACGCGATCGTTCATTGATTACGCTATTATAAAAACAAATACAAATATAATGTATGAAACCATATTTGTAATTTATGGGGAAAAAAAAAACAAACAAAACGACACCAAATTCAATGCTATTTTTCGGGCGGATCCAATCGAAAATGAGTCTTGGCGGATCGCCGTACGACATCGCAACCCCGGACGCGTGTTATCACCGTTAAAATTTTTTTTGATTGCGCGTAGACGACGGCTGACAGCTTGTGGCGGACGAGTCGCGTCCCCGTGCCCACGGAACGTACGCAAGCGTTTCGTCGGCAACTCGACCGTCACTTTGGCCGTGATCGACGTTGTGGTAGGTGTACTCACCGAGTAAACGAGACGAGTTATGTCTCAAAACGACGACGGCAACGCGCGACATCATTCGCCGTATACACGCGTCGCCAGGGCGGACACCGAGGCTTTAAATATTAAACGTCGCGTGCGGGAAAAACGATCGCGACACGGACGTCCGCGAATCGTCCGCGTGCGTTTCGGTATTGAATTTTTTTTCCGAAAAATTTTGCCGAAAATCAATTGTTCTCGTCCGTCTGTCGTATTTGACAACGTATATACAATATTTTGTTTGTATTCACGCACGCGCGCACGCGCGACACACAAATTGTCGCGAGGATAACATTTCGTTTCTGTCGAATCTTCGGCCGCACGCGCAGATTTATCACTTCCAACGCCACGTACTTATGCTTTGCACGAGCCCACGTGTTATGTACGCGTCGCGGCAACGGAGAATTCGAAAAAATATATTATTATTATTATATACACACACACACACACACACACATTGTGCCGCAGCGAGAAAGACGCAGAAACCGGTTTCTTAATGGTTTCGTGTACGCCGCTCTCTCGTACACAGGGGGTAGTTTCGGCTAGGGGTTGTATATTATTATCATTATTATTACATAACGGTCTAACGTCTTCCGTCCTCGTCGCGTTTATGCGTTTATACCTTACGGTCCGTCTGCCGTCGTCTCGCTCGCGCGCGCCGTGGCCCAAAAACCATTGTTCGTTCCTCGCCATTCCTCGCCCGGGTCAAAATAATATATATCGAAACGTGTATATAGAATACCGCGTTATGGGTTTGGGGGCACGTATGTGTAATTTTTTTTCCTTTTTCCTTTTTCCCACTCCCACGCCGAGAGCACACGGTAGGTGGTAGTCAGAGAGAGAGAGAGAAACACACAAAACACTTGTACGTAGTATAATAATAATGATAAATGTCAATAAAAACGTGTGTATATATACGATATATTGATGAATGGATTATAAAATAATGCGTTCCGTTATGAAAACACGTGCGGCGTATAGAAAACGATAGGAGCGGGGGCGGGTGGGGGTAGGAACAGGGATTACGATTTCTCTTAAAATTGTGTTTAACACACACGCGCATTTTTTTTTTTTTTAAACTTGTCTCGCGTATACAAGTATCTATTATACACGAAATCTATACAAACATTCGTTTGACCGGCACGTCGTCGTCGTTGGGGTCCCATACACGTTTTCCTTGCACACGACCACAGTGCCATTATCACACACATATTGAGATATTTATATTGTTGTACACACGGGCTGTCAACGCGACGTACACGCACGCATACGTGTTGTGTGGTACGTACACGGACGCGCAGATCCTCGTGACCGAAAACCGGAGGCCGTCACGTACGAATTTTATTTTTTCAGCAAATTTCATACGTGCCGGCCGGTGTCTGTTCGGTCGTATGTGTGTGTGTGCGTGTGTGCGTGTGTACAGAAAAATTGATCGTCCCGTCTCTCGATCGCCGGAGAAACGCGTCCGTTGAGTTTTTTTCGGAACTGTTTTCGGTAACGGATCGTTGTACGCGTTGTACGACGACACTCGACCTCGTGATTTTACGCCGTTCTCTGGACGCGAGGTGCAGTTTAACGTTTTCGGAATGAACAACACGCCCCATTTGTCCTAACAACTCGCCGCATGTGTGCGCGTAGGACCCTACGACGTACAAGTGTATTATGTATATATATATTGTTATATCGTACAAGTGTGTGTGTGTGTGTGTGTGTATATGTATATAGTTGTCGAGGCGCGCGCTACAAGCCGAAATCAAAGATATTGTTACGAAATAAAACGAATGTTTAAAAAACAAAACAAAGGAATGGGTTAGTTATCATATTACAAAATATATTATTTCTCTCTCGCTTGGAAAAAAAAAAAATAAATATATATATATATGGGCTCACGTTAATGTGTATCTATACATATCGCGTGTATTTTTATGCCTTTCCGTAGTTATTAAATTTGTATACATTTTCAAAACATTAACTCTCGCCAAAACAATGCAAATCGTATCGTGTAGATCGTCGGGAATACGTCTATGGATCGTTACTAATCCGTACATAATTATGATAAGTTCGCCTATAAAGTTTTTCTTTTGATACCATCGAAACAGTGAGCATATAGTTTTTCGTTTGTCGGCCAAACGACAAAAACAGACGATAATTACGTTCGTTTTTTTCTTTTGCCATTGACGATAAGATCATTGTAAAACACTGTAACTGCGAATTATTTCTAGTGAAATTTCAATTTTCTATCCCATTTTACATAAAATTAAAAACCGTCGACATTAATGCAGCTTAACCCCGAATGATTTTTAAAGTTTTCCTCAAAATGTGTGTTTTTATGCTGAATAAAACCAGATTTTCGCATTTGGTACTTAAAAAAATCGATCTAACTTAAATGTTAACGTTTATTTTCATTTTCGAAATAATTGACTTTTCTGAAAAACCGTGTTTCTAAGTTTAAAAAAAAATATATCGAAAATGAAAACGTATTATAAATTGTTTTAATGCGTATTGTCTTTAGCGAGCGTGGTCCGTTCTTATGGTTGAATCTTAAAGTTCCGATATTAAATGCAAACAAATACTATCAAAGTATGAAAGTAGAAAATTAAACTACGTTAATTTTGTAAAGTTCATTTGGGGCTATTGAATAATCCTATTCGAAATCAATGCGGGTGTCTGTCGTATAAAACGTTGGGAACCGATTTGGTCGTGAAATTTTAAATATTTGGAACAAATTCAGACGTAGCCATAAAACAATTTGAACAAAACTAGAAATTTGATTTCAAATAGGTTCTCGAAAAGCTATTTTAACTATGTGGAAAGGGTTTTCGTCGTGCGTTTTAGAATGAGGTATTAGATCAATGAATATACATATTCAGGATGTTTTGTTCAGCTTGATTACATTGTATATTAATATGAAATCAATCTTTAATTATTAAAAAATTGAATTAAAATGACAATGTAAATGGCAAACAATTATCTGAACATAGTATTTTGAAACGAAATATTTAAACAAGTCGCTTCGTCTGAAATTTCAAAAAGTAAATTAATTAATTATTTTGTGTTATATACTATTATTAAATATATATATATATATTACATTTTAATATAGTAAAAAGCAATCAAACACTAAATTACTTTATAAACAATACTGCAGTGCTACAATTCATCAATTTTGTTACACGTTGTTTTCTCTAACGTGATCAATATTGTGATTCACATAATTTAAAATAAATTTCGTCTTTAATCTAACATTTTATTTTATTCTTATCTTATCTCTTGAAAGACAACGTTTTTTAAAGTAATTAAATTTGTGTTTGTAGAATTAAAATTTTTTACATCGTTAATCCAAGATATACCAAACCACAGGTTTTCAATATTTATTTTTATTTAATCGAATTTTAATAACGCGGAGAGAAAAAAATAATCGTTTAATAGGTATTATTGTTATTATTATTATTATTATTACTTTTTTTTTTTTAAAGATCGTCTTTTACGTCGTTACTAATTTATCTTTTCAATCTTTCTACCGACTACCACTGACAATCGATATATATATATATATATAGTACCTCTATACTTACCTGTAATCTGTATACGTACATCCCTCTCGTTCATCCCATTTCTGTGCGATTGTTTCGCACGGCCATTATTACACTTTTATTATATATATATATATACATAGATATAATATACGATTATAAATCTTATATATAGATATACGTGTATGTGTGTGTGTGTTGTATAGACAAGTATACAATTATCAGTATCCATAATCGAATAATTACTAAGCGATTTTCTCCCCCACATAATTTCGTGTTGTGGCGCGAGGACCTTCTTTATATTTTTGGTAAGAAAACACGTACTTATTTTATATGAAACAAACACTACGTTTTTTTCGGTTAATTGTATTACGTATAGTTGGATTACGCGTGATCTTATTGTTGAACAATGATAATATATTTATAGATATTAGTATCGTTGATTCGCACCGCATCTATAAACTCGTAGAAAATGTTTTAACAGCCTATATAATATATACATGAAGAGTATTATTCAAGAAAGATTCCTTAGAGATTTATGTATGATATAATATTCATAGCAAACCTTCGTCCTTGGAGATGATACACACGGTCAACGTTTTAATTTATCATATCCAATTTTACATATGAAAGGTTTTAATCATGGGCCAGTTGCAGTGTTATAGTGTCTTTCGAGAACTCAACCGATTTAACTAAACACATTTAGTTTAATTTAATTTTACATTCCCATAAAAATTAATTTCGAATACCGTGTCGACAAAATTACATATGATTATTATTATAGTCACAATCAAAAACATAATTTTTGACGGTTTTTTAAACATTTCATTCGTAAATATTTCTATATACCTGTGTATAGAAGCTGTACTCCGAACACAAATCTCTGCATTTTCGAGCCTCTGTGCAGGAATGTACAAAATATTTGGACCGTTTCTCGATTTTCTCTAAAGTTATCTTAATAGTCCATTAGAGAAACAAATGTAAATCATACGTTTTTTATAAACAACATTAGGTGAGAATCCTTAAGTATAATAATTCATATAAAATACATCTTCTGCCATCTCGATGCAATTTGACGTCAACTGATCTCAGGAGACCAACTAGCTTTATGTCAGTTTTCGTTAATTCTATGATGTGTCGCCTATTCTTCACTTCTTCAACAGTGGATTTGTAATCCATGTCTCTGATGTCTACGATAGCCATATCCGGGCTCGCAGAAACCGCTTGTTGGAATATATTTGTTACTGTTGTTGGAGACTTGACCGAATCCTCCGCGGACCGATGACCTCGGCCAAACTGCAAAGCCGTATCATCGTTGTTAAGGTTCTCCGACGAGAGATAATGCTTACGTAAAGCTTATTGGTGTTGACTTCCTGTTTTTACTATATGGGTTTCCGCCGTCCGTCTTAATCACGACCGTCGCCTGCTTTGGTTTTTACCACCCGCGACTCGGCGTTGTGCTTCCACGAGTTTTTCGTCGGTTTCCTTCGTTTTTATTTTCTATTCGTCAGTGTTGAGAAAATAGATGACACCGTGACGGTTTGGTGTTTCTTACTTACGGCCGGACCACCATTGCCAGGATCGATACGTTAGCTTCTGCAAGCTAACCACAATCTAATCGCAATGCTAAAATAAAACAGAATAAATATCATAGCAATTTTAGGGCGTAGGACGGACGGGGAATAATAAATTCGTCTTGTTTCTCCAATATTAAATATGTATGCTTAAATGGTTTATACCCGAACCTAATCTAGACTCACGTACGACACGCATACACGCGCGCGCACACACACAATACTCTCGTGCGTGTATATCGAGTATCAACACACACGTGTTACGCGTGTATGGTTAGCGACGTCGATCGACAGGCGACGAGGCGTTTCTTGTGTCGACTAATAATTTCGAGACGATATAAAACCGTTTGTCGTTTTATCGACGTTTACAACAATAGTATTATATAAGTCACGCGGTGTCGGGCAACCCCCCCCAAAAAAAAAAAAAATAAAATACACCATTGGCTTATTTCGCGTTATATTATTTTCGGTGTGCGCGTACTAGAGTCAAAAAACTTTTTTCAACTCAAAACGCATTCGGTCTCGTTCTTCCATCCCTACACGTGTATAAATATACACGACGATTCTTTGCCGCCAAAAATCGTCGGCATCGTTTCGCCCCTGCTCGGTGTAATATAAAATAATATGTCCGGCGCGCGCGCGCGGTCCGAAACGCTGTTATTTCCATTAGGAGATCTGCGAGTAGATTTGTAAAAGCGGGGGGAGTGGAGGAAGGGAACAAAAAAAAAGGCCGAATGCGAATATCGTCCGAAAAGCGTGCGCCGATTATAGGTCGTTGGGAATTACTTTTTGACTTTTCTCTTGGGAAATTTAATTTCCTATATATTCTATAGTTCCGCGGCAAACGTCCAAAATCACGTATGCATATATGTATATATTCGCGTTGGATACGCGTGCACTAACGTTTTTCTTGTATACATATAGACGTACATAAGCGTGTACAAATACGTTCCCGTTCGCGTGCATAATAACGATTAGACGTTAAAATACCGAAAACCACACCATCGCACACACTATCTTTATTATGAGAATGGATCGTGAAATCGGTACCGAACGGTTACCATAGAAACCATTTATTTATTATTTAAAATAAACAATATCGTTGTAATAAATAATATTATCCTGTAAGTGAAATAAGTTCTAAGCTATACGAACATAAGATAAATACGTATATTGTATTTATATATATACACACATATATATGTATACACAGTGGCGTAACACAGACATTGACCCTCCTCCCGCGCTACGAAAAATTAAAAAACGCATTCCTAAAATTGTTTTTAGATACCTAAATTGGATATTCGGAATATTATGCTCGTTTGCGAAAAAAAAAACGATAGTCGTATTTCTACTAGAACGAAATGAATTTAAATTTGCTTACAATATTATCCATGTGCGTCCGTGCTAGAGACTGTGTTTTTATTTTTAACTTTATTGGAAATTGAAATACGAGAGGTGGACATTATTATTCAGGTCGAACACGTTCGGCTAGACTTAATAATGTATACGTGCAGTTTTTTAAATTTTGTTCCCTTTTCTTATGGAATGTAGTAATAATGACGATAGAGCCTCCCCTCCCCCCCGTGTTTGTGTATCTATATACGTTGAATTTCGTCTCTAAATGCGACGTCACTTCTATATTTGAAATTTAAACACAGTCCCGTCGAATAATCACGCCGACGATTTTGAGTTATTCGTTTTGAAAAACAAAAAAATCAATTTTATCCATGAAATATAAATACTTACACTGGCCGAGACATTTCGGCCATTTATATGACACGTATTAATATTATTATACGTAGATAATATGTTTGGGAAATGTGTGCGCGTCCGTTTAACTGTGTTTGTGATGACAAAATGAGTTCTAGAGTACAAACCATTTATTATTTCACTGTTTTGTTTGTATTGTTTGTTTTGTCATTATTATTTTGGCTAAAAAGTTCAATATTTATACGGTTTAATTGTTTTGTCGATCAATGCCAAAATTAAGCAATCGTATATGATTCTAAACGTTAACAAATCTATTAACAAAAAATAATAATTAAATATAAAAATCCGCATGGTATACGTATAATATATTAATTATTAATCATAACACATTTGTGAATTTTCATTCCCCGAATTCAAATTTTGATTTAACACTTCATATTTCTTTCACACTTTCACGGCCGTATGATTGTAATCAGAAAAGAATAACAAAATCGTTTTTTATGGACGGGGTTTAAACTTTAAGAACAAGACGGCAACTACCTATGAAGCAAGTGTACACAGTCAAAAGTTTTTAAAAGGATTTGTTGAACCCGGTGAATAATATGGAATAATATAATACATCATATTAACTATAATAACTCATAAGTTGTAACCGCTATGTGTGAGTAAAAAAAAACCAAAACAAAAAACACGCAATACATACAAATTCTAAAACGATTCAGTTATCAACTTATCATATTCGAACACACAGAAATTCATTTCGCTCGCAATAATAATTTATGTTATATGCTCGTGCGTAGTTTAGAAAAAGCGTAGAAATCATTGAAACACTCGCCTATACATTATTGCATGTACAGTAAATACTGAATGAAAAAAAAACTTTGTATTAATATAGATATAAACACGACAAAAGGGGAAAGAGGGAAATATCGCTTTTCTTTCTTCTGGTCTTTCCAGATCGTTGTAATAGTATTAGGCCACAATACAACACCGCGCGGCAATAAACATTTGTTTTCACGAAAAAAAAAAAAATATAATAAAATAAAAAATAAAGAGAAAAAAAAACGTCTAAACGCTAAACACATAGGGTTTTTTTTTTTATTATTGTAAAATAAATAATATTTTTAGTACTACGCCGTGTGCTGCGGTGTGTGTGATTGATCAATTTGTAATAGTAACCGATTTGTCGATTATTACTTGCCGATATCGCGTTTGACAGAAATTCATTCCTTTTTCATTGTGTCGGGGGGGGGGGGGGTTTCTAAAATTATTATTTAAAAAAATTGTTTACTGAAAACATAAGGCTCAAAGAAATCATCGTTCATGTACCACCTATACACACACACACACACGTATACATTTATTAGTCGGCACTATATATAGTAGTAATATAATAATAACAATAACAGGAAGGGACGTATTGCTGATGACGTGTATAAACGATTTTAATGATAATAACATAAATCCCATTGTATATATATATTTATTTAATCGACGATATACGGTGGACTTTTATGTGACGCGGACGGAAAATCATGGTGATTAATAGGTGAGGAACAATGCTCGAATTGGGGTGAGGGGACGGAGCTCTTCTAGAACTTTAAAAAAAAAAAAATTAGCGTCCCTTTACTACGATTTTCAAAGGAACGCGGGGGAGCACTTGTAACCTGTATACCCAGGGACAACGGTATCATGAAAAAATTGTACGTCCGGTGTTATTATTTTTCATATTTTTTCCTAATACGTTATTGCTGTATCAAGTACCTACTTGATAATGGCAATCTATAATCTTGTACATCACTTATCACAGAATATTATTCATATGTGATTTGACGATTATTTTTAGATTTATCCACAGATATACTATGATACCGTACGTCGGTGGCAGCGCCTAAATTGTCGATAAACAACGTCGTTAATTGGCGAACCGTTTTGAAAATTCTATTTTTATTAACGATCGTCATGTGCCGATGTATCCCCCCCCCCTCACCCCACTGTATACATTAAAATTTTTTTTATAAGTTGTGATACCATATTTTCGTACGGTTGGATTTTACATTTTATTAGTCTAAAAACCGTACAATTAGAAAAATATATTTCGATTGGAATAAAAAGACGGTTACGGATGGAAACTCGTGGTGGACCGTAGTTGGGGCGGACACGACCACGATTTCGTGACGTAGAGAGTATATCGTGTTGTCGGTAGCTCCAGCTCAATTACGTGTATTCCGAATTCGGCGCTTTCCGGTCAGGTTAGAACACGACGTGCCGCCGATACGTTATCGTTCGATATTTGACTGGCACGAAAACGTTTAACGAACGAAACGGTCTGGCGGCGGACAAACGACGCGTCCCCCGCACCGTCGCGAGGCGTCAGGGTACGCATTTCCGGATAGAGCGGTCAATAGCGCGCGCGGGGAGGGGGACGTCAGGGAGAGGAGGGGAGGAGAGGGGGCGCGCTCACACACACACACACACACACGTTCCGTACGCAACAACGTCCGGCGAATCGCGTGAGATCTCGTCGGGTCGGCTTTTCGATGCGACACGACCGCCCCTGCTATCAACCCGTACTCGTGTACGCAAGTGTACTTGTGGCGAAAAAGCGACGGGTTTCCCGAACGGACTTTGACGAAACGCCGTCGACCGGTCGCCACACGCGCGCGAGCGCCGTTATTCGCGACGCCTTTTTCACCGTGATATTTTATTACGCGCGGATACGAGAGACCGTCTGAAAACGGTACAGGGGATAAGATTCGCGAACAATCCCGTTCCGTACACGTGCAAATGTTGAAAACGTATCGTTTCGTAACCGTAAAAATACACGAATACGCGGTACGAGTATAAACAAAACGTTCAGGCAACGGCCGTTGAAGTCGATTTTCATGCGTTTATAGTCCTAACTGCGTTCAAATCGTTTGTATTATTTTTGCTTTTGACGTCTACAACACGCGCAATTTTTTTCTTCTTCAGACGGTCCACGCACGTCGATTCGAATGTCTACGGAAAACGATGTACTTACGCGGTGTCCGGAGAAGAATGAAACAACTGGAAACTTTGTGCCGACCGACCGGTTTGAAAGAAAACCCGGTAACTTCTGCGCAAAACGTAAAACGAAAACGAAGTTATCAGTAGGAGTATCCGGACGACGTCGTGGACATCGCACGTATTTAAGTGATACTAACTATTGGGTATACCTGCACAGTGCACATATGACATTGTATCGACGTGAATTACAGTTTATCAAATAAACAAATAATGTTATATCAAAGTGAAATAATATCGAGTTTCGTTATTGTTAAATCGAATCGACTGTTGTCGCGCGAGTTATCAGTTTGTCCATCGAACGAATAAAACTTTGTGGGCGTCCGCAGCAATTACGTTGACAGCGGTCGTGGTATTGGTGACGTTTTTCGCCCGCGGCGAATCGTAAACGCGTTCACGGTTCACGCGGTATACCAACCGGTTGTAAACAACAATGGTCGCGATCTCGTCGGGACTTTATCCAAATCAAATAACTACGGGAAAGGAAATTAACTGTCAGCGGACAGTCGCGTTTTTTCCGTGTCGCCGTTCCGGCGGTCATCTTTGTCGCGGCGAAAACGTGTCGCGAGCGCCGCAGTCGTTCACGAATGTCCGACGTCAAAAACGCCGTCGCCAAGGTCAGTGCAAACTTTTTAATAACATGCCCATTATCGATTAACGGACAGCAACCGTATTGGTTTGAGAAATTCTGCGGTACGAATACAATAATACGCGCGTTCGAATGACGGTTGACTTCCAATCCGTCCGTCGACACGAGTGTGTAGTTCATGGTCAGACACGACGCCATAACAATATTTATGTACCGCGCATAAAATAGTATGTGCGTACGGGTTGTAGAGTAACGATTTTGCAAAATCGTTATCGATTTTCTACGTGTTTAGTGGGTTACGTTGGTCAAATAACGAACCCTGCACAATTCTTCAAACGCGTACGGTGTGTTCGCCTATATCAGTGGCGCGACCAAGGGGGCGCGGACCTCGGGTCCAGAGTATTGCTAAAGTGGAAAATGATTGTGCAAGATGATTTTAATTATCGGCAACAGATGAGACGTCGATTAGATTTTTCATAATCAATTTTATGGTCTCTTTTGTTTTATGGTTTTTAACATCAAAAAAGTATATATATATATATATATTTCTTTTAACTGTACGTTTTAATTTTAAAACTAAAAAGTAAATATTATCTTTATTGTATAAATCGGGTTTTAACATATTATTCTACGAGCTCCCTCTCTTTGAAAAAATCCCAGGTGCGTCGCTGACCTAAATAATACCGAACGAACCAATAGAATTTATTGACACGGCGACGAACACTAAATACGTTATATTTAAAAAAAAGAAAAAAATAGCTTATAATTTGCCGTAAGTTTATAAACCGTATGCAATAACAAATCGTACGAAATTCACCGAAATACAACGGAATTCGACTGGTTTTTTTTTTTTTTAATATTTACGATTAAATTACATGGTTTTAACAATTTTCGAATACCGTTTTTTTTTTCGTATATATAATTTCGTGTAAACGTCGTTTTTCGATGTATGGTATGGCAATAAACACATGTTCTGTCGCATAAGGTCGTCGAGTTAACGTTTTCAATGCCGCGCGCGTATTGTAAAATCATTATAAGACCTTTTCATCTACGGGGGGTTTTTTTTTTTCCATTCCTGGAAGATAGGTCCTTGTAATAATATAACGTGACAACGTAGAGGGTGTATCATATATAACAAAAAAAAAAAAAAAAAACGTCCAACAAAACATACTAAAATTATAATTTCTGATACTTGTAATGTAGTGAAAAAAAAAAAAAAAATAGAAAGTCGTTCGTGTATATAGAGACATAACATATACTCGTATACATACAAAAGTATTGTTATCCGTGTTTTTCGGCGTGTGCAGAATTTTGTTTCCGTTTCGGTCTGAATATACGGTTATTATTATTATTATTATTATTATTATTATTATTATTGTACGGTATTATCAACTCGCGTTATTTTTTATACTCGTGTACGGTCGCCCCTGTTTCGAACACGGGCCATTCTTTAAGATTTACGACCGTTTGAAATCGTTCCTTTTCGCGTATGCGCGTATTATACTATACACACACATACACATAAATTATATAGTAACGATGACTTGGCCGGTATATTATACGCCTATATATATATATATATGTGTGTGTGTGTGTGTGTGTGTGCGTCCTGAAGAAGAGTTTGTGTTTGGTTTTCACTCTTGACCAACAAAATATACACGAATTTGATCATATTAACATTATTTATACGTTTAAACTTAGAAATTCTATGTTATATAATAATTACTTGATAGCGCGGCATGTTATAGTCTTGAGGCTAGCAAGACATCTTCTTCTAGAAAGAGTTACTTTAAGTCAAATACTACGTTTTAATATTATAGTTTATTTTACTTCAGTTGGCAGGACTGTTTGTTGAATACAACACAGTATAAAGTGAATTTAAAATCTCGCGGATGGTATGATCTTAAACGTTTCATTTAAAATATCCAAAATTACGAAAATGAACTAAATACATATTAACACGGTTATTAATTGGGTACAAATCGAGTTACCGAAAAATGTCATATTTCGCAATTCGAAGAGATGCAAATTAATATAAATCAAAGAATACCATTCGGTGTCCAAAATCGACAAAAGATTGTAAAATAAAAAATATGTGGCCCATCGGGAAATCGGTATTTTACTCCCGTCCATATTATGTTTAGAGGCCAATATGATTTCGTACGGGATTGTCGCCATTAATTGCTCGTTAAATAATATAATGAAATAAATCATGTGTTGTGTGTACACACATAATTAGTGGTCACAAATCTAAAAAAAAAAGGTAGCGAGCTACGGTCAGGTTAGTGCGGGGGATACATTGGACGTCGGCTAGAGCGGGGGGACACTTAGACAGATATTTTGGAGCTTTTGTTATTATTTTTAATTTGAAAGCGACGATAAATCATCGTATTCGAAAAACGTTTCCGAGCCACGGTACACTGGTGGTTCATCATAATCGATGAACACGGTGAATATCGTTTGAAACACCTTGTTCGGTATAAATATTTTGAGCTGTCGATAATAAACGTACTCGTGCGAAACGGGCGTGCGGACAACGTTACCGGACGTCGAAGAGAACAGACGAAAGACGACATCGCCGTGCACACACAACGTACGTTCTTACAGGTCTACGCGGTCGTCCCTCCGTCATGGAACAACGAACGAGATGACGAATTGACGAATACGCATTAAAAACGGGCGAGCACACGCGAACGCGGCTTTACCGGCGGAGGACGGCCACGGCAAAGCGTACACGGCACGTTTATCACGGGCGCCGTTCGTCCCGGTCGGCCGAAGGGTACGCTGGTAGGGGTGTGGCGGCGGAGAGGCGAAGGGTGAGAAATCACGTAAACGATGAATCTCGACGTGCGCGTGAAAAAATACAAGAAGGCGCGTTAATTAAAAAATATACAATAATAATAATGACGATGACGATGACGATGACGATGATGATGATAATAATAGTAATAATAGCGGCGGCGGCGGCAGCTTGGCCGCCGCCACCTGTGCAAACATCCGTTGAGAGTCAGCTGTCCCGAGAGCGAGAGAGACGGAGGATGGAGGCTGTGCGTCGTCGTCGTCGTCGTCGTCGTGGTCGTGGTCGTGGTCGTGGTCGTCGTCGTCGACTAGGCAAGAGCGCTGTGCGCGCGTACGGCGAGGCGGTCTTCGCGCAGAGACCGTGAGAACGTGGGGCGTGCATTGTGTCAAAGGGGTGCGCGATCTCGCGCTACGTTCCCGTGTAGGATATTATATACGGCCGCAGCCTTCCGCGCGCCATCGACGGCGGCCGTCTTCGTACGTGGCGACGGCGACGGCGGCGGGGATGAAAAATAATGTAAAAAAAAAAATCCCGATACAATCGGTTCGAGAACAGAGACGATCCGAAAATCGCGCACCGGAATATAATATTATTATACGACGCAGTGTTAATAATGGAAGCGAACGGGTGACGGAGAGAGAGAGAGAGAGAGTGTGTGCGTGTGTGCGCGCACATTATTTCGTTACACATTTACGAAAACGTACGTATTGTGCGTGCGGCGAAAAATAGTAGCGCGCAGCTGCGCGACAGACACACCGTGAGAGAGGGTTGATGGAAATGATAAAGTGGATTTTTCGAAATTCGAAATGATAATTCGTATCGGCCGCGTTTCGTTTCGTTCCGTTTTTTCCAGATATTAAAACCGTACCGATTATCGACAAACGGCCGGCGGCGACGCAGACGAAACGAAAAACGAAAAACAAAAAAAAACCCCCGGCCCCCGTGAAATTTTCCGTTCACGCAACGCGACGTCGAATCGTTTAGTTCGTCGCCCGCCGCGGAAATGGCTCTGTCGTTGGAGATTGCGCGTGATTCGACTGTGAAAACGCAGCGCCGTTGGCCTGCAGGTCGTTTTATGTGACCGTGTTTATATACGTGTATACGTGCACGTGTACACGTAGATAACGGCACCAGATTTGTTAACGCGTAAAAACACAAAACAAAAACAAAAAACCCCTCGATAAATTTGACTCCGAAGTCCCGTGCGAAGATTTTCGCCGGCCAATAAAATTCCCCAGATACGGATCGAGATTCGGACGGAATAATACCGAGAACGGTTAGGTTTTTTTCCCCCTTTTTTACGGTCTCGACGTATTCGTCTTCTGAAATCATTGCCGTCCGTGCGCGAAAGATGATATCTCACTCGTATAGTAACAACAGAAACAATTTCGCGAACATATCGCCTCCGCGTCCCGGACGAAATCGACTTATTAAATACAAACCGTTTTGTTGCACGCACGTAGAGGAACGTATACCGTGCGATTCGGTTCGGGTCTGGTATGCGGTTGTTTTTGTCGTTTTTTTTTTTTTTTTTAACGACCGCAGTTGGTCAACGACGAAGTCAAGGGCGGTTTCGTTTTCGACGGACGCGAAACGTTTTTTTTTCGACAGTGACGTGCTGTACGATGCAATAGTCGTCGCTGGGGATATCAGCATGTCATTGCGGTACCGGGAGACCGAAATTATTTTTGGCGAATTTCCACTTCATTTTGCCGTAGAGTGAATCCGACACCCGGTTACGACACGCAAGGAAACCCCGTAGAAGTACATTGTTATTCATCATTTCTCCGCGGGATGGACGGGGGAGATGTATTACACACGTCTGGACGAGGTTAGATAACATCAATAATGTTAATTACGATTGTCGTGAACGCGAACCCGATGCTGCGGGCACAGCCGATACTTGAAGCCGACTCGGAATCACACGCACGCGTGAAGCCGCTAGTTTGTACCGAACAACTTTCCGCGACCCACGTCCTTCCGCCTCTGTGTCCGTAACGCTGTGCACACACGACTGCAATAATCACGTATCGTCGCGTCGTGACTACATAACACCGGTCGCCTGTCGACGAAATACGAAATAATTTGAAGTCGACGAGAGGTCTCCGTCGGTTGTTTTTTATTCGAACACGCGGCTTTTGCCGTCTTTGCCGTCCCGTTCTTTCGTTCGTCGGCTTTGTCATTTATTCGTTCCCTCCCCTTCTCTCTATCCGTCCACGTTTAATCGGTTTTGACTTACTTGTGTCGGTGTTGTTTCGCACCGATCCGACCCCATCCCGAGTCCGGCCTTTACTATCAACGTTATTGAACACGGCGCCGTGCTCGGAACTTCCGAGTTATGGAAATACAAATATCCGGTAAAGTTTAAGTGAAACCGTAGAGAAATTACGTATGATTTTTAACGTGCTAGAAAATCGAAACGTATCCGTCATATTGTCGCCCTGTTTGTTAGACCAGTGCTTGTTGCACGCGCTGCTTGAACGTTTCGTCAAATAACGGACGAACGGATTTCACAACTCGTCGGCCAAGTTTTTGGACGAAGAGACTTCGTTCGACCTTTTTTACCCAAAAGTATTTTACAAATAGTCACCGTCACGTACGGTTCCAAAAACATATCTGACGTTCTCTGTTCTCTATTAAACGTATCCGTATAACGGTACGTACTGAAATATACAAACGAAACACACCGTTTCCGCGTGTAAAAACCGACTAAACACTTTGGTTTTGTTTTCTCGATTTCAAATTTGCCGTAGCGTTATTATCGGAGCGTATCCGAAATCATATCGTTGCGTTTTATTGCTGTTTCGTGTCGGTTCCGACCCGTACCGCGGCGGATTTTTTTATTACATATTTGCAAAACTACACGGACCGCGGCCGGACGACAAACGAAAATTCCATTACCATATGAAATATTAATATCTATCGTACGAATGAATTAAACACGTGCGTAATTATTATTGTATAGTAATCGTGAATTCGGACAGCCGCATGAAAAAAAAAAACGAAATTAATGTTTTAAAGACATAAATAGCATGTTTTTTTTTATTATTCGATTTGAAAATTATAAAACGAAATATATGTATATATATATTTATTTTTTTTTCAAAGTGACTCGTAATAAACTGTCATACGATATATTATTTATACGTTAAAAGTTTCGTTTCGTTTTTATACGCGGATCGCGCGTTCGAGCTCCTCGATAGTGTGGAATTTTGAACTAACACGGATAGAAAAAACAAATTTTTAGATATTTGTATTTGTCGTTGGCCGCGCGGTAACGACGACCGGAGACGGGCACAATATTTTATTATTATCGTTATAAAAGCGTTGTCGACGACGTGCGCGCCTCGTAATAAACGGTGACTTTGATTTGTTAATTCTCTCGTCCGCGGAGACGCGTCGGACTCAATTTCGCATTTTCCCTGCTCGCAGAATATACACGTATATATGTGTGTGTGTGTGTGTGTATACATAAGTGCCGCGCCCTCCCCCTCCCCCCTAATGCCCCGCCGATACGACTCGGTTTTGATAACCTTTTATAATATTATATTATTATTTACGACGTTACCCCTCTCTGTGACACCGCCGAGGCCGTTACACTTTATTGTACGTTTCACGTGTGCCGGCCGCCGGAGCACAATGCGCTCGCGCGCGTTCGTATTATTACGTATATAACGTACGTGTATCTAACCTTTTACGACGGTGGTCAAACACAAACACTTGTAAATATTTAGACGTCATTTGCTCGGGGCGACCCGGTCGCGACAACGCGCCCGCTATCGTCGAAAAACGTAAATTTCCGTACGCGCGCACACACACACACACGTCATACGAGCCGTACTTACGAGCCGTACTTACGACGTCGTTATACCCACGACGATACTCACTACGATACGTATTGGTTTACTGCTACTACGGGTCCGTCGGAACGAACCGCGTGTTTGTTATTCGCTCAGATAACGCACGCCGTACGTGTCGTCGGAAAGTAACGCGCGCGCGTCTCACGTAGACCGCGGGGAGACGGGCATTGTAGTACTTGGGCCTGAAGCTATGTATTTTTTATTACGGCCTGCATTGGCCTACGCGAAATAACGCAATACCTAATAGAAAAGTCATTAACGACGTTCTGAAGATCTATTGTTGTTATCTTCCGCGGATCACGCCTGAACCGTTGCCAAATGCCGATCAGCCGAAGTCGGCTGAATTATTTCACGCTTTCTAGTGCATTTTTTCACTAGAAGTCGGTTTTGTTTCTTTTCCAAGTTATTCGTTATCAAGCTATTTGAGTTATCTTATTTAAAATTGGAAATCGTAACGTCCAGTCGCTTGTTTCTGTCGATTACGTTAGTTTAAGGTCTCCTAAAAACTTACCCATCTGAGCCTTCACGATCTCAGTCCACTCCTGGTAGAATGTATATTTTGTTACTTTTTATTATCAATTTATTGTTATTTCCATATTGTGCGTGTACTACGACACGGTTTGCGTAGCGCGGGACGGATATTTCGTGGTTTTCAATCGCCGTCTAAATGTTTTCGTCTCGTAACGATTCCTATCAATTGCCTTTGAAAACCGTATTTTCCCCTGGCGCGGGCAACGGCCGTAAATATCGAGGACGTACCCTGTGTCGTTTCGTTTAATATAATACGATTCATACACCGATTTTATTCGATATGCTCGGAATTTGATTTATGCGACAATATTTATATATGCTATGACGTTTAACAAATATATTATATTAATACCAGGACGGGACGGTAAGAGGAAAAAAAACGACAAATTTAAATAAAAAAGTATATTTTATTTTTCACGGAAACTGGCGAACGCACGTTGAAAATTTCGGCCATAGTCGTGGGTCGTTTTTATATTTATTGAAATCGACTGGTCTATAAATGTACGAAAATGATATTTATCATATTGTTGTAGCGCTCAAACATCGACTTTTATATTACTCACGTATCGAAACAATTTATTGTAAATAATAAAATGTCGTGGAAAGTCGCGGGAAAAAAACGCAGAAAAATGTGACACTACTTAAAAGCCCCTAAACGGAAATGGATGGTTTGGTTTTTTTTTTATGGAAAAAAGATTGGCCCCGCGACATTTTCACACGGCAACACTGTTTTGCATTCGACGGGTCATTTAACGAGCAGAAGAAAGAGTGCTGTTTTTGGAATTTTCTCGACGACTGTTTATTTTCGCCGCGGAGTAGCTTCGAAACGACACTTCTGGTTTCACGTCCAGTAAAGACAGGAATTAAAAATTCGTTTCCTAATGACGGCACGTTACGGAAACAACCCTACGGGTAAAACGCGTTTCCAATCAACGATTTGGTCGAATCGAAAAAATGAGTTGGAATCGACCGTTATTATTCGCCGTAAAACAAGTACTTGTTCGTTGGTTAACGAGAAAAAAGAAAAAAAAAAAAAATCACCCATTAAAAATTACCTGATATCGCGTCGTAGTACAATACGTGTTATCCGATTCGAGCCGGTAATTTTCCGTTTGTCCAAACACTCGTCCCGGTGTGTACGGCTGACAGTCGGCGGCGATTTCAACACCCCCGGCGGCCCGCCCGTCCCACCCGTCCGAAATAAGCGTAACGTAATGCCTCCTAATAAAACGCGGCCGCGGAACCGTCGGCGGCGGCGGCGGCGGCGAAGGGGGTTATATAAGAATCACTTCGCGTCCCTTTTTTTTCCGCGGTGCGCCGGCGACTTGTACGAGACGTATTAAAAAGGGTCTTTTCTCGGGTTCGAAATCCGCGACTGTCCCTATCGCCGGCGGAGGGGTGGGTTGGGGGGGGACAGAGAACGGGACCGGAAGCCGGAAGGAGGGCACTCGTTTCCCCGTGTAAGATCAACCTATTTAACCACTAAACGCGGCCTACACCTTTGACGACGTGTATACAATATGTTACGTGGTGTACGGCACCACACACCAAACGCGTGTTGTTATTTCTAATCAATCTTTATTATTTTTTGTTTTTATTTACAAACTTATTGCTCGTTAAAACAGTATATAATAATTTTTCTAATTATCAATACATACATATTATGCATGTACGTATATAATTATAATCGTTATTGTTATGTACTTATAATTATATAAATTTGTTTGTTGATACCAAGTAGTAGTAGTAGTAGTATATAGTCTTCCACAATATCTACGAGGTACTTTTTTGTACTATCGATATTTGTTTTACATAATAAATCAAAAAAAAAATCAATAAAATAATAATAATAATAATAATAATAATAATAATGATAATAATAATAATAATGATAAACACTTGGTGTAATAACATATAATATTATGGACAAAATAAAAAAAAAAAAAAAAAGTCTGGACAGTATAATATTATATAGTAACGTAACTGTGTGTATGTGGAAAAAAAAACTTAAAAAATTCGCACCGAGGACAATAAAGGGCGATAAAAAATAGTGGATAATTAACGCGTTCGTCTTATTCGTCTAAACAAAAATATCTACTATAACACAAAATAATATTATTTTAGTCGCACGTATTACAAAAGAATCGGTAAGTAAATATAATATATATTCAATATGTACGTATTATACTATTATACACGATAGCAGGTACGAAACAAACGAATGACATAGTACGTTAAGTGTATATATATATATTATAATAATGTAATAATAATAATATAATTCTAGAGCGTCGTCGTGTGATATGTAACATGGGGATATGTTTTAACTAATGCAATAATTGGCATCCAAAAAAAAAAAAACACGCATTTATAAAATAATAATAAAAATAATACATATGATATTATTATTATTATATAGTAAAATAGGTAAAGAAATAGATTGAGCCATCAACAAACGACGCAACAATAGGAATGGGGATTGTTTTGAACATTTTTTTTTGTTTTTTTTTTTTTTTTTTTTTTTTTTGGAACCTGGTCGGGGATGCAAAACATATAAATTATAATAATGATACAAAAAAAAAAACACTTAACGATATATTGTATAATGCCCCTGGAATTAGGATATTATTATTGTTATGTACAACTGTAAAATAATATTATAATATATAATGTATATTATATGTGTATTATATTATATAATGCCGTAAGTCAAACGGCAACGATACCGTTTGAGATCGATTTAACATATTATGTTTAGGCGGTCACGTCGAAATCGCCGTGTGATGAAAAACAAATCGTCGTCAAAAACGTTTGGAAAAAGAAAAACGTATCGTAAATCGGATTCGTTGGAGGATTTCATACACGGCACTGCGAATGTCGTACGTACGGTACTTATCGTGACTTACAAACTCGTATGCGAATGTTGGCGGGTGGGAAATCGTTGTTCATCCACGAGTACAGTTTGCGGTCGGATTAGATTACAATTCGTACGCGTGTTGCACGCGTCGCGTCGTCACATTTTCCGGACGATAATAACGACAATATTTTTTATCGTCCGACGAACGGAAATATTATTATTGTTGTTATCATCATCGACGCGCAAACGCGACTAGGCGTAAACGGTCGTTCGCACGCACGTATGACCGTAACGAATAATCACCGAGCGTAATAAACACCAGCCGTAATAATAACAACATACGTACCGAACGAAAACGTGTAACGAAATCACGTTTGGTCGCGTCTTTACAGCGATTGGTCGTCGACCGCGCTCGGCAGCTCGTAACCGCCGTGGACGGCGCCGGGCGACGCCGTGTGCGCGGACTTCCTCTTCTTTTTCGTCTTGTCCGCGGCGGCGGAGGCGGCGGCGGCGGCGGACGCCGCACCGCCGTGCGTCTTCTCGTGGTGCCGTTGTGGTCGAGCCGCACGAACTTCTTCTTGCACTGCACGCACTGGTACGGTTTCTCGGTCGAGTGGCTGGATATGAAATGCCGGTCCAGGTCGTTCTTGAAGTTGAAACTCTTCGTGCACACGGTGCACGGGAACGCCTTGTTGTTGTCGTTGTGCCGCAGCTCGTGCACCTCGAGCAGCTTGTGCTCGCCAAACCGTTTGCCGCACACGCCGCACCGGTACGGTTTCTCGCCGCTGTGGAACCGCTGGTCGTGCTGCGTCTTGTAACACTTGTCCGTGAAGTCTTTGTTGCACAGCTGGCACGTGACCCGCGTGGTCTTCCGGAACTTCTTGGCGCCCGGCGACGGCGACGACGGCGACAGTTCCAGTTCCACGGAACCGCCGCCGTCGCTGACGGCCGCGTCGTCGTCCGCCGCCGCCGCCGCCGACTGTTGTTGCTGCCGCGGACGCTGTTGCTGTTGCAGCGGCGACGGAAGCGGCAGCAACAGCGCCGGAGGCGGCGGCGGCGGCGGCTGCGGCGACGATATGGGCGCCATCACCAACAGCCCGCTGTACTCGTGGTGCTGATGATGGTTCATATGGTCGATGCTCGAGTCCGGGCTGGCCATCGGCGTTTCGGAGTGGTACTCGGGGTCCGGCTCTTGTTTGATGTGCATCGACTGATGCTGGAACTGTTGCAAGTGATGGTACTGTTGTGGTAGCGGGTACGACGGCGACGTGGACGACGGTTGATAATCGACGTGCTGCTGCTGCTGCTGCTGCTGGTGGTGGTGGTGGTGGTGGTTCGGATAACTGTGATGTTGGTGCTGGTGTTGGTGCTGGTGCTGGTGCTGTTGGTGGTCGTATAGGTGTTGCGGATCGTAGTGATGGACACCGCCGCCGTCGTTATTGTCGGCCGTAGTGATGTACGAATCCGTGTTGGTAATTTGTCGGGTCATAGAAGCCTGGGTGGTGTATGGCTGGATGGTATCCGTGATCTGGTGGTGCCGGTATGCCGAACGCGCTAGCTGAACATGCGTCGATTGGCGGTGGTCGTGGTACGACGTGGCCTGGCGGCGGTGCACCGTACGGTCCGACGCCGTTGCATCCGCCAGGTATTTGCTGCTGTTGCTTGTTGCTGTTGTTGTTGTTGTTGTTGTGGTACGAAGAAATTTGGATCGCGTCCGTGAAACCTTCCATACTGTTGCTGCTGTTGCTGCTGCTGCTGCTGCTGCTGTTGCTGCTGCTGCTGCTGCTGACCGGCTGACGGGCCGGTAGTGATTGGGTTCCCCCCAAACTGTCCGAGAGGCTTGCTGTCAGGTTTGGGGGAGTCAGCTCTAAAAAAGGATCGGTGTTGAACGATGACGTGGACGAGACGGGTCGGAAGTCGGCCGGCAGCATCATGGACGACTGTTGTTTGTGCAACGGCGGGCCGCCCCCGTTGTGTTGCTGTTGCTTGAGCTTCTGCTGGGCCACGTACGCGGGGTCCCTGTACGGGTGATAGTGATGTTTCATCGGCAACAGCGCGGGATCCGGTTTGCCGCTCTGTTTCACCGCGTTCTTGTGCAGTTGCGTGCCGTAATGGCGTTTCAGGTGACCGGAGCTGGTGAACCACTTGTCGCAGGCCGGACACTCGTACGTCTTGGCCCGCCGGGCCTCGTTCGACTTCCACGACCCGTTGCCCTTGGACCCGGTCCCGCCTCCGCCTCCACCGCCTCCGCCGCCGCCGCCGCCGCCCCCGCCGACGACTGGCTGTTGGTTCGAGTCGATCGCGTAGCCGCCGTCAAAGTTGGCCTGGTACTGTTGCTGTTGCTGTTGCTGCATGTCGGACGACGGCGACCCGCCCATCATGGTGGGCGGCGTGGTCGTGGTGGTCGTCACGTTGTTGTAGTCGGGCGACAGGTGTTCGCCGGACAGCGTGTTCTGCTGCGGCTGAAAGTAGCCGGGCCACTCGACCGCCGGCGGCGGCGGTGGTAGCGACGGCCTGTCGTAGCCGGGCGGCACGACGACGACGACGCCGCCGCCGCCGCCGCCGCCGCCGTGCTGCAAGAACGTCTTGTTGCCCGTGTCCTGGTGCTGTTGCTGCTGCTGCTGCTGTTGCTGTTGCTGTTGTTGCTGTTGCTGTCGCGACATGACTTGCTGCGAGTCCAAGTCGAGTATCTCGGCCTCCACTTTGGGCGACACCTGCTGCTGTTCCTTGGACGCGCACATCCCGCACAGCTTTTTGCCGAAATGGTGCGCGCCGCCGATCGCCGACAGTTCGACGTAACACCGGTCGCACCGTTCCGGCGGCGGCATGGCGTGCGTGACGCCCGCCGAGTCGTAGTAGAAGCCCAGCCGGTCCGGGAACATGTTGTTCTTGTACGCCGGTATGGTGCTGACGGGCGGTATGGCGCCCGGCAGCTGGAACGGGTGCGGTCCCGTGGCCATCGAGTGGTACAACGGGAACTCGGACGCGTTGCTGATCTGCATTTCCATGGTTATGTGCACTGAAAAACGACAGAGAAAAACACGCGGGAAAACCCCGTGAGCACATTTAAACGAGTCGACGCAACCGAAACGGGTCGTGGTCGTTACGCGTGCACCCCCCCGCCATCTGTCTAATGTTTTTTTTCCCGTGAGGTCGTCCGGACGGATCGGGACGTCCAACAACGATAACCAGGATTCGGGGTACCGTTTGAAAATGACAACGGGCGATTCTAAACGGTTTTAAACGCATCGTTTTCACACCTGTGCTGTTTCTAAATCATTGTTGTTGTTGTTGCGACAAAAGTGATGTATTCGGGTTTTCGTCCGATCTCGAAAACGTCTCGAAACCGCAACGACGGACGGACGGACGAGCCGTGTCAAGGTCGCCGCGGATCGGCCGGGGTCGGGGCAATAAAAACCTCGACGGGACCGTTTATTAAGCGACCAGGCCAAGAGATTTTTTCGTTCACCCCCCCTCTACCTACGTTTCTCAAAAAAGACGTACGGGCGGAAACGTGACGGTTTCGGCGGCACGCGTTATCGCGGCGAACACGGTCGTTTTTGACGTCGTATACGTACCGGGCGAGAAATACGACATGGTGTCGTTCGGTTATCACCGACGATCCGGTGGTCGACGGCGTCTGCGATTCGTAAAACGCGATCGGACGGACGGACGGACGGGACTGGCCGCGGTTCGCGAGACGGACGGACGACGCGTAATAATGATAATGATAATAATAGAGAGCCGGGGACCGCGTAAACGTCTAAATACAACACCGTCGGACGGGGAAAAAACCGTGTTCGCGCGTGTTATCTAATCGACGCGCGTCAGGGAATTTAACGCGCGGCCGGTGTGTATTTTCGTCCGGCAACCGTTGTCGTCGTCGTTGTTGTTGTTGGTCGTTCGCGGACGGGGCCGATTTAACGCGCGCGCCCGCGATAATTGCCGCGGCCCCCCGGCCGGTCGAAAGCGTTATAAACGAAAAATATACTCACGGTCTCGGCGGGTCGTCCGGCGCGCGACCGCATGCGAATCAGCTGTGAGCGCACTGCCCGCGTGTTCACGGCGTCCAGGACCAGTAGAAGACGGTTTAGAGTGGTGGCGGCGGCGGCGGCGGTAACGAGACGACACTCGCGGCGCAAGGCGCGGGCACGGTCATCGTCGTGACGCGCACGACGCCGACGGCGTGACGCCGGCCGGTCGCCGGTGACGGCGGCGTGGAACGACCGCGGGCGCGAACATCGCGGCACGGGACGACGGTGTCCGGTGGATATTTTTTCGGGATTTTTTTTCGGAATTTTTTTTTTTTTTTTTTTTTTTCCCCGATCGCCGCGACGAGGACGACGCGTGTGTTTAGAAGAAAAACGAAAAAAAAAAAAAAATCCGGGTTTTTTTGTTTTTTTTTTCGTGATTGTCACGAGCGATTTTATATTATTATTAATCCGACAGAGACGTCCCGGCGGAAAAAGAAAATCGGAAAAAAGCCGCGGGTCCCGATGACGGTGTCCGTGCGGGCCGGAGCGCGCGATGTGATGTGTGTGCGCGACGACACGGGGCAGCCGGCGACGGTGCTGGTGTGGTAGTGCCGTGCGCGGTAAAACACGACGGACGGGGCGAAATAATATATCGCGTGCGCGGCGCGCGCGCGCGTGTGTAAGAGACGTACTACGGCGGTGGTGGTGGTGGTTGAGCGCACGGTGTGTGCGTGTGCGTGTGTGCGTGTACGACGGCGGCGGCGACGACGACGACGACGACGACGACGACGACGACGTCGACGGCGCGGCGGCGGCGGCGGCGGCGGCGGTGGCGGCGGGGGCGGCGGTGGCGGTGACGGGGAGCGGTGCGCGCACCGCCGGCGGTCGGAGGGGGGGCGCCTCGGGGGGAAACATGAAACGAGTGCCGACAGAGTGACCGAGAGAAAGACTGAAATTTTCGAACGCCGCCGCCGCCGCGAGCGTGATCGGGCCCCGGGGCGCGCGTGTGTGCGTCCGCCCGTGGGCCGAGGGGAGGGCGTGCGGGTGTGCGACCCGCCAGCCCGATGACCACCGCGCGTATTGCGGCGCGGGCGGGCGGCACGACCCTCTGACGGCGGCCGGACGTACTAGCCGGATTCCCGTACGCGCGTACTCGATATATGCGCGTGTGTAGCGGCGGCGGCGCGCGCGTCCGAAAACGCGAATAGCTTCCGAGAATAATATTCATCCCCCACCCAACTACCCACCTCGCGCCGACGTGCCCGCGACAACTACCCCGTAGACGTGCGTGCGTGCGTGCGTCTTGGCCGGCCGGTCACGACGACAACTGCCGCCGCGTAATAATATATTCTGCACGTACGAATATAATTCGGTTCGATCAGTGGCGTGAAGTCGCGCAAAGTCCGATTGTTGGTGAGTGGGGGGGTCGCGAATCTCCGTATCGATCGTACGCTCACGCCGTACGGGTTCAGTGGACACCGCGGCGGCGGACTTTCGCGCGACACGCACGTCGGACACCTGGTCGCGCGGCCGTAACGCGCAGGAGACTTGTACGTTTACCGCTTTTGTTTGTTTTTTTCTTCTTCGAAAACGTTTTCACGGAAGTTTCCCAAAAGTCTTAGTCACCTGATTCGGCCGGCGCGTTTTGTCGCGAAGTCGGTTTTATTTTATTTATTTGTTTTCATTCCCAGGCTATGCACCACGTCCAGCCGGTTTTGTTCGATCGCGCGCCGGCCCGTGTCCGATTTACGTTAGTCGCGAAAAAACTCCGACCCGGCCTGGCCCTCCGGCGCGTCCCTGTCTTTCAATCGACCACGGCGCTCGCGACGTTTCCCATCGATTTATCGCCGCGTTATCGTCCGTAAACATTATCATCTAACGTGTCGTATAACGTACACTCGCGGAATTTACGGGCGCCCGTTCGTGTATGTTAATGTGTAAATGCGTTTCGCATAATAATAATGTTCTCCGGTATTTGGTTACCGTGTTACATTGCAATGCGAGCCGCGCGGTATTGTGGTAAGCCGGTGGTATCCGGTACACGCCGAACGTTTGGTTATCGTTTTTCTTCTTCCGTTCGTTTTCTTTCGTCGAACTCCAGAGAACATCGGTATTTAAGACGAAACCTGTGAAATAATTCGTTGTTGTTTGTTATGACGGTACGTTAGGTTAGGTAAATACGTAAACGTCGGTTACCGTATTAATCGGAGGAACCGATAAGTTAATAACCCAGCTCGGGACAGTTCGCGACGGAACGAGAGACGTTTGACGTTTTGGGTTTTTTTTACGTAAATTTGGGGTGTACGTGACCAGCAATGTGTTTTTGGTCCGGTGGTCGTTCTGAGGCGTTTCCGTCGGGCAGTCGAGGTACGCAGTGATGGGGGTGTGCGCGCGTAGAGGATGTGGTAGATCGTGTCAAGTGGAGGCTTAGGACACAGGTGGCCGACCCCAAATTACTGGGATAAAGGCGAGGGAGATGAAGAAGAGGAAGAAGAAGAATTAATACACATTGCTCATATTAAAGTGTTGTGAGGAGGGGTGTGTCACTGACGTACATCTCGTAGATACGAATGCGCGAATCGGATAGTTCCTATTTAAAACCGGTTAAAAACAAACCCTGTTTTTTTTTTTTACCAAAAAAACGCCTTACGCGTTTATACGGTTAACGTCCATCCGATTAACCCGAGCGATATGGTAGGTTAACCTAACCTTTTGCGTTTTTTCGGGTCGCCGTTGACACGTACCGGAACAGACCGAAACACGATCGCGCGTCCAACAGAAACCGAGCTAATTTCGAAACATTTTTTTTATTCAATTTTTGTTTACAAAAACGACTTTTAATCTCCTTCGAAATATTCTCCGTTGGATTTTTCTCCCGTCTGTTGTCGTTTTTTTTTTTCACTTCAGCGACGTTGGCAAAACGCTTGTCTCTTTTCGTTTGCAGGAATTTTTTTACCAATTTTTTTTACTGGTCGGGTGAAGCGCGCGGCGGTCGTACAATTTTTGGTCAAAAATTGGCGCGATTTTTAAACAAATTTGGCAGCCACCCGAACGTTTACCTAAAGTTCTCTGCACCGAACTCCAAATCATTCCAGATCTCTCCACAACTTGTAGGACGGTCCTTCCTGGACGATTTCACGAATTTCGTCGACATTTTCGTCCGGAGCGAGGTTGGTCGTCTACGTTTGCTCTCTTTCGAAACGGCAAAACCATTGAAACATTTGACATGTCCCCCTAAACTCATTGGATTTCAAGAGTTTCCGCGCCGCTGTTCACGACGATCGGCCACGAAACGACGACCATCACGGAAACATTCGCGCGAACCGATCGGAACCTCTTCCGACGAGGGTTCTCGACACACTGACACTGGCGGAGACGTCGCTCTACACGCTCCTACCGGCAAAAACCAGTTACTACACAAAAACTCCGCCCACCTTTCCGGTCAAACTTCAAAAAACGAGATCAGTTCTTGAATGAAAACGTTCATACGGAATCGAACGTTGTCGAAATTAACGTCATTCGTTTTGACGTGTGTCTAATACGAATGTAAAGTCTATACGTGTATTGTAATTTTATTTAGAGCTTTGACGGATGATAAGACTAACAAACTAACAGAATGATTGCAGATACGCTCGAAACTACAGGGTTTTTTTTCTTGTTATCACCGTCGGCTTTTGTTACGTTTGTTTCGTTTCGTTGTTCATTTACGTGCATGTACGCGGTGCGGTTTTCACAACGTGATTTCCTCATACTGACCGTACCGAACGCAGATCCGTATTCACGGTCGGACGTACACGTTTACGTGCCGTAGGGTTAGGCCTAACCTATAACCTAGGTCTCGACCGAAAGTCGACGGATCCGACGAGAGTGCGTTAGTGGACTAACGTGGTAACGACAATCGGACTCGCCGAGAAACGTGTCGTTATCACGAACGCACACACGGACGACGTCGCGCGTAAGTCCGAACGGCCGAGAAGCGTTTAAGCGTATAAAACGGTCGTCGGCGGGGGGCGGCGGACGACGCGACGCGGCACGTACTCCGTACGCGAGCGCGCGCGCGCTCGCGCGTGTGTGTGTGTGTTCGCGAATCGATAGCGGCCATACGCATATAATATAATTCCACGACGGTCGCCCTCTTCTTCGGCCTTTGTAACGCACACACGCCGTAGGTAACGCGCTCGTACGACGTATAATGTGCGAAATTTCCGTCGTAATCGCCCGCTCCTTCGCCCGCTCGGTCGCCCGCTCGGTCGCCGACTCGGCCGCGATCCGTTCGGTGCACGTGCGTTTAGTACGTCAAGACACCCGTGCCGTCTACGAAGCCGCGTCCGCGCTCGTCAGCTGCTACTACTGTCTCTTGATATTGAACTCTGTTTCGTCTGCCGCGTTTCCGCGCGCCAGGTCCCGTAAAAACGATACGAACGACTTTGCAATCCGCACAACCGTCGAAGCCGTAACGATACGAACACCACGTCCGTAATGGAACGAGCACGAAACGTATCGTCGCGCGCCTGAACCTGACCTAACCTAACCGAGTGAAGCGCGCGGCGTTTTGACGGCCGTGACGATGTTTTATAATCCGATCGGATTACCGCGAAAAAGCGAAAGTTTCACATATATATATGTATACACACACGTTTTGAAACTCTTTTCAGTTAGGAGGGCCGCGGTTAATTGCGCACCGCCGGGTGATGGGCGGCGACGACTTTTGGAGTGTCGACGGAGAGGTAGGGCGAAAAAAAGGTTAGGTTCGAATTAATATAGACCGTGACCGCGGAACGTCCGCAGCACTGTTTACACGCGTATTGTATTTAGGCCGCGGGCGTGAAGTTCACGGCGATCTGGCGATTTTTAACCTTTTGCGAAATCGTTTTTGGTAAAGAACAAAACGGCCGAACGGCAATACGCGCGCGCGCGCGAAATGACGAAACGCGAAAGGTCGGCGGACGGCCGTTATTTTCGGTTTCGTCACTTCGACTCGTCGCGTACATAATTATTATCAATTATCGGTCGAGTTTTATTACGCGCGATAGACCGAATACGTGTTTGTAAATCTACACGGTTGTCATCCCTACCGGATTTGTCCGTCGCGAAATATCACATTTTGAAACGATGTTTTGTTGTTTTTGCACCTCTCCAATCGTAATTTAAAAAAGATTTTCATTTTGAAAACGTCCGTTTTTCTTCGTCATAATCACGTTGATTAATATGTTGCACGTTTTCACCGCCAATTCGTACACACACACACATACACACAATATATATATATATAGGTTTTTTATTTTTTTGTCGACTGGAAATAACGACGCGACGTCGGACGAGTACCAAAAAGCGCACCTGTTAGCCGACGACGGGGAACATTTCGCGCGTCCTACATGAACCCGATAAGGGATTTTATTCACGAAAGTACTGGCGCAGTCCCGCGTACGGTTACGTAACAAACTGGCGTACGTGGTAAAACAATGTACTATTCGAATGATATTGTTCTAGGAGAATCAAAAAACGACAACGGTAAAACGTGGTCACGTTGACGGCAAAAAGAAAAAATTATAATTGTCCATTACGTTTTTTATGTGAACACGAATATCTTTTTAAACGTATACAACGATTTTAGTCGAAAAACGTAATCCAATTTATTAACACATCGAACTCAAATAAATAAATTGTGTCTACAAGACTACAAAACAAACTGTACGATTGATACGAATCAACAAATATATAAATTATGTTAAAAAAAAAAATGATAATATATATCATTACCCTACTACACTTCATCGAACGTAAACTCTTTTTTATTTAAATCGTCCGAAAAATGTATGAATAAATTGTTGCATTTGAATTCAACGTATACAAAAACCAACATTGGATTAATCTTATAATAACAGTTCACTCCGATCAACGTTATCGTGACCGTGTGACAACGTGATAATAATTGGCTGCAGAAAAATATAGTAGATCACACGTTTGTCACCGATGTCAAAAACAAAATATATATACGTATACTTTATAAAATTATGTTTATGCGTTTTCCGTACGCGGTCGTATTAAAATAAAAAAATAAAAAAACCCAGTACAAATCTGTACGATCCGATGTACATAATACATACCGAATATATTTAAACTCGTCTGCACGAGAAATAGAAACGTTCGACAAACATATACGTCATAATCATATACGTTACCGGTGAAATGAATTGAAAGAAATTCAATACCTACCTGTAACAGCAGGTCGAATGAACATTAGAAAAAAAAAAAGGAGAATAGATTTCCGATGAAATAAAATGAAGTATCTATATACACGACGAAATGCCTATATAAGGCGGTCTATTGTACGTAAAACACACACGAACGCGCATACGCGGAAACTCTATTTTAAACATATATGTGTGTGTGTGTGTGTGTGTGCGTGTAGAAGTCAACAATTTTATGCTTTTGACAAACGTCATGTATTTTTCGGTTATATTCAGATGTTGTTCACCGTGTTTTACTTAATAACATGTATACCTGAGAACGTACGTGTGTGTTAAACGTTCGAAAATGCCCTCATTCATTTGTCGTAACTTTCTCTTGCGTACATTTAAGTGCGCGCGTTAAACCATCGTTTTAAACGAAACAAAAAAAATCAAGGTTAAACAATAACGAGAAAATTCCGCAGTTTAAGTTTCGTACGATTTTTATACATACACACGCACGCACCCGTTATTCGGATAATCGTATTACAGTTCTTATGTATACGTCGTAGTCCGCGACATCAAAGTTCTTTAATTGATTTCATCTACTCGGGAAAAAACGCGATTAAATTACATCTTGGTTAAAAAAAAAAAGTATTAAAAACGAGCTTACGTCCAGCTTAGTTGATTTTCACGTTGTTTTCCTATACGTCCAATAACGGTGCAAACACGTTTTTTGAACACAATCGATATACGCGTGTTATCGGACGTCCCGCGGAGGTTTACCGGTACGGTATATACCTTTATATATAGTGGACAGTCATGGGGAATTGAGAAACGTCCGCCGTCGAGAAAACTTCGAAAATAGTGGGACGTTCGTGAGGAATTACAAAAATGTCCGTCACAGGCAAATATTATCATGTACACAAACAATTTTTGGTCGCGCACGCGTTTAAAATCGATATTATTCGTTATGCGTAATTCATAAAAAGTCAGCTATTATACCGCGATATATATATATTAATTAATTATTCGTTATAAGTATGTGTTTATGTACAATCAAAAGAAGAAAAAAAATCGGTTATTTATTTGTTTACTGTTTTGAGCAAATGTTTTCTGTTCTTCGCAATGGATTTGCAAATTGGCAATCACGGAGCACGTTGTTTATTTTTAAAATCGTTTATTGTTTTCGGTTGTACGCGGACTCGTATTCCTCGTCGTGTCGGTACCGGTTTATTCTTCAGTCGATTACAATCTATCATATCCGATATTGTTAACGTATCGTCTTCTGTGACGAGATTGTCATCTGCGTAAAAAATCCGACCGTCAGTTTGAACACGGCACTCGGTACGAGTTCGGAGAGTACGTCCAAATTTTCATATTTTCATATTACCGCCGTGATATTAAACCGTACGTATTCCGTCGATACAAACGATATCATTTTATATTTCGTCGGAAACAGACGGACGTACTCAGCCTCCACGCGCGTTATCCCCTTCACCACCACCACCACCACCACCCTCAATTCAACCGACGTCTGTAAGTACACGACAACGATCCCGTGCGTGTGCATTTATTTCGCCGGCACGAGCGCGACCGCGGTGTTCGATCGCAGTACGTCGGGGTCGACGGTCTTAAAGGGAAAGACGGGTAACCCGTTCGAGTGATCGGGTGCTAGGCGAAAATATCGTTACGCCTAACCACCCCTAACGTACAAGCGCGATAATCACAAGAATAAGAAGCGTCCGGTTGACGGAGTTAGGTTAGGTAGCCGAGTGGTCTGCCGACCAATACACGTGTATTCTTTTTTAACAATCGATCAGTCAGTCGGTCGGTCATCGATCCTATCTTCGTCCGAGCTCCGACGGACCGATTCATGGGAAAACGCGTCCTGACGACTTCGTACTGTTGTACGTCGTCGAACTCGTATGTGTCCGGGGGGGGGGGGGTTTAGACAACGACATAACTACCATTGTACACGTGCGCGCCGGTCGTCAGTAAAACGTGGCGATTTTTATAGGAAACCTTACGGACGCATCACACGTGCGCGTTCGGGAACGTCCTCGTTTCGTCGAAACGCCTCTCGAGGCAAACGGATTCGGACGGACGCACAAAAGACGGGACGGCGCGCGCCCGGAACGTATCTATTATCGGATCGTATTGTGCGTGGTCGTCATTTCGTACGTCCGCTCGGACAGCTCCATGTCCCTGGCCCCCCCACCTCGGAATTTCGACACCAAAATAATGTCATTCGTTTGTGCTTCGTTTGTGCACGTTTGTGCTTTTTATCCCATCGTTTGTGCTTAAGTCGTTCCCGAGTTATCGGACTTTCAATGTGGGGGGGCTGGAGACATGCTCAGCCCCCCCACCTCGGAATTTTGATTCGAAAATTATGTCATTCGTTTGTGCTTCGTTTGTGCACGTTTGTGCTTTTTATCCCATCGTTTGTGCTTAAGCCGTTCTCGAGTTATCGGACTTTCAATGTGGGGGGGCTGGAGACATGCTCAGCCCCCCACCTCGGAATTTTGATTCGAAAATTATGTCATTCGTTTGTGCTTCGTTTGTGCACGTTTGTGCTTTTTATCCCATCGTTTGTGCTTAAGCCGTTCCCGAGTTATCAGACTTTCAATGTGGGGGGGCTGGAGACATGCTCAGCCCTCCCACCTCGGAATTTTGATTCGAAAATTATGTCATTCGTTTGTGCTTCGTTTGTGCACGTTTGTGCTTTTTATCCCATCGTTTGTGCTTAAGCCGTTCCCGAGTTATCGGACTTTCAATGTGGGGGGGCTGAAGACATGCTCAGCCCCCCACCTCGGAATTTCGAGTTTAACGAGCGTCTTCTAACTTACCCAAACATTTATACACAGAATCACCAATTTAAAATGTTAAGTCAATTAGCTCATCCGTTCTTTTAAATATTTTGTGTTTTATTGAAATTGATGAAAAGATGAGATACTAAAAGATTGTAAAGGAAAAAAAAAAATAACGTTGATAGATTTTAAATTTTAATTAATTAATTAATTATTATTTAATACATAATTAAAGGAAATTTACATTTTTTTGTTTTTATGAAATTCGGTGCTGGGGGGATGTACCTACCGATTAATGACGTATTAAAAATAGTATATGTACATTCCTATCGTGAACTGGGCTTTACGTGAAAAACTCGAAAGTCCCGCTATTTATGATTCTTTGCTACGGGATATGTTTTATTTAGATTGCTTCCATACCATTGGGATATTAAGATAATGAATTGAAGAAAAAATAAAATAAATATTAGTAATAATTAATTTAGTAATTATATCAACTAATATATTCAGTATACATATATACGTGATCGGCTGATCTCAAATATCAAATAAATAATCTCAAATATACATTTGTTTTGTCAATATACCCGGTTTTGTTCATAGTTTGGATTATAGAATTTAGAATTAAGAATTTTAATAATAATAATAATCCAAAAGTTTAAAAATATTGAAGTTCATTTTAAAAGCAATTTAAAAATAATTCCATATGAGTACCATTTTTTATTATTGTGTAATCACCATATTTGTTTACAAAATTATTTTACAAGAAAAATGTTTTCACTGGCTATAATCATAATTATTAAAAAACCAAATTTTATATTATATGCGGTAGAACACAAATAATTTTATATACTATAATGTGTAAAAATCTTATTTCTTAATTACAACTACAACCAGATAAACTTTTTTTTTTGGTAAAATTGTGTGGCATCCTTTTGAATAAAAAAAAGCGTATAAAAACCAGTCACTCTCGTTTAATCATGATTTAAGGATACTAAAATTATTAATAAAGACATTAATACAATTATTATTATTATTATTATAGATATATAGGGTATGTGATGTGGTTTATGTTGATAAGTATTGTATACATATATATAATATATTTTATTAATTTACTAAGCATTCTGATATTCTATTTGTGTGTGTGTATTATTTGAATAACACTTGATTTATAAGTATTTAAAAAATATAATGATTATTTATCATATTACACCGGCTCTTGTAGTTGATGCACGTTCTACAGGCCTTTTACGTAAATAAGTATTTTGCGTTCATAATTTACCCGTAATATTGTTGTTTAAATTATGTATTAAATAATCAAAAGTGGATACTATTTTAACTGATAATATATAGTTTAACAGTTAATCCAACCTCAATACCGACATCTAACTATATGTATTGGTGTGTGTATTGTTTAAGTGACCTTTCTCCTGCAAATGGACAGGACACGTGCCATTGTACGTACACCGCGACTGCGACATTTACAAACGTGGCTTCCTTTTCTTTTCCTTATCTGCTTATCCGAATGAATTTATGCCTACGTCTAAATAGTTGTATTTGTCAAATCATTTGGTAAATGTATACCACCACCATATTATAGTTTATAAAAACATTGATAAAATCATAATTGATATAATATTTTAAGTGTGTTAGTGTACGTATTTTGAAAAGAATACACAACACAAGAAAATTATTTAACGAATATTGTGTTCACAACCAGTTCAGCATTTGCGACTGTTCTATCTACGGAGTATATTATTGTGTTATAATTGTATTAAATTTATTATGCTATTTATTACTTGTATTACAGTAATATTAAAATTATATTTGATTCTACAAATATTTTGGTAAGTATACATATAAATTATTCATTAACTTTATATTTATTTTAAAAAATTTTTAATTTAATGTATATATATATATATATATATATATATATATATATATATATGTCCATTATTTAAATTAAGAAGACGTCATACACCAGGTTTTTAAAAAATTCTATATAGGTGATTTTAGAGATTTTTAAGAAAAATTAAACATATTTCAATTTTTTTTTTATTTTATTTTTAATGGTTATAACTGAAGACTAAAAATTTTTGCATTCGCAGATTTTTTTCTAAAGGTTAAATGTTATTATGTTGTTAAAATTAATATCATATAAACGATTCCACATAATATTAATTATAAACTATTATTTTACTATTGTAATTTTTACTTATGCAATTTGAACTAAAATATTAATAATAAACAACTACAAATCATATTCAGAAATACGTATTTAAGATACAAATAATAGTATTTATTGGCATAGGCATGAAGTCCCTTGAATAATAATATTAAGAACATATACAAAATAAATAAATAATATAAATTAAATATTTACATGAATACATAAATAAATAATTGTATCATCCTCTATAATTTCCTCATAATAAAAAAAATTGCTATAAGAATAAATACTGTACATACACTTCGGAAGTATGTTAATTGAACAAGGTATTTAAGAAAGGGGGGAGCTGACATAAAATCTAAAACAAGAATAGAATTTTGATTTGCGAATTCTAAAAACCAATTTGCAATTTTTTCCAATTAATTTGCTAAATATTGACATCGGTTTGGAGTCGATCGGACAAAGTGGGGGAGCTAACTTCATGGGCACTAAAATATTATTAAAAATTCATTTATAACTAAAAAATAAAAAATAAAAATTTTTAAAAACACAATTTTCTAAAAAATATACCCAAAATTCACTAAAAAGAATAAAATTAATTGCTTTGCACATATAATTGAAAAAAATTTCTCAACAAGTAAATAATTCAGTGAAAAATTAAAATTAAAAATGTGGGCGCTAACATATAATTTTTCGACAAATATTATAAATACTACACATTGAACGAATTCATCATATTTTAAAAAGAATATTAAATACACTACACTATACATGCACCAATTTACATTACATGATACATATACTAGCTTTCTGACAAATATTATACTACACATAGAAAAAAATTTTCGTATCGAAAGAAGATAGTAAATTTACTGCGCCACATATAATACAATTAGTACACATGAATACATGACTACACTTTGTAAGATTTCATATAGGAGAAGAGTATCAACAAATAACATATCAGCGTCCACACTTTTAATTTTAATTTTTAATGATAAAATTTTTCACTGAATTATTTACTTGTTGAGAAAATTGTTTTCAATTATATGTGCAAAGCAATTTATTTTATTCTTTTTAGTATATTTTTTAGAAAAATGTGTTTTATAAAAAAAAATTTAATTTTAATTTATTATTACATTTTTACAACTTAAATAAATATTAAAACCAATTAAACGTAACTTCTATATCTGTATGTATTCCTTTATATTTAATTATAAATAAAATTATAAATTTTAAAAATAAATTTTAATCAAATTTTAAATTAATATAATTTAAATTATTTTTTTATCTTTATATTAATATACATTAGTATAATATGAGAATCCACTTTTTTTGTACTTGAAATTACCGTATTCTTTCTCTGGATAAATTTTTCTGGCATTCCCATTGATATTTTATTCTTTTACAATATATTATGTAATGACCCACTATTGAAATATTGTTGCTACAAATATAATCGATTACTACTATAAGTATATAACTAAAATAAAAATGGTCGGTAACATATTATAAATATTGGATAGATAATTATTAAAGTCATGAATTATTAGTATTTACTATTATTTTTCATAATAGCCTTTCTTTATTATTTAGATTGTTGTGAGAATTCAATCGAAATGCCTAAAAAATCTAAATTTAATCCTGATGAACTTCTTGAAATAATTAAAAAATATAATGTTTTTAATGAAGATTCAAATCATTTAAAAGGGCCTAGTCATGAATGTTGGTTTTCAATACAAAAGGAATTAAATCACAGAATTGATGCAAAATATATTTATACAATAGTTTTACAAAACAGATATGGCATTGCTGATAAAATAGAGAGAAAATCCCAAACTCTACCACAGACACTTAAAATATCTCCAAATAACAAAAATACCATTCCATTTGATGTTGAAGAATCGTCTGACAGTCTATCTCAGTCTAACTCATTAGGAAAAGAAGATACACTCAAAATTTTAAACTTCAATATTACTCTTTCACCTGATGAATGGAACAAATTATTTGACCAAGAACCAAAATATTATAATCGAGCAGATGGAAAAAATGTTTACCGTTTGTACTATACATTAAAATCATTTAAATGGACATCTATTATTACTGAACATTTTTATGAACAAACCAAACTTTCATGTTGTATTACATACAAACGAACAAAAGTTTATCCTCACGGAGATGTATTTTTGAAAATAAATGGAATCTGTTCTTGTTGCAATAGTATTTTGAAGGGGAATTTATTAAATAAACCAGAGGAAGGTTCTAGAGTTATTATAAGATGCACATTGGAAGGGCCCTATAAAGAATGTATTATAAGGAAAAAAAGACGAGTGATTGGTGAAAAAAAAGATTTTTTTTTAGACAAACTTTTAAAGCAAAATATGTCAGCAGCTTATATACAAAGGTTAGAAGCTAAACAAATAATGGAGTATGGTGATCCAGAACCTAGTCATTTACCAACATTGAATGCGTTACGTGTAATGAAGTATAAAGAAAATAAAAAAAATCGTTTAGATGAAGACCAGATTTTAGCCATAACAATAATGAAAGGATCTTCTCCTTATAACAATATACTTCGAGATATTGGCTACGATAGGTTTTTTTTACATTATTGGTCTGCTCCAGAAGTGAACTCGTATCGTAATTATTGCAAAAATACTAAAATACCAACAATAAGCATTGATGCAACCGGTGGACTCATTAAAAATATTAATTTGATATCTGGTCGTCATACAGGTAGTTTATTTCTTTACCAAATTTGTGTTATGGATTATATAAGTAGATCCCAATTTTCGGTTGCTCATATGATTTCTGAACGGCATGATAACAATAGTATTGCTCACTGGCTTACTGAGTGGATAAGAAATGGAATCACTTCTCCAAAAATTGTAATAGTAGACCAATCGTTAGCATTAATGATAGCAGCAGTTAGAACATTTACACAATATTCAAGTCTTAGCAAATACATCGACGTTTGCTCATCTCTAATTATGAATGAACCCGGTTCTGAGATACCTTTATGCATGGTTAGAAATGATTTTAACCATATTATGCATCTCATAAGTACATGGCCTGAAATAAGATCAAGTACATTTAGAGTCAAAAATTTTTATATGAGGTCTATTGGATTAATAGTTGTGAGTACTAAATTTACGGATATAAAATACTTATTACAAATGATTTTTACCGTTGCTATCCATGAAACTGATGGGAATAATTATATAAATGAAAATACACAATGTGAAATAGCAAAAAAATATCTAAAAACTCGAATTTCTACCCATGAAGATACAATTGATTTTACTGAAACAATTATAGATATTGATAAAAAAAAAGATGATACAATTTTACAAGAAGATGAAGAAGAACTAGTTATAATAAATGAATCAAATAAAACAATTTTTAATGAAATTAAAAATATTTATGACAATGCTATTGAAAGTTCAAAATATAAACTAAATAATACAGGTGATCGAGATAACATGCAGTTTTGTCCAGCGATTGCAAAACGTTTACTAGACTTTTGTAAATTAATACCATGTTGGTCAGCAATAATGATACCAATTTTTCAGTATGGAAGATTAACACAAACAAGTTGTTCATCTGAGAGTTTATTCAAAGATTTGAAAACTATTGTATTTAAACATAAGACTTTACCACTAAGGCTTGATGAGTTTATAAAAATACATATTCATTCCATATTGGGTTCAATGAATATTTTAGCAAATAAAACAAAATACACAAATAATGAGAAAATAATTAATAGTGATGTGAACGAAAATAAAGTAATAAATGAAGATCAAATAGCAATATCTGAGAAATCAAAAAGAAAACATTTATCGACATATGATGATCCTACTGTTTTGGAAAATTGGAAAGGATTGGGATATGAAGATGGAAAAAAAAAGAAAAAAAGAACATACCTAGATAAGGACCCAAATATATTATATTTCAACGATATTAACCATACTAAAAGTAGAGCACTTGGAATTCTTAAAAATGGAAATTTTTCCGATCTTCGAAGCATTCAGATTGAAAACAAAATGTTTACAGTAATTAATACATGTGCATTTGACAGCATTTTTCAAATAATGTGTAGTTCTTATGCTGACAGTAATATTTATGCTAACTGGGTGAATTGTAATATAACTACTTGTATGTTTTTTGAATTAATAGCAAATGCTTTAAGAGATGGTATTAATTCACAAACTTATAAAAAAAGAGCATATATTTTAAAACCTATCGTGTTACAATACAAATCATGTAAAGAGACGCCAGATGGTTTAATCATATTAGATTCTTCATGTACTGTCAATTATCTATTACAAAAACTTTTTGAAAAATATCCATCATATATAGAAGAAAGAGAATGTGTAGATTGTGGTAGTAAGCAAACAAGGTCATGCACCACGATAACTGCAAATTTGCCAACTGAAAATATACAGCATTATTTGACGGATGTTCTCAAAATGGAATTTGAAAATAATAAAGAATGTGTTATATGTAAATCAATATTAAGAACAAATATGATCCCCGGAAATCATTTATTTATTGAACCTGTTCTTAGTACAATTGAATTTGGAAAAAGAAATTTAAATTTTGATTTACAAGTCATTTTGAAGGACATTCCGACTACAATTAATTTATTTAATAAAAAATATACTTTAAGAGGTCTTATTAACTTTATATCACCCAAATGCAAAAGCATGGATGCAATAGGTCATTATGTTTCATACAATTGGAGAGAAGTTAATAATAATTGGGAACGATGTGATGATCTTTTAAATACTATACGACACGTACGAGCATCAACTGTAGTAAATTGTCAATTCATAATATACACTCTATAAACATTTATTTTATGTTTTATATTTACTTTCAATATTTTATGTAAGAGTTGTTATATTATCATTTTAAATAATTAGGTATTTTATTTTATTAACATTTATATGTAAATAATAAATATAATATATTTGGTTATAGGTATATTTAATATTTATATATGTTTATGGTTATACATTTATACATAATGTATTATATTTTTTAATTTATTCTATGTATATTTATGTTTATGATATCCTATATTTTATAAGTTATGTATCAGATATGTGATTTCTTTTATTCATTATTTTAATTTTATTACATTTTTATATCATGCTATATTATATAATATTCATATAATATTCAATTAATAATTAAGGTAATATACATTTAGTTATTTATATGTGGTTTTATTTATCTAAGATGAAAAAAATTATCCATATTTTAACTACACTCTGTCCTATTAAATAAAAGTAAAGAGTACAAACACTACAATCGGAACCAACATAAAATGGTTAAACCATATACCAATTACTGTACTGTATATTATTTACATATTGCTCTTAAAAACATTGAAAATTAAATTCAAAAACAATTTCAAATAATAAACATCGTATACTATCTAATATAAAAATACATACTCATTAAAAATATAAATTTAATCAATTTTACTAGACCGGTAACGTTAGGGTTTAAAAGAAGATATTAAAGAACTCGTGATTTGCAGTCTTTAGGTAGATTTTTCTTACACGTTTTACAAAATAAACACAAACAATGGGATAAGAAGCACAAACGTGCACAAATGAAGCACAAACGAATGACATAATTTTCAAATCGAAATTCCGGGGGGGGGCACATTGAAAGTCCGATAACTCGGGAACGGCTTAAGCACAAACGATGGGATAAAAAGCACAAACGTGCACAAATGAAGCACAAACGAATGACATAATTTTCGAATCGAAATTCCGAGGTGGGGGGGCTGAGCATGTCTCCAGCCCCCCCACATTGAAAGTCCGATAACTCGGGAACGGCTTAAGCACAAACGATGGGATAAAAAGCACAAACGTGCACAAACGAAGCACAAACGAATGACATAATTTTCGAATCGAAATTCCGAGGTGGGGGGGCTGAGCATGTCTCCAGCCCCCCCACATTGAAAGTCCGATAACTCGGGAACGGCTTAAGCACAAACGATGGGATAAAAAGCACAAACGTGCACAAACGAAGCACAAACGAATGACATTATTTTGGTGTCAAAATTCCGAGGTGGGGGGGCCAGGGACATGGAGCTCGCTCGGACGACCGACCGCCACCAGATCTCGGCGTGAGGTTAGGTACCTCGTACGCGTGTAGAGCGGCGGCAGGTCGCACGGTTCGCAAGAGGGACCGCCGGCTGTTCAATTCCGTCGGCGTCGGGTCCCCGGAAGTCGACGTGTTCCGTGTCGTTTTTCATACGCGACGACACGGTGGGGGGTTAGGTGTCGCCGGAACGCATTCGATCGAACGTCCCACGACGCTGTACGTGCTCGCGAACACGAGAAATCGTTTGTTTTGGTTTTACGCGCGGACAATGAAAAACACGAATCCGAACATCATTTTGCTCATAACGTCGAACTCGTACGACACATTTGAAAATATTGTATTCATAAACGCTTGATGGGGGGTGTTGTTTTCGAAAACGAAAATAAAAATAATATACGCGTTTTCGATCGTATTTTTACGCTGTGAACTCTTGTGTTCGTGTTGTTCAACACTGTTGATTGTGACCACATTACGTTACAATTGTGGTCTTGCGATTCGTCATTATCGTACGGGTTGTACTAGTGACATCGCCAAACGTCGCGGGGCCAGACCGATCACGATTCGGTTCAAATTAAATACGTTTACCGTACATCGATCAATGAATTGCCACGTTTTTTCATTAAATCGTCGATAAACGATCGTCGTTAGGTCTCTCGCCTCTCTGCCGCGGTTTAAAAACGTCAAACGATTACGTCTATAAAAAAAGGGTGTTGTCGTACGCGCGACAAGAAAACGGAAACGGATCGCCGCCACGACGTCTGACGACGTAACGGTGTTTCGGCATACCCAGCAACGAACCCAGGATTATTTCCAACGGAGCTCCTAGAACAATATGAAAAGAAATACAATAAAATTAAAACGTAGCGTTAAACAAAAAAATATATATATACTCTTTTGATGTTGATAACCATAAAACAAAAGAAACCGCAAAATCGATCGACGAAGGATCTAATCGACGTCGCCAAACATTTCAAATCATCTTGCACGCTTTTATAAATACTCAAGGGCGACGGGGGGGAGAGATCTGGACCCCCGGCGTCCCGCCCACCCGGTCGCGACGCTGTGGCACACGCGACCGAGTGACGGAATAGAAATCGCACGTCATCGTGTAGAGAACGACGGGAATTCCGTTGCACCGGGTTGCACGCTACCTGCACCCAAAGAACACGTACGAATCCACGATAACGTGACGTTTTCACGAGCGTGATTACACGCGGATTTAACGCGTATTGACGGTTTTCGTTTGGCGTCCGCCAAAACAAAAGGACGAGAAAAGACGTTTCGAGTAAGCGTTCGCTCGTCTTCGTCCACGGATCACCGTGATAACGCGAACGGTACGATTTCCGGTACGATTTCCGCGCGACGTTGCGGAACCCGACTGGTCGACGACCGCCGGCGTCTGGACAGAGAACGTACCGTCACAGTGAAACGTCTCTTCTGTCACACTGCTCCGTTCTGTGCGAGCACGACGACGACGACGTTGCTGCTAGATCGTACGGTATAGATCGCCGGAAACGAGTCTCGGGGCTCCGTGTCTCGCGCCGTTTCCGGGTTACGTTGTGCGTGCGTTTCGTGCCGATTCGATCGAATCCGCCGGCCCGGGGGACGAGACGAAATCGTTGTTGGACGGGGACCTAACCTAACACGGACCGACGCGGAAACGACGTCACACGGAGTGATTAAACGTTTAACGATTCGAGTCCGATAGCGAGATTCTTTTTTGGGGAACATACGCGTGGACGGCGGGAAAAACTCTCGCTCTGATATCGTTATATTCCCGTTCGTATTGTCCAGTAAACATGCCGGCAACGCGGTTACGGTCCTAGAATAATAATAATGCGAGAACACCCGATGTGTACAATATAGACGATTTTTGCGTTTTATCATTAAAACCGCAACGTACGGTTAAAAAAAAACTCAATCGACTTCAAAAAGACTAATCGACGTTTATCCGTCGCACAATTCTCCACTTTAGAAACGCTCGAGGGGACGTCCACTGACGCGTACACACGTCGCGATCGATGACATTTTGTCACGTTTTCTTTTGCCGGTGCCGCGAGTGACCTCGACATTTCGATTTCGTGATTTCGACCGGGTTTCGGTTCGTATGGACATTATCACGACGCGCTTCGACGTTCTCTGTGATTTGTATACAAAACACTTTGCACGGCAATCCGATGATTTATCGGCGGGACTTTAAAAAACGGCCCGGAGATCCATCGGTACGCACGGCCGCCCGGACTCCTGGACCGCGTCACACGTTGGAAATCTGTTCCGCGACGGATTACGTCCGATAATACACTGTGCACTACAACCGTGTTTGTACGTACCTAACCCCGGGGGGAAGTTTTCGGGTTTTATTTTGCCGACCCTTCTTCGTCTCGCGGCCTGACCGGCGGTGAAGTTTTATTGTCGGCCGAAAGCGTTTTCGCGGGCTCGCTGCCTACACGCACGCACGCACACACACACAGCACGTGGCGTTTATTATATAATTTCCAGTCGACGCGTTTTGTTTTTATTTTTATACCGGTTAAGCCGATAATGAAATAGACGAGTCGCTCGTGTCGACTTGCACGACGCGGTTACAACGTTTTGATAACACGCGATTATAACACGAAATTCGGAAACGATATCGAAAGACCGGCCCGCTATTTAAAAGCACGGGAATCAAATAAATACATAATCGGATTATACGGTCCGCGTGCAGTTGATCCTTTTGAAAAGCCCGATCGTTTATATAAGATTTCACGACAGATGTTATAAAAAAAAAGAACATCTAACGGCAGCCGTTTATTAGCAACATCACTGGACCATTTAACAGCTTATACGATACGTATATATATATACGTCGTGTTGTGAAGCCCCAGGAAAATTTTGAACTGCGCGGAAGCTCATTTCTTTCCAGCGATTTGATTTTCGTTCAATCCGCGTTCGTTTTGTTTCCGGCGGGCTGGGTCTCGCGTTTTACAGACGCCCGATTTCAATGCGAAATACTAAAATTCGTACGTGTCGGTGTAGACTTGAAATCGCAGTGTTTTATAAACGGCACGAGCGTCGCGACATAGATGTCGTAGTAAGTAATCATACGCGTGCCGGCCGGATTCGCCATAAGAAATAAACAAAAAATTAGATCTCTCTGTGAACTTGCCGAATTCGAACAACATCTGGTTTTCTCGGTCTCGCGGGCATACGCGTGGACATGTTTCGAAAACGAAAGACACGATGGTGTGCCACGATGGCGGTTCGAATCGTGGGCTTCGGACGACGTAAAATCGTTTACCCTTGTCGTTTCGCGTCGACGACAAAAAATACCGGCCGCGCGCACGTCGTTAAATTTACGGCCAAGTTGCATTTCATGGCAATCCAAAACACTCCACCGTAAACGGGCGCGACGTCTATTCGGTTTTGTATTTTTAAAGTATACAACAAATACGTTAATAATCCGTTAGTTGCGCGTTATAAAACGTCGATTTGTACGGAAAACAATATACGAAAAGTGAGTGAGAGAGTGTGTGTGTGTGTGTATACACGCGATACGAGAGATAATAACGTTCGTGTTATGTCGGCGAGTTAAAAACTCGTTTTTCCAACGCAACGTGATGTCTAGCCGTAGCACGTTTTATTCGTAATCATATTCGCGGGGAGACCGTGACGCCCGTGAAACGACGCCGGACATGGATCCAGCGTTCGTTGTTCCGGTAACGAAAAATCAATGAAAAATCACATCCGCCCGTCGTCACAAACCGACGGCCGGCGATCGGCCGAAGTATGGAGGTTACCGGTCAAGTCGGATTGTCTTTGATGACTGCTGGTTTTTGCTTCAGTCGACCCAAACGGTCGCGGCACGCGGAGAATCGTTACGTATATTAAAACGCTGACGGATCAAATGGCTCACGCGAGACGACGACACACGGCAAAACGGTCTGTCTTCGTTGTTGACAATAGACGTGAGCGCGATCGTCGTGAAGAACGACGAGTGCACATATTGTGTTCTAAATAATTTTTTTTTTGGAATATCACGGAATTCGCCGTATCGTCATAACCGTTCTGGAAATCGGCGGGTTTCCTTTTAATATCGTTTTAACGACGTAAAAAAGGTTCGCGGCGTTTTTAATCCGATTGTTGTCGACTGCTTTTTAAAACGTTTCTATTATTTCCCGCGGTAATCGGACCTGTAATTAGTTTATTACCCGTGGTCACTCGTCTCGACCCCGTGCGCCTTAAGCTCGTCAGGTCGCTCCTACATAACGTGTACTCGGACAGTTTTATTGTTCCGGGGGTAATTTGCCGCGCTCTTTTCTTGCCGGACGTTTCACGAGTCGACTATGTAAAGTGTCTGGTATACAATCGATAAAAAAAATACGTCGCGTTCACAACAAACCATACACGACATCGATGCCGTTCGAGTTCGCAAACACGCGCGTCGATCGTCCCAATCAATCGGTGACGTACGCGTTTCTAAAATAAACCCGACGCGCAGCGCGATAGTCGTCTGGTTGTTCTGCCAACGCCGAATTCCCCTACATCATTCCCGTCTATGCGTTTTCTCGATTTTCGACGAAAAATACGTGTGCAATTTTAAGCCCCTCGTGTGGAAAATCTCGGCCGTGTACCCGTTAATTTATTTACGACTACATCACTGCCCCCCACAAATCATAAGTATGCGGTAACACAGTTCGACCGTACGAGACAAACAACGCGTACGGACCGTGTGCGTGTTTAATCATTGGAATAATCGTCAGTTATTAGCCCGCTGCGCCGTGTCGTTTGAGGTACAAACGTCAGTGGAACTGACAGACGTCGAACATGAAAAATGTCGAAGGTTCGCCACCCTTTTCGGTTCGCGACAAAAAAAAAAAAACCCCCCCCAGAAACCCGAAAACAATCAACACGTTCTAATTCAAAGGTACGCTATTAGATTAATCGTCGAGGTCCCGCTCATTACGGAGGTCCTAAATTCAAAGTGTATCAAACAAAGGAATTGTTTATAAAAAAAAAAAAATCGTAATAGATTCAAACTCATAATACGTATATACGAGTATATACGTAAAATACTTTGGAGTGTAATTTATTTACATTTATACAGCGAAAGCGTCAAAGCCCTAACAAACCTTTTTTTTTTTTTTAAAAAAAGGTTTTAAAATGTAAAAAAAAAAAATAATAATAATCAAGATCAGAAACGTTCATTAAAACTTAGGAGATGGCGAGACGAGAATAATTATCTATCTACGATTATTGTCCTCTCGTAATGTATATTCCTACATTGCTCGATAAAATAATGATTTAAAGAGTATATATATATATACATTGAACTTAAATTTTTTTCTCTCGGACTTCACTCAAGTGAAAATACTATAAATAATTCATTGTTGAAAATCTCGATTTTGCGGATCGCAACCGCATGGTATACGAGTGTTACGTATGTTTTTCGTGTTTCAACGTGATAGGACGACGTTTCAGGCGCATACCTACCAACACGTACATGTTTATTTTTTAAACTGTTTCACAAACATACTTTCTAAAAAAAAGATTAATTTATATAAATTATTCGTTAAATAAACCGAATCGCAAAAGAATAAAAAAAAAAATGAACACACACAGTGACGATTTTATAAACGTCGTCGTCGATTATATGTATTTCAAACTTTTTGTTTTTAACACGTGTAATTTTCGTAAAAAGATAAGCTACTCACACGAGTCTGATTGTAAAACGATATTATTCGATTTGGCGATACGAAAATGACACCGTTGTTCGCGATCTTTCGGTTTACGGTGTGACGCGATTACATGCGAACATATCATGTTCATATTGTTGTCACATTCGTTTCTGTTATCGATAAAACGGTGTCGTCCTATTATTTAACGCGTAACAATAAAGTGATTTATTTTCGGGTTAAACTGTTAGTGTAAACACAATTAATATATATATAAATATATGAATTTTTATTTCGACGATTCGCATATTGAAAATCGCAATTATATTATATCGTTCTATGCGCGTACTCGGCAATCGATAGACATTAAGAAAAAAAATATATATATATATTTAATCAATTAACTATATACAGCACAGTTGTTGTTCTCGTTACGTGATAATACCCAATATATGCATAAAGCGTATGCATTTTGTGGTGCCGAAGTTTGAAAGAAAAAAATGATAATAATGATAATAATTCTGTTCTCCGTCCAGTCGTAATCAATTGGCCATCAGAAACCAGTAATTTTTCTTATCTTTTAATCCGCGCGTTATTTTATTCTCAGGCGAATCGTTCGACGTTTCCGAAACTCGTTATCGATCACGTTACGAAACAAGAAACGAACGGTCCGTCGTTGGTGTCGTTATAATTTCGTGGCCACGACGTGCACTCGTCTTGTAATCATTGTTATACCTGCACGCTTAAAAGCCTCTGTTACTGTTGGACTGCAAATAAGAATCTGGATATTTTATCGACTGTCCATTACCCCTTAGTCGCGGTGGAGATTAAAACTTATCCACCAGTTGCCGGCGTTTCATTTTTCCGTAACTGTTTTTACAAGTCAAAACGTCAACGAGTAACAATCAGGTCCCAGGAAAACGTGCGAGATTAGAGTGTTTGGAGCGTGGGTCAATTTTTGACGATGACTGTCGTAAAAAACACGAGTTAAAATGTGCCAAAAGCGTTTCGGCGCTCCGCATAATCCATTCGAAGCCGGCGGAAGAAAAACAAACAATTTCGGAGACTACACCACACCCCCCCCCCTTCAACGTTATCACAGGATTTTTTTTTTTAAGGTCTCGGCCATCAGGTCTTGTGTGCCCCCCACTCCGTTTGTTTATTTAATATTTGTATAAACTGGCGATATATATTTTCCTTTTAAATGTCAAATAATTCCCGTCCGAAACAGATAACCGTGGAAACAACTTACAGTAACGTGTGATAATTTGTACTTCCGACTCCGTTATCCGTGATTTATAATTTTTTGGTTTTTATACCGAGAGTATATTAAAAAAAAAACAGCGCGTACGTTTTTCGACGGCCCCTCCCCCTCGAAATATTTTTTTCCGCTGGCGGCCTTGCATCGGTGTAAAGTGTTAAGTACACCATTCTACTCGCGCTTGTAGCGGATGCGAACGAACGTGATTGCGGAAAACCGACCGCGTTGTTTTATTCCGTTTCATTTTTTTTTTCGAACGGATCTTTGGATTTTAAAACGTACTGCGATATGGCGAACGTCTCTGACACGCGTCGGTCCGCGAGAACCGTGCGAAAAATTGTGTCGATTCCGCGGAAAACACGACGATAAATCGAAACCGTGACGTACGCGCGGAGTTCGATTGTCTGCGACCGGTAAAAAATCCAACGGCGGACGCGCCGCACGCGTGGCCAAAGTCGGTCGGTCGGTGGTGTTTTCGATTTTTGTTTTCGTTCCGTTTCTAAGCGCAAAGCCGCCGATCGGGAAAATTCGGCGCACGCTTCGCCGGGCACGCCGTTCTGAAAACGCATGCTCGACGTGACGTTCAAAAAAAAACAGTTTAATTCGTTCGATGAAATAATCGCGTTCCGCGGGCGAGGAGGCATAAACAGTTATAATTACATGGCCGTCGACCGTACACGTCTCACCCGTCCGAAAATCCGTTCGGACGAGATTCGTCGCACGCGGATTCCTACGTTTCCGGTACAAACAAAACTTAATCAAATATATAATCGTTTTTCTCTTTTTTTTGCAACTGAAAAAATCGCACGATAATACGCAAAAAAACGTATAGATAACACGCGCGCGCGCGTTGGTTTATATTCTTACACTTTTATCAAGAACGACGACAGAACGGACGTGATACGTTTTTGTCAATCAACAATCGTTTCGACAATCATTTAACCGCGTTCGCCGCCGGCGCCGTGTTTATAAACCGGCGCGTGCACTGTCCGCGATTCAGAAACTTTAATAACTGTCGGACCGACGCAAATTCGTCGAGCGTCCCGTAACGATGTTACGGTGGACGTGCGGTCCGTTAATCCGATCAGACCGATGACGCGCTGTTCGCGCGTGTTAATATAGTTCGACCGAATTTGATTAATCAGTCGCGCGCGCCAAGTCACGGTCTTGAACTCGGACCCCGTGCGAGTGGGCGTGTGTGGTATCTGGCGAAAGCGGCGAATTTCCAACGGTTCCGTTCGGACGACGTTGCCACTTGTTTTTTGAAATATTTGATATCCGACGTTCTGTTTGACGGATTCGGAAAATAAATATCCAATGACCGGATTGTAGTAATCGTATCGTCATAAACATAATGTCGATCCGAATAGTTCGTTCACTATTGCTTCGACATGAAACGCTAAAAAATGTGTTAAAAAGAAACGGGGTTGTAAATTGCTTGGTAAAGCGTTTTTTTTTTTTTTACATGCAGAGTGTTGGGGGGGGGCGAAATTCTAAACACAACACTGTCAAGCAATTTGTTGTGCGCGCGACGAAAACCTAACCACTGAATACGCGACACTCTAAATAACGGACGCTATCGTTTTTAATACATTTTCATCGTACGTTTGGAACAGTTGTGGAATGTCTAGACGAACGTCTACACGTGCGTGTCGTACATTGTCGGACAATTATACTTTATCCCGTCCGTCCGGGAAAAGTGAAAACGCATCGACACACGCGTCGAAGTCTTGAACAAGCTAAATTAGTCGATTTGTTTCGTTCGTAAAATGTTAGTCTCTACCTTAGCATTTTTTTTTTTTTTTTTACTTTTTGTGTAGTATTAATATGTACGCGCACAGTTATCGATTGATAAAAGGAATTTTTTCCTCTACCTCTGAATACGCCTGCGAACAGCGGACAAAATTTCAGCGACCGGTATTGTCCGGTGTTCAGAAGTTTCGCCGCACGAAAACCCCCACTCGATCGTATTATTTCGGATGTCCGTCAAGAGCTTCGCGTGACGTATTTCCTGCAGCACGGTGCACGTTTGTGTGTGTTGTCGTATTTCGCGAACAAGACCGAAAGGGAAATGACATATTACAAACCGCGTCTAATATCGATTCGGTTGGTTCTTTTTCTTTTTTTTTCTTCCTTACATTATCGAAACCGATCGATTGCAACGCAACATGTTGTACATAACGCATTATTATTATTATTATTATTATTATTATTATCATCATCATCGTCGTATACGAATCGGCCGTCTCATTAAAAAAGCGAATACAAACATGTCAACCGTAGCTATAGGATAGGTTAGGTATTGTTATGTTTATTATATTTTCGTTCTGAATTTCGAACAATTATTTAATTACGTTACATCTTGTTTGATTTTTATATTTTCGTACGTTTAATTTGAAATGTTCGTAATGTTTGATAAAAAATATCGTATGATAGTAATAAATATAAACGCTGAAAAAAATAAATAATGACGTTTAACGCGATACAACACGAAGGGCGGTGGTACGCTTTTCCTCCCGTCAAACTCAAATATTTCGATGGTTTTGAAAGAATTATTTTCCGCGGGGACTCACTGTCGATACTATCACATTTTGTACATCCAATAATATGTATGTATTTTTTAGTTCGTTTTTTATTTTATGAATCTATTTAAAAAAAAAATAAAAAATGTTGGTTTTGTACAATTTCACGAAGTTAAGCGAAAAAAGTTAATTTCTCACGTCGGCGGTGTACGAGAGAAGCCGTTTTTCGAAAACTTCGACAAATTCTACAAAATCGACGACTAATAATAAAAAAAAAAAATTAATTTTCAACAGGTTTATACGACGGCTGTTTCGGATATTAAAACACGACAATTTAAATAAAAAAAAAATCTATCCTATTTGTCGGATGGACGCTCGCGCTTTATATAATACCGTTTCGTTTCACGAAGACGAACAAAAATTCGGAATCGCAATCGCACTGTATTAAGACGCTGAGCAAAGGTTTGGACTAGCTCTCTGTTGCGGCCCGGGGAAAAGTATTTTTAGAGGCGTCCATGAGACTAATATTAATCAATAATCAATGTAATAAGACTATTGGTTCATAAAATATTTAGTTTTTTTTTTTTATACTCTTAATGCATTTTTTTACACAGTGCTTTGCCGGACTACTTCATGAAGGATTTCTTCAAAAGTAAGAGATTCCAAATTGTTTAAATTCATATTAGTCATATTAAGTCTGTTTTCTGTTGGTATGCTTTATAATTTATCACATAAGTCTATATTTTACACCTTTACGCTATGTTATAAAAGTAAAACAATGTGTATACGTACCTACGTGTATCGTCGACGTTCCCAAATGTTTTCAGATACTGACAATATATTAAATTTCCTTAAACAGAATATTTTAAAATCAAAATAATTAAAATAAATGATTTATTTAATCGTAACGCTGACTGGGTATGGTGTATAGAAAAAAAAACCGTGCGGATAACGCCGAAAGTACAATGTATAGTATAAGTCTATGGTTCACATTTGTCGATTTTTCATAACACGAATAATAATCGTCAGGCATGTGAAATTACGAACGTCGTTTTGATAATCTCAATAATCGTATACTCCATGTGGTCTTATCGTGTGACCGATAAGAATTTCGACAGTTCATTCCGTTTTTTTTAAATACAATAACACCAACGTTGGTGGCCCGGCGGCAGACTCCTCGCCACCTATCGTATCAAAATAAATAGTCCGGATTGGATTCCGAGGCCACCTGCAATTGTACTTACAGCGGCCATAGGCGCGAAAAGAGGAGGAGGAGGGCTACTCCTCTACATTTTGTTTAGCCTCTGACTGTCACTTGTCAGTCAATATTGTTAAGTATTATAATTTTTTTTTTTTTTGAGCGTTTTGAATTGATATACAAATCTCATAAGAGTGTTTGGGATCCACAGGGACGTACGCAGAAAAAAGTTTTGGCGGGCTGTTTTGTTGAAAATCGGGAACTTTTCCCATAATAAACGTACGGGATTCGTTCATTCGATTGTTTGTCAGTACTTTAGCCGGTGTTCCACAATCACGATGTAATATTATTACTGCCCGTCCGTCAATGTATGATATAACATTAAAACCGAATAGGTAAATAACCAAACGAAAAACAGACATTTTTTTTTGGCGGTGGGGTGGGGTGTCTGAACACCCAAAACACCCTCCCGAGTACCTGGCCGTTACTAATGTCGTGTTGCGGCGAAGCCACGCGATCGTCGTCGTCGTCGTCGTCGGGGAGGAGAATGGAAACCGCGTGCTTGTGAAACAAAAAAACGTCGTTCTTTTTCCGGGAAGGACGAAAACGATAAAAAAAATTGGTAATGAGTACGAAAACGGTTTTCGGTTTTTTTTTTCTTTTACAGGCGTTTAAGTCTACGGGACTCGACGTCGCCGCGCGTGCTGAGGCCTATACAGCTAGTAGTTATTCCGCTCGGAATGTTTTGCCGAGGATTTTCGTTAATCGGTGAAATAAATGACAATGAAAATCGTACAATTTTGGTGCACGACATAAACACGGGTATCTCGTTCGAACGCAAGATCAATCGTGTCGTCCGAACCGCATGCGATTTTTGAACAATTATGAATTACAGTTGTACACTGTATACCGGCGGCTTTTGTTTTTGGTATTTCGCAAAAAACAAAAAAACAGAACAACCGGACCGATCGCGTTTCGTTTCGTAAATCGCTTTACCACGCGAACCGTCTGCAAACCGAGGGTTCACTCTTTCGGTGTGCGCTGGGCCCGAGGGTTTCGCGCACAGAACGCGAAAAATAATTCTCGAGCTCCGTTCGACCCCGGGGGTCGAAACGTGTCAGAGGTTCCGCGTCGCAATCGATCGGCACGCTCGCTCGGCCAGACGAAAATCGGTCGCCAGTTAAACACGCTCCGTGAAAACCGTTTCGCTAACCTAACCTAACCGGTCGGGTTAACGTAACTAATCGTCGCGTTCCGCGCGCTGTTAAATGTTCAATTGTAGCTATGCGCGTTGCCTGACACGGGAACAAACAAAACCGCACGTTTAATACAGTTACAGGATAATTACTGTTATTCGGTTGTCGACCGTTTGCGTTGTGAAATTATGACGCGAGCGTTGAAATGAAATTTTAAAACCGAACGTGCATCGTGTTCGACATTTGTGAAACGCCGTTCATTGTTTACAATTTTTTTTTTGTTGTTTTGTTTAATTACAGACGGTTTTTTTTTTGTTTTTCAAATATTTTTCCAAACAGACCGGTCTGCCAACACGCGTTAACCCGCCGGATTTAAAATCCCGGAACCGTTTTTGAAAGAAAACAAAAAACGGTCGTTCGCGTACGCAAAACCGTCGGACGCGATTTTCTGACGGTATTTGTTTTACCGGGAAAACGGCGTGGCGAGATTTCGATAGAAACGCATTGAAAACGTATAAAAACGAACGGACAACGTCGTGTCTCGGAATTCGAAGAACCCCGTGACATTTTGGCGGCGTTTGGATTGTCGCGCGGGACAAATACATTGGGAATGTGGCCATGGGCGCCCATAGAATAATATTTAGTGGGGGGGGGGACAAAATAATTTATTATTTTTGATAAGCAAAAAAAAAAGGTTAGGTTCAATAATTTAATGTAGTCTGATATTGATTTTAATTTCCAATAGTCATACCAAATTAAACCATTTACATTTAACTGTTGTATCTTCCACTGTTGTATTATCACAGAAGAAACAGAAGGGAAATTCGTTCAATAAACAAATATATTAATAATGCTTATTAATATATATATATAAAATTACTTAAAATATTTTTATTTGTGTTAAAAAAAATAAAACAGAAATAAAACGTCGACCTTTACAATGGCAATGTGAAAATACCAATTTTAGCAACTATACTTATTTTCCAATGGGTGCCCGTGGATGTGGCGAGAAATCGCGTTTTGATCATAATCGACGAACTGTCCCCGTGTTCACACGTCCGTCAAGTTAACGGCGCAAAGTTAATGTTTTTCAGTAAAACCTTTCCAACAAATTTGTCGGTCATTGTTGGATAAGTCCCGTTTTTAAGTTTTTTTTTATATAAATTTTTTTAAATGCGCCGCCAACTTCACGCTAGCAGTGCATTTAAAAAAAAATTTATATAAAAAAAACTAAGGTCCAAACAAATTTCGGGACTTATCCAACAATGACCGACAAATTCGTCGGAAAGGTCTTACTGAAAAACGTTTACTTTGCGCCGTTAACTTCACGGACGTCGTGTACACGCCGTCCGACAGAGTTTCGACGAACAAACGTCGCCGAAATGGGAAACGTCGCGTTTATTAATTGAAAACGCGCGGCCGGCGGGCGACTCGCGCGTACGCGTAAGCACGCCAATCGAGTTATTGGGACTTTGATTGCTTGCACGACATCGGAACTCGTCGGGATGTAGAAAAAAAATACGATTTGCCGACCGTACCGTGCGCACGTCCGTCCGGAAGTCGGCGCGTCTACACGTTTTTACTAAAACGGTAAAAAAAAATAAAAAAAAATAGCGATCCGTTCGTAGTGATCTAACACGATTTCGTATCGTTCCGTTTTGATTTTCGCAATACCCTTGACTTGCCTACACGTCGGATAGGTGCAACGACGTGTACACGCGTACGGCTGTGATACTTTTGGCGAAAACATCGCGGGAAAAGTGATATTTCATACAATACGTACGAGCTCCGCTAAGGTCCTGACCCAGAACGCGATCGCGTTTGTCGACCCCGGGGTGGTGGGCGGCGGTTTTTTTCATGACTTTATTTTTTACGAAAACGGCAAAACAATTAAAAGCCCACCCCGTGAAAAACAAAAGTTAGCCTACCGGAGGGGTGGCGCGCGCTAACGAGACGTATTCGTGTCGTTAGATTCGCTTCCTCGGATTTTCGTCGTACAACAACATTACATAAACCGTGCGACACGTCGTATGGCACGCGCGCACGCACAATAAATCTGAAGATGTTTTCCAAAAAAAAAAAAAATATCAAATGATAATGATAATACGTTGTTGATCACGATACGTATCATCGACCTGCGCGTGACCGTCTCGACGTGCACAGAGGACGTAATTTATTGTCGCACGAACGGACGAAAGAACAACTCGCGTTTCCACTCTGCCGCGAAGACGAACGTCACAAATGTTATGTTGCGTAACACTTATAACGACACTCCGCGTATTACAGTGAACGCCGTTTTATGGGACCGGCGCAAAGCGAGTCTTGTAACCGAATGAATCTTACGGGCCAAGTGGGTGGGGGGGGAAATTTAATCCCATACATATCGATGAATTATTATTTCACCACATGTTTTGCTTTTTTTTCCCCCGATCTACTTTGATTACACATTACTTATTAGCGAATAAATGAAAAAATTAACATTTTATTATCACGAAAACTCGAGTTTCGAGTTGAAAATCGAACGACGTTATCGATCACGATTGCTGTGCCAGGTAATCGCGAGTGTATTTATACACTCGCACTACAATAATTGCGATAATTGCGATAATATCTGTTGTACACGCACACACATTACGAATCGAAACCGGTAATAACCGAAAACATTTGTAATTTTATTTCTAAATTTTAACCAAAAATGTTTATTTTCTATCAATTTTTTTTTTTTTTTTTACGAAATTTGAGTCTTATAACCGAATTTTTTCAATGTATTTGGATACGTTCCAGACGATTTTGAGTCTAATAAACGACTGAATCTTATATCCGTGAGTCTTACAAGCGGCGTACATACGTATACGTGTAGTGTAGACTGTCCGAGTTCAGCGCGATTTTTCTTTTGCATTTTACAGATTTCCAAAAAAACGTACCAGTGGCGTACTGAAGGGCGCGGGACTCCAGGAACGTAAGCTAAACAAATATGTACTTACACACGGCCTCTGGTCAAAAGTCCCGAAAATCACGGCCTGTTGACAATCGATACATCGTGATTTTATTGGTTTGGACGACGCGGCGCATACGTCCGACCGCGGAACGCGACTTTTCGTCCACTAGATAGATCCTTATCAAAGAAACGAATAATAGTCGATAATAAAAAAACGTGTGCGTGTCACTTGGTCCGATTCGAATAGTGTATGGACGAACGTTTAAAAAAAACAAAAAAAATTTTATAATTTTAACCTTTCCTTTAGTTTTAAGTAGGGGATCGTCCATGCCACGAGCCGTCGTCCACTGATAATAATAACCGGTCGACGTTAGACGATGATATAACAGGAAAAAAAAAAGACGTTCTAGTTTTTACACAGTAGGTATTTTATAAAATCGAACAGCAAGCATAATTGTTTGCTTTTATCGTACAACGTGGTGTAAATGCCGTGTACATGTATTTTTAATTCAACTCTTATGAAAAAATCGATTACACATCAAATGACCAAAAAAAAAAAAATAAAAAAAATATATATACACACGTACGGAAAATAGTAATTTAAATTCGAATAGCTGCTAAAAAGTGAAAAATCTGCTCGAACAACAACCGTATAGTAGTAAGTATGTGCATAAAACAATATTCGCCAGTACGCGTTACGTGATATATTAATGGTGTGCGTGCGTGCGTGTTTTAGTTTTTCCACTTGTCGAATATTTGTTCGAGCCGTCCGTACGTAATTAGCCGGTTGTCAGGTACGACATGTTCGACTGCATATAAATACACAACGCGTGTAATAATCGCAGTTGGTAACGATATTATAGACCAAACGTTTTTATCGTCTTTTTTTCGTATACATAAATATATTTAGACGGTCGGCGGCTAAAAACGATAAAAACGTCATCAATTTCTGGTGGGAGGGGGGGGGCGGAAGTCTTAGATCGTAGCGTTCCGGCTCCGATCGTTTTAAGAGATCCACGTTTTAAAGACGGCGAGAACATTCGACAACTCTCCGCGATTTTATTCGCGCGTTACGTTGTTGGCCGTGACGGTATAAAATCGCGGGGGTTCACTTCGGCCGACCGATCAGCTTGGGATTTTTTTTAGGTTTTTTTTGTGTTTTTCTACTGTCGTGTAAAATGTGCGACGGCACGCACGTGTTGTAATCGATATGACATGACGTCATATTTTTGACAACGACGTGCGCCCGCGAGCACAACAATCAACAATAGTGCGATCTCGTTTTGAACGGTTGTCGGCGGCGAAAACGCGTGCTCATAACGTGACGAAAGCAAAAAAGCAACAAAAAAAAAAACATACGCCCGGCCGTCCCGTGAACAAGGCACGAAAACGTACCCGGTGGACTTATCGTTAGGTTAGGTTAGGTTAGGTCCGCGTTTTTTTACCGAGACGGGACGTTAACGATCATCACGAAACACGACAAACCCGTCCGTCCGGCACGTTCTGGGCGCGTTGTTCGCGGGTGGGCGGGCGTGTGAGGCGGACGTTTCGTCCTACCGGTAGAACCCGGGGAACCTGGTCTTGGGCGTCGGCCCGTTCGACCAGCTGACGGCCAGCTCGACGAGCATGACGGCCGCGGCGACGACGACGCACAACCCGAAAACGACGAGCAGCCCCTGCACGTGTCCGATGGTCGCGCCGATGCTGTCCGCCTCCGTCAGCGGCTGGTCGTGGAACTCCCGGGACAGCCATTTCTTTTGCAAATAGTCCGTTATGCCGTTGGTGAGCATCGACACCACTCTAAAACGGTGTGCTCGTAAACGTTTGTTAAGCGCAACCCTATCTGGCGGACGTGTCGTCGCGTTCGCCCGGACCGGAAGGCCGTTCGACGGATCGCGCCCAGCGCTGTGGCACGATGGCGGTCAAACGGGCGAGGACGAGGTGATACACCAATTTTGTTGTCGTTTAGTTAGTTTTGACGGCATGCCGTTCATTGCGTGTTTTATTAATAACGATAAAAAAAATCCTATTATTATTACACGTCATCAATCAATCGAGAGAATGTTCAAACGCGTTTTCGGAATCCTTATCACCGGATCGATGGGTACGCGGGGAAACGTCTGTTTGGCCGTGCATTTTAGCGTGCCCGCGTTTCCGCGCTCAGAGACGTGTCTTGTTATTTTTAAGTCCACCTTCCGGAAGTCCGGATAACAAAATATTTACGATCGCACGGTATCACAATTGTGGATCGACAAAACGCGGGACGCGAGATCCGGAACGTATTCGTGGGCAGCGTGTGGCGGGGGTGGGTTCGTTACCCCCTGAACCCTCGCCCACGGTGACCGCCGGGTCCGCGGACGGCGTTTCGATTACATTTTGTTCATCGCCTGCGTGTACACCGATCCTTTGGACGTCAGCAGCGACGCGTACGCGACGGCGTGACGTCCGGCCACGGACACCACCCGGCACCCGTCCAGGTCGGACATCGCCCTGGCCATCACGTTCGGCGTCTCCAGCAGGAGCACGTTGCTCTCGGTGCACACGACTTTCGCCATGGCGATCGTGTCGCCGTACTCGTACTGAGGGCACGGCGGCTCGTTCACCACGCCACGCCACTGTTCCATCAGCATCGTGTCCGTCTCGTTCGCCTGCGCGGCGTCGTCGTCCGTTGATAACGGAATTCCCCGTCAAAAACGACAACGAAAACAATCGTATCATTCACGAATATAAAGGATGGCGATTGATAGTGTCACGATATACACGTTTTCGGGTTTAGGGGGGGCTGTTTAAATCGTATATTTTCAACTACTAGATTATAAATACTAGACCATGTTGTGTACGACAAAAAATTGTGTCTAAATGCGGGTGAACATGTGTGTCTCAACTTTAAAAATTTAACTTGATAAATTCAATTTATTATAACTATTGAAAACCCCCCCTTAAATACGGCTTTGTATTTGCGTACTGGTTCAGGATTTTTCATGGGGGGGGGGGGTCCGATAGAATAAACCACGTTCGTCTTGATTGTAGCTAATCAAGCACTACACATTTTTACGGGTATGGGTATGGGTAAGAATATGTGGAATCTTTATCATTTCATCAGTACGCATCTTAAAATGTTATCCTTATCAATGTTACTACAGTATACAATTCATTGTTCCACGTGCCGAGCTCCGGACCCGAAGTCTACCCCCTTCGGTGCACTGGTAGTACAAAATAGAAGAATTATGTAATCGTCAACGTTAATCGATTGGAAACGGACATGAGGCTCGCGCTATGTTTTTAAACGAACCAGGAATTTTGATCTAATCTCGAACGTTTGTTGCGCGCGAACGGCGTATCGACATAAAAATCGCGTGGCTAAACGCGGCAAATCTTTGACTACAACGCGCATGAACAGACCTTATAAATATGTGTATATTAGGACGTCTTTAGCCAACACGGCTGCTGTCGATAATGATAATCGTTGTAGTTTATGAGCATATGGATCCGAGCAAAACGAATTTTACGAGAATAACGATATACGGCGGATGGGGAAACGATATAATTCTTCGCGATAAATCGTTTTTCACTATGCGACGTCATAGCACCCGATCGAACTTTCGAGAAAAAAAGATCAAGGAATCAAGAGAACGACCAGATTGGTCAATGATAAATGATTAACGCATACGAGTCCGCGTAAGTGAGACATTTTATGTTCAGTGGGTATCTTAATTTAGGTAACGCTTTTCGAGGACACTTTTTCGTGACGGTTTTTTATTTTAATGTGCCAAAGTAAAGACATAAAACGTCAATAAAAAACGCGACGCTGTGCAGCGGGTTCATCACGACAATAATGTTATCATCGCACCTCGGAAAAATTAATTTAAAATCGATTTCGCGCGTGGAAAAAGCTCTCCCGCCCGGTACGTCGGGGCGTATAATTTTTTTGTGTGTGTTTTTTTGAAGCCGTTCGAATTGACGGGAATCGTGGTTCGACGAACAGTTTCCCGCCGTGTGACGTTTGCCGAAAGCGCGCACTGACCGTACGCCACGCCGACAAACACGAACCGCGGATCACCTTGAACAGCAGTGCGCCGAAACTGGTGCTCCTCACGCACAGCACGTGCGTTTTCATTCTGGCCACGGAGTCCAACGTCGGGATGACCAGGTCGGACTTGTCGACGGTCAGCCGGGAAAACAGCACGGCCGAGTACGACGTGCTTATGCACAGCCCGAACAGCAACGTGACCCACGAGACGACGCGCACGGAAAACGCCTCGGTGCTGACCGCGTGCAATCCTGCAAGTACGGCAGAGACTAGCGGCGCGTCGATTGCGCGCCGCGCGAGTTACCTTGACTGCAGATCGATCCCCACACCGCGAAGAAATACGATATCAGACTCGGGGGCGGCTTCGCGGCGTGGTGGTCCGTCTCCGGCGGCGCGTCCGACAGGTGTCTGCGGAACGGCGATTCGGTTTATTTCAGTGCGTTTCGGTATACGGAATCGGTGTTTTTTCATATCGACTCCGAACGATCGGCATAAAAACAAAAAAACGAATCGCTATTGTACCACTTTGCTTGAAAAGCATTCGCCGCGCCGCTGGATCGCTGGGCGAAGAAGATCTAGGCGACCCGACCGGACGTTTCTAAACCGAAAGGACGGAAATAAGCAGGCGTTCGCGGCGGACAACGAGATGAACGTTGAACGGAGAACGGGTTTTTTTTGTTTTTTAGGACCGAGAGCGGCCGCGACGGACCGGCGGACTTTACCGAAGAACCAGTCCGAGGGCCGACAAAGAGTAACGGAAAAAAAAACCTCGCGCCTCCGGCACCGAGTTCGGTCCCCTGCGATCCTGGTACAAGGCCGAAGACCTCCGCGGAGGGGTGAAAAACGTTCCGTCACGCACACGCACACGCGAAACGTCGTCGTCGATATTGATTTTACTACCCCTCTACGTGCACGCGCGACGAAACAACACCGTTTAAACGTAAACGAGTTTGCTGACCGGACTTGACTTGACTTCTCCGGCAGCGGTTTCGGACCGTAATCCAATAATTTGGTTAATCCGAAACCGCCGTTTACCGTCGGATCAACGGTTTCCGAAAGACCCGTACCTACGACCCGTACGTACCTGATTTTGGCGATCAGCCACATGCACACGACGATGACGAACATGGTCAACACGAACGCTATCCACACTTCCGGGCTCCAGGTGACCAGGTACGACAGCGACGTGGCCCGATTGCTGGTGTACTTCGCGTACACCTCGTACCTGCGGCGCGCATTCCGGTGAATAACATACGAACGCGGGACGGCCGCGGGGTGCGTTAAGGCCGTCGGCACAAACACGGCGGAGAGTTTTCATTGAGACGGACGACGGCCGATTAAAGTCGTTTTTAAGCGCAGCATAACACCGTCGTCAATCGTTACGGCGACTCGACAGTCGAAACTTTCGCGGGATCGCGGCCGTGTACCGCCGCAGTGGCGCAACCAAGGGGGGAGGGGGGCCCTTGAGTATTTCTAAAGTGAAAAATTGGGAAGGTAATTCTAATTATTGTCTAATTTTATCTTACGGCGATGACGTCGATAATTTTGATGATCGTTGTCTAGACGATAGTAACATTCAATCAAAAGCCATCTTAAATAAATGCAATCCAGATTTTTTTCCCAAACGTTTTTTGAGTTATTGCGAATACCGGTCACACTCCCCGTCACATGTTGCGAAGCTGAAAGGTCATTTTCTACACTCAAACGCATCAAAACTTATTTAAGAAACCCTACGTCAGACACGAGATATAAATGTACGATCCGATGAAATAATAAGTCGTTTAGCGACTTCAAAGCGTCGTTTGGACTTTATTTTATAAATTAATATATTTTACATTTTATTATTTATACATTAACAAAAAAAAAAAAAATTAAAATTATTATTAACATGATTATTTATGATTACATTTTTTGTATTTTGGACCCCCCTCCCCCAGGGGTTTTTTCTGGTTGCGCTACTGTACCGGCGTGTACCGTTTTCATCGATGTGTATGTTATTTTTATTTCATAAGGTCGGGGCCACTTGGCGTAGGCAGGCGGAAGTTTGAAAATAATTATTCGTAAATATTTGAAAAAAAAGAAAAAAATGTTGGTTCTTCACGTTAAATCGCAGTGAATCGGTGCACTCGTGTTTCGAACTTATTTCGCGATGAAATAAGTGCACTGACATCTTATGGAGGCGTATCAACGGCCGGAGAAGCCGTGCGCACGGACACTCACCACGACTTGAATATCGGGATGGAGAAGTCGAAGTCGTGTACGTCCGACGTGGTGACGACGACGGGCACCAGCAGCACGTCGCCCGTTTTTTCCTTCAACATGATTTTGCCCGCGGAGAAGTCGCCCCGCACGTAACTGCTCCTGCGCGGCACAACACACGCGCAAAACGTTATGCAGCGACCGTCCCCGCTCAAACGCAAGGGGAGTCGCAGGGACGGTTAGGTTAGGTTAGGTTAGGTTAGGCGCACTCGTCACGGTTACACAAGCGTACACGTGGCCCGTTTGTTTGACACCGGTTTATCGGTCTTGTCAACAATGGTAAACACCTCGTTTGACGAATTTAAAATTCGCCAACACACGCGAGTACAATTGCGTGTACAAACAGGCGCGCGGCCGATTAGCATAAATAATGCACGTTGCCGCGGCCGTTTTTGTTTCGGTTTTACATTTTCAATGACACGTTTATTGTCCGTGAACGCGAACGTAAAATCACGTTTACGCTCGCACACTTCCGACAGACCTGTTGTGATCGCCGCGGCCGCCCGCAGTCGCTCGTCTCCGTAAACGTGAACGCTTGAACGCACGCGCCAACCGCCAAAGTACGTTTTTTTCCGTCAACGATTAGCCGATAGCCGCGCACGATGGAACGGTGGACGTTCGTCCTGTTGTGCTTGTCGTTCGTCGGTGGACTGGTGTTCGGGGTAAGTAAACGGACGTCCGTCGACTCCGGAGGAGGCCTTACCGGACAAACCCGTGTTCGTTAATTGTCGTCGGTAACGCTTTTTTTCTTGTTTTTTTTGTCCCGCGACTAACCGCCGTGTTGTTTAGAGCATATTCCCGCCCGTGTCCCCCCCGGGGACCTCGACGCCGACGGTGCCGTCCCAGCGAGAAGTAAGGAACGTGCTTGTATTTCTAACTCGCACGCATAACGAAAATAGTCTTGCTCTTTCTTTTCTTCCGCACGCGACGTATAGTCTAGTATATTAATGATAAATCGAGTGTGCTTTAAGGTCACGTGGTCGCCAGAAGGTTTGGTTACCGTACAAGGAATGGTGGTCGGAGAGGAAAAGATTTACACGCGGGTCGTGCACGCGGAAGGCGACCGAAACTCCGCGGCGGCCTCGCCGGAAGACGCCGTCGGTCCCGACCGGAAGAAACCGGCCGACGAAACCGCGGCGGAATTGCAGAAAGACGCCGTCGTCGTCGTCGTCGTCGTCGATCCCGACCAGAAGAAACCGGCCGACGAAACCGCGGCGGTGACGACTGGAAATAACTCGGATACGGAAACGCCATTACATCAGCCTTCTGGTTAACGACCCACGCGCTTCGTACTCTCAATGTACAAGTTTTTTCGTTTTTTTTTTAAAACCATAAATATCCATTGTTATTCATTAAAATTCGCAGAGTAAAAATATACTAATCGTACCTAACATTCAGCCGGTTTTCGATGATTTTCCAAATGTCGCCTACATATCCCGAAACGTCGTAAATCACACTGTCGTTCATCAGTAACAACAAATAAGGCGGCATCTAATAGTCGAATCAAACGAAAAAACGCTATTATTACAATATAACGTTCAACGATCCTTTAACGATAATTAAAAATATTAAAAATAATAATAAACGTTCACTTACATTTTCGACCACAACATTAACAGTTTTGGACATTTTCAAACGCAATACTGGCACAATTCAGCGCGTGTACGGTATTTGTACACGTCGCAAAACCAAACCGAACATAACGTTTCAAGTACAATGGAGATGGGCCAGTTCGATAATATTATTCGGTACGACCATTGTTAATCAAATTTATTTATCAAGGGTTCCTGTATTTGTATTACCGACAATAATAATAATAACAACGATAATAATTTAATTATCACGTATCTCTGTCAAATACCTTGGCGTTTTCCTTGACGTAAAAATTAACATTGAATATCCACACAAATAAAAAAAACCTACACAGGGGAAATGCCTGGATGAGAGCTCTCTACACCTCAGTCGATTCTAAATCTACACTACAAATCGAATCACCTGTATTTGTATACACTTCAGTAATCAGGCCACCGATAACCTATGCCTGCCCTGTTCGGGCAACAGCTTCATCTACTAAAATAAATAAATTCCCAATCAAGTTTTTCATTGTAATTTATATAGTTTTATTTTTTTTATTTTTATTTAGTTTTTTATTCCATTGTTATTTAATTGCCCAGACAAATATTTTTTTTTTATAATATGTCTCTAATAAGTAAAAAATAAAAAATATTCCTAATACGTCTTAAACGACCCATGGTTCATAAGGAATCTTCATATATATATATATATAAACAACGCAGGAATACCCCCTATAAATATCTGGATTAAAACTCGATGTAAAAACTTCCACGCCAAACTAAAAGACTCGGACGGAGCCTATCATTACAATATAGGAAGCAAAACCCACAACAGACGTCTATGGCATCGACTACCGCAGGACATCCTTTTAACGGAAACTGAAGATTCTTTATCAGAAGATGATGATTAATACTAAATAATAATAATAATAATAATTAAACATAATCATTACTATTGCTGTCATTACAACAAAACATCATATTACTCTTTATTATCATTAGCCTTAGTTTGCTTTACTTATTATTAATATAATTAATTGTAAAAAAAAAAATGCATATAAGATCAGTATAAAAACGTTAAAAATAATATTTAAATAAATATATAAATATACAGAAATAAACATTGAGAACAACTGTGAATATATATATATATATATATATATATATTAATGTACTATAAAATAATACAGCTTACGGTTGGACAAATAAATATCTATGGTTTTTAAAATATGTTTTCATGACTACTCTTCCGTTAAGAACAAGAAAGCCAACAGACCTTGGATATCTTTATTCTGATTGTACAAAGACATGCCTTTAATGACAGCTTGACTAGTGGGCGTGACGTCTATAACTATGCAAACAAAATAAAAATACACATATTTATATATAATAAACAGGTAAATTAAAAAGAATAACAAGTACAAGAATTGAAATAATATAGTTAAAAAATGTGTACATAAAATAAATATATTGCCAAATTCTGTTTGTCGAAGTTTCTATACAAGTCTTATATGCCTGTTGTATTCATCGGTCCTAACAATTTGTTGCCAGGGTTACCAATTGATAAAATCAAAACTATTTATTATTAAATATTTCAATTTCTAATACGCATTGTTATCAATCATACTGCACACACATTATTGACATCATTCTCATTTATAACCAACATCATAATTAAGTACAGAAATTCAAATTTATTACAATTGTAAAGTAGGCGTTTTCTTGCTCGTATTAAATAAATACGATTTCATAAGTTTGAACTTTAGTATAAACCTATTTATATAATAGGTGAGTACTAAATAAAATAAAATTATAATACCACTTACGTATAAAATCCTCTTCATTTTCTTTTAAAATGATATTGTAATTTATGGAATTATTTATATTCTTCATGATAATTTCAATTACAGCATCCAATCCTTCATTATTAATATTCATAGTCAATTGTAAAAATTGCTCATATTTATTCACTCCAGTTCTGAATGCATCAATTTCTTTTTTAACCTTTTTAATGCTTACTTTTTTCTCTGTACAAAATGATTCATTCATAAGACAAATAAACAAAAACATACATATTATTTTAATATACTATACCTTTCCGCATTTGAGTTAGTTGTGCTTTAGTATCATGTATTGTATTTTGCAAGTTATTTTCTTCTACTTCCAAAAGTCTAGAATTGCTATCGTTAGATTCCATGCGATTGGTTTCTGATTGCAATATTTGTTCTTCATGTTCAACTTTTTTGATTATGTCGTGAAGTTTATTTTGGCTGGCATTAATTTCGTTCTTTACATCAGACAGTTGTTCTAAAAAGTACATTAAAATAAATTAAATTGTTTAAAAAATTACATAATCGGGTAACATTAAAATACATACTTAATATTTTGTTGTGTTCGTTTACTTTGTGTGTATATACTTTCAACACATTATTATTGAGTCGGTTAATTTGATTAATAAAATTATCATTTTTATTCTGGTATGATATCTTATAATCAGCAATGATATCGTCAATGTTAATGTTAAATAATTTGTTCATGGTGAAAACTGAAAAAAAGAAAAAACGATGAAAGTAGATAATTAAAAAATAGACTCGTGTATAATAAAACCGCAAACCATAATACCATAACAATGGTTGAAAGAACAATTAACCTCTAATTTTTTCAAAAATGGAGTTGCAACGAAATATCAAATGTATAATATAGATACATATTTTGACCAAATGTTGTAACTATGAATATCTTTTTTATATTAAAAATTGTAATCATTTTTTATTTATTCTAACATCTTTAGGTTTTGATGAATATAATAATATAATAGGATCTGATGAACAGTTCCCGAAACATGATTCTTTTTTTTGTCAAAATCTTTTTTTTGAAAAAGTAAGAAATATTTAAAACTCGTAACAAATAATAGAATATTAAAAACACAGAAAACTATGCTTAGACGCTTATTGTAATCACGATTAGTAATCTTATTGATATACCTACATAGTATAAAGTTCTATTTTAAATTTGAGTATTTAACAAAATTAAAAACAAAAGTACATCAAACCCACAAAATAATAATTTATTCAACTCAATGTAAATAATGTTAATGAAAAATAGATGATGAAGTTATGACAATGATAACATTAACAATTTATACATTATGAATAAATCACATCATTATTATTTTGTAGTATAAGTTTGATGACTACTAATAGAAATTAAAAATGTTTAAGTACAGTAGAAGACAGGAAAACGATAAGTGAACACAATATTTTGATAAAACAAACGTAGTAGCTCTCGACTTCGACTAGATCATAAAGAATAAAGTTATAATTGAAAGTAAATAATTATTTCTAACATTCAATTCTAAAACTGGTTTTTTCAACTATCATTTAGATTACGTAAACTTTAAGGATATTATATGTTTGTCTGGGTTACGAAACCCAATCGACCAAACATATGTGTTGTGTATAAGTAAATTAATCATATATATATGTGTGTTTATTGTATAATACAATCGATAACGAAGTCGTCGAGTCGAATTAAGAGAACGACGTTATGGGTATATTTTGATTCGTGTGACCGATGTGATCAGAAGACCGTTTTTGAACGAGCACGAAACGTGAGCAGTCTTGTCGTGCGACGCGACGAACCGCAATCGTGGTGCGAGAAAACCGAACCGTTCGGATAACCGTTCGTAGAAAACCAAATCGTCGACAATATTCCGGTCGGCTCCAAGCAACAACAGAAACCGTTCTTGGTCGTAAGTAGAAAAGCCGAACCAAACCAAACGAATCGGTCTAGACAAACAAATAAGTCGAACTCACCCGGCTGCAGCGTTTGCTGTGTACGGAAACCGAACGCGAACCGACGCAAAACGGCGAAACGCTTTTGTTCGCCGCGGACGTCTGCGGCCCGTCAGATAACACGGCGTGCGGACGATGATAACGGTCCGTTCGAACGAACGCGTTCGTGTCCGACGCGCGTGCGCGGCAGTTGGGATTTTTGTACGGCCGTCCCGCGGCGACAATTTATTTCCGTTTAGAAATCACCAAAACGTGAACACCGTGTCTCCGTACGGCGCGCGTACGTAACGTGTCGTCGGTTAATAATCGGTTAATAAAACGAATATGGCGGAGAGGCGAAACGAACAATCACCACCGCGATACTCACAACGACATCTATGAACGTTCGTCGTCGTCGTCGTCGTGTTTTATTTTGATTTCTTTGCTGTCCGTCTCGTTCCGCAGATGCCTTGGCCGGTCCGACCGAACGATTTTATTATTTGTTCTATGATCGCGACGCTAACAAACGTTCGACGCGTTTCCGATTTTCCGTGGTCCGGTCGTAATTCAACGGATGCCGCTGCCTTGAAGGAAACGCATTTCACACGCCGGTAAGTCCATTTTCCCGGTCGGGATGATTTAAAACTGACAATTCCGTCGTGATCATGAGCTTTTACCGCGCGACATTCTCGTGTGTACATAATGTATATTATATATTACGTACACGAGAACGATAAATCGTTCAGACTTTTTTAATTTTCACGGAGGCCACCGGAGTAAACGAGACATGTTGTTCACAATACGTCCTCCGATCGTTACGCCCGTGTGGCCGATTTCGGACGATTCAGGAAATTAGAAAAAATTTGTTGTTTATTGTCGTACGTTCGAAACGCGTGTTTATTAATTTTTTTATTCCCGCACCGAGTTGGATGCGATGACGTGTACGTGTTGATTGACAATTAACATTTCGACGAGTTGACCCGTGATCTGCGTCTATGAACACCACCATGGCCGGGAGTGACGGGATTCGTGATTTCCGGCTTGGAAATCACAAGTTTTTTGAGGTTAATTTACCCTACGTGTTTGGTAAAATAAAACGGAAAATCGTTCGACAACGTCACCGTAGAATGGCCTGCGAGACATTCGTTTTTATCACAAACATCGAGAAGTCGTTTTTATTCATTATTTTTTTTTTCACACTGTTCGTACAACGTGCAAATCTCTAGAAACGCTTTCTCCAATACGTTAATTTTTCATTTCGACACGAACATTGTTTCCCACGACAGTGTCGAGCCGGACGAGATCATCAGACACCAGTGTACGTATTTATTAACGATAATAATTATTATACACACACGCTGGTCGGACTTAGAATTGGTAAACCAAGTAACCGGTTTTAACGTGGTCTGGTATCAGTGGCGACCCGAGTAAGCATTTTATTGATAAACGTCCGCTCCGCCCGTACGGTGTTCCTATGTTTGTTTACCTAGCGGAATAGAGAATATTCAGTAACTTCCACGTGCATTTTTGTTCGTTTTATTCCATTACAAACCTAATACTCTGTCGGTTGAATGACTCTGAAAAAAGTTTCACTTCGTCCGCGCGCACTCGCAACACGCACATTATATATATTTTTTTTTTTTATCGAAGAAACGTTACGTTTCCGCGGAGGACGGACGTTAGTTATTTGCATATTTTCATTAATTTGTAATTCGTAGTTTGTGTAGCTCTTTATCTACTGGACGGGACACTCGAAAACATGACATATTTGATTTCGTGTGAAACACTCTTTTTGCCGAATACATTTTTTGAAATTTTGAAACTTTACCGACGACCATATCTACTGTGCTCGAGTCAAAAACGTTTATTTTATTATTCGTATTTGTACGCATACTTCAACTCCCTGTATTTGGTTAACAGTGTCAACGTCAAGTACAATAGTATTATCGGACAATATAATTTACTTTCGATTCAGTTCGATGGACTTGAATTTGTATCCGTTCGTTTTGAAAACCGTTGACTATAACTTGAACTAGTCCATCTCTGTAATGAACGTTCCCGTCGCTGTTAACGATGCATAATGATTTCACATTGTATGAAATAATATCCGAAATATCGCAAACGCGGACGGCGTTCTTACGATTTTCTCTGGTGGGTTGTGTAAAAAAAAAAAAAAAATTATAATAAAATAGGTGCTAAAACGGTTTTTGTTTGTTATTTTTACGTTTTATCGATATTGTTAAAATTGTACGCATATTACATGCTATATATAAATATATTGATTTAATAAATGACCTGCAAGTTTTTCATTTGCACGTAATTATAATACGCCATTTTTTTGGCGTTACAAAAAGCGCTTAAAATGTGCGTGTACACAAACCGAATTTGTCTGTTATAATATTGTGAAAAAAATATTATATATAATGATCTTTGTAAAAATCAGCTCATTTAAATACTAATTAGATACCCACATCAAACATAAAATAATTTTAGTTCACGTTAATATTATATTAAATATAAGAAATTATTTTACCACATATAGTGTTTAGTAATTTATTAGGTTAATATTTTATTCGATTTTCAATTTTATGTTGTTTTTTTTTACTTTTTTAATTAATTAAAATTATAATTTTTTCATTGTCCGTATACCAACAAACTAGACCGTTTGATATAATATGGTATTGTAGGTGGTAAATATATACATGGTCAACGTAGGGATAAAAAATATCGTTTTATTTTATGACAATAATTTGTGAAATGTAACTTCAAATTTCAACGATTCATTTTAAAAATGATTAATTGTTAGCTACGAATTACAAATATATTGATTCTTTTTAGTTGCTTTAAATGTTTAAATTCGATTTGAGATACATAACTGAAATATATTATTATTTATTAAATTGTTTATACAATATATACTCGTATACATTACAATAAGGGAAAACGCATTAAACTACGTGAGAACAACTATTTTTTAAAATAAGGCGAAACTTAGTTTCCAAAAATAAGATATCTAAATGAATAACAATAGAATGATAGTAGTTTTAGATTTCGGCAAATTGTATTTATTTAAAAAAAAAATAAATAATCGAGTGTTTTTTCAGATGTTTTATAGATAATAACTTAATCATTATATAGTTGTAACTTGTACGAGTAAATAATTTTCAGTTTTCAAAATAGTAACTTATAATTTATTATAGCTGAATAATGTAAATTTTGTTTACTATATATGCATGTGCGGTTTAAAAAAAATTAAACAAACGACTAGGCAATTGTATATATTTTACATTACCTATTTTTAATGTATTTAGAAAAAACTATATAAAAAACATAAATATGGAAATATGTGTTTACGTGACTCCCGGTTTGTTCGATACTTTCGAATTCTACAGTGATCGTGGTAAATCATGAGCAAAAAAAGTTAAAGATAAGATCAATGAATTTATTAGTTTTCAGAATTACGCGACATATAATGTACGTATTATGCAAACAATTATGTTTTTTCCCTTCTTTATTCAATACATTGATTTTTAAACGTTTATTTTATTGTACATAATGTTTTTCATTAATATGCATATAAAATATTGTGTGAAAACTCCGGTTTCGAATGTCGTGACAGATATGAGTTCTAAAAAAAATTATTCGAGTAGACGAAGCATTAACTGGCTCGTGAACAAACATCCATTTGAAAAACCAGTGTGTTTAAGTGTTTTCTAAATATTATGTGTGTAATTGTTGACATTTCACGAACGCTCGAAGTGTTTATAAACTGGATTCACGAAACTTTCCACGCCGCACACACGTATGCGTACGTATATTTATATCCATGTGTATGCTAATAGATATCGTACGTTTATATATTTTTTCGGCGATTGTTTGATAGAAAACGACAAAATATTTTTAAATTGTTTTCAACTCACGTCACCCTACTGAACCACGATCTATTGTGGAATGAACTTCTAACGCGTTCTTGTATTCAATTATTACAATATGATAGTGATGACATTTTTCGGAAAGTTTTTTTTTCTTTATAACTAGCACTCAAACATAATATTTTTGAGAAAATATAGCAATTACCCATCGGTTATAGATAAATGACTTATTATGGACGTGAACCGTGATAATTTTATTTTTATTATTACGTATCCAATGTAAAGATTAACGATTTTGAGTTTCGAATTTAAACCGTATTTCTTAACGGATCTATTCACACAGTAAAATAACATGTATCTATTTATTTTTATTTTTTGCTTTTACAGACCATTTAGTCGCTTTGCAGTCAACACTAGTTTCTTCCACTTTTCCCTGTTGGGTGCATGATTTAAGTCTCCATTCCACTTTGGTCTCAGGTCCATTATATCTCTTCTAATTACATCCGATCATCGTTGCTTTGGACGACCATGACCACGACCACGTGGTATTTCTTATTTATGTTGTTCACTAGTACTGTTTTTAGCTATTCTATTTTCGGTTCTCCATACGTGGCCTGCCCACTCCAATCTTGTTCCTCTTATAAATTTAGCTATATTTCCTTTCTTGTATAATTGATTCAGTTCGTTTGTTCTTCGCTCCCAAACTCGAGTATCGAGATTTTTTACATTTTTTTAAATGTAGAATCTATTATGTTTATATTATTCATCATGATATGATATTCATCAATATATTATATTATTCATTTAGAATAATGTAATAGAATCATCTATAAATGACAAAATTACAGCAATAACAAGCAAACCGTTTGTCGTTTTGTATTCGTCTTTTAAAAACGATATTATTTATAAACGCGTTACATAATATTTTCAGCTATAAGCCGAAATTAATGATTGTATTTTTTTTTTTTTTATTGTAATTTAACAGTATGTGCACATTTTTATACGTGTTTGTATACGAGTATCGTATTTTTGAAAACCAGAATGACAAAACTGTAACAGTATATATCAAGGTTATTAAGTGTAATTAGAACATTACACAATAACCAACAGAGTGGAACTCCCAACTTTCTTGTGTGTACGCATTGTACATATTGTGCCTTCTTGTACACTGTTTGTGTTAGACAATTTTTTTTTTGCGCATTACTGTTTTGCACTTTATTTCGAGCAAAAGTATATAATTACAATAATTGATGGATATTCATTGTCCTACATAACCAGTGTGTCACTTAAAAAAAAAAAACATTATATATTTAATCAGTTTACGAATATTTTATACTATATATTACTATATACGGTATATTATCTATTATTCGTAAATAGGTTTAATTCACAATTCGTATCGTTAACAATATTACTCATCGAACACTAGTCATATAAATTAACTGCCATTGTCGTTAACACATGGCGATATGATATTGTGATGACTGATGGTACAAACATGTTATTATCATTATCGTTACATGTTCGTGATTCGCAGATTGCTAACATCGATCGTGCGAAGACAAGTTTGTACAATTCGCATCTATGTGTATAGGCACGTTACAATGACAATATACTTAATAACCCACGCGTATGAAATCCTCTCGAACTAAATAATTATAAGATACGTACGTTTGTAAAATACAATCATTCGTGAGATCGAATTAAGTGAAAATATTAATGGTCTGGTGGCTTCAGCATAATGAGTCTAATGACTTTTTTTTTTTTTTTGATCTACAGATCTTATCAAATTTGCGAATTTTGGCTATTATTTCCGGGATAAATGATTAATGAATACTATATTAATATACTATATAGTATATATTTTGTTTGTGGTTACGGTGATACACTTTTCAGTTTTCTCTTTTTACGTAATTGTTTTATTATAAAATGTTGTTAAATTTATGAACGGATGTAGTATTGATTTATAAATTTGTAAATTTTTTTTTAAATTCTTACAATTACCTATAAATTATAGTTAATTGTTGTTAATAGTTTTTCAACTGTTGTTTCCCAATATTTTTATAAGCCGATGTATTATTTCGACGTTACATATGTTTACGTATAATGTATATACTGTGTTAATGGTCAAGATAAAAACATAAAATGTATTTACACGTCTTAATATTTAAATGTCATTTTTTTACAGATAATCGAAAAGATAAAGACAATTTTTGTTTTCAAATGCACATCGCATACGCGTGTGCACGTACGGTGGTTTTCTTTATTGTTTCAAAATCGTTATTTCATATATACCGTTTATTATTATTATTATTTTTGGCGATCGTTATTTATCGGATTCCGACTTTCATGAAAATCGGGTCTAAAATTTAACGAACGCGTCGCCGACGGTTTCCGATGCGTACACTCGATAATCGGCACGCGTTTATTACGATTCTCGCAGCGCGTATGCGACTCGCACGGAATATCTAACCTAACTGTTTTTTTGTAAACGGTATTGTATGATTTTTTTATTACGGCTCAGTGATTACGGACGGCGCGGGGGCACTTTACGCGACGTTCGTATGAGTTCATCGGACACACATAACTACGCGTATTGTTTTTATAATATTTCGTCTGTTCTTTCATTTTTGTTGTTACCGTATATTATAACAGTGTACGGACGCGTGAATATATATATATCTACCGATCGTAACGTAATATTAACCTGATGGTGTTCCTACATCAATCAGACGTATCGAATGAATACGTTATATATGTAGGTAACGTGTAATACGGTCGCGAACGGACGGGTTCCTATACAGTTATCGGACCGATGTGACCTTGTTGTACGAGCAGCGTGCGTTTGTCTGTGCGTACATTATATGCTTGACTTATATTCCGTTTGGATACGACGTACGTACATTGGAGAAGAAGAACAAACGTTTTTTGGATAATTTTTTTTTTTTTTTCGTATTTTACGTTGGTTCGAATTATTTTCCAAACACGGCCGTTAACCGTAGAGCGATACTTACGCTTGTACGGTTTGCAGGAAATAATTTGTAAAAAAAACAAACCACACTAGATTCATTATTTTGACACATTTAAATCGATAAAACGACGAGTTGGCTACGTCTGTGCATAAACTGAGAAAACGTTAAACGAACGTTACATTGTTTCTTAAGCGGGTATTCGTTTCGCTTCAAAATCTAGACCGCGCAATAGTAGTAGACGTATATTATTACGTACATGTTACGATGTAAAATGACACTTGATAAATTATAAACGACACAATATTATGCGTTGTACTATATTGTAATATATAATACGATGTTGATGGATACTCTTCCTGCCGAAATGTTTACACCGCACACATAATATAATGTATATTGTATACGCCCTTTCCTGCCCGTCGTTGCGGGTCGATTTACCGAAACAACACTGTACCATAATAATATACGTACTCGCATATACTGTTTTAAATGATAATTAGTTGGTTAATTATTCGTAGGCATTGTCCGGACATTGCGGTGATACGATGTCCTGTCGTAAACTGAAATTAGGTTACTATTGTCCGCCTTCGCAGGACGATTTTATTGTACGCGCATATCGTATTATTTATATATATATATAAATAGTACTGCACATAAAAAAAAGAATTTTAAATTTTGATTCTCTTAAATACGATTTTTGCCATGACCTTTCTACAAAAAAAAAAATGTTATAAAAAATGTTATTCTACGTTTTATTTAAAACTTTAACGTGACTACTGAAGGTGTTATTAAAATCATATATTAAGATTGCTAAATGAAAATAGATTTCATAGTTAAAGTAATTTTTATTTCCGTATATTTTTCAGTGTGACGTGGGGCGTAAACTTTTTTTAAAACTCAACTACATTTTTATGGAAAACGTCGAGGCAGATTTTTACATACCATTAATTTGTAAGTATTCTATAGGTCTAAACGAATTTCTCGTTATGTATGTACTATTGTTATACAGTTTTCGCACTCGTATTCATACAGATACACACGAAAATCTAAATATAATATACGATGTACTTGTATATATGTGGAACCGTCATAAAGAATTATAGGTATTATATTTATCTGTGTCGACCCGTACGCGGCTTGCGTATACGTATACGGATAAAACATTACGTGTGAACGCACCAATATACGTTATGACTGTTGCATTATGAGTTGGCGATCGTTTTCGTCGTCCTTAATGACTCCGATCAGGTTACCGCGTACAACACGGTTTCAATGCTCCGACAAGTCTCCGGACGGACGTCGGTCCTTTCTACAAACGGTCCTCGATCGGAAACCGGCGGTGCGTGCGCGTCTTTGACCGTCCACATCATGGGCCCGCCAACCAACAATATACGTATCATATATATATATCCTATAACCTAACCTATACATCGTCGTAACGTACGTTTTCTCTCGTCGGAGGCGGAGAGACAATGGCGATATACCGTTGATCGATACGCCGGGAGAGAATCGAAATGTCCAGAGCAAACCGCCGGCGTAATAACACACCGTGTTATAAATAACGACGCAATCGTTTTCTCGGACGTATAAAAGTCGGCACGTCGAAATATGAAGCTGTCCGAACTAATTTCAAGTACGTCTATGTACAGTCGTTGAAATGGTTTATAGCGATATGGCCTACACACATATATACGATTAGATTACCGTTAGACTGTTTGACACCATCAGACCTACACGCTCATCCGTCTTCTATGCATCATTTATATCGTGTATGCGATTCAAGTATACTGTATACGACTTAACGCTTTTCAATTACCTGTTGAAACTGACGTTATTATACGTGGTTTACACGCGACGTTAGTTTCGGTTCTCATTTCGTGTTGTTTTTTTTTTTTTGTAAATGCATTTAAATATTCCGTTCATATAAACTCTTTTTACTTATAGCACCGTTAATTTGTCGTGTTACAAAAGTGGTAAATATCAAATGTTATTATATTGTATGTTTTAATAATCACCGGATCAATGAAAGGGTATCCCCGGGCATTCGGACGACATCGGCAAGAAATTCTTATCAAATGTACATTATTTTAATATTTTAAAATTTTATTCGTCAAATCTCAATTGATTCGTTTCGACGGTTTATCAAGTTTTTTTTTTTATAGAATTTTTTTGTTGAAATATTGATGTCTGTATAAAACAGCACTTGAGCTATCGTTATTTTGATTTGGTCTTACGGTCAATTTGTGTGCATGTTTTTACATTTTATCGGATCATTAGCCGTTATTATAGGTATATAACAGTTTAATTTTACTTAAAAAAAACTCAATATTACCAACATACTTTACTGTAAATTATCGTCCATTTATTGCTATTAAATGCAGTATTTGTCGATAATTCGTATTCACATAGTATACGAGTAGATATTCGAATAATAAATAATGATCCAAGCGACTTCCGTGAACTGCATTCATGTATGAGTAATATTTCGTTTTAATATTTTCAAAGTAACTTTTAGCTTACAATTTTAATTGTGTCCAACTTAGTCATATTATTTTTAACTATACACTTGAAGTGATCAAAGTATAATCTGTGTGACGGTCATTTATCAAATTATTTCAATTTTTATCTTGAAAACGAATACAATTTCAATTTTTTCATTTTTAAAAAAACAAAAGTGAAACGTTAGAATGAGTGTACCGATAACCGCAAACTCACCAATCGTTTGTAATAATAATAACTAATAAGCAAGTATAATTTAACTTAAGTTATTGTTGTTTATAATTCAGTAATAACTTGGTCTCTTTTTCTAAAATATATATAAACCTCCATAGTAGTAGACAGTACGTAATACGTATACTATTATAATGGCGATTTAATTGAATTTATTAAATTAATTAACTACTAATAATTAAAATATTTACATAATCGAGTTACTACAGCTTTTTAATTGAATATTAAACGTTAAACGAAACTACTTATCTTTCTACATAAACGTTGTAATATTTTCGAACAATTTTCTATTTAAATAATTTAAAAAATGTGAGATAAAAACTTTATTTATATTATGTATGATAAGATACAAGCCTATAGAGTTGGTATGACATTGTGTTATAAAAATAAGTTTTGGATCACAAATTTTAACATTTTAACTATTTTTTAGTTGAATACTGTTTTATAAAATTATAAGTTTTAATTATAGTTTGTTTTTTTTTTAGTTCGTATAGTTATATGTTTTATAAACGCACATTTTCAAACAAATTTAAAGCTTTTCTGGAGTATATATTGTTATATGATCATAGAATTAAAAAACAATTACCATCCTTAGTCGTATTATTTGAGAAAAGTATTGTGATTTACGAAGACAAATTAAAAAGTTTTAAACTATATTATGTATATTTTTCAATGACTCATCGTTTGTAGTTTTATTCGAATAATAATGTAATCTTAATTAAGTAAGTGTAATATTTCCTTATTTAAGAACTATGACATAATGTCGATTATTTAATTAGAGATTGTTTAGTTGGTTATGATAATATTAGTTTTGTTTTAAAATTAAATTTGTAAGAAAATCAATGGATTCGTCATAAAATTATTTTTTTTATTAATATTATTATTTATGTTATATTATTATTTTAAAGGAGAAATGTTAGTTGCATATTCCAATTTCTAGTAAATTACATAAAATATCACATGGAGAAATCTTCCACATATGTAATAATTTTATAGAATATATATATATAGTTTCATTAGATCCATTTTATTTGAATAGTTTGTGAATTCATGATTTATATTTTTCCATATAAATTTAATACTATTAAGATATTATCGGATAAAGATTTTTACATTTCATAAAAAAAAACCCCGATGACAACTATTATATTTATATGTTAATTTGAAAAAAAATAAAAATGATCGGAACAATAATTAATGGATAATTACAATATTCGAGACATGTCTGCGAGGCAAAATATCTAAAAAAGGAAACACTCCAAAGATTCGTTGAGTACACACGAGCATGTGGGTCGAAAGTATACTACTGAAATCTGACTCGAAGCCAAAAAATATTATATCTACAACACGTAAAATAAACTTCAATATGGTTTTCTTCTAACGATCTTGTTTCGCTGGGCGAGGTACGTGCCGATTTGTTGTTTTCATCGTAATAACAAACATATTACGCAGCTTTGTAAAAATACGTTCCCATTTTAATTATATAATCGTTCCAAATTGTCGCTACTAGATGAACCATAAGGTTATGTTGATCAATTATCGAATTTAAAGAAAAGATAATTGTGTATATCATCATCACGACTTACATTCGTCTTGTATTTATGTAACTATTTACATGCTTATATAATGTACATTGCTTATATATTTATTGTACACACGTTGATTTGTTCATGGTAGTGAAATCCGATGTTTCTATATAATAATAGTCGAATTATTTCGCCTTTTAAACTGTTGACCATTAGGAACGCCTGCAGCGGTCACAACGTATTTCGTTTCACAATAATACTAACATAATGTGTACTTATATAACGCAGTGTGACGGGCGAAGACGAACTACGGTCAGCATCATCTCGTGAAAATGATGCAGTCAAATTGCACGTGGATGTGGAAACAAATCGTTCGAAATGTCAGAAAATCGTTAACACTAACATAAATGCCACTAGAACAAGTGTAATTATTTAATATTATTTAATATATTACTAAAATTTTATCGAAATTATAAAATTATACGTTTTCGGATAAAAAATATGTAATACCATCCATTAGTTTTTATTGTCGAACGAAATAAGGATTACTGGACGGGTTAAGATGACAATATTATTATTATCGTTATTATTGATATTGATAGAAATTGTTCTACATAGTTTTATTATCTCGTCCATTACTCACTGGGATGGATCTGACAACGGTACTTTAATTCGAAATATCCGGTTTAATGTACACATTAAACCGTGCACTAGAGATTGAACTATTATTATTGTTTCTGTTTGTGAAAATGATATGCACTTTTCCGTATAAATGATTTACGCTGAAAATAGATTCGTAGATTATCGTTAAATAAATAAGATTAAAATTCGAGTATACAGAACCGTTATCTTACCGTATTTACTCGCGTTTTATTGTCATTAAAAAAACAAAACAACTTAAACTACAATATTAATTATTGTACGTGGTTTGTTTATACTCTGTACATACGGTGACTTTATATTCGTGTACGTACCGACCATTATTTTAGAAACATGTTTTTTACGTTTTAACCTATTTTTGTACGTTTTCGGTATAAAAATACTTGTTTGTCTTTTAAATAAAATGCAATAATAATTTACACTTTATCCAATATAAGTATACGGGGTGCGATTAATACACTTTAAACGTTCGGTTTATTCGTATATTTAATTTAAAAATAATTATATCAATTGTGTTATCAATGTAAAACGAAAAAAAAAATTTTTTGTAACAACTTTGTTCATCGTTCAGTCCGCGGTGGTCATCCGAGTAAAATAAATATTTGTCGAACGTCCCGAATTGTGCAATTTAGTACAGATAAACAAATAGTTATTCGCCGTGACCAGTTTTAAACAAATGCGTATTGTTGCTTTTTACAGACCACGATTCTATACCTGTTAGACATTGACTATACATTACACGAAGACAATACGTCAATTAAATTCAACCGATAAAACACATTTAAAACGAAAATGTTAATCGACGAACGCGCTATTCATCGTTTCGATTTTCATTCTGGTTATTATCTAAATTGTAACTTGTTCACTGACCGTTTATGAACCAGAAACTAAATTATCGACTCTTTGTACGATATTTGACATATATATATATATAATATTATTGATTACACGTACGGTTTGCTTGCACGTGATAGAACTACGACGCGTTAAGATCGTACGAGCGTCCAACATATTCCAAAGGAATCGTTGTTTTGGGAATTAATGTTTTGTCACGCGTAAAAGAGTTCGAGAGTTTGAACCGTGTGCGGTTGGACGTTTCGGTTTTTGTAAATCTCGGACGCGTGTAACACACTGACCGAGGGAACGAATCTAGTAGATTCACAAAACAACTATGCGTGTCGGCCACGTACATAGAAGATATCGTCCGAGGAGTCGTCGGATCGAACGAAAAAACAAAAACGTCTTTCTGAAAACGTAGCAACACGCGCTCGGCTACGAATTCGTCGTACGTTATCATCGTTTCGGTGTTTGTAAAACGACCGCACATGTTCGTGGCGGAGGGGGGGGGCAGACCGCGTGTGGCCGCGACGCATTATGTGCGCGCGCGTGTGTCCCCCTTCTCGTCGCGGCTGCGGTGCGCGACGAACAACGGGTTCTCCTACTACACGAAAAAACGCGACCGTCGCCGTCGCCGTAATGTTTTATTATTATTATTATTTATTATTATTTTTTTCTTTTTTTTTCAGTAGTCTGTTGGATCGGATCGAGTTCGATAGTGTGCCGCGTTTCCGTCCCGACCGACCGACGACGACGACGACGACGAGATTGTTTTTCCCGGTAAGTGTACGCGGCCGGACGGACGAACGCGTGAGTAGTCGCTTTCGTCCAGTTGATTTTCGATCGTCTACGGCAACGCGCGCGAACACCGTCCGGGCCCGAAATCGTGTCCGACGAACGTGTGTTATCGTTCCGGGGACACCCTCCCCCCCCCCCCCGGGTCGGTGTTTTCACGCGACGGCGTGCTGCGGATTTTTTTTTAACCTTTCGGTCTTTTCGTTATTATCGATCGTCGTTCACGTTATCTTTCCGACGCCGTTTACCGGAATCGAATTACCGTCGAAAACCGCGTGAAAACGAGCCTTTTTTTCCGTCGTCCGTAAACATCCTGTGCGGTTTCCGGCTCGCGCGCGGACGAGGCCTTTTTTTTTGTTTATCCGACCCGGGACTTTGAATCGCTCGGGTTTTCCACGTGTTCCGCGCGAGATCTCACGTCGCGAAACGCGTCGATCGAGGGAAACACACGAGGTAATTTTCACGTCCCGATTCACGGTCGTCACGCTTTTTCCATTCATCATCCTTCCCGCGGCCACGCTATTTCAAAACCCGTAGTTTTCGGTCGCACAATAACCGTTTTACGTGCACGTCATTAGTCTTGACGTGTTTTTCGAACGAGAGCCTTGCACGGCCGCGTATTATTATTATTATAAATCGGTCCGAAACAATTATGTCGTTATTATTTTTGCAGCGTTTAAAAAAAAAAAAATGGATTTTTTTCCGTGGGTCGTGGCACGGGTGTGTGTGTGTGTGTGTGTGTGTGTGTGTTTGGGAATCTGCAAATTGAACGGTCGTCCAGGGCGTGCCGTGATATACGACCTTGTATCACGTACGTAAGCCGTAGTGTTATGATTTCGGTTTTACCCGGTAAACAAATCGTTTTTCTTAAACGTGTTTTTCGAAACGTTACTCGAAAATATCATTTAATTTTTATTGAAGAGCCGCACGTGCGTACGAACTATTAGTATTCAACGCGAAAACATTTAAAAACGTTTAAAATATTATCAACGCTCAGAGTGCAAACAAACGTCTGAATAACGTTACTCGAATTCATTGCGACGATTAACATGCGTATTGTTCATACGGATTTCGCGTTCGAACAGTTCATCGCGAATCTTCAATCGTACTTTTATAATAATACGTTGGCGTGTACAGTTGAAAATTCAAATCGCAAAACTGAATAAACTCGCAGGGAATTCGTTTTTCTACTAATTTGACACGTATTTTGTTTCGTTAAAGGTCATTAAACACATGTTATAGCCGCTCGTGCAGTCGACGGCATATTATTTTATGCTCGTGCGCGCGTCTGACGAAAACCGTTTTAGTAATATTTCGTGTTGTTTTTAATTGTTAAACGATTTCTTGACCGACCTAATCTTATGAAACGCACAATAACGGTAACGGAGTCATTTGTTTGCAACTGAAATTCCGAACGCGTGCCCGCCGCAATAAAATCTGAAACATCGCGACTGTTTGAGGCGTTTAATAATCGTCGAGGGGGGGGGGTGGTGAAATCCTTTTCCCCGTCGCAGACTAACTCGTACTTTCAAAAATAGAAAAACGAGAAGAAACAACAACTGTAGTATACCGGTCTACGATTATTACTCTTTTTCTTATTATTATTTTTTTTTTGTTCCCCCTTTAGAAGTATATTGTCTCTGAAATGTCACGAGGAACCGGTTTTTCTGATGTGCGCGTATCCGGCGTGTACGTTTGAAGTCCATTATCGTCAGTATTGAGTACTACTTCACGCGCGCGCGCGCGTATTGACGCGTGAGAGAATTTCTCTTTAAAATGCTGAGGTGAATGTGCTACATCCTCGAGTCGCAGCAAAGCGTATATATATATATATGTATGTATGTGATTCGTGCGGTCCCGTCGATTAGTAGAGCGCGCTAAAATCCGTTAATTGGGATTGCTTTACGCGGCGTATCAAACGATGAGTGTCCGACGGGTATTAAATCAATTACAACGTAGGGGAAAACGTGGCGTAAAAAAATGAAGAGCACTGTACGCGCTCGTGGCCGTTGTTGTTAACGACAACCCAGAGAAAGCAGACGGCCTTGTTCGGACGTGTTCCGATGCCGCGGCCAGTCTGGACATTACTTTCAAAACGACCGGGCCCGCGAATCTGCGCGGCTCATTGAGGATACTGTGCACAATAGCCCCGTACGACCGGTTTCGTCCATTGACAAAAATCACATTTTACGTTTTTACGATTTATTATTCGTGCGCACGCGTCCGTTGCCGATATCTATTAGAAAGCTGACGACTCCCCATACGTTTGTGTGTGATTTTGTTCTCGCAGACGCCTCGCCGCGGGACGATAATGAGCGCCGAAAATCGGAGCCTGTCCGCCGGCAGGAAGAACAAACTGAGGTACACGATCAGAGGAGGATTCGACTTCGACACTATGGTAATTGACGGTGTGGGCAAAACGACCTCGGGGTTCGCCCACGTCGTAACGCGCGTGGGCAGTGTCTTAATTGACTTAACGTTTTGTAGGGCCGTACGCGATATTACGAACTGCGTAAATTTGTCAAAAAGGGCAATGACTTTTGCAAGGAGCTCGGCAACATCATGCAAGAAAGGTAAACGCACTTGGGGTCTCTGCTCGCGGTTGTCGTCACACGCGGTAACGCAGCGAAGTAGTCGCGTAGGCACCAACGTTTCCAAACACGGCGACGATGCGATAGGGATTCTGAAAGTACATTTGTGATTACTTCGACACCGCGTCATTTGCCAAACATCGAGCATGTACGTTTCCAAAAAAAATTGTTTTCGGAATCCTCTTCACGTCGACGTCGTCGGCAGGCTAAATTACCATTTCGCGTGTGACGCAGACGGTAAACGCAAACCGATCTCTTTAAGCCCGGATTTTTTATTCCAACAGAGTGGAACTCGAGTTGAACTACGCGAAAACCATGTCCAAGCTTTCGGCGAAACTAATGAAAGTCGCGCAAAAAGGTGCCGGCACCATACAGAACGCTTGGTCAGTGATTGGAAAAGAGATGGAAGTCGATGGTCAAGCACACCGTTGCATCGCTAATTCGTTGGACGAAGATGTTGTGAAACCGCTTAAGAACTTGCAAGAAACACACTGCAGAATTAAAAAAACGGTCGAATACAACGTTAACAAAACCAGTAAGTTAAGCACGCTCGTACACGAAAATAGAAAACACTAAATGAACATAAAAAAAAAAAAACTCGAATGAATGCGATCCGGTGGTCGAATTCGTTAACTGCTTGTTTAAATTAATGCCAAAAAAATTAATTAATTAAAATTCTGTTTCAAAAACTCTTGCCAATATTCAACAGACGATTTGAAGTTCGATTAAAATATATTAATTACACTAATACAAAATAGACCAATAAAATAATAATAATATTCGAGTCGTTTTTTTTTTTTTTGCTGTTAAGTAATAAGATATATATATATTCGTTTTCGTACACGAAAGCGAGTGTAATCGTTAATAAAAATAAATAAACATTTTTTTTTCTTTATATTAACAGATTATTTTTAGATTTAAATCAATTTCGATCAATACGAATAGAAAGTATTTCTTTCGTCGTATATTTTTAATCGTATTATATAATTCAATTGTATTGTCGTAGCAGCAATAAGGGACGAAAAAAACATTTACCATATCAATAAAACGACACGAAAAACGTTCGATAATTACTATCACGCTCGTGCCTTCGGCGCGCCTTTATAGTGCACGTAAACAAAACAAAAAAAAACAACCTGAATAAATATCACATTTTCTGAATCAATAAAATTTAGCAATTACGGCATTACGTTTAACTGTTCGAATTCGAACAACCTCACGTAACGTGTATTTCGGTTTTCGCGATAATAAAGTGCGACGTACGTTAAAAACTGTACGGTTGAGAGTGGTATTGGAACACTGGTGGGGTTAAAAAACAAGCGGTGTCGCGCGTTGATGACGGCGCGAGCTCTAAACAGCGCGTTTTTATGACACTAGAAAAGTGCATGAACAAATGGAGGGCGGAAGAACGAAGAAGTAAAAAAGAAAGTTTCGCCGTGGCCAGGGAGAACGAGAAGTTACAGGACACGGCGGTCGAGGCGTCGTATTCGATGTTAGCGAGCAGCGCGAATTCGACCAAAGACGCCACGAAAGTAAGCGCGCGCGGCGGCGGCGGCCGGGTCACGGTGTAAGGATAACGTCTCTGTGTGCGTGTGCGTGTGTTCCAGCTGGAAAACAAAAAACGCAAACTGGAAGAGTCGGTGAAAAAGAGCTGCACGGAGTATTACACGCACTGCGTGCGGACCGCCAGGGCCAAGTGAGCGAGCCGTGCGCGACGTAACGTGTAAACCGTATTGTTGACGTTTGTGTTTCTCGGTGCACGCGGGACCCGTCAGGCTCGAGTGGGAGATGTCCGTGAACAACGGCGAGAAGGACTTCATGTCGCTGGAGGAAGAACGTCTGTCCCGGCTGAAAGAGTACGCGCACCACGTGTGGCAGTCCTATCAGAAATTCGTGCCGAAAATCGCGCAGGTACGTATTTCTAAGCGCGCGGCGCCGTCCACGGGGTTCCTGAAAACGATAACACCCCCTGCCCCCGGGAGTGTCCGACAAACCGTTACGTCGATCGAGAGGGATCGAAACATTCGATTCGACACGGACAGCGGGCGATTACGGGACTACGTGAAGCCGCTGCCCACCCCGTTGTGGCGGCAATCCGGGGGCGCCGAACTGAAACTCGTCAGACGGCGGCCGCGAAATTAACTCGATTCGTAATGTACGTGTCGTTTTTCGTATATGAGTGAAGTATTATCTAATACAATAATACAACGCGGGCACGTTAAAAAAACACGTTTGATCTAAAAGACGATTTGTATAACTCATTATAAGCCATTATCACAACTCGTAATACGTTATGACTGCCTGTCGGTAGATCGGTCACGGCCACGGGTTATGAATTGATAAATATTCATTTTTCAAAACTTACCAACAAAAGTTTAATCGCCCGAACAATTTTCGTATGTTGGTGCCGGACGGCCTATCACCAACCTAACCTTGAAATAGGGTGGGCGCCCTACCGATCCCCCGAGGTATCCGTGCCTTTATTTACGGGACGGCCTCGCACACCGTCTGGATCCCCCCGCGCCGAAATGTTTTCAACTATCAGACGAGACATTCAATCGGCGGTTTTTTTTATATATAAAGTTAGTTATGCTAACTATATTCGATCGGCAAACGAACCTACAGAACAAATAATTATTCGTTGATAAACGAATGTTTAAACGTAAGTCCTTGGTATCGGTTTCAGATATCGTCGCGACTCGGCGAGCCGATGTACGAGTGCGACGTGTCGAGTGATTTCGCCATTGTCGCGGACTCCTTGAACAGGTACGAGGAAGACCTGAGCGTCCAAGTGTTGCCCGACTTCTACGCGGAACACACGAACCTCGCGATGAACAAAAAGCGCAGGACGACGGTACGACGACCACTTGTAACAATTGCGTTTCTCGTGTTCGGCGGTCGAGTGTACGATCGCAACGATTGTCAACGACTTTCGACACGAACGTAGTCGATCGAGTCGAGTTTCGTTCGTGTTTTTTTTTTTCCAACAATGTTTTTTCAATTGTATTGGGGCGACAAGAAGTTTCGCCGGTACCGTTATCAAATCGCGGTTTTCAACGTACATCGGCGAGTTCCGATCGTCGGACTAGAACGGCGGCGACCAACTGATTTCCACGGGTGTCCCGCGGCCCAACACGCTTTTAATTAAGTTTTTTTCGCACATTACGAGTCAACGACAAGTACACGTTTTGTTCGTATCGAACGATCTTTATCAACACGCCTAATCGCTATTAAAGAAGAAAAATCACATTTTTTTTTTTGACGAGCTTCTTAATGGTCGGTGTTAAGTTAGTGCCGTCGGTCCGTTAACCGAGATCTAAAATTATTTTTATAAAGTTTGTTTTGAAGCTCAGTTTTTTTTTAAATTCCAGATATTTACTTGAACAAACATATTTCATCTGGAATTGTTGAGAAAAATGTAAAAACCATATAATACGATTACGCGATCATTAGGGTCCGTAAAAAACGTGTCCGCCAGTCGGCGATGACCCCTGGACTAGAAAAACGATCGTAAACCGTGTCGACGCGTTGAAAACATTCCGAACGATCCGAACATTTCTACCTTCGATCAACCGTTCGTCTAGTCCAGGTGTTCCCAAACTTATTTCCCTTACAAAGGGAAAAAAAAATCACACCTCCCCCTATCCCAGAATTTTACCTCAATCGATTAATAAGTATAAAAAAAAACAACGTATTCGTTTATTTTTGGATGTTTATTTTAACAACTTATTTATAATAAAAGTAAATATACATTTTAATGCGAAGGATGTATCCGGGCGGGTTTTCGTCAATTTCTTAAAACGTTCGGCTCTGTTTGCGCGAGGAACATTATTTTCTTTTCTTTTTTTCGCTATAAGCCACAGTAATATCACCCTCTCTGGAAACTACCGGTCTAGTCTTACGTAACGAATTCGTTTTGTAGCAACTTTGTTGCCCGCCAGAGTTACGCACGCCCGTTACGTTCGCGTGTCGAAAGTAACGTTATTTTTAATTTGTTCTCCCGGACGTTTTCTAGGCGTTGACGAAAATACTGCAGCTGGTCGTACAGGATTTGGACCTGGAACGACGTACCAAAAAGGGTCTGGATACGCTGGCCAACGCGAACGCGATGCACCGTACGTCCAAGAACGACGATTCGCAGAAGAACGTCTACGAGAAACTGCACCACGTTAGTTACCTATTGATTTGTTCTATGCGAGCGATTTTCAAAAAAAAATTATTTTATTGAGCGCTGGATGAGGGGTGGGGGTACGTGACGGCGTGATAGCGTGAGGGTGATAGCATTCGGTTAGGTCTGGTGCACGACCGATCCGACGACATTACACTAGGCACCGGTCTCTCTGTCCAGGCTTCTTGTATCGCATCTCTGTCCAGTTCGTCTTGCAAACAGTGGCGCCGAATACGGGGTATTTTTTTGCTCATTTCCAAGCGGTTCTCGTTGACGGGAATACCGTATACAAATTTCGTCCCGAACCGAATGGGCGACTTTTGTGTGTTTGAAAACCCTCACCAGCAAACGCGCAAACAGGATCGAAAAAAAAAAACCGCCCGTACTGGTTTGCAAAACGACGGGAATTTCCGAATATCGATAATGTCCGTGTCGGCGTCGTCGTTGTTTTTTTGTGTTGAAATTTCGTCGTGAAACGCCGTCGACGGCCCGCGGCCGTGTTGTTTTCAGACGAACTTAATGATACTGTACCTGGAGGCGGTCAGGTACAAGATAGTCGCGGCTTTGGACGCTCTGGACGGTGCGCACCATCAGCCGGCCAAACCGAACGCGCTGTCGCAACGCATCGAGACGACCAGGGACAAGAACGGATATCGGATGTCGGTGCTCAAAGTACGTGGCCAAGTCGTTATAAAAATTTAAAAAAAAAAAATCTAACTCTGACACGTGTGTGTGTGTGTGTGTTACAGATGCCCGTGTCGACGTGCCGACGGAAACTGACGTCTGCCGGGGCCGCGGACGTGCGCGAAACCGCGTGGTCGGATCGGGACTCGGCCGACGGGACTGACATCGGTGCGACGTTGTTCCGTAACTACTCGTGTTAACTACTAACGCGCGGGAAACCGTGTTGGGATCGAGTTGAATTGAAAGGTGCTCGAATTGGATGTGGGAGGGGGGAACGAAGAGCTCCTCTACTGCGTTAAAAAAACATTAAAAATCAACGTCCCTTCACCGCACGGTTTTCACATGAACGCTTGTATAACCGGTACGAATAAAACGATCGTGAAAAAATTGTACGTTTTTTATGTTTTTATTATTATTAATTTGTCGTCTCGTGTATCACTCGCCAGCAGAGTTTATTATCCATATATTATTTGACGATCGAATTTCGGATTCAAACGCACAGACGTACGCTGTGCGCACAAATCGTCCACGTGAACAACGTTGATTGGCGAAATTCATATCCCCGTTTAGTGTGTAATTGATTGTTACTCATTTATTTATTCTTACTTGGATTTCTGAATGGGGGGAGGGTTTTTTTACTTGTTTATTTATGTGAAACGTCGCGGAGAAATGTTTTCAATTGAAAAAAAAAACATAGAAAGAATACGGTTAGAAATTAGGTTATGTATATTAATGGTAAACCGTGGGATAGAGCATTTCATTTGGAACGCTATTTTCAAATCGACCAGTTTATATTTCCCCCGATTCGAGCACTGGTTTTGAAACGTTCATAACGAATGTTAATGAAATGTTGATTGAGATTCAATGTTCTCGACGATTTATTATTGCGAAATTCGATTGTTTCCTCGCACGATAATTGTTCGTGCAAGTTTTGCGAATCGGAATGATTTACCAAAAAAAACCAAATCGAATCGCCCTAAACGTTTTACACTCTCAGGGGAGGGGGATCCTGTTATATATTTCGTATATTACGCACACGCCGAGTAAAAAGAACAGGCGATTTTAACGCTATTTTCGGGGTCTTTCTGCCCGACCAACGTGTTTCCAGACGATTTCTCGAGCGACGAAGAAGACGCGACGGCGGCCGACGAGGCCGACGAGGACGACGAGGAGTACGCGGACCGACCGCGTTGCAAGGCGCTTTACCACTATTCGGCGAAGCTCAACGACGAGTTGAACCTGAGACCGGGTAAGTGGCAGACCGCGTCCGATTTTAATTTTAATTGTAATTTTTTTTTTCTATCGCCCTCTGTTCGCAGACGACGTCATACGCGTCCACAGCAAAAAGTCGGACGGCTGGTGGTTCGGCGAGCTGAACGGCGTCACCGGGGTGTTCCCGGCCACGTACGTCGTGGAAATATAGACTGAAAACTCGCCGGGAATGTTCGACAACGTCGTATAATGTCCGCGTGTGTAAATAAACAATAACAGTAACGACGATCGCGCGCGGACGTGTCTGTCGCGCGCGTCGTCCGGGACAAAAATAAACGGTTCGTCCGCTGGACGGCCGCGGCGTGACGACGTCAATGGCCGGCGGCCGTCATCACCACACCCGGCACTTGTGCGCCGGGTTCATGTTCGAGCCGAGCGGGCACCTGAAGTCGTCGCTGAAGTCGTCCAGGTTGGACAGCGGGCCGACGACGCGGAACCGGCCGGGCGAGTGGAACCCCGTGGTGATGCGGTTCTTCAGCGTCTCCGGCCGGTACTTGGAACACCACACGTTCGCCGCGCTGATCCAGAACATCTGCCGCGGCGTGTAGTCCTGCAGCCCCGGCAGCCGCGGCTCCGTCCCGTGCCGTGCCGTCCACGCGTTGTACGCGTAGTACGACTCCTTCACGCCGCCGTTGTCCGCGATGTTCTCGCCTTGCGTGTTCACCCCGTTCAGCTGCGGCCCGCGTTAACATGTATCGTCTCGTGTAAATATCCCGGACCCGACCCGCGCCCCCGCGCCCGAGATTTCGTGCGAAATTTATGCGAAACCGCCGTTTGTAACGACTGAATAAATACGAGATCCGGTGTAAATAAATGTCTGTCGTTACCGAATTCTCTCGTTTGCGAAACGTGCGGATCGTGGTCCCCCCCGCCCGTTTTCACCCGACGTTCCAGACACGCACCTTGATGCCGACCTCCGCGGCCGTGTAGTTCCCGTACTGTTGGATGATGCACGACGCCTTCTCCAGGTACCGTTTCTTCGTGTCCTCCGCCCACCAGTCCACCAGGTTGCCCTCCTTGTCGAACTGTCTGCCCTGGTCGTCGAACCCGTGCGTGATCTCGTGGCCGATCACGAACCCGATCGCGCCGTAGTTCATGTACCGCGGACGGTCGCTGGAGAAGAACGCGCCCTGCAGGATGCCGGCCGGGAACTCTGGAAAAACGCCGGACGCTGGTGACCGGTGCCGGGCGGGGCGCGAGGTTAGGATGACTCACGGATGCTGTTCTCGATGGCGCTGTAGAACGCGTTCACGATCGCCGTCCTGCTGTGCGTGATCCAGTCCGACTTGTTCACCGGCTGTCTCAGCTTGGAGAAGCTGAAGTCCGTGCCGAACCTGGTCAGGTTCAACACGGACGTGTAATAGTCTTCGTCGTTGATCTCCAGCTGAAAACCACCGTTCTCGCGTTTTTGTATCCGACGCGTTATGTATGTCCGCCATCACCGTTCACGATGATTATGATTATAACTCACGTTGTCGTAGAACTCGTTCAGTTTCTTGTCGTCCAACAGTTCCTCCGGGTACGCGATGTGGGCGGTCATCGACTTCGCTTTGTCGATCGCGTTCTTCCTGCAACGGAAACGACACGTCAAGAAAATAGAAAACCTAAGGGGGGCCCGCTCTAAACGCGGCTTTTTACTTCGTCTCGCTGTCCATCCAGTCGACGGCCGACAACAGCTTGTACATCTCGTCTCTGATACCGTTGACCATTTCCAACGCGTTCTTCTTGGCGGTCTCGTCGAAAAACCTCCTGACGTACAGCGACCCGACGGCCAGCGAGAAGCTGCCCGAGCTTATGTCCACGCACTCCTTCCACCTGGGCTCTCTCTCGGTCCTCCCGGACAGCTCGGTACTGTAGTCCAGCTGCCTCTTCCGCATCTCTTCGGTCAGATAGCTAACGGACGCCGCGGCCGCCCTCCACATCAGGTAGTTGGCCTGGATCCTGGAACACGCGAAACGCACGGTCACGGAACCGGCGGCCATAACGCGGCCGCGCCGCGCCGTACCTCTTGGGCGTGTTGCTCAACAGCGCCTCGAGGTCGGACAGGTATCTCGGCGAGTTGACGATGATGATGTCGTCCTGTCGGACGGACAGCGGGTGCAGCAGCTTGTTCAGATACTCTTGCCACGGTATGCTCGGGAACTTGTACTGGAGGTCGGCCAGCTTCATCGGGTTGTACAGCTTGGCCGCGTCCCTGCGTTCTTCCAGCGGCAGCGATATCTTGGCCAGGCCTATCTCGAAGTCCAGCGACTCCCTCAGCTCCTTGGTGGCCCGCCGACGGTCCGCGCCGAACAGCACCGCGATGTCCACCATGTACCTGTAGTACGCGGACACGATTTTCTCGTCGGTGCCCCTGACCAGGTACTCCCTGCTGAGCCCCAGCGACGCCTGGTCCAACTGTCAACACGCCGCGTCCGTCATCATTATTAACGTTTTAAAAAACACTGCGCGACAGCCGGCAGCACGCGCGACTTACGTCGATGGCCCTCGTCGTGGTGTTCTTCAAGTCGGTGCTGATGGAGAAGTCGATCAGGTAGTCCACGCTGTAGCCCACGGACCTGAACCGGTACACGGTGTCCTTCCACGCGAACCGCGCCTCGTTCCAGCCGTCGCCTTCCAGCACCGGCCATCCGCCGAGGCTCATCAACATTTCTTTGATCGGTCCCAGGCCTTGTTTTTCGATTTTCTCTAATCGCCCGCGCGACAAACCCCCCCCCACGTTGCTTGTGAATCGTTTCAGCGAATCGCACGCGCGCGCGCACTACCGTACCTTTGTCCATGCACGACTTGTAAAGCAGCTTGGCCATTCTGAACGGTCTCTGTTCGTCCGGCCGGACCGGTTCGGTGACGATGATCCGGAGCTTGTTCATCAGCGAATCGCTAATCGCGCTGAACGTCGTGTGCGACGTCTTGTCGTCGTCGATGACCGTGTCCTTGACGAAGTTGCCGCACGCGAACTGATAGAAATCGTCGCACGGGTCCACCGACTGGTCCATGTTGTTGATGACCGCGGCCGCTGTACTCGGTCGGGGAAGAAAAAAAAACCATGTGTACGGGTCTCCGGTTTAGGACGCGCGAGCGCGACGCTTACCGGCCTTCACGCAACCGGCGGTGAGACAGACGTTCTGTTTTTCCTGTTCCCTGTCCTGGAACAGACTCCTGCCCCGAGCTTTGCCGATCAGACCGTTGTTCTCGGCCGATATCGTCGGCAGACTCTCTGCGGATTCAAATCGCGGCCGTTCAATAACCGATAGTCGATCGCCGATCGGTAACGCACCAGTACAATGTTTTTCGTATGGATTTTAAAATAAAACAGTCTGCCGTCCGACAATACGTGTTGTTGTTTTTTTTTCCACGCTATATTATGTATAGACCAGGCCCTATTTTTTTTTAGTGAACCCCGACACAAAGTGTGTAATCCGAAATCAAAAGTGTGCACCAGGGGCGTCGTTTAGAGGGGGGGTCATAGGTGCCATGCCCCCCCCCTAGACATTTTACATTTTAATTTTTGACAGTACGCGTTGTCGTTTTTCGGTTAGTTTGAAGTTAAATAAGTTAAATAATAAATTCAACTGTAGTAGAAATTAATGTTTTTTTTTTTTTGCAAAAATAAAAATTTGTAAGATAACCAAAATAATTTTTTCTATAATTATTTGGTTATATATTATTTAAAGTAATAAATAGTAAATGTTCATATTTTATGTACGTATTCATATATATTTAAGAGGCGTCTCACCCGTATTTCTTGTCTCCGTCTATCTTATAGGAAATATAGAAAAAATTACAGTACGTGAAACAGTAAATGTGAGGTCTACGTCAGAATTAGAGTTGAAACACCTATTACCAATTTTGAAAAGGACAATATTTTTTAGGGAATGTCATTTACTTTTTGTAAAATATTGTTTAAAAAAAATTACCAGCTTTAAAAAAGAATGAAAAATGTAAAATTCCTTAGAAAATGGCATCGGAACATGAAAACTTTTATAAGTACATATATATATGTATATCAAAAAATATTGCCCCCCCCCTCCCTAGGCAAAGAACCAAAGCCGCCACTGGTGTGCACTACGGATTCGAAAAGTGCGTACCTATTAAATACTAACAAATAAGACTACTGGCCAGATAGCAGTAGGTATCATACCTATACAGTGCACATTATTCAAATTTTTAAAAAAGATCCTCGTCCAGCCGTCATAAAATGGCTGTCCGACAAAAAAAGACACAATAAAGTTCATCCTCTTGCAAAACAGCAAGAGTGGTTAGGTTAGGTGTTTTCGAGGAAGCCGGATGATGAGGACTTATCTATTAGATTTTAAATTAAATTAAATAACTTGTTAATTGTTTTCAGATTTATACTAGACAAATATTACTATGACAAAAAAAAAAATAGTTGACATTCTATTTAATAGTATAATCATAGAAGTTTGTTAGAGGGGGGTGTGGGGGGTTTTGCCGTGAGTTCATAGACGTGGGTTCAGGACTGTTTGTGTGGCCGCGTTGGACTTTTCTATCGAATCTCGTTAAATTACGAACGTTGAACGGAAAACGTGATGTTTAGACTAGATTTTTTTTTAATGACAAATCATGTATGCAGTCGCGATGAATGTTGTTCAATTGAGAACGGACACATAAATCAACTCTCTCTTCGGGACGATTTCAAACCGGGCCGGTCGGTAAGAACGACGTGTTTACGACACACGGAAATTATATTTTCGCTGTTACGTACGCCGAACTGCAGAGGTATGGCGCGCGTGAACGATAACGGCGATTTTTTTACCGTTTTATCATCGTTATTATTGTTTTTGCCCGGATAATGATGTTGCGTTATTTCGAACAACGACGACGATTAGAGTCTCGGCGGTGATTCATTATGATTTGCTATTATCGCACGGCGACGATGTTTTCGAGACTTTTGTCTCGCCGCGTATTATTTCCCGATACTCGAAAGTGATTTATTGTTCGTATATTTTTGTATTTTATTTTATTTATTTTTTGTGGCGGGCAAAAAAAAAAAACGTCAGACGCTATAATAGTTTAATTTATAAACATTAGTCGGAATATCGTATCCGACGAGTGTAGAGCCTGAACGCGTTATTATTATTATTAAAACGTGACGCGCGCGCCATTATTCATTTTCCGTATGAACACGGTTCAGAAACGTATATATATATTATAAAGAAAAAAATAATAATAATCAATTCCGAACGAGAACGTACGGCCGTTGTCGGGTAAAATGTCGAGAAATCGAGTCGTACGACGTTCAAGGCTGTGTTCGGACGAATAAATAAACACCGTTTGGCGTTTCGCGACAAAACGATCCGACGGACGGCGACGCAAATCAAATCGAACGCGTCATCTCGTGTCGTGATGAAACAAACGCGACGTACGTACGCACGCCGACGACCAGACACTTCACGCACTTCACGGAAGTCGCCGTCGACACGTGCTTTAGAACGTCACGAGTTTTTTGTTCACCTCCCCGCCGTCGAATCCAATAGGATTTTTCGATCACCGCGTGTTCGGGACGGATCTGTATCGTCAGCGTTCGACTCGGGCGGTGCTCCTGTACCACGTGCGAATTCGACGAATCTCGTTTTCGTGGTATGATTTATAATGAAACTACGGACTTTCCTTTGACGTGTTTTTGTCACGCAATCGTTTGTTTTTAAAACGTTTAGATTTATTTTCTGAACATACGAGTTGCATACGAGTTAAGCGAGACGTTTTATGTCTTACGTGTGAAAACGTTTTTTTACAAATTCGAATTTAAATTTTTTCAAAAACCGAAACAACGGTCGCCACGGAAACAAACCATAAGGGGTTTTTTTTTCTGTAACGCTTTTTCGTGACGGTTTTTTATTTTAATGTGCCAAAGCAAAGACGTAAAATGTCAAAAATCACGTTTGGGACGCCGTGCGTTTTCAGCGAAAAAACGACAGCCTCGGAACACAGTAGTACAGCAGCAGCGTCCGTAACGACGACGCGTATCGCCGGGTCAGAGTGCGTTTATAAAAAAGTGGAGCAAACGAAACGGGTTTCTCGTCGACCGGTCGGTTTTCAGCGCGTTTCGTCGGGTCACGACGAATTCTCGACGTGATCGATTCTGCGCGTCTCGTGCCGTTCGACGGCACCGACGTCGCGTCGTTTGAAACGCTTACCGGTGCTGCAACCGCGGTTGAAGTACAACGTGGACAGGGCCAGGGCCAGGAACATGGACGCCAAGAGCGTGCAGCCGATTATGACGGTCAGGTTGCGTTCCATGTTCGTCCTCCTCTTCCACCACGTGGGATTTCTGTAACAACGGCAAAATATTGGTCACGCGTCGTGGAACAACGAATGCGCCCTGCAATTTACATAACGCCGAAACGACGTTCGCGCGCAAACGGGAAAACGCCGTCGACGATAACCGCCCGTCGTTTACGATCCGCGGGATGCACAAACGCGTCCGCCACGACCGGCCGTTTTGGTTTTTTCGTCGTTTGGCCGCCGCCGGCTGCGCGGGTATACGTGTTTTATATTATTGTTAATCCCAAAAGATCTTCGACACGAGTATACGTCGTCTTTCACGTGTAACGCCGTAATCGAGAAATCAATATGAATTATTTCACGCGCATTTTTTTCGAAGTCGGTTTTATTTTTTATGCGATACGTTATCGAGTATCGATATGACGCCCATCGGTCCAAGCGTAGACTATTGAACGTTTGACAAACGATAGGTTAGGTTCTAACAACGAAATGCATACGGATCCGATTAGGCGGATGTCGAAAACGAGCCTAGAAACGATGCGATCGAAAAATATCGCGTTTTTACGTTTATTCCGTGAGTGAAAATTCCATGACTTTCGTCACCCGGTGTACGTACATTTTGTTTGTTCGTCCCGAGTGCATTTAACAAATAACTGAATAATGACAGAATTCAAACCTCTACGGCTCGACGACTCGACAAAAATTCAGCTACCCGACGAGAAATCGGCACTGGGCCCGCGTTTCTTTCGTTCTTCCGAGCCCCTCCCCCCCCCCCACACACACACACACAACCACACCGACGACGTTTACCGTCCGCAAACAATGTTTTTTTTACAAAGCGATTTTTGTGAAAAAAACGAGCGCGGACCGACCGCCGCCGACTTTAGCTGGACGTGGTCGTCGACCATCACGCGTGTACGTAACGCCGACGAGAGATCCGTGAAATCGAACCACGACCGATCGCCGGATCCCGCCGTGTGTGTGTGTGAAGTTCGCGGCGTCCGAAAGGAACGGACGGACGAAAAAAAGTGAAAACGGTAAAAAGAGTGCCGACGGTCGCCATCGCGTGATGATACGCACGTGCGTGTCCGTCGTACGGATTTATCACGTCGTTACGGTGCGTGTCGGACCTGATCGGTTTTTTTTTTTTTTCGAGACGAATCCTGTTGTTTGTCTTTAGACGGTTTCGTTTTCTTGTTCGATTGTTTTTTTTTTTTTGCGATCGAAACGTTTTTGCCAGATCGTTCGTTCGTTCGCAATCGTCGCGCAAACGACACGGGGCCCGTCTTCTCGGTGTACACGCCGGTGGCGTACCTGTGAAACATTTTTTTTTTTTTTGTGGACGAGGAGGGGCGCAAAACACCTCACTTTGATATCATTTTTTAATGTAAAAGTCCGATAACAACAGATGATATCGAATGGCAACAAATAGATATCGGTTTTAAATTTCAAACGCTATCAAAACGTCGATAGAACGGTTAGGTTAGGTCGAATCATGGATATCCATACGTCTATAGGTCGTATCGAACCGTATCTATAACCGAACAACGTTCTTTCGGCGCGCGCGCGGCACACGTTTCGAAAACGGGACGGTCGGCAGCAAACCGCCCGTGTTCGTACCGGTTTGAAGGCGGTGCAGAATACGGCGGCCGGACGGGTTTCGCGCGACCGAAAAGAAAAGTTTAATATTTTTTTAAAGCCGTCCAAACGTCTTTTGGCGCCAAGACGCGGGGAACGAATGGTCACGTCTGCGCGACAAACCCGAAAGATCGTCCGGTCGTTACGCACGGGCGCGCGTACCAAAAACGAGTTCTTAACACACGTATAGTGTGTGTGTGTGTGTTGTGTGTGTGTGTGTGTGTGTGTAAGCCCGTTTTGACTTCGAAAAAAGACGTTTGCGTGCTACTGGTCCGCTAGCGTTTCAAACGAGGAAATCTGTTCGCGTGTCATGACGGCGGCGTCGTCGTACGGACCAAGTCCGACTTAACGGTTTTTTTCCCCGTTATGTCGTCGGCAGCGAAGTCGCGCGGGCGTCGTAACCCGCCAGATTAACGACAACAACAACAACGTTAATAGCATTTCAACGGGAAACGATGTCGACGACACGCACGCGCAGAACGTTATTTCACGTTTAAAAACGGACAAAAAGTTGCGTCTCAAACGCCGGTGGGGGGGGGGGAAAATCCAATTCAAAGTCGAAATCGACTTTTCAAGTATTGACGACGAGATACAATCGGAGAGGAACGCTCTTCGGTGATGTCGAACGGACGATCTCGTTTGATAACGGTTTCGTCATTCAATCGTCGTCTCATTTTCGTTATTCAAGCCCAACCGTTAAAAAAATGTTTATTTTTCGTTCCGGCACCGGCAAACGGCGTCTCTGTGATTTCCATCAGGTTCTCCCTCGCGACCGCAACAGGTGTCTCTCTCTAAAACCGTGTTCGTCCGCGACTTTTCTCGAAACTTTCGTCGAATTCATTCCATTCCGTTCGCGCGGTCTCCAGCAACGAGTCCCCCAGTTCGTTTTCTGTTTTTTTAAATTTTTTTCACGTCGTATGAAACGGCCGTCACCGGTAAATTCCGCATTGTCCCCGTACGTTCACTTTTGCAACAATCGAATGCACACGTGCCCGTCGGATAAAAGAGCAACGCATATCGTTGTCGTCTGTTGCTTTGTTGTTATGTACTGTTTTTTTTAAAAAATAACTTTCCACCGTTTACGTACACAAATAACTAATGTATTATTGGTTTCATAAACTCTACTACTTAAGTAGTGGACGACGATTTAATTGTAAATTGTAAACCGCATACAAATCGTGTTTGTAATACGACTAACCCGGAACGAACATCGTGTAATCGTTAACAAAAGACTCGTATCGAATGATAAGCTGGACATATTTTCGTGTCTGTTTTTCGCGGTCGTTAGTAAACATTTCGTTTGTTGAAAATAAACTCCGGTACTTGTTTTCGTACAACGTCGTGTCGCGTTTAAACACGGCAAGACAAACAAACACAGAGTTGTGCAAACATTTTGAAAAATTTTGAATCGCGTACGTGTATCATGTTGCGCGTAATCATGTTTTCGATGTCGGACTTTAACGATCATCAGCGCTATGCGATTTTTGATGTTTTCGGGACGCCCGTTTCATTTCATTCGAATTACGAAAGCGCATTGAACGATTTCGTCAATAACGTATAATATATATGCGCGCGCGTGTTTACGATGGATGATTTCAACGTAGAAATATTGATTAAATAATCAATAGCGAAAAACTGCGTTCGGATTTCACCGTTCATAAGAAATGACGAACACGGTATGTGTATGTGTTTCAAATCGTTGTTGCTTATTAACTTATCGCGTTCGACATACAGACAAACGTCACGTTATCGTTGAACGACTGCCGAGATTATGAAATAAAAAAAAATTAAACATTTTTGTCTAAACGATAGTGGCCAACGGAATGGTTAAAACCGAACCGAGTTATCGTTGCAAACGATATCCGTCCGACTAACAAAACGCGGTTCGCGCGTGCCAGACGTCAGTCGAGGCGGCCTTCTAAGTTTGTCATTCCTCGCGCGACTCGTGTGCGTGCGACCTCAGACTTCGGCCAACGAGTTGCTCTCACTGACTCACTCACGAATCCGCACGAATCCGCCGGCCTCGTACGGACGTCCAAAACGTTTTCCCAATTCGTCCCGTTGCGAACGGGCGTTTTTCGTGTCGTAGTCCATTGTACGCTAACGGGGGGGGGCATCTTAATCAAAACGACTTTAATCCTCATTTTGTCGCATCGAGTAATGAAATATTTTCCAAAACGTTTTCTTGGATGAATGAAAACAATAAAGTCGGTCTTTGTATCCTTATCGCGTGGCGGTCGCGGCTGCTATCGGAACGATTCATTGTCCTCTACGGAGATGTTCGAGATATTTAAGAGCCGGGTATGTTATATTACGCGTAACCCGTCGATTTTCAACGTTCGCGTATCGTTCAATAATTAAACTGCAACACGTGTATGAAAACAATCGTGTGTACTCTGATAAAAAGAGGTATTTATACTTTATTGGTTATCAAAAACGTTAAAAACCGAAAAATCCCGTAGCTACAACTTCATTTCAAATTGTCTTTCTACAGTGTAAGAGTTAAAACGGATACTGATAAAAAAAAAATTTAACAAGAGTCTACCTCGGATCCGCGGATGGGCTGTGTCGGACGAACCGTGGACACTGTCGGGCAAAGTCCCGACGCCGCGGAGAACACGGTCGAAAAAAAGTCATTGGGAAAACGTACGCCGCAGTCTGTGAGGAATACGGGTATTGTCGACTTTGGTCTCGTCCGCGGACGACGCGGGTTAGGTTAGTTTTTATCGCGTCGGGGTCACGCGTGAGATCGTACGAGCCGGACGGTCGAACCGTTTGAATGGATTCTCGTGTGCGCGCCAAACACGGTCGTCGATTCGTCACGCGCACGCTAACCTAACCGGATTCGGCCGTCGAAGAGTATTGAACCGCCGCGATAAGGAGACGTGCGTGCGCGCGGATTTCCAGACCGACGTTTCGAAAACAATGGATTAAAAAACAAGAGGAAAAAAAACCACGATAACAAACACGCACGTTTCCGTCCGGAGGACGTTCGGACGTCGGCCGATTCGGCGATCACGTGCGCTGACCGGCCGTCGTCGTCGTTACGACATCGTAGCGTCCGTCGGGAGACGCGGACGACGATAAGACGTCCGCGAAGTCAGCGGCGCAAGATAAAGAAAAAAGCCTATATAACATCTCACGTTTCTTTGACGCGTTTTTGTCGTGCAATCGTCTGTTTTCAAATGTAGTAGTAAATGATTAACGCATACGAGTCCCCGCGTTAAGCGAGACGATTTTTTTTACAAATTCAAATTTAAATCTTTTCAAAACCGAAACAACGGTCGCCACGGAAACAAACCGTAAGGGAGCGTTAGGTTTTTTTTTTCTGTAACGCTTTTTCGTCGCGGTTTTTTATTTTAACGCGCCAAAGCAAAGACATAAAATGTCAAAACGTCCAACGAATTTGTCGGAAAGGTTTTTTCGACAAATATTAACTTTGCGCGGCTGACTTCACGGACGTGACAATAAGGGTTTTCGCCCGTAAAGAAACGTTTTTCCTCACGCCGACGCGACGCACGTGACGACAAAAACCAAACAGAACTCGCGAGAAAAACGACGACCGACGATGACGTAAGCGCGCACATTTTCCAAAGCGTTAATTAACGAATAAACAACGCGTTCACCATACTCGCGTGACGACGGACGAATATTGCGTAATCGATTTTGTTGTTGTTTTTTTCTTTTCCCCGTTACAGACGTAATTGAAACGTGTTGCGCGTTCACGGTTCGGCCCACGCGCGCACACGATCGGCTATCGAAGTGTGAGGATGTACCAACTCGAGTTCTCGAACCACCCGAGACGTCTTAGAAAACGTCTTAAAGGCGGATGGTCCTGGAATAACGCGCGCAAGACGACACTCTGTTCCGTCGTTCAAACCAACACTGTGTTTCGCACGAGGACAAAGCGATTTTCTACGATTTTTTATTTTTTTTTATCTCTTTCGGTAATTATAGATACTAACGCGACAGACGTACGTCTCTAATCACGTTTCGAATCGTTTTGAATGCGTTTACACGGTAAACGTGAAAAGTGAACGTTTGCTTTTATCTGTGCGTGTCGCGCGTCTTCGATTGTTCGGAAAACGGTAAACCGATATATTTTTGACGACGACCGAACGTTTTATTTAGCATAATCTACGCACACGGTTTTCCATGATGACCGAGTCACGTGATAGGGGAAGTCATCACCCGTTAGTTTACAATCCCACGTGTATATATATATACATATACTGTCGAGGTGTAGAAAAGCGAGTATAATTTTGTATTTATTTTTGTTTCGCGGTTCCGGTGTTCTTTTTTGGACGCAAGTTCGTTCGCAGTTTTTATTTGCAAGCCGTCGCGTGGAGCCCGGGCAGTCGATTCGAAAACCTAAACCAAGTCACGCGAACTCGATGTTGCCGTCAAGGCCAATACGCGAATAAAATATCGTCGCAAAATATCATATCGTTCCTCGACGAGATATCGTTGGGCACGATATTAACTGGACGTCGTCTAGACGGTTCCGTACGCGATTTCGGTTGCGGCGTTAACACACGCACGTGGAATTATACACGATTAGGCGCGTGTATCAGGTGCCGTTCGAATCGCTTTCTCTTACACGTATTCGTATTCCGAAATTATCAAGAATCGTTGTTTAATGTAGAATTTTTTATTCGTTTTTTTTTGTTATGGATTTTAATCAACAATATACCTATGTGCTTTCACTAAACTCTCGCCATAGCCGCGCAGTGTTCGCGCACTGTCTCCGAACATAATAGACGATAACAATGGCTAGCGTTATCAATTTAATTTTTTAAATTAAATTTATCGAAAATCGTTTGTTGTCGAACCGTTCTGGACGTCTGTTCAACGCGTCCGGCGCTTCGATCTCTACGTCCGCGGCACACCGATCATCAATCTACGCGCCTAACCTGCACGGGATAGCACGGTGGCTAACCTAACCTAACCGTCGAAACGCCGACGACGCGTCGACGACACCGTGTACGTTTTACAAAGCCTAACCTAACCGTCGTCGTGGTCGCGAAACCCGGTCGCCACCGGACGGATTTTCGTCGCGGACGTTTTGCTCGTGATCCGTGCCGAGTGTCTCTGTCCGCACGGACAAAACCCTAACCCTCCACCCACTCACCGCGAACTAATACGCAGCAACAACTATTATCAGATATAATCGAAAATCTCTTTTGGACTGCAATTAGTAACGCACACGTAGAGAACGACCGTTATTTTCGAATCGAAAGACGACAGAAGCCATGAAACGTAGAGGGAACGCGAAATCCGGGCGTCTCGGTTGCCGGAAGAAAACTCCCTGTGATCCCGTACGGGTGTACACGTCAGTTCGGATCTGTTCTTCACGCGGACGATATTTCCAGACGTGTTTCACTTTGCGGTCCCATTGAAGGCACCGTAAAGATTATGGCAAAGTCGCGAGAAACCATCTGTCGATTAATGAACTATAGTCTGAAAACATACGCTTGTTGCGCGTCATTTGTCATCGTAATACTTTTGCCGGTGTGCTCGAACGCGATAAAATAACATTCGCTTCGGGCGGATCGGGACGGCCAACAGTATAGTGGAATCGTCCGAAACGAACACGATTAATAATAATGATCGTCGTCGTCGTCGTACAAGATTTCGCAAGTGTTACGCGGTGGGGCCCGGAATAATATCCGAACGGAACTCGCGCGCAAAACCGGTTATACACCTGGGGTTTTGTTTGTTTGTTTGTTTTTTTGTTTTTTTGGCAAATCAACAGGTTTCGGACCGGCGCGTCCGTATCATAAATCGTTGTATTCGGCGCGCCACGACGGCCACTGAATAATCGTCACGACCGTATCTCTCGGAAACATCGTTCATTAGTTTTTTTCTTTTTTTTTTTTCTTTTTTTTTGGTGAGAGAGGGGGCAAAATATTAAGTACCTCACTTTGAAATCATTTAAAAATGTAAAAACGTCCAACAACAATAGATAATAATAACTTTATATTAAATGACGAAAATAGACATCGACTCATATTTATGTACGTATTATAGACCTTCCGCACTTCCATGTTTTCAACGCGTGAATCGAGTACGATTCGTTGGCGTGTCTACACCGGATGATTTCCTGAAATATCGACTTTTAATCATTTAAGTTTTCGGTCTTACACATTTTTCAACAGCTGTAAAATCGAGAAAACTGGATAATTTTCATATCAAATCATCCGACCAGTGTACGGTTTAACGTCTTTTATTTCTCACCAAAATTACGGAAAAGAGGCGTACTGAATGGATGTTCTCGCCAAATGTCACGGAGAGCAACGCCATCTCAGGAGCGTTGAATACGTTTCGCGTTAATGTTCGAAAACGTCGATAAAATAGTAAACCATTACTTCCGGCGTTGATTTGATCAGATTTATCATATTTATATGTTTTCAAGTCATATCGAAAATCTAAACTCCACCCGATTAAAAATGATATGATAATAAAAAAAGTGCGTTGTTATTCTGCCGTTTACGGACGATCGTCTCGTTGTTCGCGTAATCGGAAGTAAGGAGGGGGGGGGGAGCGAAACGTGTTCTATTTCACCGATGTGGGTTAGCAGGTTTCGAGAGACGAGAGCGTTTTCGGTTTTCACCGTCGCACGACTTCTAGAAAGCACGCCATCGACCACGTACACGACCGCGAGCGACGACCGAAAAATTACCCGTCACGTCGTCCCGTCCGGAACACGACGTAGGCTTACCGTCCCGGATTACCGTCGCGATCGATCCGCCGAGGGTCCCGGACGTGGTTCTCGCGGTAACCGTCTCGACGACCCCGGTAACGTCGTTTTTCGTCTCGTTCCGGACGGGACGAGGACGGGACGATTACGCGCGCGACCAGTTTTCGCAGCGGACGGCAACAACGCGGCCAGAGCGGTCGGCGACCGAAAACGAAACACCGTCCGTCCGTACGAGTAGGCCTGCGATCAAAAGCCACGCGCGAGTTCGTGAAAAACACTTTCGGAAACGGATCGCGGGTTCCGTGTGCAGAAAGTGTTGTTCACACACGGAACGCGTGACTTTTGAAAAACCGAAAAATGAAAAAAACGTATACTCACTTGATCACCGTCGCCGGCGGATTGGTCATTTCGACGAGACGAACGCCCTGTGCGCTGCGTTATCGCGTTGCCGCGGCGGTCCCGTCCTCGGCTGGTCGTTACCGCGAAACTCTTACCGCAGACCGGCGTGGCGTACGAATCGTTCGTACGAGACGACGACGACGACGAAAAACAAACCGCGCGACCGGTATTCTTCTCGGGACGACGGACGACGTGTGACTGCGTACGGTTTTTTTAGTACTGCGGCCGTCGGCCGGCGTGACGAGAGTGCGAGTGGTCGTCGTCGTCGTCGTTCGTCGTCGTTACCGTCGTCGTCGTCGTTCCGTCGCCTTCTTCTTACCCGCCCGCGCCAACTTTCGGCGTCCGTTCGCGGCGACCCCTTCTACCGCCGGCGAACCGGTACGCGTCTCGTGGCGATCCGTTCCGATCCCTTTCGACGACGATTCACGTTGTCTCGTACCGTTTTCTTTTTTTTTCAATATTATCAACGTTAGTAAATGATTATAGCGGTCGTAACTTGCCACGCTATAAGATCAACCACGGTACACGCGTGGTTAACGAAAAATAAAAAAAATTACAACCGTCGACAGTAGTAACAACAATTCAATGTAGATTGGGCAAAAAAAAAAAATTCTTTTTGAATGTCCGTCGCTCTTTTTGTTCGAATCGTGTCTACTGGGTATCTATTTATTATCAAGCCCCAATTGGAAAATCCTGCGCGCGCCGCTGATAATTAGAAACAAACTTGCCGCGAACGACGCGTATTCGGTTTCTTAGTTTTCTCAGGTACATATTATTGTACGATATTATCGATTTCACTACGTTTGCCAACAGTATAAACGTCGAGGTAAACGGTTAATTTTTCAGCGTCCGCGGATGGAAACACGAACGAGCACTGTGATCGATGACGATATTCGAATTATGCGAATGAAACGAGCAATCGATTGAAAGAATAAAGTTGACAAGGACATATCAACCGTGGTCGAGCGTGATCCTCCCAAAGTTGATGATATTTTTGATTCGCGAAAACCGACTTGACCGAATTGGTTTTTACCGGGTTAAAAGTCAAAGTAAATTCAAAATTCAAAAATATTTCGTTTGAGATTTAAAAAAAAAATTTTTTTTTTATTTTTTCCGTTTGATTTTTGGTATGAAAAAACGTATCGTTAATTCGCATCTGAAGTTTTACGTTTCTGCTCGTTCCGAAAAACAAAAAACAAAAAAACAACAACAAAAGTAGACGTCAAGTCGACAGATCGGCGAGGAAAACTGAAATCGAGTTCACATTGTACCAACGGAACGGATCCGTCGACGTGAACTTGACGACTTGTTGACCCGGTGACCGGAAAACAAATCGCTGCGTGTTTTTCGTACGATCGTTCGCGGGAGCCACGAATCCCAGTTCGTAACCGTTTCACTTTATTCGTTCGTGACGGGACGCGAGGCATGCGGTCAAATCGTGGCGATCGGGGGCCTTTTTTTCACACCCGTCGATACTAATTTTAAAAAAAATAAATTATACGATCGCTAATGTTGTTGTTCTATGTTGGATTATAGAAAATCGTAAGCGCGCGTACGAATGGGTTGACAGACCGTACCGCGGCAACACGACCCTCAGATGAGTTGGTAGTCAATGTCGTCGTCCCCTCCCCGGATCGTTATCAGACTAGTACGTCCCGAGAAAAAATGGGGAGCTGGATTTTTTCCGACAATAACTTGAAGACCGAGCAAATCAGTGAAAAAAATCATCATCTCTTTTTTTCTATTTGCTTATATTGACTTTTGTGGCGACACCCTGTCCTCCCGTCGTGACCCGGTTCGTTCAATTTCGGTTGGGGGGGCCTTTTGGCAAAACCGCGGACGAACGCGCGCCACCGTGACCGGGTGCCGAACTCTGCGCGGCCAATCCGTTTGTTTTTGCCTCCGAAACGATTATTTTCGGCGCCACGTTCTCGTGATATCGTCATTGCGTTACTAAATCGAACCCACGTGTTCGGATACAAAAAAGTGTTTCGTCACGTTCCGTTCGGGTTGTTGTTACCGTACGCCGTAGTTCGCGGACAAAACCGGTCGTACGATATTTTAATGTCCGTACGCATATATAATATCGCGGAGACGCGGAATTTAATATAAAAAAACGTCGTAGATTATTATTATTTTTTTTACTGGTTACGTACGACCGAACGTATGTATGTACACTATTGAATCGTCGGGAAATCGATTTTCGAACGGCACATCCTCAAAACCAACGGTCCTCGAGTTCCGTCCCGCGGATCTACAGCCGTTGATCGTATAACGAGTATGGACACCGTGTTATTACAGACGGTGTGAGACCACGATCAATGGGTTCAACCCCCCCTCGTACACACGCCCGCGAAATTTTTTTTAAATAACGAAATGCATTTGAAACGTTTTGCCACGAAATTACGTTAACACAAAGTCGTGAAGTCCCTCTGCAATCTGTTGATGGCTACGACCTTGAGACAAGACAGACGTATGGTTTAAATAGATTAGATCATTTGCATAGATCGTTGAATATCGCGTAAAGAAAACAAAACATTTAAACCGTTCCAAACACCGGTTTTTAGACTTGGAGCTTGAAAATCAGTGGAGAAAATTTCCCAGCTTTGTTCGTGGGAACGTTATTCTTTCCACACGTTCGACACGTTAGAGGTTAATACGTTACACAATAGTTTTAGTAATAGAATGCGAAATAATATGTGTTCACCGCAGCTCTTGTACATCACATAGTGTTTAAATGTTATAAGAGTTATTTTGATCGAACAAAAAAAAAAATCGGTTCGTCTGTACGGTTTAAAATTAAACCGTATTTTCATTTTTTTCATTTTTACTAAAACGTGCTTAAGACACGTTAATTTCACGTTTATACACACATCTATCAATTCGACGATCGTTAAAAGTTTTACTATCCAATTATGAACTTGTGTGAGATTAAGGCCAATCTCTCGTCAAATTAACTACAAACAATATAATTGTTCGAAAGTGTTAAGTGGCGTTTGATAATTGTTGTGTTACGAAGTCTATAAAAATATGTTTGTGTAAATTAATTGACGTAGTACGATGGAATTTAACCGAACTGTTCGAAAGCAAATGAGGAATGGCTGACGGAGTTATAATTGGATTCGAACTGAGTGTACACATTATATATATACGAATACACACGTTAATTACAACAAGATATTTGCCCCAAAGTGATATCGCGTCTAAAACTTAAGCGAAGCGTCGTGCGTGCTCTTTTGTCCTTAACAAACAGTTCCACGATTTTATACACGGTGATCGTTAATAGTATATTTTGGTCGGATGATTCAGTTTGAAATCTGTACGCGTTCGTGCTGATAATTGTTTACAACGATGTATAATAGCCGTCATCATTTCGTACGTCGATTTAATTGCAATTAGACAATGCTGTTCTCAAACAAGCGATAATGTTTCGTTATGATGCGGTGGAATTTTACGACGTGAAGATAAACAAAAAAAAAAAAATATTAAAAACAAGATAATAATAATAACAATGATAATAAGTATGCGGACGACTGTAAATACAAATTATTTCTGTTCGAATTTCAAATATTATCGTAAATATCAACGTTTATAAGTGACGGCCGATGGACAATTATGCACGATTATGCGTCGATAGTTAAAAAACGCGACAAAAATCATTTCGCAACTGTGGAACAATGATAATGTGTTATTTTAGATGTTAGTTTCGTCCCGTGTCTACAATACGAAACAACGTTTATGTCATACGTCGCGCTATGAACATCATTTACCCGACGCGAGAAAACCGCATTATCGTTTTTTAGCATCGAGAGGACATTTCATGGCGGAGTCTTTAAAAATAAAAAAGGAACGTGACGCGCGTGCGGTTACAGTTTCTACGAGGTTGCGCGCACACGTTGTTTTCTATTTTGTTTTTGGATCGCTCTCACCTTTTCACGCCAATCTGTTATATATATACATATATAAACGAACATCCCACAGAAAAACGATTATTATTATTTTTTAAATAAGTCGATTTCTGTTAACCCTGTTAAGCGGCATCATTCCGTGATTTTTTTTTATCGTCCGTCACAAATTATTATTATTATTATTGTTATTAGGCGGGCTTTGATATTGCATTTTTTTTTTCTTACGAACAGGTAAAAACAAATGGGGAAGAGGGTTCGTTTTTAGCCTATGATAGGAAGTCCCCACGACCACGATTACAAAACTGCCGCTGTTGCGTGGGACATACGATTTTCTGTAGACATGCTGAAATCCAACAAAAGGAGTACTATAAATATTTATAGGTTATATGTACATATAAATGCATAATTACATATTTATTACCTTGTCGTTTAGCTCTCGGAAGTATTTTTCTATACAATGTTTCCTCGTTTACTCTTCATAAATAATATGACAAGATAACTTTGAATAATTTAATAATAAATCAATATGCAATAATCGCGGTTATAAAATCGTAATTTTTGTAATATATTTGTTTTTAACTATATTTTGTTATTATGTGTATAACGCATTGTTTGCTTGACAAGTATAATTTGTCAATGTGGCTATTGTCGTTGTCACGTGATAACAAATTAACGTTTCTAATATTGTATGAGGAACTAACGAAAAAAAAAAAGACGTTTAAATTTAAATTTATAATGCACAAAACAGGTACCAAACGCGTGCAATAAATATATTTCGTCTCGCGAAATTGATCGGGAATTACGTCCGTCGTTCAAAACGAACCTGCTCGTACATAAATCATACGTTATATTCAAGGCTGTTCAAACCTCCCCGAATCTTTTTAATAGTTTTAACAAACCGTATTTATTGTACCGAATCGTTAAGGTGGACACACACACTATTTAACCCGTATTTGGACACAATTTTTTTTTTGTCGTACACAACACAATCTAGCATTTAAATCTAGTAGTCGCAAAAATCTATGATTCGGTTTTAAACCAACCCCGAAAAATCGTGTTCCTGCTACGGCCTTGGTCATGTTACCAATACGCAAAAACACAGGAACCCACCCTTCGCGCGAAATCTACGAACCCGTCGTTCACCACCACTTGTCGGAACGGTCGAGCGAATCTCTTCCGAGACGATCGACATCGGTTCGTCCATTTCCAGCGCTGTGTCTCTGTACAGTTGCCGATCCGCTCGCCGTCGAGCATCAACGGGGGTTTTAGGGGGTACGTACTTAACCGTATTCTAGATCAGGCGGTTTTCGGAACGTGATTTTTTTTCTCTCTTATCAGTCCTGTATTATCCGATAGCAATTTGAACGTCACGAATGACACTACGGCAATAGACCGTGTTCATGTCGGACTCCCATCGAAACCAGGACTCCGGTATGACTGTTCAACTGCAATTATCGATTTCACGTCACAAAAGGCTCGTTTGACTTGTGCCACGACGATAAAAAAAAAAAACATTACGAACGGTCGTTACCGAGGCGCCGTTTTCCATTCCGGGCCCCGTAATGTGCGTTTGAATAATGAGCAACACGATCAGACCGGACGGAAACGAAAACGCACGTGGACTCCGCGGCCGTTTTCGATGCAACAAGTCCGACGACCGGACGTTATCGCCGTAACGTATCGCAATGGTTGTGCAACAGGTCCGAACGACCGCTCTCCAAAAACCGTTTGATCCGTAAAACGTACGCGGGCATTTTAATGAACGCGCGCGCGCGTCTGTTGATTATCGTTTTATTTTTGCTTTTCGAATTTTTTTTTTTCCTGACACGTCACAATAACGCCGGTTATCTAATCCAACCCATCGCGACGCAACAACGCGTGCGTTTCATCGTCTGACGCGTCAATTAAAAACGAAACGGTTTGTTGCGCCGCCGCGGTACATCATCAAAGTCGCAGACCTCAATCCCGTGATCGTCGTGTCGGGCCGGGCGGTCAAACGCGCGCGCGCCATCTGACCGATTACCACGCGCCGGGGTCGTCACCGGCGACGCGGACCACGAACAAGGGTCATCCTAAGACGTCCTACACCACAACCAGCGTCCAGGGTAGCCGGGGACCGGGACCAGCCGCTGGGCGTTACGATTTTTGCCACAAATATAATGTTGATAATGCGTGCCGTGGAAAGGCGCCCTGGCCTAAGACGACTTAAGGGACGCTCCTAACCATACGGTCTGACCCTCGGATCCGAATGTGTGCGCGGGATGTCCCCTAATCCTGAGAGTAGACAATATGCGACTTTTTCAATCGACCGTACTCCCTTCCCTAGCAGACACGTTGCTCGTTCAATTTTAAGACGTATTCTATAGTTTATAAACAATTTTTCTTTGTGATTTAGTACAGTAGTTAAGCAATGATAATCATTTATATATATATGAATAATGCTATCATGGTAACGAAAATACCATGTTTTCATGTTCGGACGAACATGCTTAAAATTACGTGTTTTAACAGCTGTTAAGTCTAGTGTACACTCGACCTGCTGTTACTTCTTCGGGCACGTCCACCAAGGGGTTCCGGGGGTCGCGAGGTCCGTCGGGTTCGGCCACTGGGCTCGGCCAAAAGTGCGGAGACGGCCGTTGACGACGGGTCGGGCACGTTTGCATTCTGTACGCGAAAAACACGAGTGATGACGACACGTGTACGGAACGTTTGTCTCTAAACACAATGTCATATCGTCACGACGATAAGACATGTCGAACGGTTTTCGTGAAGCGAGTCGGTAAAATTTACCGAATTAATACACGTTCGTGTCAGCTGGAGAATGTTCAACTCCACAACAACCGTTTTGTTTTGCGACAGACGACGCGCTCACAGATTTTGTATTGTGACGCGATAAAAATGAAATGTCGCTACGAAGTGAAGCCGAATAAAATTTAATAGGTACGCATTGTACGTGTTCAGATTGATTTTGCCCGATTTTCAAACACATTCCGAGATATGTGTAAGTTTTTTTGGAAAACCGATTTCGGAACGAAAAGAGTTAGGTAAAAAATGAAAAAAAAAATAATAATAACAGTGGAAATACTCAGGTTCGGCCGAAAAGAAATACGGTTTTCTTTGAACTCGACTCGAAGTCAATAATAATGTAATATTGCAAGTTATTATTATTATAGTCAATACGATACGAAACGTCGGAGAGGCCTTCAGACGGTCTTACGTCCTTGAACGATAAGATCTTGACCGAAAAATTATGTTTCTAAAAACTACACGACCTGACGGGCACTGTTCGGTGTACCGACTGTACTGTTTGCGAATAATCGGAATGTTTTCATTGTCGCAGTATTTATAGATGTTTACGGAAAAATGGTTTGAAATTACACGTGCATTTGTTTTTTTTTTTTTTAAACATAGTCGAATATGCACTTCGTTTACATTATAAAAAAAAAAAACCATATTTATTTGTACTGAAAATAACGTTTGATTGAAGAATGTCGAGAAACCGTCGCCTATGCGACATTGTTGAAAATAGAAATCCGACGACCGACCGAGGAATGTTCATCGTAGCTAATCACGTTAACCTTTTTTTAACATCAACGTTTTTTCTACGTAAATCGATTTCGTGGGTTTCGTCGTCTCACAACGCTGATTCAATCGAATTCAAGGCACAATCAATTATATCGGTAATTGAGTTTAATTACTACATGTTATTACGGCAATTAGCTTCAAATTAACAACAAACCTGTATTTACTAATAGAATTGTCTTCGGGAACCGTTGAATTCAACACAGTTAACACAGTTACGGGAAAGAATAAAAACAATAAGCGTTGGAAAATTCAAACACACGAACGGTTAGCATTTGCGGAGAACAACGAAATCGTAAAGTTTCGAATGTCCGTCCGAACGTCAAGTATTGTAACACTGACGTAAGCAGATATGACGTACGATTGTTAAATGATTTGATCGCGGAAACAACGCCGTCGAGCCCGCGTTGTACACTTTCGGTTTAGATTCTCGACCCGTTATTGTAGTACCAGCTTCGAGATGATAACGTGTGTGCGCACGTGTGCGACAGTCTTGTGGTAGACGTGAATATAGTCGTCAATTATAATATACGATCGTAGCAAAGGGACGCGAGTTACTAACCTAAACCTAACCTAAGACGATCCCATCGCGGAACTGATGCCGTGAAAATCGATCTGTCCGTCGGCCAACGCGCTTGTAAACCGTACGGGAACAAAACGGAGTCGAAATCCGTTTTTTATTTTAATTATTTAGTTTTTTCGTTTTCTAAAAGCTGCACTGACTTACGGCGGCCACTGCGAAATTCAGCATCAAAATCGCGTGCGATTGCGTCGGGCGTGCCGTAATACGTTTACGCGTTTACGACAATAGCGCACTCCCGCCGAATCCGTTTTCTCGTCACGTCTAAACGCCGCGCGACTGCTTTCGTCGACCGAGTAAAAAAATAAATTGTTCGGCGTCGTCCCGTGCGATTAGCCTTGTCCCGGTTTGTAGAAAATTGATTTTTCGAATTGACCTCCGCGTAATGCGCGCGTACGACACCTGCCGTTTAAATGCCGACGCGCAGTGATCGCGACGAGACCATTACCGGTAACACGGTCGTCGACCAACACGAAACGCACGCGCGTAGGTTCGGATCGGATCGGATATTTTTTTTCGTTTTTGATTTTTGGGTGAAATCCGATAGCTTTCGTCGTCGGCGGCGGCGGTCGCGTCGAAGTGGTTCACGGACGTGGCCGCTCTGTACGTTTGCAGACCGGCCTTGAGTAATCGTACCGGCGGGAGGATATCCTCGTCGATTATGTAGGGTCGCCTCGGGATCGACTGAAGGACGGAAAACTTTCCGACTAAACAACACGAGCAGAAATGAAGTCACGGTTCGGTCACACCGCGAACTATTCGTCCGAATTCATTCAGACATCCGACGACTCCGATGAACTATGGAAACGGGAAAAAACACGCGTTCGTGAATTGTACTTTTTTTGTGGATTCGGCGTTCGGGCCGTGTAATCGAAATACGTTTCAACGGAAAACAACAATAAAAAGCAATAATTACGATAATTTTTTAACGATAGCAATTAAACCGCCGTGTTATTCGTTAGTCGTCACTCGTTTTTAATTATCAATGGATTGTTCATTGTCAATTATCAACTTGTGATATCAACTTGAATTGTATTTGATAATTATAATGGACCGATTAAAAATATCTAAATACCCGTTGTTCGCTCGTATGGAAACAGTCGGTTCACAGAAATAAATACACGCGTACAAAATCAAATATGTTTCGAGTGGTCACAAGAACTCGGGTACCGCGGTATAATGTGGTCAACCCAAGGAGGCGACCGTTCTGTCGAAACACGGTTTTTATACCGTTGCGTGTGCCGTCGCGGATCAAGAGGTTCAAACAAATACGACGAAAACTCACATAACATATTTTGATGCGTTCAACGGGTGTCGGTATGCGTACGACATAACGCGGACGGACGATAAAAACGTAATCGTCTAATAATCGTTCGTTATTTAAAACGACGAAATATTTAAACAACACTCCGTCAACTCGAATGTTGATGGTTCGTCCGCACGTGCACAAAGCGTATCGTTTAAAATCCCAATGAGAAAATTAAATTATCCATGTTCAGGATTTTAGATAATAACGTCTGGGAATGTACGTAAATATCATATAAACGTAACCGGACGACTTCCGTGACTTGTATAAAACTTGGTCGCGAAGATCAGACACATTAACACGCTCGCACCTCAAGACGTGCACACGAACGTTGTACGATTTTCCGATAATCTTAACCGGTTTTAGTCGCATTTTGTAGATTTAACCCGTATTTTCATTTAATACTGTTGTATCGTTTGTTAATAAATGTCGTGTTATCGTCGCCAAGACTTGACATTAGACCACGCTCCGCGGCCACTGAAAAACGTTCGGGAACCGCTGCTGGATGACCACGTCGCATCGGCCGCGATAACCAAGTAACCAATATATCAACGACGAGAAAACAAAACGATATATATATTTTTTTTTTTTTTCGGGGTGGTCGAAACGCTACCAACACTCCCGTGAACCCCGTAGCCCGCCGACGGTACTCGGAAATCTTCGCCGCGAACAATCGTTGTTTATCCGGGAGGAAACGGTTTGCGAATAACCGCCGTTTATTACATCGTGTTGTTACGTCGATAAACACGTCGTTGATATTCGTTCTTTAAGACGTCCGTGTTATACACGACGAGATTATGTTCTTATAAGTGACCGCGTTCGATTTGATGGCCTCGACGCGATCGACGCGATTGTCTCTGCGGAATACGAAAATACCACGGAGTCGACGATTCCAGAACGTTCGACAGTAACAACAACAACGATAATAATATGAAAATCGAGGTCGCCATGAATATTCAGTACACACGTCGCAGAATTGTTTTTTTGACGATTTCGTCGGACGTCTAAAAACAACGAACCGATAATCGGGGTGCTGGGCAAACGTATCGCGCGCTCGTTAGGCCACGTCGGCCGAAAAACGTGTGCGAAAAACGCGCGTCGGACACATAAATATTACACGACCGTTTGTCGACGGAAATGTGATTTTTTTCTGATCAATCCCACCCCCTACCCGATAACGTTTCCGACAAACGTTTTTATTGACGAACGTGACGCGTAAACGTCCGATTGTTGTTTACGATCCGTTTGTTTGTCGGTCCTTTCGTGAAAACTGTTATTCAAATTGGTCCGCGGCGCGTTCTATCCCGTTGTGACGTCGTACATCGATTTTATAAATACCGCGTAAGTGCACTTTGCGTGCGTTTCCCCTTTTTCAATCGAACGCCGGTTAGCGGTTTGGGCTTTTTGTTTTCGCGAGGCCGGACGCGTGTCATGCTGTTAAAATCGTCAAACTCTCACCTAATCGTGAGACTTCGTGAATCGGGCGTGCTAGTTTTTCGAACACGTTTATTTTTGTCTTTTGCGTAACGTGTTGCACGCGCGTTCGTTCCGACATGAAAACGTCAACGTGGTCAAATGACCGGCTGGATTTTTTTTAAATTTTTTTTTAATTAAATAAATAATAAGTCATCGTGGGTTAACGACACAAAAACACAGTTTAAAATTGGGTTTTTTTTTTCTGATTAGATTTTAATCAATTGAAAATGCAATTAAAAATATACGACGCGTCCGTCCGATAAATGACTTTCGTTCGGTTCAATGTTTCTCTCGTTTTTACGGTCACCAATGTACGCGAAATCCGAAATAGTCGTTTTGTGAATCGATTTTTTACCTTCTTGAAAATTTCAAACGAAGATCGGCCGTCGACTGTGACAATTTCTTTCGTTAGCTGCCGGAACGAATTGTGTGCAAACGTTTCGATCAAACGGCGAAATTTCTTTTGATAACACGTCGGCAGATCGTGTATTTTTCGGATTTTCCGAAAACGTTTTCGATACGTATTTGTGTTAGGTTAGGTTATGATTGTTGAAAAAAGAGAAGAAAAAATCTCGAAGACAGTTGCGTCTGTACGCGGCCAGCGTTTTACTTATGCGCGTCGATCGAGTTATAGTGGAAGTGCGCCGACTTTGTTCGTAAGCTGTTCGACGTCCGTGGCGAACGGATTTTTTTTAAAACAAAAGAAACCGCGTTGCGTTCAAATGGTACGCGCTGACGACAACGCACCACTCGAACGTGGTCTGCATACGGTATAGAGTCTGCGAGATGGTGGACGATCGATTAAAGACGTGCGCTCGAACCCCGTGTACGGTGCGGATGTCCTCCCCCCCATGGGCGCCCATTGTGGGGGGGGACATGTCCCCCCCCCCCGGGAAAATAAGTATAGTTGCTAAAATTGGTATTTTCACATTGCCATTGTAAAGGTCGACGTTTTATTTTTTTAACATAAACAAAAATATTTTAAGTAATTTTATATACATAAGCATTATTAATCTTCTGTGATGATACAACAGTTAAGTATAAATGGTTTAATTCGGTATGATTATTGAAATTAAAATCAATATCATACATTGATGAAATAACACAAGACTACATTAAATTATGTCCCCCCCTCCCCTCGAAATAACTGCGGCGTTTTAAACACGAACGACGGAGGCGCCGGAAACGAACGGATTATTGTCGTTGGACATTATTTCATAATCACGGTCGGTTTTTGTTTTTTCGAGCGGATATCCGAACGGCGACCGATCCCTCGAGACCATTACGAATTCCACTCGCCGCGGCTACAAACATTATCGTCACGCGCGCTCTCGCGAACAAAACAAAACGTTCGAGAGCCGCGTGACGCGAACGTTGGCCGATTTTTTGCTTCTCTTCTCTTTTAGTCGCTCGTAAACCGCCGCGAATACGGTTACGGTTTTAACCTCGCCACCACCTGTTCCCGTACACCGGACCTTCCGAGTCTGCGCCGTGTTCGTCATGTTCAAACCGTTTCGCGTCGGCCCGTCTTGTTTTCGCGCGTCGCCGCAAACAATATCCGTCGTTGGCATTCACTGGAAACGCATTATATGAACGTACGGACGTTTCGAAACGTTTACGATTATAATGCAAGTTGGAATAAATAAAAACACAATAATCGACAACGTTCGTTTTTATAGTTTTGGTAATGAAATGTAATTCACACGCGCACAATTCCCGCTACGCGCGCAAACATACGTTTCACACACGGTCGAAATCATTTTAAAATTCCATAAAAAAAAAACCAAGGGGCTCGGAAACTGGTTTCGCCGGGTCAGTAACCACCGGGAACCTTGAGAATTGCACACGGGTGTGTGTGTGGCGATATACGGACGAGGACCGTGCTAAATCCAACGGGAAACGCCGTGCAAAAATATGGGACGTCGTCGACGTTATTTTTGCGCACGCGTGCATTTCATCTGAACAGTTGACTCGGAGACGGTCGGCGCAACGTACACGGTCGTCACATACCAAACGTAACCGGACACGTCCGTGTGAAGTTAGCGGCGCAATGTTAATATTTTTCAATAAAACCTTTCCAACAAATTCGTTGGTCGTTTGTTGGATAAGTCCAGAAATTTGTTGGACATTTTTTTAAAAGTTATGGGCTTTTTTTATTTCGCGCCGCTAACTTCAAAAAAATCCCAAAAAAACCATCCAAAATTGTTGTACTCGATTTGTTGGTCGTTGTTGGAAAGGTCCCGACATTTGTTGGACCTTAGTTTTTTTTATATAAATTTTTTTAAATGCGCCGCCAACTTCACGGACGTTAACCGGACATCGATTTATTATTATTATTATTATTGATAACCCTTCTCTTATTGTATTGTTGTACGGGTTATTCGACGAAAAAAAAATAATTTTTCGTTTCCTCCCCAACGTCGATAAAACCGATCGTTTTCGGTCCCGTGTGAACGCCGAACACTTTGGAAGTCCCGCCGGAGTCCGTCACACGGTGACCACGGGTTTTCAGGTTAGTCGCACGCGTTTTCAATCGCGCACGGACGTGTTCATATCACGGATCGTTGTTAGCGTTCGCGTGCGAAGACCCGAAGACATCGTTTTCCCAAATGCTGAAATCATAATAACAGACGACGATCGCCGCAACTACAATAACGTACGGTTCCGATCGTTTTTTTTTTCTTCTAATTTTAAACAATAATAACGTTCGACCGCACTAAGTTGTCGTACGCATTGTCTTTGTTAGTACACACTTACGTCGGCGTACAAACCGTATCCAGCACATAAATATTGTTTTGAAAAATCGCGCCTCGCGTCGTAAAGTAACATGTTTACAACCCGTAAAATAGAAGGAAAAAAAACTAACCATTGTCAACCACGTCATACGAGTGACTCTCCTCCGAAACGGTTGTGCGCCGTTTGACTTCGGGTGGTCATAAAACGTTACGTGGCACTGTCTAACGCGTTTATAAACACGTGGGAAATCGCACAGAGGAAATCTTAACAATGTCGTCGATTGGAGAGTTATTGTCAGAAGCTTTTAAAATCGAGCACAAACGATTGTTATAAGTCTTGTGTGATTTTCTTAAAACTCGTAAAAAATAAAAAATACATACATATTTATGTATATTTTTATCGTCACGGTCGGTCGCGTTGTTACTTGTTGACATGATTCGAATTGAAAAGAAAACCAATAGTCACTGGTTCGGGTGTAACGTATACACATACATACACCTGCTTCTATGCTCGTTTTTGCCGTTGAAATATACGAACAACGACAATAGCATTTATGCAATTTCTCGATTTGAAATTTAAATGACCTTTTTTTTTATTCGTGTTCCGATAAAACCGTATTCTTTTCTGATCGTTTCGCTTTCCGGTCGGTGAAAATGTTTTCGACGATCCGATTCCCTATAATACGTATTACGCGTTGCAAGCGACTATAACGTTTTCAACGTGTACACGTTATAAAAAAAAAATATTTATATTTATATACATTGAAATTAGCGCTTGTCAAAAAAGAAAATATGTATACCAACCATCACGTGTACACGCGGATATATACAAATTAAATGCATTCACCGTTGTTATGAACCCCTTGTTCATATGCAGTATGTGCTGACCTAGGTATTACTAACTGCCGTCGTACGGTCATACACGAACATGCGACGACAGTCGAGTTTCGATACCAGACGTCATAAATAATTTTATATAAGCATTATTAACATTTAGTATAATTGTCCTTTAAATAAACAATACTCTATAAACCGACTCAATAAACCATATCTTACTTTTAACGGAATTGATTCATTGAACGAACCCATGCTACCAAAATTCTACACTGTTAAAACGGCGCTAACCGTTCGACGGTGTCCGCAACTGATTCAATCGGCAGCGACCGAGGAGATCACAACAACTGGTGGCAGCGGTGTTGCGTTCTTTGGCAAGGCGTACTTACTATGTCCGAAAACAGGAACGATATTCACAACACCGTATAACACACGTTTTTAGTCGAAATTTTTTTTGTTTCCATTGCCGCGGTCTTGTACATTCACACGTACGAATGTTGTTTTATGTCGATTTAATGTCTTACGGTTTGACCAACGACCGTTATGCGGTTCGCGACGTTTCTCGACGTATGCGCACCGTACGCCACGTGGTTAATAATGTTTTGTTCGCGTGGGAAATGCACATTGTCATCGTGTCCGACGGGGATTACCGCTAAACGGGCACACCGACTCGTCCGATTCCTCCGGAGAAAAATGACTGTAATTACGTGCATTTGCCGCCCCCCCCCACCCCCGAGAAGCTTTTTATCCTTTTGCTCGTGCATGATTATTTATTTTTTTATCGCGATATAAACGTGTGGATATTCAGTTATAGACATTCGATATGACTCATCGATATATTAATATCATAATTTGACCAAACCAATATTGGAAGTAATGTTAATTGGGACGTTATCAAATAACTGTTTTATACGTACGTTTCCCAAAGCGTTAAGACATCTATCTGGATCGTTTAAAATTTTAAATTGTTATCTGTTTTTGTCATGTAGTTAGTTGCTATTGGACTTTAACGATTTTCAAGTGAGGAATTTAATATTTTGTCCTCCCGCGCCACAAAAAAAAAAAATGTTTCAACGCCACTGCATTGTCGCGCCGTACACAGGCCCGTATTTGTAGAGAGGGGGGAGGGGGGTGGGTGTCGCTTGTTGTCCGGAACGGCAATTTTTTTTTTTTAGTCTATTAGACGGTGGACAAATTTATATCGAAATGTAACGTGATTGCCGTAACCAGAAAAATAATTCATATATTATATATACATACAAAATAGATTGTTTCGGTTACGTTTTCGGACGGCGACTATTCGATTCGATTTGTTCGCGTATTGAGTCTAATCGAATACGATAGCGAGTTTCACACGGCGCTAATTTTTTATTCGAAATCCGGGAAGACGTCAAAAAAAAAATCGCTAAAATGTGTTGCTTAAAACACGTGCACGCACGTGCAGTCGACCTTAACCGCGGTGACGACGTACGAACTCGTACGTCCTGTCGTGCATTTATACGAGCGATAATGAAGCGTCCATCAAAGGACGCGATCGCGGGACCGACAGACAGTAATCACAACGCGAAGCCGTTATCACGCCGCGGTGAGTTATGTACACACACACACACACACACACACGCACACTAGTGTGTGAACGAATACGTTTGTGAAAAGCAAATATCCAACCTCCTCCGATCGGCTCTGCCCAAAAGACGGCCGTTTAATTTACTTGCCACGTCCGATCAAAGGCAATCGCATTGGCTTCAATATATGTCATCCGCACTGAATATATTAATCGATACGTATGCACGCAAATATACGAACGTGCTTCGTACGCGTTGTGCAAAGGCGTGTTCGTCGTGTTTCCAGTTGAATTGTTCGAAACGTCCCAAAAACGTTGACGGAAAACGAATGTTTTTTAGCTGTGTGCACACGAAGTCGAACGACGTTTTTCTTAATTTCGGACACTTTTAAAAAGGTAATTTTTTTTTTTTTTGATCACGGTGTTTTCTAACGATTTAGTATTTTCTCGTGCGATCAAATGCGATCGTGCCAAAACGTTCAAGACGCATTCGATTGCCGTGGTGTCCCGACGATCGCTGAAGCGGATTGGAATTCCACGGGCGGTAACCTAACCCAACCTAACCCCGCGTCGACCGAACGGTACGAAACGCACGGAGACGCACGCAGACGACCGCGGAGCAAACTTAATATACCGGACGGGAATAGAATTCCCAGACGAAACGCAGTGTGCCGTTGTACTCGACCGTGGACTTCGACTATGCGCGCGAACCACTCGGTAAACGCGCGGATGACCGTCTTTTTCCTAACCTCCCCCCCGAACAGCGTTCCCGCCGCACGAACACGGTCGGCGGATTCGTCGCGGTGACCGGCTGTTACCGTCGCCGCGTCCGCCGACCGCTCCCTCCACCACCCGGGGGGTTTAAACGTGGCGGCGGTTTCCGCAGACCGCCGTCGCCGTCGGCGTCTCCCCGCACAGTCTCGTCCCGGCACACGGCCTAACCGCGTTTAACCGCGTTTCGCCACGACCGACCCGGTGCCACACGCCGCAATGTTGCCCACCGCCGCCGCCGCCGTCGCCGCCGTCGTCGTGTTCGCGTCGCTGCGGTCCGCGTCCGCGGACGAATGCGTCCTCGACCTGGCCGTCGCGTGTCTGGACGCCACGGCGCTGGCGTACGTCGACTGGCTGGAGGCGCGGGACCGGCTCAACGTGGTCGGCGACTTCGTCACCGTGGTCAAGAAGCGCGCGGACGACCCGCCCGGGCCGGCGGCCCAGGCCGCGCACGACCGCCGGCACCGGGTGGGCGGCACGTCGCTGGGCCCGGCCGTCGACCGGTACTTCGACACGCACGCGCTGCGCATATCGCTGCCGTGGATACCGGACGGCGACATCGACCTGGAACTCGACCGGCAAGGTGAGTAAGCGCACGTGGTCCGACGTTATCCGGGCTCCGGCAGAACCGCTGTCTCCATCGGCGAGCGGGTGCGAAGTCGCACCTAACCTAACGACGTATCCGTGGTACCCTGTGGTCGTCAGGTTAGGTTAGGTTAGTACGTTGCGTACCATACGTCGATTGTTACGTACATGATACGATATTATCATTCATTCTGTCGACAGAAGAAACCCCCCCCCCCCGTTTCTAAAACAGAAACGCTTATTTCAAAACGTCGCCTTACTTGAATCGTACACTGAATTATATTTTTGATTTTGAAATGCCACTCGTATGTATTGAACTCGATCGCTGACGAACTTGTTGTTTTCATTAACAGAAGCAAATTCGACCAGATTTAAATTCTAGTACGTCTCATCCGTAAATCGGTTGGCGTGCGTGCGGTTTTCTCGCTCCTCGACTTACCAACAACGTATGGTACGTCTTGCGCCGTAAATCCGAATTGCCGTCCGATGCGACCGATGTTGTGTACGATATTCATCTACTCTGTGAACGTGAACTTGTGTTTTGTTTAAAATAATAATAATGTACAAAACAGTATTATACTTGCAGTATAAAATACTATTTGTACAAAAAATATATAAAAAGTACCCGTCAGTTCAAACGCATACGAGTCCGCGTTAAGTGAGACATTTTATGTCTTTACTTAAACGTCATACGTCGTATGACGTATAGGTAGGAACGTATGACGTATAACGTAAAGTGAAAATAAAGACACGACTGTTGTTGTTATACAATTATTTTAATTTTATATGTTAACAAGTTACATTATCAGGAGACGTAACGTTAAGTAGTATTTGCCATGGAAACAAACCATAAGGGAGATTTAGGTTTTTTTTTTCTGTAACGCTTTTTCGTGACAGTCCCCAGTGGGTATCTTAATTTAGGTAACGCTTTTCGTGGACACTTTTTCGTGACGGTTTTTTATTTTAATGTGCCAAAGTAAAGACATAAAATGTCAAAAATTAATTCTATTTTGAAAAATCGTAAAATGTTTGGCGAATTTCATCATTTCTATATGAAAATTTGTTTTGCGCATACACGGGAACGTCTACCAAAACGCTGTTGACCGTATTGTCGAAAGTACAAAACCTGAGTGCAATCTCAAATCTACCAATTTCCAAAAAAAAAAATGTTTGGATTTCCGAAATCGAACGCTCCGTTTTAGTATACGACGAAAAACAAAATGATTTGTCTTTCATTTCGGCCGCGACGCGTCCGACAGGATTTACGGTTAGGTGAAGCCTCGTGCACTTAGTGTGTACGATGTTTGTAATTGTGTTGCTCCTACGTACACGACTGGTGCGCTCGCCGATAATGGCCGACGGATCGCCGTGAACGAGTCGTTCTTCTTTATTCAAGTCCACAAATGCCTTCGCCGAAGTTGTCTTTAATCCCGTTCCAGACATCACTGACAAGATTTCTATTTTTATGCGACGGGTCCTTTGGATTCCGAATTAATGACTACCCTCTAAGAATTACGACGAAAATTCCGATTTGTCTTTTTCATTGGACCGCTCCATTTCGATGAAATGTTATATATTTGAATAGTTGAATATCGCACGGTTCGCGTGGGAACGTCGTGCCGTCGGCTGCTGCCGAAACGTGATGATTTCCGACGGGAAACCGCGAGTGACCCGGCGAGTAAACATAAAACTTACTACGATTGAATACCTCACACACACGACACGCGTACAGACGAGTACCGAAGAAAACGGTCTAAAAGAGACCGTTATCACGATTATAAGAAATGTTGCGAATAATTCGTTTAACGTGTTGTGGTTACGAGACACGTCCGAACAGGCTATTGAAACCAGAGAATTTTCAGGTCCATTTCGCCAGCATCGCCATATTGGAAAATTAAAAATTTTCTTTTTTCATTCGTTTGTGCTACGTTTGTGCCGTTTGTGCTACTAGGTCCCACGTTTGTGCTATGCTCCTAACTGGAGAAAATCAAAATTTAAAACTGGCGATGCTGGAGAAATGGTAGCATCGCCATATTGGAAAATTAAAAATTTTCTTTTTTCATTCGTTTGTGCTACGTTTGTGCCGTTTGTGCTACCAGGTCCCACGTTTGTGCTATGCTCCTAACTGGAAAAATCAAAATTTAAAACTGGCGATGCTGGAGAAATGGTAGCATCGCCATATTGGAAAATTAAAAATTTTCTTTTTTCATTCGTTTGTGCTACGTTTGTGCCGTTTGTGCTACCAGGTCTTCCGTTTGTGCTATGCTCCTAACTGGAGAAAATCAAAATTTAAAATTGGCGATGCTGGAGAAATGGTTCAAGTGATGTACAGTTTGAATATTATTACATTTACAAATTAGTTTGTGTGAATAAAAACCTGATATTGTTTACTAGGTTTTTACGTATTTTGTTAATATTGTATTCTATACTCAGATGTCATTATTGTTGAATATATCCTTTATACAACAATTGGAGAACGTTCGTTTTAATAACACTTTGCGTGGTTACAAATGAAATAATTTATTGAAAAGTAAAAAAAATATTTTTAAATATTTTAAACTGAATAATAATAATAATAATAATAATAATAATAATAATAATAATAATTATGCAACGACCCTATAATTTCTATTTCCATTTTAAAACAATCCAACAATTTTAATACAGTTTTACATGATATAGGGTACGACCATTTTTTCGTCCATTATTGGTTTAGTGCTGAACTCAATATCTATAGGAAATATGTCAAACAAAATATGCCTTCAGTTATCAGTATTGACGCAACCGGAGGAGTCGTACGTCGTACGTCCTGTATTAATTTCTGGCAGAAAGACTGCAAATATTTTTCTGTACGAAGTTGTTGTTATGGATCATATTATAAAACGTCAATATTCAGTAGCTCATATGTTGTCTGAACGCCATGATACTAATAGTATAAATCATTGGTTACAAGAATGGGTAAAAGATGGTGCACCAATTCCGAAAATTGTAGTAATGGACCAATCATTAGCATTGATGTCAGCTGCAATAAAATCGTTTACGCAGTATGCTTCGTTGAATATGTATTTAGAGGTATGTTCATCATGGATTTGTGGTGATAAATATAAAATTCTCCCAAACACTATGATAAGAAATGATTTCAATCATATAATGAAATTATTGAGCATGTGGCCCGAGTTCAAAACATCCACATATAGAATTAAAAACTTTTATTTACGGTCTATTGCACTTCTCATTCAGTCAAAAGACTTTAAAAAAATAAAGTTATTATTGAAATCAATTTTTATTGTAGCTTTATTTGAGCTTTATTACAATTATTGGTTTTAAAGCTTGAAATGTTTTCTAAAATTCTCTACTATTAATATGCTTACATGAATTATTAATATAAATATCAATAACTTAACGTAAATTTATAATATTAACATAATATTATTTACAGATACGAAGACCATATTTTTATAATGACTACACCAAACATTGATTTTTCGAAGCTTCCTTCCAATGAAAAATCAATCAAAGTACAACTTGTGAACAACAGAAATGCTTATATGTCAGGGATTGAAATTACACTTAAAGATATACCAACCCATTTAAAAATAAAACGTCAGTTATATAAAATTCGAGGTGCAATTAATTTAATAATACCATCAAATATGGATATAGACAACATTTCTGTTGTTCACAAGTTGTACTTTGTTTGATTTTTCATTGGAAGGAAGCTTCGAAAAATCAATGTTTGGTGTAGTCATTATAAAAATATGGTCTTCGTATCTGTAAATAATATTATGTTAATATTATAAATTTACGTTAAGTTATTGATATTTATATTAATAATTCATGTAAGCATATTAATAGTAGAGAATTTTAGAAAACATTTCAAGCTTTAAAACCAATAATTGTAATAAAGCTCAAATAAAGCTACAATAAAAATTGATTTCAATAATAACTTTATTTTTTTAAAGTCTTTTGACTGAATGAGAAGTGCAATAGACCGTAAATAAAAGTTTTTAATTCTATATGTGGATGTTTTGAACTCGGGCCACATGCTCAATAATTTCATTATATGATTGAAATCATTTCTTATCATAGTGTTTGGGAGAATTTTATATTTATCACCACAAATCCATGATGAACATACCTCTAAATACATATTCAACGAAGCATACTGCGTAAACGATTTTATTGCAGCTGACATCAATGCTAATGATTGGTCCATTACTACAATTTTCGGAATTGGTGCACCATCTTTTACCCATTCTTGTAACCAATGATTTATACTATTAGTATCATGGCGTTCAGACAACATATGAGCTACTGAATATTGACGTTTTATAATATGATCCATAACAACAACTTCGTACAGAAAAATATTTGCAGTCTTTCTGCCAGAAATTAATACAGGACGTACGACGTACGACTCCTCCGGTTGCGTCAATACTGATAACTGAAGGCATATTTTGTTTGACATATTTCCTATAGATATTGAGTTCAGCACTAAACCAATAATGGACGAAAAAATGGTCGTACCCTATATCATGTAAAACTGTATTAAAATTGTTGGATTGTTTTAAAATGGAAATAGAAATTATAGGGTCGTTGCATAATTATTATTATTATTATTATTATTATTATTATTATTATTATTATTCAGTTTAAAATATTTAAAAATATTTTTTTTTACTTTTCAATAAATTATTTCATTTGTAACCACGCAAAGTGTTATTAAAAACGAACGTTCTCCAATTGTTGTATAAAGGATATATTCAACAATAATGACATCTGAGTATAGAATACAATATTAACAAAATACGTAAAAACCTAGTAAACAATATCAGGTTTTTATTCACACAAACTAATTTGTAAATGTAATAATATTCAAACTGTACATCACTTGAACCATTTCTCCAGCATCGCCAATTTTAAATTTTGATTTTCTCCAGTTAGGAGCATAGCACAAACGGAAGACCTGGTAGCACAAACGGCACAAACGTAGCACAAACGAATGAAAAAAGAAAATTTTTAATTTTCCAATATGGCGATGCTACCATTTCTCCAGCATCGCCAGTTTTAAATTTTGATTTTCTCCAGTTAGGAGCATAGCACAAACGTGGGACCTGGTAGCACAAACGGCACAAACGTAGCACAAACGAATGAAAAAAGAAAATTTTTAATTTTCCAATATGGCGATGCTACCATTTCTCCAGCATCGCCAGTTTTAAATTTTGATTTTCTCCAGTTAGGAGCATAGCACAAACGTGGGACCTAGTAGCACAAACGGCACAAACGTAGCACAAACGAATGAAAAAAGAAAATTTTTAATTTTCCAATATGGCGATGCTGGCGAAATGGACCTAGAATTTTCGCGTACGTACGATAAGAGTGGGAACGAGTGCCGCACGAACACGCTAAAAAAAAAAAAACGCTCGTTTTGCCGCCGATTCGGTTTTAACTGGTCGTCGTACGTTTTTGTTCGCTTTGTGCACGGTGAATTTGATGCCCGTCCGGCAGAATCGGGAAACGATTGAGAAATAAACGCCGACGACCCGAGTGCGTTTTGCGGATACCGTCGATAATTACACGAGCGTGGCGAACGTTCCTAATAAGTGCGCGTCGTTATATTAATTTTGACGGCGTGTTAGAGTACACTAATTTAAACGCTCGCGGTTAAATAGCGCGCGGAAATTCTCCGCGTCCGCCAATACAAAAAACCATCAGTAAAAAAAAAACCGATTTTTTTTTTACGAACGTCCGTGCGCGATACGGACGGAGTAACACTTTTCGCAATGTTCACAGTCGAAAACGCCATGTGTTTCTACGCGTGCGACCGATTGTTTCGCTTCGGACGTACACGTACAATACGGTTCCCGCGGACAAAAGAAAAAAGCCTCTCATCGTTCAATCGATTATTGCGGACCGTGCGGAATTCCCGTATGCCGGCGGCCGTTTCTCGCGCTCGTCTCTCGGTTCGTCACGGACATCCGATTCCGTCTGTTGGAAATCCTGCGACGCGGTCCCGACAGGTTCGTCACGTCGTTTCGCCTGTTGATCGCGCGTTGTCGAAAAAAACCAAACTTAAACAGCACCGTCGCGCGACTTTCGTTCCGTTTACCCCCCAACCGTGCGCATCGTCGTCCGAGGAGGTTCGCGGCCGTCCGGACTTGTGGCGGAAACGATCACGCGTTTGACGTTCCCGAGTCCTGATAGTCCGCGACACACTCGTGGGTAACGCGTGACGTGTTGAGTTTTTACACAGCTGCGCGGCGTCAGATCCGCAGAGTGAATACCGTATGAGACGCTTTCGCGGACAGTGTCGTAAGTGTCGATCGGTTATCGTCAAACGTCTGGATCCGTGTTTGATATCCGACGACAATTACGTCCGTGGCGATAACGTTTTGGAATACGTTGGAAGATCGTACGTGAAATCCGAAGGGCGTTGAGTCGAAACGACTTGTGAATTAAACTTGCGCTTGCCGGTGAGGCGGGAACATCGACGAATTTCGGGGAGTATTTTTCTTTTTTGCTTCCGTTAACAGATCTCATTGTCCGGACGGACGTGGAATATTGGTACTAACAACACTCCGAAAAAAAAAGCACTAATTGTTTTCCAAACGTATTCGTATCCGTAGGACAAAACGTGCGATCCCGTATGAACGATTGAGGTGTAACGGGAAGGAAAACCGAACCGTTTCGAAAGTCGGTGGCGTGCAACGACGACGACTGGCAGTCGCCGAGAGAATTCGTGTGTAATTGCTCGACAACCGGGGCGGGAAGAATAGAACGGTCGTGTTTTTTTGTCGCCCGAGAGAGAGACGGTCTATACGCGCGACGAACCGAGAGAGAGAAAAAAAAAACCGGAAAACGGCGGACGACCGATACGAGCAAACGAAACGCTGTGCGTGAACACGGGAGTGTTCCGGGGGAAGTATCGGAAAAATTCGCGTTTCGGGTCAGCGGGGCTGAACAAATAGTACCGCGGTCACGAGTCGTCGGTAACCACGCGGGCGGAGGCGACGTATAATCGTCGTCGTAATGACGATAATAGACGTGCGCGCGCGTAATTCCACGGCACTAATCGGCCGCGGCGGAACGCGAAAGCGCGGTGTCCAATCGATGTTGTCGCCCGTAATGACGAGCAAACGACCGCCGCACTAAACGCGGCCGCCTCGATATCCCCGTTTTTGTTCCCAGGTCGCGGCAAAAAGCCCAAACTGAAACAGCTGAAGAAACTCATGTCGCTGCTGGGCGTGATCATGTGCGCCAAACTGTCGCTGATGGGACCGCTGGCCATGGTCATGATCGGCGCCAAGGCGATCAAAGCGCTGATGCTGGCCGTCGTCTCGCTGACCATATCCAAAATGATGTTGCTGAAGAAGTTGAAGGCCGGCGGCGGAGGCGGCGGCGGCGGTTCGATCGTGCAGGCCGATTGGCCGTCGGACAAGGACGACCGGGACGCGCACCTGCTCGCCTACAACGGACAACAGTCCTCGTCCCCGCAACAGCCCCAACAGAACGTCATCTACCCGTTGTACGAACCTCACGGCTACCACGGGGCCGCGTAGACGTCCGGACGATCGAAAAACGTTTACAAGAACGGTCTTTTTTCCAACATTTATACAAGTCGTTATTCGGTTACGACGTCCTAGTGTGTCGTCGATTCGTATATGTTTCCTATCTCGTACATTCGTTTATGTGTTCACCTTTTCGCGCGCCGGACAACGGTCGGTTCACATCCGCAGCACGTCGCAACGTCCGCCTTGGTCGAGTCTTCCGTCCGTCCCGGCCATTTTTCGAGGACCGCGTTCCCGTCACCCGTCGCCGTTCTGGTCACACTCGCGCGCCAAGTCGGAACGTTTTCCAATCGTACGGTTGAAACAACGGCAATGCGTTTCTTGCAACACCTTCGACCATCCGCGTCCATCGCGTTCTCACAGCTCCGACCGCACTCTCTGGCGTTCGTATTTTCGGCCGGAGCCGCGCCAGAAATCCATTAAACCGATGCCGATTTCATTCCGTCTCGTCGTCGTTTACTCGTCTCGTCCTTTGCGTGTTTCCGCCTCGGCCGTCGAAGACCGAGTCCCTCTAGCGCGCTTATGCACGGCAACGTTCACGGTCCAGTTCGACCACGCACCAAAGTTCACACGCGAAGTTCTTGAAATCCGTTTTTTAATCGTTAGTTTAATCCGACGTCCGTTGTACGACACGCGACGACAATACACTAGTTTTTTTTTTTTTTATCCACACCGATTCGATACTTGTTGTAACACGTCATCTATAAGTTTATTGTTTTTATAGTTTTTTTTTTAATAAAGTATATATTTATATTTGCAATAAGTCCGTCGTTTCCCGCCACGTAACCGGGTTCAAGGCGTCCGGTGTCTTTCGACGCGTGTACGTCGAAAGCAATAGTAGTTGCCCGTCGGACCGCCTCGATTATATTTTTGTTGTAGATAATTCCGCTCGACCGATCTGCGGACCGAAATCATATTGTTGTGTTTTGTTACTGGTACGTTTTTTTGGTTTTGTGTTTATTTAAAACACGCGTTGCTTGCCGATCACAACAAAATGCGGATTCATAAGCGGCTTTTCTCGTAAGAACACAAAAAAAAATATACGTTCAGCGCGTTAAATTGAATTCGAACGATTATATGTAACAGTATAATATAATAAATTTAATTCTGATAAAAAGCGAACGCGTAATGAACTTTACAACTAAAAACGGCTACAAATTCGATTAATTTTCTTATTTTTTTTTTTCGTAAACTGGAAATACATTTCCTTGGCGATTATTACGATTCATAAACGTATAATTTTTAGTTCGTCCACGCATCAATCGAGTTATGTCGGCTTCCTAAACGAGTCTCGGGAAAACGTCGAGAGACCTAGTTACTATAACGTTGTTGTTTTTGTTCGGTTTTTTTTTTTTTTTCCCCCGGTGCGATAACGAGGGCAAATTGACTACGGAAGGCCCGTAACGATTCCGCGTCGACGGGAAGCGAAATTCGATCGGAAACGAGACGCGAACGTTAATCGATCGAAATACCGTCCGCGATCGTCGGCGGTGGGGTTTGTTTTTTTGCTCGGAGGCCTCTCTCGCGCCGTCTATTTTTAAGTTGTAAAACTACACGAACTTGCGTAGAAACACCGGAAGATACTAAGGCATGCTGTACAATAGTATTTCTTCGCGCGGCCGCTCTATGTTGGCCTGCAGCCCGTAACAAATCTTAGCGCGGTTAACCACGTTCACCCTTCTTCCGCCTCTTCGTCCTCGATCCGCTCGGCCCGGCTGCTTGAAAACCTGCCCTATCCTAACCCTATCCTATCCAATGCCGCCGGCCCGACGCTCCCTCTCCCTCTCCTCCTCTCTCTTTCTCATCCTGTTCCTACCGTCCGAGAACGGACATCAGCGTCTCCTGTCTCGGACGCGACGCGGCCTCGCCGATTCACGTGCTCGCGGACCGGATCTTCGTCGAGCGTCGGAACGTCGTCCCTGGATATGCGGTCCCATCGCCGACGGTTTGTACGTACTACACGAGACGACGTTGGAACGCGTAGGAGGCGGTTTTATTTGACAAACGGGTCGTACGAAACGCGGTCCGGTTTCGATTGTTCTTGACCAGGAAACCGTACCGTCCAAACGTGTTTTGTTTTTTAATCCCGTCAGGTGCACGTCAGTAAGTCGCTTCGAGCACGCCCGCGCAAACGAACCGCGGTACGTTTCACGAATTAGAAGACATTAGGCAAATCCCCGTCATTGCCGGCGACCGTGCGACTTCGTCATCGACAGGTGTTTTTGTCTCAAACACGCCACTCGACTCGAGTCGGTAACGGTCATTCGTATTTTGTTCGTTTATTGTTTGTTTGTTGACAATCTGCGAGCGGGTGAAAGAAACAACAGACGGGTAAGTCTATGCGCTCGCCATACAGTGTCGACACCGGACGTTTATTTCGTCTGTTACGCCGTTTAAGGCAATCGAAAGTGTCGGGATCAAAAATTAAAAAACGATTTCGGGGATAAATTATTTGTAGGTTAAATGGGGGGGGGTTTTCGTTTACGAATCCCGAAGAATCGGAAATAAAAAAAAAAAAAAAACCGGAACACACCTACGAAACTAACTGTTCACCGGTCTCAAACCGGCTGCGATTAATTACGGTGTCGTAATCGAGAACAAGTCGACCGTATGCACAGACTACGTTGAATATAAAGTGCACGACCACTCGGTACGGTTAATTGGATTTTAGTGGATTTTTTTTTAAGAATAAAGCGTTGTACATCACGGTCGAAGGCACGCGAAACTTGCCGGTTGTTTAGTGGAACGAATGCAATATCAGCATATTTCATCGAACGTATACTTTCGACGTTTATTCGTTGGGTTTTTTTTTTTTTATAATACCAAATATGTATATGCACAGCAATCACTGACCAACGATCGGTGCCGAATCACGACTAATTAGCTTACCGTGTCGAACGGTTCGGACCGTTTTCCGGAGCGACTCGCACTCGGGAGGTTAGGTTTTCTAAAAATCCAGTAATGACGCGAACGACGGGATCGTAAGCATTCCAAAAAGGAAAAAAAAATGAGCCTGTCACGGGACGGGCAGAAGATGTGAAACATCGACGTCGGTTGGTATTGAACGACGTGAATGGGAAGTAAAACGTGTGGATATCGTCAGTGTTTTTTAGAAGAGATATTAATATATTGTTTTCATCGATATAAAATGTCTCGAGACTTGATACAAAATGCAATATACAAATATTTTGACAATATATAGATTTTAAATTTCATCTTTTGTAAAAATTACAATCGTATTGGATGATATTAGAGATATAATTGGACGATGATAACTGAAATATGTAATAAATGTATTGGAAGTAACGTAATTATTTTTCAATTTTAAATATTTTAATTATTATCAAAACTGCTTTTTTTTAATGATTTTGTTCTTAATGTGTACATAAACGCAATGTTCGTCATCGATATGATACATACGAGTATACACGTGTCGATCTGGCGGCGGAGCAGAGAACAATGTGCGCAGCGCTCACCGATAGGTGGTGGGGAGCGTGATGCCAAAAACTGTGACGGCCTTACACCACCGTGGCAAAAGACGTTTCACGTCAGAAAAGAAAAAGACGCCGAAACCGAATTCACGGCGAATACTACACGCGGTTTCGTCTCGTGTGCGTGTTTATACAGTTGTAGCAATCGCTTCCGTTCGGGCCGCGACACGCCGACGGTGGAAACACAATACGCAAACACAATTAAACAGCGATCTCGTCGGAAACCTCCGATGGGCTCGACCCGAATCTGTTGATTACGAATTGTTCTTTTTGGCGTGTCCGTCGGTAAAACGCGATCCGCGACCGCCCGACCCAAACGCAGCGCACCGACACCCGTCAGCCGTATGAACGTCCGCGTTAACGTCCGCCGACCTTTTTTGGAAATCCGGCCGCGCGCGTAAAAAGCGTTTCTCGCGCCGCCGACCTCGACGTGATCGATAAACACGTGGTGCGTATTGTGCCCAGACCGCGTTCTCGTTTATTTTTTTTTCCCCGCCCGGTAATGATCACGACGAGGCGCGCGTTCGAAAGCGATGAGTCGTCGGTCGAATGAATCCGCGTTCTTTTTACGAGTGCGCCACGGGACCTCATCAGTACGATGACCGTGCTATCGTTTCGCGAACACTGAACCTGACCGCGGAAAAACAAATTTCTCCCGAAAACACGGTCGTTGTACTACCACCACTCGTCGCGATCGATCGTCAAAAACGATTGACGAAAAAAAACTTCATCTATTTTCCGTAGTGAAGTCAACATTTTCACGTGCTGCGTCTGGTCACACGACGTTTGTTTTTAAACGTACGATTCGATTTTTCGCGGCAATGCGTGACACGTTTACAGTTCCGCGTTGTTATCGTCGCGACACTAACAGCGTCAGAGTTTTTCTTCCAAACGAAACACACGGACGTCTGTACTCTAAAAACGATCATTAAAATTCACCCTGATTATACAAAAAAAAAAAAAATTGACGTTCTCGTCGCATTCGTTACGCGAAGCAACGATTGCCAATCGAATGAACTGTCCGAAAACTCAAAAAAACAATTACCGCGTTTAATATGAACGCCTTGCACGACTCGACGGAGACCGTGTGCTTGCCACTAGTCCAGTCGTATCCACGGAGAGAGGTTAGCGGGCCGTTGGACTCGTTGGAATATCGTGTTTTAGAGCCTCGCTATACGAATTTCGGACAGTGCGGACCGTGGCGCGCGCGCGGTACAGCGAGCGTCCGACCGGTTTTACGATTTTCGTCGACGGACCGCGGGACGTCCATTATCCACTGGGTTTTCAACCATTCCTTTATGCCGGACGTTCGTTTTGAAGTTCACGTTTCTCATGACCGTGACTCGACACTACGGGTCGTTCCGAGCAAATCTTTCGCCAACTGTCGGGCGACGCGCGAACTGTTATCACGTACTTTTATACTCCGTAAAACTATGTTGAACGTTCAATCTACCCGACTTCCCGTATTCCTCTGTCGGCTCGGACGCGTCCACCCACATTGTTTTTTTTTTGTGTGTTTTCCCAACGACCAGCGTTGAAATTAAGTTTTCCCAGTCTGTACGGGACAAATAACGATAATCACTGTTCGAATTGGAAAATACAAAGTAGCCGATTGGAAATAGCGTTCCAAACGAAATGTGACAAATCTATAACCTAATTCCTAACACAACTCTGTGCTAGAATAGCATTCTACAACGTTTTATATAAACAAACGACTAACGAACCGACTACTTGTAAAATTATAATGTATTCACGACGATCACCAATAAAACAGTAATTTCAAAACGACTCGCCATTCAACGTTGTTTATCGACGATTTATGCCGCCGCGGACATACAGTTTTATAGTACGTCCCGCGGGGTAAATCTAAAAGTAATCGTCAAATAATTTATGAACGATATCCCCGTGATGAGCGATAAATAAGATAATAAATAAAGTAGGTACTTGATAAAAACATTAAAATCGAATGTGCGATTTGTTCATGAGCGGTTATAAGCGCTGGGTTTTTTTTCTTTTTTAAATATAGTAGAGTAGCCCCGTAACACACCGTTTGTACACCGAGTGGTCCACGTTCGCGCAGTCGTAGAACAATCGTTCGACTTTCTTCGGTCTTACGAAGTCTTCGCGTCTTACGGATCGTTCTGTTCCGCGTCGTCTTCCGTGTCGCCGTGTGCACGATACGTGGCCGACGGCGAAAAAATTTGACCACAATTTACCAGCACATTACGTCGTCGGTCGGTTTTCACGTTCGAAAACGTATACGATAATCAAATTATCTGCATTATCATCATCATCATCACATCAGCGCGAACGACTGGAATTTTTCGCCGTTTTTTTTTTCTTTCTAACCGAAACACACACGCGCGCGCGCGCGCGCGTCTGCGCTAAAAACAGTCGAAATCGTTTCAATCCACTCTAATTAGAAAGAAAAAAATTAGGACGTCTTCTATCGCGTTCCGGATCGTATTCGTTACAAAAAGCCAAGAATTCCAAATCACTGCGTTAAACATAAAACACTTTACGCTTTACCCGACGAGGATCGTGGCACAGAACGCGTGCGTCTAACGGCGCGGGTTTTGTATTTTTCGTTCAAATCACGTCGTGAGAATCCGCAAAAGTCTGGTTTGCATTTCCGTTCGTCACCGCGCACCGGATTGCGTACACGATTGCGGACGGCCGTTTTTGGCGCGACGTAGTCTCCTCGGCGTTTCGGCGTACTTTAGGAAATGGGGAAGGGATGACATTTTATTCTTTTGCTCGACGCGTATTTATTTTTGATTGTATGATTTGTTTCCCGTAATATAATCGTGACTTGTCGGTATATAAATATCCATGATTTTCCAGATTAATATTACAAGTAATGGTTATGATCTATTTTATCGACGTTTTCGAACAGCAATGCCGTCCGCGGAAAAATATTTCGTGGGGATGGGAGCCGTCAAAAAATGTACACCCTAATGTTTTTCAATATACTCCCAGTATAAAAACTAAAAATTATAAATCGCAGATCACGGAGTACAAGCTGTTCTATAAAGTTGTTTCCACGGATATGGTTATCTATAGCCGTGACTGTTTCGGACGGGATTAGTAGAAATAACAATGTGTGTTTATTTTATCACACGTCAAACAAAAAAAAACACTGAAAATTTTCTGACATTTAAAAGAAAATATATCGCCAATTTAAACAAATATCATGCTGATGTTGTCTACCTCAATCGTTTAAAATTTAAAATTGATATCTGTTTTCGTCATTTAATATTAAGTTATTATGATCTATTGCTATAGGACTTTTACGTTCCAATGATTTTAAAGTGAAGTATTTAATATTTTGTACGAAACGTAATTCAGGCGACTATTTTTTTTTTTTTTTGACTCAAACCCTGTTATAAACATTCGCTTGAAATTATATTTAAAATTATTCACATTATTGATTTTAATTAATGGTGTTACGGACTGTTCGATTTTTGAACCGAACCGAACCGAGTCCAAGGGAAACGGTATTCGTACCGAATTTGCCGCCCGGTACCCAATTCTTGTGATGACAAAAAAGAATTTGATTTTAAATACTAAATAGCTATATTATTTATTTTACGAATTGATAGGGTATTTTAAATTTAAATCTTTTGAACTTTTTATGAAATTCGGGTTCGGGTTCGTTCGATCTAAAACATCCGAGTTCGTAACGTCACTAATTTGAATTCATCTTGTTCTCAATTTCCATAACGTGTACCGTACATTACATGTATACAACGTGTGGCTTTATTGAAATGAAAAATCTTAAACCATATTCTTTGTTTTATTTAGACTTTTTACGGTCAAATCTCGACTTTTAACACTGTTATAAATGCTCGTCGGTTACGCGTATTGCAGGTTTATTATAAAAACAACTCGGCGATCTCTCTCTCTATCTCGCTTTTATTTTAATTAAGAGGTTATACAAAATAAATAAATTCTTTAATGGTAAATATAAGGAATAAAATTAGAAGCGATCCTAATCAACGCTGGTTGCGCATGAACATAATAATCATATAGTGATGGCGTCAATGAGATTACTATGTGGACGCAGCAATTTTTCCTTTAAGATAACAACTAGCGCACGTTTTTAGGACAGTATTCTAATGATAGACTCGCATTAAGACACATTTGGTCTATTCGTTGAAATCGAGTCTGTGTAAACGAATCAGTATATGAATGGGTCTGCATTATCAAGTCATACTCGTATTTGTGTGATATTATAATTAGCACGGCAAGCGTGTTCTGACGGAGATAAAATAAACGCGTACGTTTGAACTGGTTCATCGCGCTCAAGTGATTATAATTGTACTCGTCGTGTGTCTGCGTGCAATTGTGCCGACGTTTCGTTTTCAATCGATCTGATATCAAATATTTTCGTTCGATCTATAGTGGTTTTCAATTAAGTGCAATTCAACTTTCATTTTAATTTCCATACGATTTAAACACACACGAAGAAGAAGAAAAAAAAAACGGTAGACATCACAGCTCACAAAGGTTTTATTATTATTTCGAATTCGAAACATATACGTATGAACTCGTATCCGATTTCGGGACATTAAAAAAATACGAAAAACGTCCCCGCCGAAAACGAACACGTGGACGATTTCATTTGAATTTTTTCATTCCGAATTTGAGAAAAACGAAAAACGTGTCGAATATAGTACCGACAGTACAGCGATTCGCTACCGTGTCAAGGTCACCCGAGGCCACCGTAACAGACGAAACCAAAAGAAAGCCCATTCGTACGACCAATACGTTCGTTCGGAACCTTAAAATAATAAACGGATAACATAATGACCGAATACATTTGGTGTTCCGTGTTGTATATTTGTCGGACGGTGTTTAAACGTCACTTGGAGTTCAAAGAAACGTCGTTTTCTAGAAAGACCTATAAAACCAGTAGTTGATACGTGTGCGTGCGTGTTCCGATTGAAATCCCGGTAGAATTACCGGACGAAATGCCATTTCGGAACTGTGTAATCGAGACGGACGGTAATAGATGAATGGCCGTGCGAGTAAAACGGAACGCGCGTAAGAAAACGGGCCAAACGAGTTTCCCTGGACGACGATGACGTACGATAACGATCGTCCGACTAAAAATGATCGTCCGGGTCTTGTCCGGGCGACCGAAGCCGACTACGAAACGCCCTCAGAACACATTACGGGGTCGACGCGCCGCACGGTAACACCGCGTCTGTACCGATTGATCGACGACGAAACGGCCGCGGCAACCGACTACTCGCGATCCGTTCGGCTCGGGAGATCCGCCTGGAAACGGAAGAGGAGATCGACGGCGGACGATCACGAAAACGAGGGCACGCGCGTTACTAACGTTATCGTCGTCCGTCGCTACCGACCGTTGTCCGCCGGAACGACGTTACCGAATACCGCGCGCGATACCGTCCCCGCGGCGACGGACGGGCCTACGGACGGAGGAAACAAAAACGAAACGGACCCGGTCCGCCGACGAGACGTAACCGCGCGCCGAGGAGAACGTCGGACGGACGAGGAAACAAAAACGAAATGGGTCCGCCGCGGCGAATCGGGGTCACCGTCGTACCAACATACCCGCTCACTCGCGCCACCTCTCTCGGTCGGTCTTGGTCTCCTCGTCGCTCTTACACGCGCGCTTCACGGCGGTGGAGGCAAAAAGCGACCGTGCGTCTGCGGAGACCGCCGGACCCCTACGAGCGGACCGCGGTCAGTGCGATGCCAACCGTGTTACCGTTCACGTTACCACGATGACGACCGTCGTCCCTAATGACAGTGCGCTGCCGCCGGTGCTGCCGCCGCTGCTGCCGCTGCTGTTGCTCGCCGCGACCGTCTCGTGGCCGTCCGCGTCGGCCGTGGCGACCGTCAGCGGCAACCGCCTGTGGGACGACCTGACGGGCAAGTGCGACGGTCCCAGGAACACGATGGACTGCGTGCGCAGCCGGCTGTACCGCTACGTGGACCGCACGTTGGAGGCCGACTTCAACGTCACCGACGGGCTGACGTTCACGAGGAATTCCAACGACTACGAGGCCATGTGCCCGGGCGACAACTCCACCGGGTCGAGCCGGCAAGCCAGGGCTCCCGAAATCGTAAGTAACACGACCGCACGGCCGGTTCCGGCGTGGTAACCGCTCGGTATCACGACTCGGGTCACGTCCGAGCGGAAGCGTAAGGTTTCGTCGATTTTTTTTTTTTTTTTTACCGTAATAACCCGGAGCGTGCGTGCGTCCGTATAACCGGTTGGTTAGCGCGCGCCATCCGGTTTCGGCAAACGCCGTCCGGCGGTTTTTATCTTTCTTTCACACGCCCCGGAGTGTGAAGACCCCATTGCCTAACCGGGTGTTTCGCAGGGAAGTGGACGACGACTGGAGAGACGTCACGGACCGGCTGTACGAAAAGGGCGCCAAGTATCTGGTGACGCACGACTTCGAGGCCACCGTGCCGGGCTTCTTGGGCGGCGGCCCCGGCGCAAAGGTCCGTCTGTCGCCGAAGAAGATACTGCCCGACGGCGGCATCATCCTGCGGATGGACGTGTTGCCGGCCGCCGCGGATACGGACGGCAGGTCGCCCAGGTTCATGCACAAGATGATGAGTAAGAGAACGCTAATTGTACTGTACACCGTGCACGCTGTAGTCCCGTATTGTTATCGTTATCGTTATCACAGCGATACGTACGCTCACTGTACATGACGAATACGATTGTAGACGCGGCCGGGGGAATTCGATTCATACGGCAACCTAGATTTGTATACAATTAACAATCGATAACGTTTGTAACGAGTCTCGGCCGTCGTAGGTGAAATTAATAAAATAGGTACTTAAAATCAAATAGTGATTATCGACGAATAGTTTTTGGACGAGCAGAGGCGTATTGTTTAAAAGAGAAAGCACGGAAACCCGTCTGAGTGAGGGAGGGGGGAGGGGGGCCTTGAACTTGATTTGGCCGGAGTCCAAGTAAGGCGAATTCGTCTCTACCCGCGAGTTGTAATGTGTGTCAAAAACGACGGCGTCTTTCGCGTCGAACTCGGACGGTTCGCAATAACAGAACGGCGTCGTTAAAAATCAAATGTTAACGTTAATTTTATGTTTATAAAAACACGACGAAAACAGATAAAACCCCGTGTGATTTTATACGCAGTTACGTAATCCGGTTATTTTCGACTGTAATAAAACGTGAACTCGGTGTTTGACCGTGGATAACGATTCGAAATCCCTCGTAAACGTCCGTACGTCTAACAAACAACAAACGCTACGAAATGCACGTTTCGTTAATCGTATCGGCGGGTACTGTCCGTCGAATAGACACTGACACGTACAATGACGTTTTTATCGTACCGAGTACTCTACAAACACCGTGCACTCGGTGTGGGCGTTTATAAGGTGTTCGAGTACGTTGCAATGATAATATCTCGGCGAATAAGTACACCGTGATAATTGCATTCGTCCGCCATTAGCCTCGTGATGATATTACGATGACTTAGAAAACTGTCGTCGTGTTTAACGCGTCGGCGCGCTTAAATAAAACGAAATCCTACAACTGGCCGCGTTTCATAAATACTAATAATAACAAATACGAGTTGTTGTTTTTTTTTTTTAATACGAGTATAATCTTCTCTACAGTCCTGTTTAAACGTTGAACATCATAAGGCGTATCTGGTATAGCCGGTATATACCTGTACGTAATTCCTTCACGCCGCGCGCATATTACTATACATACGAGATGAATCTTACGGACTAGATACGCCGAAAAGATATTTAGAAAAAAATAAAAAAACCTGTATCGGGTAAAGCGACCGCCGCGGCTCGTAGTTTATGAATTATCTCGTTTTGAAATCTCGCGTGTGCTATGGACTATATGTATATTCACGGGATGCACACGGTCGCGCGGCATTCTCGTTCGTACGCGATGTTTTTCTGACTAAAAAAAACCATTCTCTACGTTAATACACGACTCCAAACGTTGCACCCAGAAACATCGGAGCCGCGCGTTTGTCGCGTGGGATTCAAACGGCTTTGGTCCGTGTGACCGTTTGATTTCTAACCGCGTTCCCTACACGGCTAGATCGTTCTCGTGGTAACACGTTCGGACCGGAGAACGAAACGATGATGACGCGATTCGAATTCAGGACGCCCTCCGGCGTAACGTCATCTACGACTAACAAACGACATTTCGAACACGAACCATATGCGACCTGTTCGTGATTGTTTTGCTTTTGAACGTTATTATTCACGAGTGTGTGTGTGGAAAATAAATCGTCGAGAACAGCGTTTAAACCACGTGACGCAGTTGTATTTTTTGTTTTTTTTTTTGGAGTTTACATACGATTCGGAACGACGCCAACAACGCACCGAGGTTTTCAACCGTTTTCACCGGCCGTTCTCGGACGATCGCCAACTTGCCGACTAGAAAAAAATATTTGACGGACAAAGTCGGGCCCCGGGCCTAACTAAACATTCCTTCATTTTTTCAGCGTCAGTTCTCGCCAAAACGAATCGATCGTCGCGACCGTGATAACATTAAAGCGTTATTCGTTACACTCGTGCGCCTCGTCCCGTTAGGCCGGGGCCGGTCGAGACGTTTCAATTTTTTTCAAATTTTTTTCGTAGGCTCCGGCCCCGCCAACGCGCGCGGGTTCGAAACCATAAAGTCCGCGGCGACGACTCGTCTGCAACCGCACTCGAAACGCGTTTCATTAGCCTAGATTAGACGTGACCGGCGTGCGCGCTTGTGCCGTGAGCCCATTCGAGTTAGAAAACGAAACGCACAAAACCGACGGTGACAAGACGTCAGGTGTTTGGCCGCGGCGCACGCCGGACAACAGCGCGGCTTCACGTTGCGGGCGTGCGTTACTAACGTGAAAAAACGGTTTTGGTTTTTCCTCCGCGCAGAGCAACTGTTCAAGAAGAAACTCCTGTCCAGCGGCATGGCGCTGATGTTGATCATCAAACTGATCAAGATCAAGGTGATGTTCCTGTTGCCGCTGTTGATCGGCGCGGGCGCCGCCAAGAAGATACTGCTCAAAGTGCTGCTGTTCGTGTTCCCGCCGCTGGCCCACCTGTTCAAACTGTGCTCGTACTATCACCATCACGCGTCCAAGTTCTACCATTTCCACCATCACAAGGTACCTGACCGGACGCACACGAGTTGTTTTTTACATACAACGTTGTCGTCCGTTCGAACCCATATTGATCACAGTACTGTGTTTCGGTCGTGCAGGTGAAGCATCACCATCATCATCTGAAGATCCCGTTGCCGGTGCCGGTGCCGGTCAAACCGCCGCACGGTTACCACACCGACTACTATCCGGCCGGTCCACCGTTGGACCATCCGCCCACGCCGTACGACTCGCCCGAGGTACGGACATTGCGTTTATAAAAAGTACAGACAAAATCATCGTAGACCGACGCGAATTTCGTTTCAGCTTTTGAGCGGCGGCGGCGGCGGCGGCGACTATTACAACCGGAACGGCCAGGACATGAGCAACGTGGTGTCGGACCACGCGGACGAGCTGGCCAGCTGGGGCTTGGCCGATTACACGGACGGCGGGCAGTCGCAGTTCGACGCGCCCAAGTACACGTACAGCTCTTCGCCGGCCCAGTACGAGCCGGTCAACAGGTACGGTCCTCAGCCCGGCGCGCCGCAATCTCCGTACGCGGACAAGTACAAGAGGCTGGACGAGAACCACGTAAGATTGTTCGCGCGAAAAGCGAACGTGTACGCCGGCGTTCACAAAAATCACACGCGACGGCACGCGATTTCAGGTCGCAGCAGCAGCAGCAGCAGCAACAGGCAGCAGCCGCAGCCGCGACGATGAACAGACCGCCGCCGCAACAGGCCACCCACGATCCGGTGTTCACTCCGGTGGTACAGAAGCTGGACGAGATATTCCACGAGCTGAACGTGGCCGAGGAACCGTGCAAGGAGAAACTGATTTGCAGGATGTACGGCAATCCGGGCAAGTTCAGCCCGCACAGCAACCTCGTGTCCGCGCAGCTGAGCAGGTAAATACGTACGTCGCGGTCACGTTTCCCGAACCAGGAACCTACCGGACCTCGACCGGTTCACCTACTTCCGGGACGGTGATTTTTTTCTTCCGTCCCCCCCCTCTCCTTTTCCGTCTTCCGGTGACGAAACGGACGAAAATTTCGAAAAAATAATACTACAAAAAAAAAAGCAAGCAAGAAAGAAATACGACCCGCGCACGATAACCCACTTATAACTCGTTCAGCCGACATCCGGGGCGACCTACTTGGCGCGTCGCCCGCCGCGGGATAACTTGATGTCGCGGCCTTGAACTTGTTCGAACACCGACGTAACCGGCGCGAACGTTTCTCGTCCCCGGGGACCTGTCCGCGGACCAGCCTGCCGGACCGCCGACGGGAAAACGCGTGCAAAGAAATGATCGCGCGGGCCCGTCGCGCACGGCCGTGCAGTTTTCACACTTTCGACGTGGACGCGAGACGTTTACACTCGCCCGGACTTATCAGACCGAGACCGCGGTCGTCTGTAGCCGACCGAGAGCGCATCGCGCACGTGCACCGGCCGGTTTTAATTTCGTGAAATTGAATCCGTTTACGGTCGTTTAAAAAACAAAACAAACGAAAAAAAAAAACAACGACACCGCGCGTTCCACATACTAATCGAACGGCGCGCGTATTGCGCGCCGTGAAATCAGAATGGAACGTCGTCTGTTGTTAGGTTAGGCAACGATGAACCCCGTCGCCGTGCGGGGACGACCACGCGCAGGTTTCCGTGTCGTCCGTTTCCCTCGCACCGACAACGCGTAAATCGAACTTACAACGAAAACAGTAGTCGTTTACGTGCGTTTCGATCTGTTGTGTCCGTGTACGTTGACTGCCAAACACGACCAGTCCATTATGTACACGCGTCGTCACGTCGACTGGTCTGTATGTCGTGCGCGTTTCTGTTATTATTATTATTTAAATATACGATAAAAAAAACTAAAAAAAAAGCCAATTAACGTTATACTATCCGGTTGGGATATAAACCGAACGCGGAGTTCTCCGATTCGATCGTCCGACCGACTTCACGTCGCGTTTCGGTCGACACTTTCTCTTCTCGACTCGAACGGTTACGAGATCGTACGTTCGAATCGTCGTCGTGCGCAACGCCATGGCGGGACTAGTCGCCGGGTCACGGGACGCGACGTTAAGACAATGGCCGACACGGCGTTTGAGAACCCGACCGTAGAGACGCGGCCGGTGCAAAACGTTATCGCGCCCGGCCGAGCGCAACGAAACGAGCGGCGTCCCTCGCGGAAAAGAACGCAATAATCGTCAAAAACTCTGACGTCCGCCCGGCGGCGCTTACGTACGGATTCGATCTCGTTGTTTGCGACGAAAAAAACGTGGTCGTTGTTGTTGTATACGGTGCGTACGTGCTTCCGCCGGCGTGGTTAGCACACTGACACGAATAATAATAATAAAAAAAAACCCATTCGTTGACTCGTGCCCGCGCACACGTAAAACACGTCGAACAACCGGCTTGTCATCCGACCAAACCGTACACACACACATATATACGTTATGCGGACGTGCGCGGTACGTAGGAATCCTCGAACCTGATTTCTCTGCGACCGTCTTGGGACCGTGTGTGTGTGTGTGTGTGTGTGTACAGAAAACCGTCTGTTTAACACGAACCCGGTGTTCTCGGTCCTTGACACGCAGCTCACGGATCGCACGCGTTCGACTGTATCGTTCGTCGTATCGTCTCGTATGGTCGCGGTGCCCGCGCGTGTTGTTCGTATACGGAAAGTAGAGTTCACGAGGAGATTTCCGTAATGAACGCGGACGACGGCGGTCGACCGAGAAACGAGAACAAAAACAAAAAAAAATAAAATTACTTTTTTCGGTTTTTACTTTCTTCGCGGTCCGTCGAAATACGGTAACCCGGAACCTCTTGCCCCCCCCCCCCCCGAAAATTGTCGCTAAACGGTCGAATAATATTATCAGCCGCAGAACGTGTTGGAAATGAAATAAATGTCAAACACTCACAAGCGATAACCGAATTAAGTTAATAAAAATTACGAAACGTGGTTAGGTTAGGATGTTCACGATCGGCTAACCTGTTGCACGCCCGTCGGCGGCATACGAACAGAACATTTACTTTTGATAATAGCTGCCTCCCCTACCGGTCGATAGCGCCTATAGCGATATTCCGATAACCGTATTGGTTTGTGCGTTGCAGCGAGACGGCCGCGAGTTCCGGCGCGAGGGCCGCCGCGAGCGCGGACGCGACGCGACTGTGGCGGTACGTGCAGGCGGCCAAGGAAGGTCAGAACGGCGACGACTGCCGGTTCCTCTATCCGACGTGCACCATGATCGGACTGTGAAGTCCGGCGATCGATCGATCCAACGAACGGACGAACGCTTCACGTTATGGGTGAGACGGCGACGGCGGCGGCGGCGCGTCTCTCGAAGTCTAGAGCGGCGGACACAGGCGTACCCGCGAGTCTTCGACGTCCGCCGGGTAAACCTCTGCACGCCGCCCTTCCCAACCGACTGACGCTCGCGCCGCCACGTAATTCAATTCGGTTCGTTGTCGCGCCCATATCGTTTTTATTCAATATTGTAAAACGTATTATACGTTCTATCGACAACCACGTAACGTGATAAAGTTCCGCGGTTTCGTTTTACTATTACTTTTTGTACATACCATTAGTAAATTAGATATTTATTTATTTATATATATAACGTACACGTGTAGCTTAGTGTTTAGAAATCGACGTTCAAACGAGAATCGGATGTATTGTTGTTTTGTACGTACAATAAAATATGTATCCGAAATCATATTCGTTTTGTTAAGTTCGAAAGATTTTCCACACGTCCATAAAATATCGTTTAACCTCTTTAGATAAACATATTTTTTTTTTTTTTTTTTTTGTAAGTACCTACACTAATGTACAAATATTTAAAAATGTATTACATTCCACACGCATTTATAATAATATTATATGTTTTTAATGTATTTAACGATAACTTAACGAAACATGTATGAATTTCGTTCAAACGCTGTTGGGTGCTAAACATATTTTTAAACCACAAACATTTCGTTGACTGTTAAAACCATTTAATTTAGGATACACTGGGTTTTATGTAACGAAATGAAAAACAAGCAAGGTCGTTTGTATCTTTTGTCACATTTCATCTAGCTTAAATATTCTTTTTTAATTATATAAATATATATTTTAAAAGAAAATTTAAAATTTGTTTTCAACTTGTTACAGATATGTTTTGTGATTGAAAACGACTCTTTTCGATCGATTTTTAATTGTAACTCACGAAATAAATATGATAGAAATTTAGTACAAACTTAATTGGATTTTATCCGCAAAATCGCTTAAAATACAATTTAAATCCATTTATTTCCAAGTTAATTATGTGTTATTTTGAACCACGAAGTCTTGCGTGACGAAACGGAACATTTTGTGCAACTGTTAAATTTGAAGTTTTCGACAATTACGTACGAAATAATTGAGATAGAAACGTCTCGTTCGGACGTGTAATGGAAATCGACAAAATCTTGTCATAGTCTTGCAACACGAAATCGTCGACAAGAATCAAATGCAAATGTTTACGACGAAAACGTTTGAATTACGAAGTTGTTCTTGTCAGGATATAGTAATAGCGAACGAGATCGACGAAATGCGAAAACATCACAACAACGAAAACCCGCGCGGGAAAGGTATGATAAGAACGTATCCGGCCAGTGACTTTTGGCAATGTTTTGAGTAACCGTATGCTGAATTTTAAGTCTTCTTACGAAATAACATACGACCGTATCTGACCGTGAAATAATATGCCTCGGTGTAACATATATTTGACACGACTAAAACGCAACGAAAATCTGATCCTATCGCCGATTTCAATGACAGTGTTGAGCATTCGTCGTCCGAAGATTGTTATAGTTGTTTTAAAATAAAATCGATTGATACTTAACGGAAACATATATAGATCATGAAATCAGACGGTTATTTTTAAAATTTCAAAAACATTTATTTCTATACGACCCGACAGATCGCGTACTATTTTAGAATTATCAAAACGTTTTCCGTATTCACTCGTATGCAGTGATAATAATCACGTGTTTCGAATGTATCACGTAATAACTAACGAGTCATTGAGTTTTTGAATCGTAAAGTCGAAAATATTCGATGAACGTTATTGCTCTGAGATTACTTGTTAGATTATCAATATATTCGTACATAATACGTTTAACATAAATATCTCGACTAAATCTGATACGACATTACAAATCGTTTACAAGACGTTCTAAAATATTTATTTTTTACATTTTACGGTCTTTGGGATATGAGGTTTGGGATATTGCTCGCACTACAACCTGATCGTCGCCATACGTCAATTTATACGCGCGCCAATCGAATTGGAAAAAAATACAAAACACATTAAACAAGCACGTCGAAGAAATTGCATACGCTGAGCCGTAAATAATTTTTACTTGGCACTTCTCACCTACAAACTCACATCGAATTTGTTTTATACGTACAATAGTTTTTTTTAAATCTTGATGTTTCCATTTAAATTGCTATGCATAAATAATGCCACGATCAATTTTATACAAACGTAGACAAGTGTTTTGTTTTTTTGTTAAATTATGTTACAATCCATATGTTTATTGAATCGAAGATTTTTAGTATTGTGAATGTTTTTATTTTTTATTTGTTGGAAAAACTTGTTAATGTTTTGTTTTTATCACTTTTTTTCATTAATCGCCTAAACCATAGCGATTTGAATTTATGACTGTAATTTTGCAAAACAACAAAATACACAACGTTCTATTTCGAAGTTTATCCATTATGATTGTGTCTTATTGTTATTTACGGATAATAATAATTGATATTTTTAAAAATTTAAATTTCTTTTCAATATTTCTCAACGCTCGACATTCGCTATTCAGAACATCCACAGCAAAAACAAGAATACAACAATAATTATCATTGTCACAACATAATCTTAAATAACCGCACTTTAATCGTGTAAATCATAGTTAATTAAAATCGAATGTCAGATATTATACTTGAAACATAAAAAATTCATAAATTGTTCATGATCTAACTGATTGATTGAAATTTACGTGATTCTATATGACGATGCCAATCGAAATGTTATCATTGAAAAACACGATTTTTGTCTTGTACGCGTACGCAATCACCAAAAACATCGTTTTGCTTTACACGGATACATTCTTTGGGTATTTTAATGGTCCGCAAAAAACAGTGTCTACAACAATAATTTCGCGTACGATAGTACGATATCACACAGAAAAATAATTGTACACAATCTCCGTTAATTTTATGAAAACAAACGTGCGTTTTTCGAATGTTGTAAACTCACCTCCCGGACGACTCTCGTCGTATACATAAGGTCGGGTAAACATACTGACCAGCCGTCTAATTTACTTTGATATTGCACGACACCAGCGATCGTTGTAACTGCGATTTCGCGAAACGTCGTTTATCAATGGCGATCGAACATTTCCTGTTTTTCAAACGTACGCAGTGATCGACGTATGACCCGATTATTAAACGTTGATACATATCTTCATTTTGTTCTACCGCAAACCACCCGTAACGAGTTGTTTAATAAACTTAGTTAGAAGTTAGAACCACGTGTTTATGACCGGTTCAGAAGGTTTCATCCCCTCGCGGTCACACTCTACGCTACCGTGAAAACTGTACTTTAACCGTTTACTGTCGATTATTTTATATCTCTCATTTAAATATATATATGTGTGTGTGTGTATGGATGAACTCGTTGAACAATCGAATATATCGAAAGCGATATTCGTCGCTTTGTGAAATGATGGTAAACTCGTCTCTGAACCGTTACCCAGCCGTTGTTCGGTGTGTATGGTGTAACCTAACCCGCGCGTAATTCCGAGATCGAGTCCAACCCGAACCGAACTTAATCAATTCAAATACCAAATGAACACACACAAAGTATGCATTATTCGCGTATAAAAACCGACACACGAGCGTACGACTCGCCTAGTTAACGAACGCGATGCGGATTTCAGTCGACTCGGTTCGAAAACCGAACGGCTCGTAACAGGAACGCGCGGGTACCGTACACGAAGAAAACTGGAATGGATCGGCACGTGATCTGGAAAAATTTTAGTCGAAGAAAGCGCGCGCAGAACGGCGCAGAGTCGAATTAGACATTCAGCAGGCGGCCGTCGGCGCGTTATAAAATCACGGGCGCGCGACACCACGGCCGCAGTTCATCGCGATCGATCGGCGCCGTCGTCCGCACAACACCAACCACGCAATCCGTCGTCATGTACCGTCTGCGCGCCGCGTTCTGTTGCGCCCTGTCGCTGTTGGCCGCCGTCACGCAGGTAACTATTTTCGCACCCCCCCCCGGTAGCTGTTTCCGTGGTCATCCGTGGTCATCCGTGGTCATCCGTTGCGCAGGCCGAGGAAACCGCGCTCGAGTTCGGCGGCAAGCTGTGGGACGACTGCGGCACGGACTGGACGTGCGTGCGGCCCCGGCTCGTCCGGTACGTCGACGAGTCCGCCGGGAAGCACGAGTTCAGGCTGACCAGGGACCTGTCGCTGGAACGGAGCGGGACCGGCGAGGACCGACAGCAGATGGCCGACTCGGTAAGTCGTTTGGCCGCGAAAACCTGACCAAACCTGACCGCGCCGCGTGTCGCGCAGATCCCCAACGGCGCGGACTACATGGACGCCGTCAAGCGGGACGCCGCGCTCCGCGCGCTGGACCGCGTGGACGAGTTCCTGAGCACGCACCAGCTGAACGTCAAGCTGCCCGAAGAGCTGGCGTCGTCCGTCGGCCAGATCAGCGTGCCGCTGACCGAGCGCGACGAACCCGTGCAACGGGGACGCAGTAAGACCGGAGCGCGAGGTCGCGCCGCCCCGTAACCACGCTAACGCGCCCGTCGTTTACAGGCCGCGGCTTCGTCCGCAAAATAGTCATCCCGTTCCTTTTGGGCCTGAAGTTCAAGACCACCGTGCTGATACCGTCGCCATCGCCATCATCGCGCTGAAGACGTGGAAGGCGTTGACCCTCGGTCTGCTGTCGCTGGTCCTGTCCGCCGCCATGGTCATCTACCGGTTCACCAAGCCGAAGGTGGTCGGCGTGGAGATCCTGCACTATCCGTCGCCCGGCCTGCACGCGCACCATCACGACGCGTACGCCCACGCCCGGGCGTACGGCGCGCAGCGGCCCGACCAGTAGAACGAACGAGAGCAACACGTCGCTACCGTAATCGCAACACGTGCATCCGTTTTGTTCGTCTGTCAGTAATTTATTTATTTATCGAGAAAAAAAAAACGACCATTAAACGATTTTCGTGTACATTTGAGTTTTATTGAGTACATTGGTGTGATCCCGAGTAGAAAATAACAAAGACAGTTGTCAGCAGACAATGATTTAAGGAAAACTACAAAGTAAAAAATAAAGTTGAACGCGCGACCACGTCGACCGAGTTCCTCTGGTTTTCGAACCAACGTTCCCGCTGTTCGCCGTGCATTCGCTTGGCGCCGGTGAAGAACACCGATGGAAGTTCGTGAAGTTCGGGCGCCTTCGCGGCCCGGACGATTCTCGAATGAGCGCAGCGGCTGGCGGCCTTAAGGGGGGGGGGAAGAAACCCAGTATATTTTTAGTTTTATTCTTTAGTGTTTAAGTGATGAAAAGGATATTGTACCTATGCCCAACAGTCGTTGACCTAAATTATTATTAGAAAATCAGCAAAAAAATTAAACGCCCGAACCGCCACCGAACGAGCGTCGCTTTGTGACGAGAATGAAATTAAACGCGGTTAAATATTTATCCGGAAAAACAAACAAACGGTAATTCAATACCTCCTTTGAAAAAAGCCGATCCGAGTTCGTTTTCCCAATTGATATCCGTCTGGATGCGTTCAATATCGACTGATCGCGTTGTATTGTTTACGACGTTATATTCATAAACGTAAACGCTTTCGTGGTCAAACGTGATTAATTTTACCTGGTACCGTTCCGGTTACATTTCGATTCCATTTATTTACGTGTGTGTTGTTGTTGTTGTTGTTGTTGTTTTTCCTAATGGATGGTTTCGATCGAACTGAAACGGAAACGGAAAATCTCTCATTAAATTCCGTACGGTCTCGTTAAAAATCTATTTATTTGGCACGCGTCGCACGATTCGGAGAGTTTTCGTTTTTGACCTAACCAAATAACGTTCCTTAAAAATATCGCGTTGTTTTGCACGTTCGGCGCCCAGAAAACTAATCTCGGCCATTATATAATATGTTGAACTCGGAGAACACCGTACAACGCGTATTACGCGGACGATAATAAAATGAATATTCCGTTTTGAAAATCGAAATCGCATACTCCATTCTAAACGAATCTCCGAACGACTGTTTGTGTGTTTTCGTGGCATATTTTGATTTCAATACTATTTGAAGTCAACTGGCGCTTCGCTCGTCGTTCATGACACGCGTATATTTTCATGCAATTGTCCGCGGTACCCTTTGAAACGTCCGTCGAACAGTAACGATTAACAAGCGAATGAAAAACATTGAAAACCTTCGGCTTCAAACGTATTGCGTGTTGAACAACGTGTAGACCCCGAATAGATTTTCGCGGTGAAAACGAACTCGCATATCCGATTTTAGAGGTCAGCAACAAAATAGACGCGTGTCTGGAACGAGTCCAACCAAACACCCCCAACGGAAGTGTACGTTTTCGAAGTAGTTGTCGAACGCGTCAGAACGTCAAAAACGATTCGATTTGGCGCGAAGTGAAAAATAAACAGTCGGACCGTTTTCTATGAATCGCAGTTCTGTGCTACGAACCTACTCGTAGGTGTGTAGGTATGTGTGACGATCGTGACGATATGGCGCTGTCACATTTTCGCTAATCAATATTCACAACCGCACGGACCATCGGAATTGGCCCCTAACTCCGTGTCCGATCAATTAATAATTCAATTTCCGAACTTCCGTCGAACCCTTTCTACGTTTTCTCTATTTGGAACGGTCGGTAATTGTTTATGTACCCACGTCGTCGACTAAAAACGCATAATCGTCTCTCGAAACTATCACAAATGTTCTCTCTCTCTCTCTCTATCCCGGACTCGACAGTAGTTTGTCGTTCTTATTCGCGTTTCTAGCTTATCTAGTTTTCAATATACGATTATTATCGTCATTGTTATTCGACGGGTATGTTTATTGTATGAATATACATCGATAAATAAACGATACGGTAACTAGTAACACAAATCAAACTTTCGTCGATAAAGTGATCGGACAGTGATTTTCCATTACAATATGAAAACCGAATGGCTTGTTAACAGTCGATTGTACAAAATAATATACCGGCGAGCAATAAATATAATCACCGTGTCGAACTGTGTTTGCACTAACACGTGCAGTTATTCGAACGAAGTAGGCGGCGATACTCAAAATAGTCGTTATTGTTGCCCGATACTCGTCACTAGTCTGGCCCAAGAAGAATCTTAAACAAACGATTGGACTGGAAATTCCCGACAGACCATACGAGAATCCCTCGCGAGTGACGGAACCGTAACTTGTTTTCGCCTAAAATATTTGGACGTACCGAGTGCTGATTCCGACACGTTATTTTGCGAACGCTCGGAAGTTCGCTACTAGTTTCACTAATATAGTTTCCTAAAATATCTCACCGTCGAACATTGTGAAGTTACTTGACCGAGAGTAAGCCAAAAGTAAAAACTTACGCAAAATTATATATATATATATACGTATTACCGTAAATTTTAAGAGCATATCTCTTATCTGGTCGCCGGCCAATCGGTAAAAAGAAAACAATTGATAACGTACATAACAACAGGAAAATATTTGACTGTATAAAGACGATCTAGTTGAAGTCGCCCAGTGAAGTCAATTGTTCGTATCAATTGTAAATTTATTTTAGTTTTCATCTGATCACAATATATTTATAAATTATTTATCGTTTTTACTTTCGGTCACTCACCATTACTATCGATGTTCCCGCTATTCGCGTTCCGTTGTACAATACAGTATTAAGTTCTAAATACTACGCTACCGAAATAAACACGTGTTTGTAACGCGGAATGTGAATGAACAGTTAGCCTATTAATAGCGCGTGCTATTTATAACTTGGATATTAAACGTATTATTATTAGATTCTAATGTAATTTCAATAGTAAACAAAAAATTTTTTAAAAAGAAATACGAACAGTGTACACGATCGGCTGTTGGCCACTCGTCTCGTTTCGTTCATCTCGGCCCGAGCCCGCAGTAGTTACGTTCAACATAATACAAAATTTTAACAAATAACGAAAAATTGTAAAAATGATCGATTGAGCCGAACTTTTTTTTATCATAATATTAGTCACGCTAGTCAAATGTTCAAAACAATCGCGAGTGAACATTATTTCGATACATTCGATGTTACACTTGCGAAAGAAGTTCGCCGTTTGCAACATTCGAATTATTCACGTCATGCAGTTTTCCCGTCGCTCGTGTACTTTTAAGGGAGCGGTTTTTTCGGTATTATTTATAGCGATTTTATGAAACCACAGGAAACGTTCCAAAAACGCCTCGTCCAAAACCTTCCGCCTACGAGAGACTCATAGCTAACTAAAAAATAGTTTTATTAAAAACAATAACGTTCAGGACTCGACGAAATCGTCTGGAACCCGAAATTCATCGTCACAGCGTAGACGTGAATATAGCGCGCGAAACCTGTCCGAAGACGCATCTCTACGAAATCGATACTTAAATGGGTACCGGAGAAAAGTCGCAGGGTTTCGTCTCGCCGCACGCGCGCAGTGGAGTAAACACGTGATTTCCGGACCCACGGGATTGTTTCGTCTCAGGTTTTCAATCGTCCACTCATTCGCCAGATAAGACCGTCTGCCGGTCGAATACACCTATTTGGGAAATAAATTTCTGAACAAATCGACAAGCGTTTTTCAATGCGAAATTATTCGCCCAGACAGCCTGACTGGGCGAATAAAGACGGTTTGTTAGGTAGTGGTACGGATGCGTGTTGGTAATAGTGGATTGTAGAACAAGTTATATCGATTTATTCGTATGCGATTGGTCGATTCTTCGATGAGTAATTGTGGCGGTCCTTAAGTAAATGATAACAGAAGTAAACATATTTTTTAGACTATTAGTTTTTCACGTGTTTTACTATTCGAAAATAAATATTAACGCGTTATGATTGTCGCGCAAGAAAACTAGGCAAATATCTAGCGATTCCTCATCAAAACAGCACCGGGGGGGGATATTATTATTAATTTGAAAACGATTTCACGGTGAAATATCATGTCTAACGATAGCGAATGCGCGCGTACGTTTTTCTACGTGACTGTCGAACGTGAACTGTTTATTCATTCGAAAAAAATGTACTCGGATGAACTATTTCGTGATGTATCCGTCAAATACGCGCTGTCTGGACCGTTCGAAACGCCGATAATTATCGATTCAACCGTTGTCGTTAAAAAAAAAACTTGGTTTGACAATCTTAAATTATCCAGATCCTCTATCATCAAATTTAATCGCCTACGTGCTGGACATTACCTATTACCTTCCCATTCATACAAACTTTCCCTAAATAATTCTCCCCTGTGTACTCTTCATCCCAACGAATCTATTTGTAATCTTTCTCATATTCTTTTTCAGTGCCCTTCTCTTTCATATAAATGCTCAATATTATTCTCCTATTTAAAATCACATAATGTACCTTTAGATCTTCCCTCAATCCTTAATCTAAGAAACAAAAACCTCATCAATAAAATTATTTCCTTCATTCTGGAGGCTGGTTTTATAATTTAATCTTTTTCTTTTTTTTATATTGTAATCTGTTTTATTTCTCTTTTTTCTTTTGTTTTGTTGGTTCGCTCTTAATTGTTGAAATAAATTATTAGTATATAGTATTTCTTAATAAAAAAAAAAAAAAAAAAAAACCGTTGTCGGCCGAACTGGATCGAGCAGCATGGGTTTGTTTTCCCGCGGGAGAAAACACAGTGAAACCGACGTTGCACACAACACGACTTTACGGACTTTGCGGGATGATCGCGACGGATCGAACCGCGGGCACGTTTCGGCACCTACTTCGGAAAGGAAATCCGTGTCGCGGTTTGGCAGCCGGACGCGCCACCGGGTGTCGCGGCCGCGATGACCCGCTAAAATCGATTTCACCGACGGACGCGGCACGCGCGCGCGCGTCGAACGAGAAATTAACGTTGCGGGACACGTGATCGGACACGTTGGGCGGCGGGGACTTCCACCGGCGCGCGGAGCTCCTATAAAACCCAAGGACGTCGTCCACGGAGACATCACACTCGTCGCCGCAGCCGGACGCACCGCACACGCACAACCCCGCGACACACACATCCGGTCATGGCTCGTTTCGCGTGTTTGCTCCTGTCCGCCGCGCTGGTCGCCGCCGCGGCGTACGGCTCGCCGCTGAACGCCGACGCGGACGACGTCGACGGCCGTCAACGGGTAAGTGTCGCCGACCAGCTGGGAATCACCGAACAGCTGCAGGAACTCATCGAAATGCGCGACGTGTCCGTCCAACTGGCCGGCGCCACCGTCACCGTGTCGCCCAGGAATCTGGACGAGAACGAACTGGGACTGACGTTCAGACTACCCGGTTCCGCCGAGCCCAGAAGTGAGTGTCTCTCCCCCGCCGTCCTGGCCTAACCTGGCCTAACCTGACTGACCCGTACGCGCGTTATCCGCAGGCAAACGCCACAAGCTGAAGAAGATCCTCATGCCGATCATGGTGTTCGTCATGCTCAAGGCCCTCACGCTGATCCCGTTGGCCATCGGCGTGTTGGGCTTGAAGGCGTGGAACGCGCTGCAGCTGTCGTTCTTCTCGTTCGTCATATCCATCGGGCTGGCCATCTTCCAGCTGGTGAAGAAGGCCGCGGAATCGCCGCCGTCGCTGACCACCCACGACGCCAGCATCTACGGATCGCCGTCAGCCCACTACGCCCGGAGCGTCCAGGAACACGCGCAACAGTTGGCCTACGGTTCCAACCAAGTCAGATAGGCACGGCCGTCACCTCGCGCTCGTCACGACGCCGCGACAATGACCGACGACGGCACGCCGCCACTGTTATTCCGGACCTGACGCCGATCGACGTCGACAACCGGCCTCGGCGCGAGACGATCGTCACATTTATTTATTTCCACTATTTATCACTACTACTGTTGTTGTTATACATCGCGAATAACTGTACATACATCCGTCATCCTTACCGTTCGATTGTCTGTAAAACCCACTGTCCACGATCACGCCCCTTCCGGATCGAAAAATATTATAGTATATTTTACGAATCTACATACGTTTGTTCAGTCGATGTTTGTTTCTATCATGCCAAACGATATTTTTCCCGTCTTTCCGTTCGTAACCTAACCTAACCTAACTCCGTTTCAAAAAGCACATGACTCTCCGTGTGCTTTAATGTGAAGTACGCGCACAATAAATGTATAAGCGCCGTGTGCGCTTTCGCTTGTCTCGGTTCGAACAATATCGTATTACTGATTACCAATCGTTTATCGATTCTTTTAGAAAAATATAAATACATTGGTATTTCGAGGAAATCGATTGAGATAATAATTATGAACACTGTGTGTGATCGTTTAAATTAAAACGGTCAGACGTACAAATCCTACAAAAAGAAACGTAAAATTACCTTATCATAAGTGTGCCTATGTATTAAATTAATCGAAAAAAATACAGTTATGACATAGAGACAAAGATCGCGGAGTGTAAACGCAAGCCGATTAGTTATATTTCACATTTTCATTTTTAACTCGAAAGCGATAAGAAATCATTGTATACATTTGGAAAATGATTTCTAGTTATTTTTTTTTCCTTCGATTTACTTTGTAGTGTTTTTAAAATATGCCAAAAATATAAATTCAAGAAAAGATAAATGAATAAATGTGTTAAAATAATACGTTATATGCCTTACTTTCCGAAAGCAAATTGTATCTAGTTGATACTTTATTTAACACGTTTTTATATTCCCGGTGGTTTCCTGAAGTGTAATTCAGCAAAACATCCCAAAAATTGCAAAAAAATCGATAAAATGGTCGACATATTCGTTTTGTACAATGACAATTTTTTATATTTTTTAAGAACTCAAAAGCTTAAATAAATATATAATATTTATCATATCTATAAATTATTATAGTTAACTACTAGCCTCGCTCAGAGTCGTTTATCGAATTAAAAATAAAAAACTTACCCAATCGTGTGTTGTTTTTTCAAAACGACAATCTCTCAAATGTAAAATAATTTGTACGTGAAGAATTTTCAATAGTGACATTAATTATTGTTGCGTTTTATAAATTATGTAGTCCACAAATTGCCTTTTCATCGCACACTATTATTATTATTAGCTCATTTCCTCATTCGTTGACGTCATTTTATGTTTATTCGACTTAATAAATATTATTGACCTAACCTCGTTTATTTATTTAAAAACTAAAATCAAAGAATATTATTGTAAACGAATTTTTAAAAATTATTACTTTCTTTGATCAACACTTACAACTTTAAATAACTTTAGTAAGCGGAGCGTTGATTTTATAATCGTTTTTCGAATGTGATATGATAATTTATCATTACTTTCAAATCGAAAATCATTATACAACTTCTAAATCACTTTCCAAATCGAGTTCTTAAGCAGTACGTAGTGTTTTTTTTTTTTAATTTTCAAATTTCAATTTCACACACTTGCCGTTTAAACGTACAATACATTTTACTTTCTTCTGAGCTTTATCTCGAGAACCGTTGTGTTAGACATTATTAAGAGTGACATAAATTCTATAGTAAACTGAGCTCGCAAATAAATGCGATACACGTCTCGAGCAACACGTGAAAATATCCGCTGTTCTATCTCACCATCGTAAATTTCATCTCGTCATACGGTTATAATTTACCGTGCGAACTTTGTTTATACAATCACAAACCATTAATGTTACTATTTGTACGTTCGGGGGTCGATTTAATTTTCACCTCGGTCGTGGTAAAAAACTCCAAAAATAAAAGCCGACACACAATATATACACACGTATAGTTGTATTCGTCATAAAAACGAATAGTATACCGAGCTAATCAGTTTGTTTACCTCGTGAACCGCATGACGTCGAGCATATTGATATGCTCGGCGTTCGCCTACTTCCAGCTGCTCACGTACGTGCAAATGTTTTGATTTACAATAAATACCTACACGACGAAAGAAAACAAAGAGTTACGCTTACTAGCATCGATAACATCATATTAGCGGTATTTATAACGACAACGCAGCACCCCCAATATTGGATAAGATATTCGTATTCAACATGTCGATGAATTCTGAAAAAACGCGTTGTAGTGGGTCTGTTTTCAGAAAAAAAATAAAGAAAAATAATTCTCGCGTTTTATTTTGTTTCGCTATTCAAAATATAATTTATTTGTAAAATTCGTTAAGACAAACTCATTACTGTAAAATCTAGGTTATATTTTGCGTGATAAAAACGAATAAACAGAATTTTAAATTTAAATTAATTTAAAGGTGATTAGGTATGGGACTTCGCCAGGATCGTCCAACGTATGACGTATTTAAACGTTAATATTGTTCACTTTATTTATTGATTTCTACCGACTGCTTTCGAAAACAATAGTGTTCGTCGGTACGATTATCTACGCGACTCAATGGAAATCGTCAGCGAAATATATATTTTAAAAACACAATGTTGTTGGATTTTTACTATGTATAAAATACGTTTATCGAAATATAACCTATATATGTTTGTAGGTGAAAATAAGTCTTATCCGAAACATTGTTTGACGACGTTATAATAAAAACAGTAACCAAAAAAGAAAATTGTTTTTCACTTGACAGATCGTTCAGAAAATGAATATAGGTAATGTTGTACTGCGTTCAGCGTTTGACACGTGAACGACATAAGACGTTGGAAAGTATCCAAAAATGTGTTTATCGAGTTCGCCGAGCGCCGTCTATTTAAACATCCGAAACAAACGTATTATTATTATATTTAAATACGGCAATCGTATTGTCGTGTACGCGTATTACGTTTTGCGTTCACGTCGCAGTCGTTAAGACCAGATCGTTGTTTTCGTTCTCGACCAAAAGAGTGTAATAAAATATTTTGCCATGCGTCTTGTTGTCCGTTGGAATATTTTTAAGGCAATGCGAATTCTCAAAACGATTTCACGTTCGGGCGGATCGATAGGACAGACAAATCCGCGAGGGTTTTTTTTAGCCGTTTCAAACGTTTCCTAGCCGCCAGTCGTGTGCGGTGGCGAAATCGCGAAAATTCAATCGCTCGTCAAAATAAATATAGAAATAATGACGACTTCGAACCCGTAATATCCGGTAGGATGGGAAAGTCGACCGGGATTTACCTGACGGACGTATTACGCGAACAATCGGCATACGACTTTCAGTCGTCGACACATGAAACGGTGTACTGTGAATTCGTTTCGGATCGAGTATACAGATTAACCGTTCACGGGTTTTCGATTGCTAACGAAAACGGAAAAATTTTTTTTTTTAACTAATTCATTTCGATTGAAATTGTAACGCGGCGACATTGTTCGGCAATGACACAATCGTTTGTAAACGTACGCGACGGCGGTAAATCACGTGTGATCAACACTTTTGTTTGGGGCGAATTTTCATTGTTCCACGTGTCGTCGGATCGAACGAGATCAGAAACCACGGCGACGGCAGACGGGAACGGATGAACGTTCCCGCGACCAAGTCGGATCCGCGCGTGGTGTCCCGCGGTGGGTCGGCAAAGGTTCGCGGTTTCATTGATCCGCACGTGTTTATGGGTGGACCAACTACCCAATACACGCAATTAAAACAGTGTGGCAGTCGAGACTGTAAAACAGTGTAGACGAAACATGTCCAAACTGGTGACAAACCGGTACCACGGGCGAGGGGTAAGCCCCGGTCGACCCCTCGGGCAGCTTAGGCTGCTGGGATCGGTTACGTGGTGGCAGATTAGCAGGAGCAATCTATGTGGTAACGGTCTCGCGAGCTAGACACCGGGCACGCATGTCGGCCGAGGAACAGCTCCGAGAGTGCGGAATGGCGGGGCATGGCTACGCTATCGATCACGCCGGCCCGTACCTCAAGAGAGACTTGGAAAATATCCCTGTGTGTCCCTGTCGCCATACCGGCGTGGTTACGACACCAGAGGGCAGGTGTACCCCATAGTACGTCTACGGTGCTGATGGAGCCGGTCCCCACCGCGGGATTGGGGAAACCGCGCGTGGTTCGGTTGAACGACGTGTGACCGTTCAGTTCGAACAACGCTCATACACGCCAGTCTTCCGACATTAGTCCCAAGGACTACGAATCGGTCGACTTGTGAACGATTCATTACGATCCTTGAAAAATAGGATTTCTAACTGATCCGCACGTGGAAGTGTCGTGGATACGTCCCCCGGGCACGATCGGCAAATAGTTCGATTCGGGTCTACAAGACCGATCGATTCGAGACACGTCCGGTTTTCGGTTTAGAGCGCGCGGGTCGATTTTCGACCCGCCGGTCCCGAAAACGTGACGACCGCCGCGAGTGGGCGCCCGGGCAAGAAACGATGTCGTTCTCGGCCGTCGCATTTGTAGTCACGGAACGGACCGTGTTGCCATTAGTATTCGACGGGGAGCGCGGCCGTAATGGAGAGATTAGCGTATCGTCACGTGCCGAGCCGCCGGGCGGTGGGGGCCGAAGGAACCGGTCGGGCGTCGGGCCAACGGGCCATCGGCCGACCGTATATAACGCGCGGACGGGTAGGCGTGGACGTACAGTCGTATCGTTCAGGATGTATCGGTCAGCAGCGGCAATTGTGTTCGCGTGTGTCGCGTTGACGACGGCCGCGGTGCCGCGGCGGGACGGCGGCCACGTCGACGGCGGCCATGGCGACGGCCACAACGGCCACGGTGACGGCGACGGCGACGACCTGCTGGACGCGGTGCTGGACAGGTGCGCCGCGGGGCCGGGCGCGGTCCGGTGCATCAGGGGCAACGTGCTGGAGTTCATGCGGGACGGACGGTCCGGGCGCGACGCGGACGAGGACGCGGACGAGCAGCTGGCGAGGGCGACCGGCGAGTACATCGGACGCAGCGTGACCGAGGCCGGCCGGGCGACGGACGACGCGCCGAACGCGCCGGCCGCGGGCCAGCAGCCGACCACGACCACGACGGCCAGAGGTTTGGACATTTTAACTGTAGTCGCGTTTCTCCGGGCGGCGCGGGCCGCGCTCAAGTTCGGCCGGTCGTTGTTGACGTTGATTAAATGTACACTGAACGTTGCGTTTCTGCCGTTTGTAGCCGACATGGAAATGGGCATGATGCAAGACAAAATGCTCATGCCGCTCATGATGCTCATGAAGATGAAGCTCAAGATGCTCATGCCCATCATGATGGCCGTGATCAGCATGAAGGCGACCAAGGCGCTGGTCATCAGCAAGGTGGCCATTATCTGGTGCTCGGGTTCCTGGTCAAGGAGTTCCTGAAGAAGTCCGGGCTGCCCGGGCTCCCTTTGCACCTGCCCGGCCTGCCCGGCCACGAACCGTCGACCACGGCCGGCCCGCCGCCCATGTACGGGCCGCCGCAGTCGTCCGGCTACGAGTCGTCCGGCTCGTGGGAGCCCACCGGCTACTCCGGCCACTCGTCCGACACCGCGCACTCGATGGCCTACAACAGCTACCTGCCCTCGTCCCCGTCGTCGTCCTCGTCGTCCTCGTCCGGCCTGTCCTCGTCCGGCCTGTCCGCCAACAAATACTGACGCTGCGCTACACAACTCGGCGTCCGGCGGCTATTATTATTTATTTATTTATCACTCCAGGTATAGCTCAATTAATTTATCTCGTTGTCACGGAAAACAATAAATAAATCATACACATTCCTCGTGAACGTCGCGCGTCACGTCTTACTTATTCCGTTGTTCGTCCGCGGCCTGTAAACGACGTCGTCTGCAAACCGCATTAACGGTCGCGTTCCGAAACGCGGTCACGTCGACAAACAACCGAAAACCTAACCTAACTCCGACCGATTACGAACACGGTCGTTATCGTCCAAGTCCGTTAACGGTGCACGTGTCTGAGCACGGTATTTGTATTTGTTGAGGTACGCGTGACAGGACGCTAACACGCTTTTCACTGTCAATACGTTTAAAAAACACATACGTTTAAAGTTTTTTAAAAAATATATATATTTATTTATGTATCGAGCACTTTTTATAATTGACTGATAACATTACGATTCGGTTTTTTTAGTACACACACAAATTAAAGGATAAACGTACGTGTACACTTCATGGCTTCGAATTCACGACTTTGAATTCTTCACGTTTCAAACAAATTAGTCGCAGGGACGTTGCGTCGGTTTTAAACGTTTGGGGGCTTACATCGTTTTAACATTAATTACTCGAATAAATTACCCGTGCGCGCACTTGTTACACGAGCGTGTGTTAACTATTATTACAGAATGACAATAAAAGAAAATAATTCGTTCTGCCACCTGCGCACTGTATTTAACCAAAAGTCATACATAGACAATTCAAATACGCGTTTTAACGCATTATCACGATATAATCGACTAATCCGTAGGTTACAGGTGCTACGCGTGTTTAAAGCCACTCATCAAAATGTCTTAGTTCAAAATAAAACGTCGTAACAACAATGGTTAGTCAACAATGGGTTCTAAACAAAAATATCTATTTATTTCTCCACGCTACAAAATACTCCACGAAAATATACAGTCATTTTGTACAAACGTAATTATTATATATACACACGCTTCTCGACCGATTCGATTTAAATGTAATTTTGAACACGATCGTTTCTAATTAACGAGAAATTGTCGCGTGTAACTATTTTATTTGTTAAAAAAAAAACGTTCTTAGCGTGATATTTTTATTATATTACCTTAAACCACTAAAATATAACTCGTACGTGGAATAACTTTTATGATTTCGTACGCGCTGCTCGTGCCGTCGTTTTGCTAAGCGTCGCGTCCGCCATAGTTTGGTCTCCACCGGTCTCCGGCCACTTGTTCCCCGTCGTCACCAGCCAGACGGCGGGTTTCATTTTTGTTCGGCTAGGTTAGGTTAGGTCCCGTTGCGAATCCCCCCTTGGCCTCGTCCGTTTTCACGCGGTCGTCTCCCGTGCTCTCTGAAATGTCGACAACGCCGTTGACTCACCACTCCGCGGACGACCCCGTCCGCTCCGTTTCGCTGTACCTCGGCACGCGACCCCGGCCCCGGCCCGTCTCGTCTCGTCGGACGGTGTCGTCTGCGCGTTTTCCACCGGCCGCGGCTCGACAGGCGCGCCCGTCTGGTCGATGTCCTCCTTCAACAGCCTGCCGATTTCGGCGACGGGTTTCAGCAGAGCGATCAGAACGTCGTCGTCTCTCCTCTGCAACACGAACCCCGCGCGCGCGCGCGCGACGTCACCGCTGTTATCGGTAACGCAAAACGATAACAGCGAAACGATAACAGCGAAGCGATTGCGGAACGTGTTTCGCGTGCGTCGTTTTCGTTTAGCGATCTGCCCGGGTAACGGAAATGAAACGTACGTATTACGTTGCGGTTAGCTGTGAAATTCGAATTCGGGCCGAAAGCCAGACGGCCAGAGAATTCCTGGCACATTTGATGAACTCCGTCAAAAATGTGGATTTCTCACCTACGCGGGACAGACGAATAGAAAACAAAAAAAAAAAACCACGAAAAAACAGCACGTGCGCAGATTCGGGACATTAATTACGTTGAACGTTGCCAACACACGTCTCGGTTTTCACGTTGCCGAGCGACGATAACTAAACCCCCCCCCCCCCCCAAAAAAAAGAAATTTTAATAACGATAACAATACCGGCGGACAGACGTATCGAGCGGCGGATATCACTAACTCTTACGACTCATGTAGGTCGGAATCGTGAACGAAATTCGTCACGTTTCGTATTATAATATTCGTAAACGATTGTTTGCCGACATCGGGCGGGCGGGTGATGGCGAAGGGCACGAGCATTTCGGAATCCGCGTTTTATTTTGTTCCGTCGTCGGAATGTCGGTGGCCGCGTGCCAGGGGACGGCGCTCCGGGGCTTCTTAATCATCGCCGGCCATCGATCTATTTCTGTATTCAAGGTGGACGCGGCAGTTTTACGATCGGATTTACGATCGGACCGTAAATCATAACCGTTTCGGGGGCCCATTCATAAAAAAACCGCACCATCGTCGGCCACTTACTTGGAAAAGTATTTCCCGGTCGAAGTACACGAAACCTCGGCGTTTGGCCGCGATCAGCAGACCGACCACCTTGTCCGAGATTTTCGTGTAAATCTGAAACGGATTCGCGTTAACCGTTAACTCCCTTGCCAACGTCGGGCCACTCACTTGGAAAAGCTCGCCGAAACTGACGATGATCGTGCCGTCGTCGTCGTCGTCGCCGCCGTCGTCTTTCTTTTTCGAATTGTACGTGCCCACGTCGTGGATGACGGTGCACAGCTCCAGGATCTCCCGGCAGACGTGCGACTTGGCTTTCCGTCCCCTCAGATCGGTTTTCGAACCGGCCACCGGCCTGCAACCGACAAAAAAAACGCGTGGTTTCGGTCTCGGCGGTCTCGGCGCGCTCGCCGCCACCACTCACTTCCCGTACTCCTCGCGGGTGAACCGAGGCGACGGCGACCGGGACTGTACGAAACGGTCGGAGAACGGGTTCAGCGACTGCGAACTGGAATGGCCGTCGGCCTGCCGGTTGAACTTGGACACGATGTCGAGGATGGACATGGTCCTCTTGGTGCGGCCTGGTGACGCGCCGTGCGACCGTTCGACTGACGGGACCGAAGTGTTTAAATAGAAACGGGCTGCCAAGGCGTTACGCGCGAATCCGTCGCCGGCGACGCAAGAGAACCCACGTGGTTTATGGCGTTTCTATTTTTTTCCCGCGATACGTCACGCGGGGCACCTTACGACACGCGGCGCCCACGTTAACGTCGTAAATTCCGGTGCGAATTTCTTTCGCTTCTTTCCCCCCCGCCGACCATTCGGGTGCGTTGCGTATATACGTATATTTATAGATTTTTTAGCGAATAACGTTTTTTTTTTTTTTTGGTGTTTTTCGCGGTTTCGGACGTCCGCGCGAAACGCACAAAAACGATTTCTCGGTTTACTGCCGACCCGAACGTTTCGTCTCGGACACGCTTTATTCAAATCGACATTCTTCGGTTATATTCGTCACTAAACGCACAAGGTTTTTTTTTGGCAAAAACATAACGGACCCACTGCATTTCAGCTCGCCGGGTAATTGAACATCTTGGCACTAAACACGTTTAGCTGCACGGTTTTCGGGCCGAAGCGATCCGGTTCGTCGTACAAATAAACCCTACTGTTTCGATTCATTGTTCTGACAACGTTCCGTCAAACGTTACAATTCAGTATGGCTAAAAAACGGACGACCGTTTATACGCGTTCAGTATTGATAGCGTATGTTGATATTATTAAAAAAACAAAAAAAAAACATGTACGTTTATAGTGGTAAATTTAATTTGTTTTTAGTGCGTATTATATTGCGCTAAAATGTTCACCTGTCTCCGTTAATATTCCAATAGCCCGCTGCAAGTGTAAAATAAAAATAAATTTTATAACGTTCCGTTATTTTAAAAAATAATAATCGTTTGAACATATTTTTCAAAAGCTTATTATATTATTATATTTCATCAACGGCCTTCGTGGCTCTAAAGTTTAATCATTTTAACGCTTTTGAAGAAATTTGTGATTTTTTTTCTCTCTATTTTCAACATATGGTTTTCATTTAATAATTTTAATTGAATGTCATTTCGATAACGTTATACAACACAACGAACGTATATTTTATAAATGATTTATATAAGTAATTTTGTAGATAACAGTGGTAATTTTATGATACCACTGTATTCAGAAAATGTTTGTCGACATAACAATATACATTAACGTGAAATATTTCAATAGGTTTTACGAAGAAAGTAAATTGTACCTAACCTTAGGAAAGGTCGACAAATCACGTATTGTACCAAAGCCAAAAATATATATATATATATATATATATTCAGAATTAAGTGTTATTGTTATTGGATAAGTAAGCGACCTACATAGAATAAGCGCCTCTTTTGGCGACTTCGAACATAATAAATACGCGAGCCAACGAACGAATTCAATATTTCTACCGATTTATATTTTTCAAAATTTTCCTCGTCACGATCCTATAAAAAGATAATGTTAGCACGCTATCCGTTTTTTAATGAACAATAACAACGTTCTATACATAGATTGGCGTTTTGTTATTATTTATAGCCTCGCGGTGAATACGATTCCATAATATTAATATAATCGCATTCGCGACGTCCTTTCGCGTTACGTTTTGTCTCCGAAACGTTCGAATATGCCCGTGGACACGTCCGTTATCAAACTGAACATAAAACGTATTCTTTCATTCAAACCCGTACAACGATGATCCGCAGTTACGAACAAATAACGTGTTCTTTACAAATCGCCTCTACAGGTAATACATTCAAATGTAGAATTGGATTAATTTTACCGTTCATATCATCTGTTAATGACACGCGAGACGAATAGAAATGAACAATTCTGTTGGGTCAAGTTGGGTTCAATCGGACGAACATTCGTATTACTCGCATCGAATCGTTTTCTTTTTTCTTCTGACAAATGGCAGACTTTTGTATATTATAAAATAACACGATTTTATGATTTATTCGTATGCAAATATATTGGTACGATCTGCGGTGTGTGTGTGTGTGTCGAATTAAATCTCAAATCGCTAAGTTGACATCAATGAAAACCTACTACGTCATCGGCTGTTATCTACATCAAACTGTATTCGTTTTTAATCAAAAACGTAATTCCAGCGTTGCAACGGTACTGTACATCATTCGTTTTGCGTAGTCATATATGTCCGGTTACCGTGTTTGTATACCTACCAGTAATTATTCTACATAACATTTTGATTATTAATTACATTAATGACATCAAAATGAATTTACACATTCGTTTTGGTGAAATAATAACGAAAATATATCTATTAGACAATATTTTACCAATGATATACGGTGAATCGCAATGGTTCATAAAAAAAAAAAAACATTAATCATTACGGTTCGGATTTGTGTGTATTTGCATATTTTTTTAGATCGCTCGAATTGTGTGCTACATCGTTTCGCGATGTCTTGAATTCAAATATATAAATAAATATTCAAATATTATTGCACATTTCGACATTTTTTAAAGTTTTGAGTCCATGTGTATGGTGATTTGGATTTAACACAACATTTTGGTATATATCTATTCAACAAACTTTGAGAAACAATATAAAACTATACATGTATCGACGTCAAGCCCACTTAAAGCAAAAAGAAAACATGTTTTAATAATATTATAGATATAATTTATTTACACGTTTTCAAATCAAATTATTACAATTTGTAATGGCCTGGAAAATAATTAATTTGATATTTGCCTATAAAAATATTCATAACAAAAACTTTACAAGTTAGTTGATTATTTTTTTGGGCATATAATTTATGGTATATGACGGATTTTGATTGATTACGGTTTACAAGTATTTCATGAAAGTGTAAGAATGATTTTTATTCGTGAAAAATATTACGTTGAAAAAGAGTTATATATTAATAAACTATTATTGGCGTCGTTTCTTACTTTTGCACGACAGGGCAAAAAATACGAAAAGTAATTTTAATAAATAATTTATAATTAAACGCTTTTAAACGATTTAAATAACTGTTTTCAGGCTCGCGTTGAAAAGCGAATACGAAATACGGTTGTATTTGTCCGGCGATTATCACTCTACACACGCGTTTATAATTCGGTTTTTAAATGTTCCCGTCTATTGATATTAGACGTCAATGGTAGTCCACTCCAAAAATCGTACTCTTCCGCAAACGGTCCGACGGACAACTTGGGTGTAGCGGATTTTATCAATAGATATTTCATGTCTTTCGCGTTATATTTCGGCCAGATAACTCCCGTGCTCGTGCCGTCTATAGTCAACTTGCTAAAACAATAAGCAAAAAAAAAAACGCGTGTATTAATCGTTCACTATCCGATTAATCATTATTGCGTAGTATGTAATGATTAGAAATTATGACTAATATTATTTCTATTACGCTCGTGATTCGTAATCGGAATGTTATTGCCGTCGGAATGATAACAATTCTTGAGACCCGAGGAAAACTGTTCGGATCGTAAGAATGGTTGGCGATTACTCGCGTTTTAAGTGCACGTAGAACGTAATACAATCACAATGAACAGTACTCGGAGCTGGCGAAGTTCGTCCAAACGTCAACGATCAGCCTGGACACGTTCTGGTCTTGGGCGTTCAACCGTTTGCCGATGCAGTCGAACAGGCTAATGTTTTCGTCGCCGTGAGATACGCCCAAGTGCCTTGGACACGGGCCGTAAAACGCGTTCAACGAGTGTTTGTTCGCGTAATCGTACACGTAGAAATGCACGGGCGACATGACGTTACGGGCCATGTCGATGACTCCCTTCAAAAACATACCGCCGGTGAACATCTGCGTGCGGGTGGTGGCGAAGACAAACAAAAATGAAATGAGAAACAAAAAACGAACGCTAAGTCAGTCACGCGCCGTCACAAGCGTTTCCCCGAGGGGAGGCCGTTGTGTCGATAGGATACGCGCGTATACTCGCACTGACGTCGACGGTCCGCCCGGGATCGTCCTCCATCCGAGCCGCGCCGTCCGGGAAGTAACGCGCCATCAGCTGGTCGCTAACGAAATCCACGTCCTTGTACGAGGCGGTGAAGTGATATTGCATCATCAGCGGCGCTATTCGGCGGAAGTTGTCTCTGAATTCCGGATACACCAGACCGTTGTCGTTATACAGCCCTGCGGACCGTACGGGAAACGCGTCGTCACGTCACGTTACGTTCGGACTTGGCGCGGTTTCGGTCGAAAACGACGTGCTAAATTTTATTCGTCGGCGTTCGCGGCCCCGGACGCGTTTTACTCACGCGAAGCGAAAAGACCGCCCTCGCCCGAATTCATTCCGATTATGGTAGGCACGAGTGATTCTTGTTTATAGTATTTTAGTGGATGATTGCACAAGAACGAGTCCTCGTTTCCGCGACACTTTTCGACGACAGGCGAAAACGTCACCGACGGGTGCACTTCCCATTCCTGAACAACAAAAATATGCTCACGTATATACATATATACGTGCAATTGACATCGCCGCTCCTATCGCTATCACGACCGTTGTTTCGCAATAAACTGTACGTTGAATTCAGCTCGACCCGGCCGTCAACTACGCGTGTACTGATAACTGAACTCGTTTAATTATATTGTTAATCGGGGAGAGAAAACGACGTCTCTTACGAAAAAATTCCTGTATAAACGTGCGAACGTATCGGCGGGTAAACGCCTTAAACAGTCGACCATGTCCTCTGAATTGTTTGGGCATCCCGTAATCGTAGCGACGGCTCTGGCACGACGTTCGGCCAGGCCCGGCGGCGCGACCGCCCATAGACAAAAGGGACTTCCGCTCTGTAAGATCGCTTTGTGAAACAGGCCTGGAAAGTCAAATGCGAACAAAATCGATTAAGATCGTATACGTTTTCCTATAACACCGTATGGAATGTATTGTTTGACGTGCGATAGAAAACAGACGGCCGGAAGTAGTTTTATGTAATAACTAGGTGGAAAATCGAGACTTGCCCTAAAATTAGGATCGAGTGAATCCCGCGGCGGTCGTCACATTCCGACCGCGGTGATGGTCGACAAACATAATGGCCGGAGCGTTTACACTCAAATACTTGTGTTTGGTACAGTTTTATATAGTCTATCAGTCATCCGCGGGCCGATGTCCACCAATCGATCGAATGATAATAACAGCGATAACGATAAGACCGCGTTCGAAACATACCTTTGCTCAACGGCGACAGTAGATGTAGGCCGACGCTCGCGCCACCCGCGCTCTCGCCGAACAGTGTGACTTTTTGCTGTCGCCGCCAAATCTAGCGATATTGTCTTGGACCCAGCGGAGCGCTAAGACTTGATCTTTCAAACCGTAATTTCCCGGCAATACGTCGTCTTCGGCGCTCAAAAAACCTACGAACAACGGCATCAGATCGTCACGACCCAACGATTAAACAACAATAAACAATAATAATAATAATAATAATAATTCTCGTACCGAGAATTCCTATCCTGTAATTGATCGTGACTAACACTACGTCCTTGTCCATCAGATACTTGGGGTTGTACAGTCGCATGCCGCCGTGCCCGGAGCTAAAACCTCCTCCGGGAATCCACACCATGACGGGTAAATTTTTGACGCCTGCTTTGGGCAACTGCATTTGAAGTATGGCACACACACACACACACACATATATATATTTGCACGTGTTAAGAGAATAGTTGCAACAGAACGGGACATGAACCGATCACCTTGGGCGTATAAACGTTCAGGTACAGACAGTCTTCGCTGCCGACGAGGACGTCGGACGTCTGATACAGGAACAAATTCTTTTGAATACACATCGGCGGCTCGGACGTAGCGTTCAACGTGCCCTTCCACGGACCAGCCGGTTCCGGTGCCTGAAATTTTCGCGCGCGACATGGACATTGTCGGAAATCGAAACGTAACACGAACGGGTGTTAACGGCGAGTGCGTGCGGAAACACGAACGGTAAATAAATATAAACACCTTAAATCGGAGGTCGCCCACCGGCGGTTTAGCGTACGGTATTCCTTGAAAAGCGAAAAAATTCCTTCCGTTTCTCGCCGCGAAATGTTTGCCTTTCAACTGGCCTTGGTGTATACTTATCGACGGACCGGTACAAAGGACGCGCACGAAAAGCGAAAACGCGAAAACGACCAACACAATACTGTTGTCCATGTCGACCTATATAAAAAAAAAAACACGTACGAAAGAAAAATGTTGTGTTTCGTTCGCTTCCGACAGAAACGAAAAGAAAAAAAAAAGAAGAAACAAACAACTACGTTTCCGGGACGGGCGCGCTTCGTATCGCCTTTTGCCGACTGTCCGCCGCGCGTCTGTTACGCGTGACAAACTATTATTAAACCAATCGCAATGCTATTATTAAACGACGTGAATCGATACTTATAACCCATAAACCAGTACCGAACGAATTGCACTGGGCCGCGCTATTGTTAACCGAATCCCGTAACCGGAGTTCGGAATTGCTCGTGGTCGGAAACGAACGTTTACCAAATAACGCGTTTCGTTCGCTACGACTTTAGAACACGACACAAACGGCGCCTAGGGTTTTCGTGCGTTTTGCTACTGCTGCGATGTTTCCGTTTGCGAAGTCCGCGGGACGTCGCGAAATTCGTCCATTTTAACATGTAGCACGCGAACGGGCATTAGGGACAACGAGTTCACGTCGAACTCGACTTGCAATCCATCTAGTTATAAGTGACGTACCTCCGTTAAGCCGAGCGCTCTCGTCAAGCGTCTGAAAAAGCCCCCAACGAAAACACAAACCCGACGGACGCCGTGAGACAATAGCGGACAGCGCCGCGGTCTTCGATCCGCGTACACTACGTGCGCTTTGTCCCGGACTGTTTATCTCAATACGACTATGGTGCATTAGGCGTCGCGGTCCGCCCGCGTGTTAAATAATCGGCGGAAGACCCGCCACGTTTTATTGAAAAAACCGCGTCGGACCCGAGGTATGAAAAACGATTCGCCGTTCACGAAAACGTAGTTTATTTCCGTGAGCGTTCCGAGTTAACGGTAAACTAAAAAAGTTACAACAAACTAAAACATTGACCGGGATCGTCAAAGCAGAAACTGTACACGCGTGTCTATCACAACGCTGAAACACGTCAGACATTCCGCGAGTATTTACATTTTTTCCCGTAACGACAAACACGCGCGCTTTCGACTTTGAAAACGTATCGATCGGCTACCGTCGCGTCCTCGTCTTTTGTTATAAAATCAAAGTTCGTTTTTCCGATGCGCCCCGTTGGAAATCTTCGCTCCGGACATCAGCGGCAGACCGTTCCAAAAGTCGTACTCTTCCGCGAACGGTTTCTCGGCTACGACGGGCGAACTCGAACCGATCAATAAATAGACCGCGTTATCCTTATCGAACAACGGCCACTCGTTTCCGCCTTGCTCGCCGTCCACGGTGAGCGCGCTAAAACGTGAAACGTTATTTTTTTATTTTTCGTCTTTCGTCTTTGTGTTCAATAAAATCGTCGCGCCCCGCCACGTACTCACCGCGCGCCGGCGAACCGTGTCCACAAGCTTACCATCAGCCTCGACACTTTGAGATCTTCGCCCCTCAACGTCTGCTGGCCTTTCGTGTGGAACAGACTCACCATTTCGTCGCCGTGCGTCACGCCCAGTTCGTTTGGGTACGGGTACGGCCCGAAGAACGCGTTGAACGACATCTCGTTGCGGTGATCGTAGACGTAATAGTTCACCGGCGACGTCAGGTTGGTCGCCATGTCGTAGACGGCCGGCAGAAAAATCCCGCCACTGACCATCTGTCCACGATCAACACACGGAACAGCGTATTGCGTTTATCGACTTGTGCGGTACGTTCGGGAGCGCGTGGTCGATTTGGGTTTTGAGTTCAGGTGGTTTCCCCGCCGTTTTTACGAGCGTGTTTCTTGAATTTTATTTTATAATTTTTTTTTTTCTCGACTAAATCGAGTTTAGTCGTTTCGCTACAGTACAACGACGGGACGGTCTTAAACAATAATCACCTCTCGGGCCATTCGTTGAACCAGGCGCGGATCCAAAACTTATTTACGGGGGATGGGGGGGCCATCTTAATCAAAACGACTTTAATCCTCATTTTGTCGCATCGAATAATAAAATATTTTCCAAAACGTTTTATTGGAAATCGTTTGCGATACACCGAAAAATCCCATAGCTACAACTCCATTTTAAATTGTCTTTCTATAGAATCATAGATAAGAGTTAGAATTATAAAACGATACTAATAAAAAAATTTAACAAGAGTCTACGGGGGGGGGGGCGATCGCCCCTTGCCCCCCTTGGATCCGCGCCTGCGTTGAACATGTTCATTCGTTCGTTTGTAAATAGTAATAGCGTTTGACAAAAGCATTAAAAATGTACGTTTTTTTATGAAAACCATCACTTTAATAGACTACTAAAAACCAATATACAAACTTTAACAGCGTCCAAAGGGTTGTCGAAATTCCCGGAAGGAAAATAACGATTAAATATCTTGTCGCCGACGGTCGGAAGATCAGACGGTTTCGTCGTGTATTTATAAAGTAGTAGCGAGGAAATGTACTCGTTGAAATGATTTTTTAACTGGAAATCGACGAAAGTAGCATTTTCGTTGTACATTCCTATTGAAAAACAACAACACGAATTAAATTAATAACAATCAACATTCAGTAACCGAAAATCGATTACAGACGTACACAAATGATTAAATCGATGTTACAATTATAGTTGGACGTTGAACCGTTTTTAAGTGTTACTCGTATTAATAAAAAATCGTGTTTCATTAAAATAGAAATATACTACTCACGAGCGGCGAATATACCGCCTTCTCCACTGTTCATTCCCATTAAGACTGGAACTTCGGATTCTTGCTTGAAGTCGAGTAAAGGATATTTACACAAAAATGATCCTTTCCGATCACAGTTTTCAACAACGGGCATAAACGTGATTGCCGGATAAACTTTCCACTCCTATGAACAAACACAAGCACAACGATTACGGGATAACACAAAAAGCAATACGACAGGTATAAAAAATCATAATTGAAACGAACTAAAAACGAGACGTTTGTTTTTAAGTCCATACAACATAGCGCCATACGTATATCAGTTGTGCTTCTTTTTTTTTCTTTTTCTAAACGCCGAGCAGTGTAACTTTACAACCCCCCCCCCGGGGTTTAAGTTTGAAACTAAATGTATTATTTACAAAGAAATTGTAGAGAAGGTCCACCAACAATTCCGCAGGCATTTCCCTCAGACATTTAACAAATTCGTTCGACTCTTTGGGACATCCAGCGATAGTGGACAACGATTGTGCTCTCCGTCTGGCCAAGCCCGGCGGAGATACGGCCCATCGACACAATGGTGTTCCGCTCTCCATTATCGCCTTGTGGAACAGCCCTAAAAAAATACAGTTGGACGTTACAACATTTTCAATTAGTAGAACTCAACAGTATTACCTTTGCTCATCGGCGACAACAAATGTAAGCCGACACTGGCCCCTCCAGCACTTTCACCAAATATCGTGACCCTTGTCGGATCTCCGCCGAATTTCTCGACGTTTTTTTTCACCCATTTCAGTGCCAGAACTTGATCTTTCATGCCGTAATTACCTGGCAAAACGTCGTCTTCGGTGCTTAAAAATCCTGGGAAAATAAATATCATTATTAATACTCGGTCGCGTACTGGATCAGTTGTCGGGCGTAACGCGTCGGTATACCGAGTATTCCGACTCTGTAGTTGAACGACACGACGACGACGTTCTTGTCTAAGAAATAGTGAGGTCCGTACAAACTCAAACCTCCGTGACCTGAACTAAAACCTCCGCCGGCAATCCAAACCATTACCGGTAGCAATTCAGTTTTCCCCTTTTTCGGGATCTATTCGTACGCAAACAAAATCAAATGAAAACCATCGAAACCCGCAAGTGTGTTGCGCGCTTACTTTGGGAGTGTACACATTCAGGTACAGACAGTCCTCGACGCCGAGAAGTTCGTTATACGTTTGGTACATGAACAAATTCTTTTGTATGCACATGTCCTTCTCGACGGTCGCGTCCAAAACATCGTCCCACGGGCCGGCCGCTATTGGATCCTGAACGACAAAACGTAATCGTTGTCAACACAAGGAACGTTCACGTAACGCAGGCAAATCTAACGCGTGTGTACGCCTAACCTCAAATCTGAGCTTATTAATCGGCGGTTTGGCGTAGGGTATGCCCTGGAACGCTTTGAAATCCCGTCCATTTCTCGCCTTCAAAGTACTGCCTTTCAGTAAGCCTTGATCTATTTTTACAATATTGTCTGTGCCGAATGCCAGCCCGAAAAGCAAAGTGAAAATAACCAACGATTCCATATTAAACTGAAATCGAAATATTTCTAAATTGCAATTGAGAAAATGAACAAATATATGAACAAAAATATATTTGATACATTTTACTCGCTTACTTCTTTTAAAAGCCTTACACACACGATTCGGTAGAAACTTCGGGCTTATTTTGAACAACTTCACCTGAAATGATTTTTTATTACTGTTTTGTTGTTGTTGGAACCACACATTAATACTGTACAAATATTTCTCGATCAATTTAGTAATTGAAAAAACTGGGTTTATGGGGGAGCAAAACCATTCGATTCGAAACGCCAATAAAAATAAATTTTAACTTTATCAATATAATGTTGTATTATAAATATACTATCAATATAAAACAATATCATGTTTTATTGATTGTACAAAGATATTATCAATATTTGTAGACTTTACGTAAAATGTTATAACGTGTAAATACCTAAAACGGTTGCACTAGATGTGATTTTATTGTAAAACTAACGTGCCCAGATATATTTAAAGGAACGAACAATTCAACACAGACGATTGTGAATATAAATACAAACTTAGACACAATTGTTCTATAAATCGATTAAAAATTTCGACATTATGACACTTAAAGAAAAATATCAAAAATAACGAATAACAATTGTTGGGGCACGACACTGTTGTCTGCTACCCCATACAATAAACACATACATTATATATAACTTTAAATTAGTCTTCTAAAAATGATTCATAATTGTTTTTAATCAAATCATAATCTTAATTATTATTCATGGTTAGCGGTTTCCTGTGCCGAATGTTTTTATTCTCTGACTAGTCTGACATTTCAACTGTTACTGTTGAATAATGAAAACATAAACGATGCAAACCAGATCGCAAGTTCAATAACAATTGAATAGGTTATCTCAATAATTTCTTTCTTAAATTGTATTTAAAAAATGGTTTTGTTCTTTTAATACATACTTGATTTATATGGTTCTATACAAATAGAATAATTATACCTATTATTGTTTATTCGTAAAAGTAGTCGCGTTATGATAATCAAATAGTAAACAATAGTTATTCTCTTATAACTATATAATAGTTTTTTTTTTATTTCTCTTTGTGATTGTCATATAGGTCGAAGATTTCTTTGGAATTGTTATTCGTTTTCGGGTCCAATAATATGTGCATTGCATATTCAATGTCAACTATGAAACAGACAACAGTAGTTGAAACGTCTTTGATGTCGCGCTCAGTGTTGTGTGCAGAAGCTGAAAATTATATCCAAATCAAAAAATGGTTGGCTGCTCAATCGAAATACATTTAGATTGATATAGTCACATGGAGGTAGAATGAGAATTTTCTATTCGGATATCAACAATATACTTTTATCTATAGATAAAAAAACCATTTAGAAATCAAACGATATCAAGTAAAATAATTATAAACTAACTTTAACATTTAAGTAGGTTATAGATTATATATACGTATATACATTGAATATTAAACGTACGAGTCTAGCATTTTTCCAGAACACAAACGGTTGTGGTAGTATTTTTATTTTCTTTCCAATATTTTTTTAAAATATATATAACTACGGTTACCGTGTACGTGATATCTAGTATAATGTATACTAGCGAATAATAATTTTTTATTTAATTGTTAATAATAAACAAGCAATAAAATGATTCACAAGAAATACCCGACGTATTTCAATATCACTCGCACGATAGCCAACAAGTGTTTAATCGTTTATTTTACTTAGTTAGTTAAAATTACGTAGCAAGATGCTCGTTGAGTTAAAATTCGTAATTAAACAAAATATTTCATTTTGCTAGTGGTTAATTATCTCGAGCCGCTCTGTGCCTATTTTTTTTTTTTTAAATTAAATCCAGGAACATTACTGAATATACAATTACATATCACGCGGATGAGTTTCGAAACATATTTTTTTCTTCTGCGCGTTATTTCGTTAAGACGTAAAACCGACGAATGTATTGAACAATATACTCGAAAGCAAAACGTTTGATAAAAAAACCACGTGTATATTAAGTTAACTATATTTACGAACGACAGGAGTATAATCGAGAATATTATTATTAATATTTCGACGGTTAGGTGTGGCTTATTTTGATGTGGCGGATCTCGACCAAATATCGACCCATACGCTTTGAAACCTTCGCGTCGAACGTATTTAATTTCCCAGGATTCGCGGCGTTCAATTTGAACAGACTGTGTTTGGTTCGTGAGTGATTTCTAATTTTCTGTTCCGTTCGCCGTCTAAAGTGTTGAACGAACATTCATTTTGGTGATCGTATAAATAAAAGTGCACTGACGCGACGACCGTTTCAGAGCCAACAGTCCAACATGCCGTGTAGATAGCGGCCGTCCAGCAATCATCTGAAATGCAATCACAAACGCAAATATGGTCATGCGGACCAACGCAAACGGGTACATGTACGACACGTTTTCCAAATATTATTCGCATAGACTAGTTCGATTTCGAGCGTGAATTTCATACCGTATCGGACGGTAAATAAATGTTCAAAAATATCATATTGAATCGTCCGCTCGCATAGTTTTCAAACAGGTAATGTCACGCATTCGTCGAAAACATTCTTCAAGGTTCCGCCGTTTGTTCTATATTCATCAACACGAAAACCGACAACATTACACCGAGTACGTAAATGCACGAGTATGTAATTTAACGATAATTATTTGCAACTTGTTTACCGCGTATATGGGCGTGTCAACTGAAATTGATGATCTCGCGCGTAAATAACTATAATAATAATATACAATCCTTCTTACACGAATATTAAAACGGCACGTGCAATTACGTTATTTCGACGATCTGTAAATGAGAATTGTCTTCGATTTTTCCGCAATTTCATGATGTTCTGACGTGACTCAAGCCTTCGACCTAGTATGAGTAATATATTTAAAACGACAAAGTTGATTTTAATTCAAAATCTATTGATTTAAAGTGAAACGTAACATTTACATTACTTTGGGTCAAATTTAAATTTGTATATCGTAAGAAAAAATATTATTCCAAAATATATATGAAAACATCGGAGCTTAAACATACAAAAATAAGAACTTTAAATGCCAATACATATATACTTACAAGAAGTCAAAACACATTTATGTTAGATAATTATAATATTGAAAGCACTTTTAAACACGAGAATGTTGAATGGGCTGTAGCAATTATAAGAAATAAACAATATCTATACAGTTGAATTTATCGCCGTTAAACTACTTCAAGTCAATAAAAATATATACACTCTAAATTTGTAAACATATAAAATAGGAACAAGGTCAAAATCATTTAGTGGGCCAAATATTATTATACTGTTTATTCGATAGTCCGTACTCTAGATGAAGTACGTGTAGTATAAATAAAATAGTACGATTAGATCCTTATGATCACTAAAAAAAAAAATCAAACGTAATCAGGTATTATTAATTATTAATCTAATAGATTCAATTTAAATGATTCGAATTGTGTAAGCTAATTAGTGTTATAAAAAAAAAAATTATATTCGATCTTTATATTGATTTTCGGAAGAATGAATCGTCGAGTATTATTTTTTGACTACCGTTCGTGATGGAAAATAATTATTGCTCGTCGATTTGTTTTCGCGAAATCAGTTTAATTTAAATCCTAATAAAACATAAATATATGTATTTTATAATAATCGTACGCGTTATAATAAAATATCATAGTTTAGTTTAGTTAACAAAAACTAAATATATTTCACTCTACGCGTGCGGAAAATTATATTAATCATATCGAAATATTGAATTGTACATGTAATTTATTATCTACCTCAGTTGGACAACAAAACGGTAAAATCAAAATTCGAGAACTGATAAGGATTCATTTACGAAACTCGTCGGAAAGTACGATCCGTTTCATAGCATGGCTTTGTCGAGTTAATCAAGTCGTATATTGATATATTATAATATATTCGATCGTCCGTAAAACCGCATACTCCCTTTCAATAAGCTCTTGTTTATTTAACACACTTGTTAACTATTTAAAATGGTATTTTTGTTTTTCGCTGGCAACCAGTTGATCCCAATATCATGTCTATTATAATTCGCCATAAGGATACACGGGCTATAATCTGTAACATGAGTGTTCATTACATATAACCTATATTTGTTTTTAGGCGCCGTGTATCTGTCGTGATTTTTGTCTATTATTTTATAAAGTATAAATGTGCGTGTGTGTGTGTGTGTGTGTGTGGGTGTGTGTATGTATTGTGTATTTATCTTTTACGTGGTAATCAACGTCAGACGAGTCGCCTCATATTATATGTTTTGACCGTTACAAAGTGGAAAGAGCGAGAAAGAGAAAGAACGAAGAAGAGAGATTAGAGAGCATCCGATGAGAATATAAGACTAGTGGACTCTGGACGGATACTAGAAATGACGAGACGAATAATGTACAATATCATATTAAAAACAATGAAACTATGAACGATTAGTGTTATGAAAACACGTATAGGTATACGTAATGTATAAGACACGTTAGCGTGTTAATGAGAATTATAGTCTATTAGTTTTAAAGTTTTTTTAATAATTTAACATAGCATACATGATGTTATACAATGATATGAACACGTGTAAAATAATATGACCTTCAAATGAAAATAAGACGTACGAGAGAGGAAAACTAGCTTGGTATTTAAACAGACCGTTGTGTAAGAGAAACATTTCGTAAGACAGCGTGGCATTTGAGCGGTATTTAAATGAGTTTTCACTCTTCGTTCGACTTTAATAATAAATCATGTATAGATATATTAAGCGATTACAAAATATATTAATAATTCATATGTTGTGCCAAAATTATGTGAACTTATGACACCGCACTGTCAATAAAATGTCTAATAATAATTTTCGAACCTTTATGCAATTTATTATAATTGTCGCACTTAGACATTAGACATTTGAATTGTATGTAAATCTTAATGATTTATTCAATTGTAAACAAAAGTTTATTGTTGTTTTGCAAATAATTCGTAGCTGTGTATAACCGTTGATGAATTTTAATGATAAATAAAGTTTTTTTTTTTTTAATAAGGACCCGAATTTGTGTACGGTACTAGATACAAAAATGTAATACGGAAAGTCTGATTGGTTATCTCAATTTTCACATCAATATCTTCGAAGTCAGATATCTGTTAAAAAAATTAAATGTGGAGAATAGGTTATCAATAAAAAATGAATTTCCGATAGTTTCAGTTTAAAATACCAACAGCATGAAATTGCAGGATAATATTTAGTATAGTATATCGTTTAAGAAAAAACCTCACGCTCACGAAAAAAATATGTCGCAAAAATAATTTACTGTGAACTTAAGGCCATCGAAAGAAAATAATACCTATGCCCGCTTTTCGTCTGAATAAATAGAAATTACTTTTTTCAAAAAGTCAATAAATAATTATTAAATCATAAACATAATTTATATTTATAAATACTAATCAACATAAAATAATGAACTATATATTGTAAATTTAATAATTATAATTTATGCCAAAAGTCATAAGCATCCGTGAACGGATTTTGAATGCAACTGGTATAACTTGAATTGAGATGTATCATCGATTGGTTGGATTGAGTGAATCTCGGCCAAGCTAAACCGTCTTTCGATCCATCAACGGTAGGGTTGCTGAAATAAATAACAGCAACAGACAATACAAGCGTGATAATAATTCCCAAATCCGAAATTCTAAACATTTAATAAAAACGAAAAGATAAAATTGTGGTAAAATTACAAAAATTGCATTGTGATTTGAGTTTTAAATGACTGACAAAAGAAACACTTTTTTGACCGACGATTTTCGAAGTTTTCAAAACGAACCTATTTTAAATAAGTTACGATTAAATCTTGTATTCAAATTTAATATAAATAAATCTTAATGTTCACAATTGCACAATGCTACGGCCGATCGTAGGAAAACTCTTTTTGGAACAAATGTCACTGCTCTAAAAAATCGAATAGATTTGATATAAATGCACATATCGTATGTGTTCAGTCGCGTATACGTAAAACTGTATTTGTGCGGCCGTCGATAATTTAGCACACCGTCATGAAATAAAATCCCTGAGCTAAGTACTTAAAAAAGTCGTTTGTACAATTGAAGAACAACGCGCTCACTTACTTGGATGTTGCGAATTTGTACCAAATATTGATCACCAATCGCGAGACTTCGACATCGTTTGCATTTAATTCGTTTGGATTTAACCGGGGCATTTTAAAAAGACTGTTTATTTCGTCGCCGTGAGTGACTCCCAGAGGTTTTTTACACGCGCCGAACACTTGGTTGTATGAAAACTCATTTTGATAATCGTACAGATAAGCGTAGACGGGAGACGATAAATGGTACGCCATATTTAAAACACATTGGGCGAAACACGAATCGGTGAACAACTGAAATCACAATTCGGATTTAACGCGCTTATAGAATAGTAAATAAATAATATTCGTTGAACAAATGTCAAATATCAAATTGTTATCAAACGGATTACGTCGACAGCGTTCGAATGATCGTTTGTGTCTCCCGACCGGAAATACTTCGTTAACGATTTCTCACCGATCCCGTCAATGAGGTCCGGTCTCGTGTAAAGATTGTAGGACGCCATTATAGAGAACAGACGATTGAAGTACGTACGGAACTCCGTGTGTTCTAACGACGTTTCGTTGTACAGATCTGTAGAGACACACGAGTGCGTTATTTTAATTATTCCGCGAAAAATACAATACTTAAACTATCCATTAAATTCCAACAGGATTACAATATAAATTGCAGTAACTCACTGGCGACATACAGTCCACCTTCGGCCGAGTTCAAACCAATAATTACTGGTACGAACGATTCTTGCTTGAAATCGTATATCGGATGATGACACAAGAATGCTTCTTGACCGGAATCACAATTTTCCACCACGGGATTGAATAAGACCGAAGGATATTTCAGCCACGACTAAAAACACGCGTTTTAACGCAATATACGGATATGAAGTTAAAATCGTAATACGCGTTCCATAACATAAGTACAAACGAAACGAAACCAACGTATTTCATTGATTCGTCTCGTCGTTTTATTTACCAACACATTTAGCGAATGTTTTTCTTAAATTACGTAATTGAACATGAAATGCGTAACGTACGTATAGCTTAGCATGTACGTTCAACAAATATCGAGCTGGAAGCTTTCTTAAACAGTTCAGTACGTCTTCGGAATTATCGAACATACATCCCGCAACAGTGGCTACTGCATGAGCGCGTTTACGAGACAGTCCAGTGGGGTTGACGGCCCACTTACAAACCGGAGCTCCGCTTTGAAGTATTGCCTTGTGAAAAAGACCTTTACTCATTGGCGACAACAGATGATATCCTATGCTCGCTGCTCCTGAACTTCCGCCGAAAATCGTCACTTGATTGGGATCGCCGTGGAATTGAACGATGTTATCCTGTACCCAGCGTAGAGCCTGCACTTGATCTTTCATCCCGTAGTTTCCGGGCAACGCTTCGTCTTCGGTGGTGAGAAAACCTTCAACAATTACAATGACATTCGTTTCACAAACGAAAAATGATGGCGAACAACCCAATGTCGGATATGTACAATAATCATGCTATCACGCCGGACGGGATGACCAACCTAATATACCGAGTCTGTAGTTCGCCGTCACTATAACCACGTCCTTATCCATGAAATAATCCGGTCCATATAAATCGGATCGGCCATGGCCCGTAGTAAATCCTCCTCCGTGAATCCAAAACATAACGGGCAATAATTTTTTATCGGTTTGCGGCGAATACACATTCAAATACAAACAATCCTCTTGACTCTCCTCCAATCCCTGTTGGAGACATATGTTTGATTCTTTCGTAGCATCCAATATTCCATTCCACGGTTCGACTTGTTCCGGTGCCTGAGTTCAATTGCGAATTTGTAATATTTGAAAATTAATCCGATACGGGGTTTTAGTCGTACCTTAAACCTGAGTTCGCCGATTGGAGGTCTCGCGTACGGTATACTCGTGTAAGAGTAATACGGTCGTCCATCTCTAGATTTCAAAATTTGACCGTTGATGATACCTTTCGTTGTTTTCAACACAACGTTGCAATACACTACTTCGAAGTACACCACGGTGACAAACAAGCTCCGGCTTATATTCATCTAAAACATAATAGTTTCAATAAAAACCCTAAATTGTACAAAACATTAGTAGGATACCTACTTCGACGGAGTTAATATATTAAATAAGTCAATTGTACATTATTATAGATGCGGCGTATACATTTCAACAGCTTAGTTTTAATCGTCAATACTAGATAACCATTGAGACGTGACGTATGATTTTTACGGTCTAATACTAGGGTCTCCAACCTTTTTTTTACACGGCGGGCCAATCAAAAATCTGAGATAAGCTTTGGCATCGCGGGCCAAGATTACAGCGAAGAGAACAACACTCGTCAAGAAATAATATTAAACCGATTACAATATATTATGGTATGCTTGAAGTCGCGCGTTATATACATCGATTGACGATTTTCGATTAACGATCGCCGCCGTAAAAACGATAACGAAATCAACGGGGTTTTCGCTATTTTTAGTCATTAAGAACAACAACTAACGAAAAACCATTTATTTTTATTATTTTTATTATTTTCTTTTAGTAAGAAATACTATTGTCAAAACATCAGTAATCTTGGCGGGCCGTAGGTTGGAGACCCCTTGTCTAATATATTGACTTCGCACATTCATAAACAATTGGACTGTATGTGTATACACGTATACTTTAAAAAAAAACGCACTTTGATACTACTGCTTCAGCTTTATCTGAAATAATTATCGAACATTCATGAGATTTTAGATAAAATTTTATTTTTAAAATAGCATTGAAGAGCTTTAAACCTATAACAAAACAGTTATTATTATTACAAGGTTCGAAAAATAATTTATTTTTGTTATGCCAATAAATCATAATTTATTATCTGTGTGATTTTCGGAAACATCCATGTAGTGGTTTTTTTAATTTTCTGACGTTTCAAAACCGTTACACGTTTCATCATCGCAATATATAACGCACGTCCGACCGTCGTGACTACACTGACCGATCCGCTTGTTTCTGACTGGTATTTATACGTTTATTGATCTTGCGTCTCGTTGTAGCGCTATCTGGTGATTTTTTTTCTCTCGTTCTTTACACTTTATGCATTTTTGTTCTTTCTTTCCTGCATTTGCATTTTAGTATCGAATCAATATTAAATTGTACTTCACCGTTTGGTGATATGGTGTTGTCATTCTGGATGTTCATATTTGTTGGATGTTTTTTTATTGTTTTTTGTTTTCTTGCTTGATGAATTATTGGTTTCCGGGTATTACTTATTTTCCATCCATCTTCTCTGTTGAAATTTCCTGGACATTTTTCTATTTCAATGGATTCTTTAATCATTTTTTTCCCCGTAATTCGGTTCTTTGCTCGATATTTTTGCTTGGCTGATATCGATATTGTGTTCTTTTTGTGCGACGTGTTCGGCTACTGCTAATTTTTTTTATTCTCCTATAATCTACGTCTTTTTCGTGCTCCTTTATCCGTACTTCAATAGCTCTTCCTGTCTGTCCTATGTATGATTTTCCACAAGAACAACGTATTTCATAAACACCTGCGGTTTGCATTTCTGGTACTATATCTTTCGGGCATCTGAATATTGATCCTATTTTTGTATTGATGTTAAATACGGTCCTTATATCGAATTTTCTTGCGATTCTTGACATTCGGTCAGTCACTCCTTGTATGTATGGCATTAGTAATGTTCCTTGTATAGTACATTTTTCTTCTGTATCTATCATATTATTGCCGATTTGGTCGTCCGTTTTCTGTTTGTTTTCTGCTCTTGTTATGGCTTTATTTATGTTTTTTAAAATGTATCCGTTTTTCTGCATTGCTCGTCTTAAATAATTTTTTTCCGTTTCCTTATTTCGTTCGTCTGCTATCCTTACTGCTCTTGTGGCCATTGTGTCAAGAAGTCCCATTTTTTGTGTTGGACAATGATGAGATGTTGCATGTAAATACCTGTCCGTATGTGTTGGTTTCCTGTATACTCCTGTGCTGAAGTGTCCGTTCGATTCCGAACGTGTACGAAGATTTCCAAAAATCACACAGATAATAAATTTCCAATCCATGAAGCTTCAATAAAATCATAATTTATTATAAATATCATTAAAACACGATTAATAAAAATAAAAAAAATTATGTTCGAATACCGTGCGATTCACCATTAATCAATTTTCTAGCTTCTATGTTACCTGGTCATTTTGCATGCAACTACACAAATATCTTAGGTAAACACAATATAAATAATAATAATAATTGGGTTCCGAATAAACAGACGTATCCATCTAGTGCTTGGGAAAATGAAAATAAAACCATATAAATCGTTTGTAGATTTACTTTGAGTATATTGATATTTAAATCAATGTTTTTATCAACGTGGTTAAGTAAGCCAACTTCAATTCATATTAATAATTTATTTAATAAGAACTGCATTGACCTTTTATGATTATCTGTGCTATGGTATTTTCTGATTAGTGTTTTTTCGTTGAAAATTGTATTTGTACCATTATCATTTTTTTTTTATTATTATTTCAATTCATAAACATTAACTTAATTAGTTATATTGTATCATTAGTCATTATATAATTTTTCATATAGCATAAAGCTGCAATATATATTTGAATGAATTTTAACTTATAAATTATTATGATGTTTATTTTAGTATTATTAAATTGTTAACGTTATAATGCGGATTGTCAACAAAAAAAAAAAATATAATAAGTCTTTTTAAAATAGTAAAAAATATTTTGCTATTAAAAAATCTCCAACAAAGGTGCATTTATACAACGAGTACTATTATTTATTATATTATAACGTTCATTGAATATCCTCTCTCGTATGCTTAAACATATTTTATTACAGTCGACATCAGTATAAATAAATATCTACACTTTTCAATAAAACACCATGATATTATTATCATCATTGATCACAATTCAGTTTTGACCGTATCTGGCGATTTATGCGTCATAATTAGATTCAGAAAAATGTCATTCCAAAACGTATATGACTTCTCCAACGGATTTTGTATGATTTTTGGTTGCGTCGAATCGATGTGTAAAAAATATGATTTTTCGTTGGGAGTAAATTGTGGCCAAGCAGTTCCGCCATCCGTTCCGTCAATAGTCGGTACGCTAAAAACAAATTAATTATAATAAATAAATAATATAATAAATAGGTTGACATTAAATAAACAATCAAAATTATCGCCGTTCCTCTACGCGTAGTAAATTTAATGTGTATATTATGCTACATAGAACTGTGTAACTATTAAATAATTTAATAAGTATTAAATTTCATCCAAAATATTGTGAAAAAAAAACAAAATGTTTAAAATCTTATCATGAAAAAAAAAATTATAATTATAAGACAAGAAATATGCGCGCCCGAGGGCAAGATTTCTATTATATAATCGTCGTCTTTAAAAAAAAACAATTCTGAACGGTTTTAAAACGTTTGTTTGAATTCAAACATACTTATATATATATGTATGTATTTTACTCACTCGGAAGAAACGAATTTATACCAAATGTCGACCATTAGCTTAGAGATTTCAACGTCTTTTTCGTTTAAACGGTGCAATGCGAAAATACTAGTCAGCTCATCGGCGTGTGTGACTCCGAGGGGTTTCTCACACGGACCGAAATATTTGTTGAACGAGACCTCGTTTTGATAGTCGTAGAAATAATTGTACACGGGCGAAGACAATTTTTTGATCATGTCTACGGCACAGTGTATAAAACCGCCGTCGCCCATCATCTAAAACCGTATTACGAATTTAAAAATGCTAAAAATCGTACGCGAACACAAATTGCTCACGTTAACCGCATTCGAATGAGTGTCATCGTCCAGACTTCCGGACGGAAAATACTCGTGTAACACTCGTGCTCCGATCTCGTCCACGTTCTCTGGCCTGGCGAACTGATCGTAATGTAGGGCAATCGACAGTAAACGGTTGAAATCCGTCCGTAATTCCGCGTGCGCCACGGACGTTCTGTTATACAGAGCTGAAACGCGAAACGATAATGTACCCAGAAATACATCGTGTAGTACATTGAATAGCGGCGGCGGCGGCTCGTGGTCGCCAATGGAGGCAGCGTGAGTTTAAACGTGAAGTCGTTCTCCCTTCGAATCTTTGAATCTGTTCCTATCGCACGGCCGTAAACAATGTTCTACGTTGATATTAACGGGTCGAATGTCACGTGTACATTTTTTTTTTTTTTTGGTACACGAAGTAATGTCCGTGTTTGACATGAAAACTTTTTCTGCCGTCCAAAAAATGTTTATAGCTACGAATTGGCAAAAACTTCATTTCTTCTGTACGCGACACTAGTTTTTGTAAAATATCACGTGTACGATGAAATGCGCACGAGAACAAGAATGACAAGTAAAGGCGTATACAAAAATTCGTACATACGGCCTCTCGGGTCAGTCGAACTGTAAATAACAATGTGTTTTGATTTTATTGTTTGGACGACGCACGAGAGAGCGGCTTAAACGTATCCGCATGCGCACGCACAAACGCGTCTTACTGTGTATTTAGATAAACGTATTACGTATAATACATCTCGGACGACACGACACTTTTCGTCCCTACACGTCACTGCACGCGCTTTATGACCCTGGTACTCTCAAGAAACAATACGTCGAAAAAGAAAACGTACGTTACTTGATCCAGTTTTAATAATATTTGAATAAACAATTAAATTAATTTAAAAAAAAAAAATTATAATTTTTCCTTTCCTTTAGTCTTGTGTAGGGGGCCTGGCCACGATCAGCCACTGCTGAATAGTATTCACAATGGAATGTGACGAGCGCGGTTGTTTTAATGCTTACAAGCAACGAATATTCCGCCTTCGGCTGAATTCACACCGATAATGGCGGGCACGAACGATTCCTGTTTGAAATCGTATATCGGATGATGACACAGGAATGCTTCTTGGCCAGAATCACAATTTTCGACGACAGGAGTGAACAGTATAGATGGATGAAAAAGCCATGCCTTAAACACGATGTGCAATTAAATATTTACGTAGATAACCAACACGAGCACGTGTTACGTTATTATTTTCTAATTAAGTCTAAAAACAAATCGATCTTTCCGTCCACTCGTACGGCCATATTAGATTATTTTTATTTTTTACTTTGACAATCTACGTGCATATTGATATTTATATATATATATAATATCTTTACTAATTCCGTATTATTATTAACACCTGTTTGTTTATCTAATTAACACTGCAAACAATTGGCTTTATCTTCTACATAGTATACCGATTGCTCGAGATCCATGTCTACCGTAATATATAGAAACCAAACGACTGTAAAAACAATTATCACGTACGTGTAGTCTAGATTGAAGGCTGACTATGTAACGGGCTGGAAGTCTCTTCAAGCATTTCAACATGTCCTCTGAAGTGTCGTAATTGCATCCTGCGATAGTGGCAATTGAACGCGCACGTCTACGTGCCAATCCCGGTGGCGTGGTGGCCCACATGCAAACCGGAGCTCCGCTTTCGAGTATCGCCTTGTGGAAAAGACCTTTACTCATCGGCGACAACATGTGGTGTCCGATACAGGCGCCTCCCGAACTGGCGCCGGCGATCGTCACCTGTCCGGGATCGCCGCCGAACTTGGCGATGTTCTCCCGGACCCAGCGCAACGCCATCACTTGATCTTTCATCCCGTAATTGCCCGGTATCACGTCGTCTTCGGTGCTAATAAACCCTTTACGAAAAAACGCGCAACGCCGAGATGTTAAAAACTACGTTCCTACGAACCTACGAATAGGTTATTTTTTTCGTGTTCAAGAAAAAAAAATAAATGTTCGAAACATGTCGTCTAAAATTAATCGCGATGTTCGAAATCATTTAACGTCGATAATATTATAATAGCGAATACCTAACACGCCAAGTCTATAGTTCATTGATACGAGTATCAAGTCTTTGTCCATAAGAAATTCTGGCCCTTGTACGCTCGGCCAACCAAAACCTTCGGAAAACATTCCACCGTGAATCCACACCATAACCGGTAAAAACTTTTTATCGACTTTCGGATGGTATACATTCAAATATAAGCAATCTTCTTGGCTATTAGAGTCGACGCTTTGAACACATTTATTCGATTCTTTCGTGGCGTCTAACGTCCCGTTCCACGGTTCGACCGGCTCTGGATCCTATTTAACACAATAACGTCCACAGGCTCAAACACCGAAAACGCCTAAACGACCATATAAATCGAAAAAAAACGGTGGATTTTGGCGTTTTATTATGTCTAGATATATATATATATATATTTTTAAGTGTTATTGATATACGAATGAATGAAGCGCGCTAGGTGTCTTATGTAATAACAGGATCCTAAATTAGGCTGAAAGGCAAATTTTATAAAACAATAGTAGTGAGGCCTGCAATGATGTACGGATGAGAATGTTGGGCAATATAAGAAGAAAAAACAGAGAATGAGTATAGCAGAGACGAGAGTGTTAAGGTATAGGAGTAGAGTGACTAGAAAAGACCAAATAAGAAATGAGTATACAGAGGCAGTATAGGAGTGGCTTCGAAAGTAGACAAAATGCGAGAGAATAGATTAAGATGGCTCGGGCACGTTTTAAGGAAAGAAAAGACAGTGAGGTTAGTAAATTAAATATATGTAGAAGGAAAAAGAGAGAGCTTGAATGTGATTTTGAGTGATACGAAGGGGGTTGGTGTAAGTGTTGATATTGTGGGAAAACGAGTTAAGTAGGAAGTCGATTCGAAATAGTTTGGAGAGAGGGAGATTATTTTACATATTTCCGATCATTGAACGATTTCGGGTGTTTAACGTGATATACCTTTAGGTTATTACCTTGAATCTGAGCTCTCCAATAGGCGGTTTTGCGTACGGTACACTCGTATAAGCATAATAAGCCCGTCCGCCTCTTGATTGAAAAACTTGTCCTCGTAAGATTCCATCAGTGATTTTCACCTCTAACTCGCTAGATACCGAATTCAACACGAATATCCAACCGATAAAAACGTATCGTATCTTTAGCTAAAGAAATTTTTTATTATTAAAATTAATATGAATACTTCACGACCATCAATAAACGACTTAACGGAACAAATTAATTTGTCGGTCATTGATTTGTCTCGTGATTCGTGCGGATATGAATGTTATGTGAGCATTTCCGGTTAAAAATAATAGATATTTTTGAATAACACATTTTTATTATTTTTACCTACGTGTTAAAAATAATAACTTGTATAGTTTAATCAGGTTAAATTGATATAATTTATTAACTTTAGCCTATAGTCTATATTATGCAATCGTATTTATTATCAGGAAACAGATTTTAAAGTGTGTACATATATCAATCATTTATTATACATCGAATATGTGTTTGAAACCCTAAGACATTTAAAACTATCAAGAAATAATTTCTGAACAGATTTCTTGTCGTTTCTCAACACATATTACGATTAAATCATAGCGCACAATTTGAAATGTTCAAATGTAAAAACCAAACGATCGCGCGAAAGTTGTTATTGGTGCGACGTGCGGATATTTTGCACTCGAAATGTCCGATGGATTAAATTCAATCTCCAAGCCGTTCACTACAGTCTTGTTCGAAAGTATACGCCGTATAAGTGCTGTGTTCAAGTGCTGGATTTTTCCCCGATCATTTTTATCATATTTCGCAAGATGTCCGGTCTTGTTGTTTACGGTTTGCGCAAATTGAAAATAATCAAAACGGTGCTTAATGACGATAGTCGAAGCCTTTATACTGCTAATAATAATCACTATTACCGTGTCGATAAAATGTCTCTGGCGATAATCAGACGAACAATATGAACAACATTCACCTCTAGTCGGACTTTCGTCTTGGTCGGTAATTCACATATCTATAAACTACATATATTATTACGGTGCGTCGCAGCCTCGTTTTTCAATATCATCGCAAAAACCAGATAACAACATACGACGTCTACCGTCTACATTATGTTCTATATCACGTAAAGTGAAATATTTCAATCTCCGTCGAATTATTCGGAGAGTCCGTGAAACGTAATCATCTGTCGTCCGCCTTTCGATATTATTTCTAATTAAGAATATTTGTTTTTATAGAAATCCGTTCTCTATTTACAACGCATTTTTAGCAAACACAATTCAACTTAATGCATACGTTCGTCCGACGATTACAATTTTTTAATTAGCAAAACTGCGAACTAGTGGTTTTTTATACGATAAGCACAAAATACAACATTTGCACAATTTTTACATTATAATATTTAATCGTTTTGTACGGTTTTTAGTCCGTCTAACAAATCTGTTGATATAGATTTTTAATAATCTCCATAATAATTCCAATCGTTTTCCGGAGCGTATTTTACCACATACAATATTATAACTAACATTATTCATAGGAGAGCACGTGTAACATTTTTTGAGAGAAAAATCCCAATCGTCGAATCAACATCAACACCGTTAAAAAGAATACCTGAGAAAACCGAAATATTTCTGTAAAATCCATGTGTCATTTATGTGTCTGAAGACGAACGCAAAACCAAATAAACGCGTACGTTACCGGTTTAAAAACAGACAATGTCGCAGTGTACGAGTGTGCGAAAACCGTCGCGTGGTGTCGATATTCGCGTGTTTAGCGCAAGACGCGAATTCCGAAAAGAAACAAGCAATTATGACGAGCACGTAGTTACGGACACGAACGCACTGTACCGTTCAAGAGGACGGACTGCGAACGGTCCCCACCGTGTATAACATCACGCGCGTGCCTGCGTACCGAACGGTCGGATAAGTGTCCGATCAATTCGTTCGATCGATTACGATTCGTTTGTTAACATTTCCGTTGTTCGCGTTCGTGCTGTCCGGTTTCCGAAACGCTGCGAAAACTGTCGCGTACCTATACGTACTACTCTCGTCGGGTTTTCGCAGATTTCAAAATGACCGTGTTGACGCGGCACGTTCAATTGTTTTTATTTCGTGCGCAAAAGCGTTCAAACACGAAGACCTGTTTATATTTTAAGATCGATTATTTCACATTGATATTTATTGGTCGATAAACGTCAATAATCTAAAAAAAAAAATACCAAAAACGCCATTAAAACTATACACAATTTTGTTTTTAATTATCTAGAAAATAAATTGAGCGTACGATAAGTATTTGAAATATAATTTTAATGCGATCTCGCACGTATCTGGTTGTAACGATAGCATAACAATTCACAAATATCACATTTCAATTATTTTATATAAATCATCAATTTTAAAAAATATTTCAAAAATAATACATCAACATTACAATTCGCTTTTAGTGTTTGATTTCCTTAATGCTGCCAATTTCTCTAAGCGCGAGTGTAAAGGCAGTCCCTTCCAAAATTTATATTTCTCTTGGAACGGATTTTTTAAAATTTTCGGACTGACTGAATCTATGTGCAGTACAGACGACGTTTCGATTGAAGTAAATGCCGGCCAAGCTGGTCCGTTGTCCGTTCCATCAATAGTAGGTTCCCTACAACGTGAAATTTTGATATTTTTTACGTTTCAAGAGCATATTTATAATAATGCAGAATAGAGAAATTTAAACAACATTGAGAACAAAACATACAGTTTCTCGACATTGACACATTACGTGTTTAACGAAAAAAAAAAAAATGTAATTATAAATCTGCCTGATGAACATGATTTAATAATGGCTCACTTAGACGAAGCGAACTTGACCCAAATATCGACCATGAGCTTGGAAACTTGTTCGTCTTTTTCGTTCAATCCTTGGGGAATAATGGCCTTGAACGGGAACAAACTTAACATCTCGTCGCCGTGGCTCACTCCGAGAGGCTTTTCACACTGCCCGTACAATTTATTAAATGAGAAATCGTTTTGATAATCGAACAGATATACATAGACGGGCGGTGACAGTTTCAATGCCATGTCCATGACACACGTTAGAAAAGTGCCTTCTCCGATCATCTAATCAATAAACACAAATGTACGTTAGTGAAAACTCCAATTCATATAATATATATATATTAAGTATATTGTACATCCACTGCGTTCGAATGCGAGTGGTCGTTTATTTTTCCAGACGGAAAATACATTTTCATAACGCTATCTCCAATCTCGTCCCAATGTTCGGGCAAAGATGTGGATTTGTATAATAGCATGGTGGCCACGAGACGATTGAAGTCGGTCTCCATTTCCGGATATTGTAGGGACGTTTCATTGAACAAAGCTGAAAGTTTTAATTAAAAATGCACAAATGTTGGCGTAGTATAAATATTTGTGCGTATATTCTATATACACGAAAGCCTTGTAAACAGTGTTTAAATTGTATTGTTCATTAATGTTTCGGAATCGTTTAAAACCTTAAGAACAAAATAATATTTAATATTTTTTTTTTTTATAGGATACAAAAACAATCGATGACGTACCATGTTTTATGAAAACTCGTACAACTGTAACAGTTGTTCGTGATTTTCTTTCCGAACACAAACATTTGACGAACGCCTAAAGACGCGCAAGCCCCGGGTAATTTCGAAAATCGTCATTTCGAATGCGATGGTTTACGGGCGTTTACAAGTTAATAATAATAATACATCGAAGTGCAAAACGAAACGTTCATCGACAGTATCCGGCGTGTGTCCAAAATACGTGTTTCGCGTGTCCGTACGACATAACACGCGTCTACCATACGTCCGAGTCGGTCCGAGTCACGGTCAAGACGAAGTCGTAACGATTCATGTTCCGCGGCCGTTTTCACGTCGAAACCGCGTTGTAAACGCTAAATATGTTCGCACACGTGTGTGTGTGTGTGTTAATTAAAACGTGCACGTACATGCCACGAATATGCCTCCTTCGCCAGAGTTCATGCCGACGATCGTGGGCACGGCCGTCTTCTGTTCGAAACCGGTAACCGGATGATCGCAAACGAACGCGTCCTTACCGCACGGTTCGACCACGGGCGGGAACGGCACGCACGGATGATTCAACCATTCCTAGACCGGAAAAAAAGCCCAGGCGTTACGAGCGGCGAGCGGTTAGGTTAGGTTAGCATTTAGGTTAGGATCAGTGGCGGCACCAGACATTTTTTCTAGGGGGGGCAAGATCATGGCGAATTGATCATGGAATTTGGGTGTAAATATAAATTATTGAAATACATGGAAAATACTGTATTATTAGCGTTTTCTGATAAAATCTAATCAATTTCGAAATCAAATTAAATGAGTGTATTCTGTGGTATATCATCTAAACGAATGCACATAAAATAAAAAACACAGCAAATACAAAAATACTTGAAATTTAAATTTTCGTTTGCTCTTCGACTGGTAGGGCAAAGATGGGGCAAAACCGAATTCGGGTAGGGCGCTTGCCCTACCTTGCCCCCCTCTAGCGCCGCCACTGGTTAGGACGGCACTGACGAAAAACTTGTCGTGCAGCTGTACGAGCCGGCGGGCCGGCAGCGCCCTCAGACAGTCCAGCACGTCCGCGGACGTGTCGGCGTGACACCCGGCCATGGTGGCCGCGGCTTCGGCGCGTTTGCGAGCCGTGCCGGGCGCGGACGTGGCGAAACGGCACACGGGCGTGCCGCTCTGGAGTATGGCCCGGTGGAACAGACCGTCGCTGGCCGGCGACAGCAGATGATATCCCGCGCTGGCGCCGCCCGCGCTCTCGCCGAAAACCGTCACGCGTCCGGCATCGCCGCCGAACGCGGCCACGTGGTCCCGGACCCAGCGCAACGCCATCACCTGGTCCTTCATCCCGTAGTTGCCCGGCATCACGGCGTCCTCCGTGCTGACGAACCCTAAACATCCCGGCGGCGGCGGACGGTCACGCGCGAGCCCCGCGACGCGCGCCGAAACGAGAACAATTACCGAGCAGCCCCAGCCTGTAGTTGAACGACACCAGCACGACGTCCTTGTCCATGAGGTAATCGGGCCCGTACAGACCCGGCCCGCCGTGGCCGGCCACGAAACCGCCGCCGTGTATCCAGAACATGACCGGCAGTTTTTTATTCACGTCCGGCGCGTACACGTTCACGTACAAACAGTCCTCGTGGCCCTCGATCACGTGCCGGGACGCGGGAAAGAAATGATTGTTTTGCGGACACGCGTTCGGTTCCCCCGTCGCGTCCAAAACGCCCGGCCACGGGTCCGCCGGTTCCGGAGTCTGAAATCGATCGAGAGCGGCATTGTCGCCGACTGTTACCGTTACCGAAAGGTGCGCTGAGGTAAAAAGCGTTTGCCTTTTAACCTTAAACCGGAGCCCGTCGACTGGCGGTTTCGCGTACGGTATGCCGGTGAACGAATGATAGTCTCGGCCGTTCCTCGATTTCAGCGTCCGTCCGCGTATTTCACCGTTCGCCGTCTTTACCACCGGATCGCACGACACGGCACCCAGAAACCACACGCACGTAACACACGCCCACCGCATCTCGAACTGGACGAAAACTAAACGTGAATTCGCGTTGTGTTCAGAAATACCGTGTAAACGTTATTTTCACGTTCGACATATTCCGCGCGAAACACCCACAACCGATTTCATCTACAATCGTATTGTTCGATTTTATAATTATGAATATTAACCTATTTATTATCTCTGTTTATTTATAAAAGTATTGTGATAATGTTCTCATTGTTCGATTTTACAAAATAACTTAATAACATATCAAACTAAATGTTATATAACGTACAACACGATATACGTAATCGTCAACAGATGTGTGTGTTATTGTTCAATTTATATGGCAATAAAGACAATATTAGTCGGTTAACATCAACAAGTGTTGTTTAAAACGCGCCTCTTATTATTTGAATTTAAGTCACAATAAATAGATAATATATATTACGAGACGTAATATAAGTTTTAGCATAAAACCCACAAAACCTAAATTATTTTATACATATATATATTTTTATCGGATATAAACATAATATTATCAACAATATAATTTCTACAGGAAACTAGTAATTAAAAAAATTAAAATAAAAACAGATACGTTAAAACAACTATCAAACTTACCCACTTAATACCCGCACCTACGTATAATTAAATAATTGCTATTTACGTTCGTTTTTTTCTTCTTCTAAAACTGCATTTCAACTAATAATTATACTTGATTTTATTATGTTCGTGTTGATTATAATTATACAATTGATTACATAGTACCTATGATGCATGGACGTCAAGGCAAATCACTTCGAGCTGTTTATATTTAAACAGATTTGTAAACTTTTTTGTGTTTTCCCGAATAAATACAATAACGTGTTTCTAAATTTTATTCCGAACAACGTAATGTAGGTATGTACGTGATTCAATCATTTGTAAATGACACGTTGAGGATATTTATTATAAGCACGCCTAAATTATTGACGAAAAAAAATTCAAATACAATATTTTTGTTCAATGACTATTTTATTAAGTCGTATAGTTCGTTTTAATGATAAAAATTAGATCTCCCAGTTGTTTTTTTTTTTTTTTTTAATGAAAAAAGCCATTCTAAACGAGCGGCGTAACAAAAAATAGTACGTGTGGCTCGCGCGGGAAGGTAATTTCAATTTGAGGCGAAATACATCCTTCGCCTATGGCCGAGTCGCCCGTGACTGATCAACAGCGGTTGGAAATTTAAAGTGGATCTATATATCATGAATCCGTATCATAGTTCGTAGTGATAATGCTCGACGCTGACAAACTATGTAATCTATGGTTACGTAACGGCCAAACGATGTCAGGTCTATTTGTGTACGTTATCGTTTTTTACTAATGGATTTACCTAACCGTCTTTCACTGGAGTATGATACGATTTAATTTAAATTGGACTATAATATTGAATAAACTATACGAAAATTCCTATTATTAAAATTTTAATATTGAATTAAATAAATAACCATATTTTATATACAAATGTTTAGCTTTTAAAACTTTTAAAATCGTAAATCGATTTTGAAAAATAGTCCAAAATTATTCCAAGTTAACAAACCCGTTAAGATCTTATATATATTTATAGTTGTAAATGAATGAATATGCATCTGAGCTGAACCTGAATGCTTATGGTATTGGACTATGTGTTGATTAATTACTAACTGTTGAAAAAAATTTAATTTTTGTACAACTTCATGGATTTCCTATAAGTTTCCAGTTGTAAAACAAATAAATCAAAATCGAAGCTTCCAGTTGGATCGGTTGACTTATAGTAAGCTAAAGAAATGTGGCTTTTGAAAATTGTATGCGTTTTTCGTTTCAGCCGGTAGGGTGGTGGAGGGTAATTTGATATTTCATTTCAATAATATATTTATAGGATATACAATCATTGTGTATGCCTTTTGGCTGTACTGTGCGGGTCTCAACCTTTTTATAGCACAGTATCGTCTATAAGTTTTAAACATCTTACCGTACCACTTGAAAGAATAGAGCCCCAAACCGAAGTTGAAGGAAAGCTTTTATTTAAAAATTACACAATTATGAACATTTTCTTCGCACGTCCTAATTGTTCGTGTACCAACTGGTCGAGAACCGCTGCTATAACCTGTAGTGGTTCAAAGAAACGAATGTAAATGATCTCATATTACAATAAATTGGCTAAATCTGTTTTAATTTACCGCCAGGCTTTAAAAATGTTTGTCAAAGAGCTTTATCATAATGACAACAACAAAAAAACTTTTCAAATATCACGCGACAACTCAATACCGTTTATTAGCAACTGAAAGACTGGTGGATATATTAACAAAATGTACGTATTTGAAGTGAATTTTTCTGTCTCTCTTTTTCCATTCCTACATCCGTCCCTGTATATATTTATTATCAGACTCAATAACGTGATGTAAATATTGGTATTTTTGTTTTTTAAATAATCATATGAAAATTTCATTGGCCGCCGCCGATTACAATGCCCGTAAATGAAAACGAGTAACGAAAGAAAATTATAATAAAAAAAAAAAAACCGTTTTGTAAATGATTTATCGTATAGACGATAATTTTATTTCGCTTAATCTTTTCGTCCGTATTCGTAGACAATAAATCATTATTTCCCCCCCCCCCCTGTCGTATCCTAACCTAACCTTCGGCGTACGTCTCGTCACGTCGTTCACCTATTGACGGAGAAGACGACTGTTTCCTTATACGAACGCGAGCCCGTCTACGTTATTCGACAAACGTGTATGTCGGAATGTCCAAGACGTAACAAAGAACAAATGGCGTTAATTTAACATCGTCTTGCAACATATATATGTATGTGTGTGTGTGTGTGTGCACGCGTTGATCGTTACGTGGCGTTTTCGTCTTCGAATAAAAAATTTAAAAAATGAATTACTAGCGCAACGGAACTTACTTGGAGTCCAAACCGTCGAGTTGCCCGCGTCCGTACTACTGTCGACAGCAAAGTAGTGTAACGCTCGTCGACGACGGCGCCGGTACACGGTCGAAAAACTTGGCCCTACCGATCTAGATTAACAGACGCACAATGCACATTAATCGACGGACGAGGACGACGGACGGCGTTTGCACAATTGTACGACGGTCGTGAGAACATTAGTGCTTAATGTTAGTGTTGTGCACCGTACGCGTCGGCGAACGATCGTCCCCGGAACCGAACGGATGTTTTTCGGCTTTCCGTCGGACCGCGCGACCGGCGTCGGGTATCCAATATCCGGATCGGCCGGGTTCCGATGAAAATACGGCGCGCGGTTCAATTTAACAATCCGCGCGTAACTTGTTGTCGTGCTCGGGGCCGCGTACCGTTTGGCAAAGATTTCAGGTGAACTATGTTAAAAATAGAATTTCGTTGCCGTCCGAAATACATTTCCGTGCTAGACGCGTATATTGCGCGGCACACTTTGACGGACAAACGTCCGTGAGAATTCAAAACAGTAAGACTATCGACGCGTTCGCCGATTCTATACGTATATTAATGTTAATGTTAACCGGGAAAAAAAAAAACGATGATTCGAAACATTTGCGATTTTCGTGTTTGAACGTTGATTTAATACACATTTTTAATTTCAAACGATTACGAACATAAAAATTAGTACACGTAGTAATAGTATTCTAACCGTGTTTTGAAATGTTCAGATTTATGGCGAAATAGAAAATCACTGCGTAAAATTACACGGCCAATTCTTGTATTCAATTTCATGTTCAAGTCGAACACACTTTCCTTTATGTATGGAAACTATTCGTTTTTTACACCTATGTTTTTCTTATGGCAAACGTGAAATTATTTATCAATTACTGAATGGAAATTAATCTTTCGTCTAATTTTACTATGTGTAACATACCTATCAATATAATTATTTATTTCAAAGAAATATCAATTTATAATTTATACAAATTACAACCATAAATATATAACACTTTTAATTAAAAATTTTAGTTCAAATGTAACGGAATAGTTAAAGGAATGCAATTTTAGAATTTTACACATTTCAAATTAGGTATATTCGAATAAATTAGCAATAACTATTGGAAACATCAATCTATTTCAAATGTCTAAATTTATCATTAAATATCTATAGAATTACAATTCATTTTTTACGTTTGATTTTTTTAACGCTGCCAGTTTCTCTAAGCGCGAGTGTAAAGGCAGTCCCTTCCAAAATTTATATTTCTCCTGGAATGAATTTTTGACGATTTTCGGATGCACTGAATCGATGTGCAATAACGACGACTCTTCGATTGAAGTAAACGCCGGCCAAGCTGGTCCGTTGTCCGTCCCATCAATAGTAGGTTCCCTACAACATGAATTCGTGTATTGATTATAACTTGAAATTTTTGACGTTTCAAGAGCGTAATAATTATGAACTGTTACTAGGTCACAAAAAATGTTAATCACAACAAGTAAATGCACAAATGAAATCCCCGCAAAATGTACGCATTTTGAACGTTAGTCATCAGAGGTTCAAAAGTGTGTTCTGACAAAAACTTTAATTATCTACCAATTGAATACTATTGCTCACTTAGATGAGGCGAACTTGACCCAAATATCGACCATGAGCTTGGAAACTTTTTCGTCTTTTTCGTTCAATCCTTGGGGAATAACGGCCTTGAACGGGAACAAACTTAACATCTCGTCGCCGTGGCTCACTCCGAGAGGCTTTTCACACTTGCCGTACAATTTATTAAGTGAGAAATCGTTTTGATAGTCGAACAGATATACATAGGCGGACGGTGACAGTTTCAAGGCCATGTCCATAACACACGTTATAAAAGCGGCATCTCCGATCATCTGGTTCATAGACATGCATGAGCATAAACGTTTGTGAATTTCAATGTCTTACAGAGGTACATACATCGACTGCGTTCGAGTGCGTGTGGTCGTCCATCTTTCCGTATGGAAAATACTTTTTCAGTAACCGATCGCTAATTTCGTGCCAATGTTCAGGCAACGATAGGTGTTTGAACATTAAGATGTTGGGAAGCAGACGGGTAAAGTCGGTATTCACTTCCGGATATTGTAAGGACGTATCATTGTATAACGCTGGAATTATACATTATTTCAATTTTAAAATTAACAACATAATGCGATTGTACAGCGATTTCTAACTTACGTGTACATGTAGATAAAGTAACGTATATAAATGCTAAAGTGTATTCAATACATTGTATAGGTATAAAGTGGATATATACGTGAAATCTGAGACCTTCTAAACGATTTTTTCATATTGATAGGATGTACTTGAATTCAAATTTTAGCATGATTACGATCGAAAAAAAATTTAACGTTTTAACGTATATATTAAAGTTGTTAAATTTGCCAACAACAAAATAAAATGCGAACGTCAAATAAAATTTAAGTATTTGTAGTTTTAAATCTTTAAATAATTGGAATATACAATACAAAACTAGAACGGACGTAATAACTTATATTTTATTTCTCCAATTTCCGGAGTAATTTCTAATACAGTCTTCGTTAACAATCTTCGCTAATCTGACATAAAAGTAAAATACTATACAAATACATCAATTACGTGTATTCGTGATTTATGACATTAAACCGCACGTACTCACCTGCGACAAACACGCCTCCTTCGCCAGAATTGAATCCAACGATTGTGGGTACTACTGTTTCTTGTTTGAAGTCAGTAATCGGATTGTTACAAAGGAACGCTTCTCGATTCGAACCGCACGATTCAACTACAGGAGGAAACAGTATACACGGATGATTCATCCACTCCTAAAATACAAACGAACTCTGTAAGTTATACACGTATCATGCAACATCGTAATACTCACAAACAGTTTGTTATGGAGTTCGACGAGATAGGCGGCCGGCAATTTCTTTAGACAATTCAACACGTCTTCGGATGAGTCGACATGACAGCCGGCCATGGTGGCCACTGCTTCGGTACGTTTACGAATTGTTCCCGGTGCTGACGTGGCCCAGCGACATAAAGGCGTGCCGCTTTGAAGTATGGCTTTGTGGAATAGGCCTTTACTCGACGGCGATAACATGTGATATCCCGTGCTAGCGCCGCCCGCGCTCTCGCCGAAAATCGTCACCTGTCCGGGATCGCCGCCGAACTTGGCGATGTTCTCCCGGACCCAGCGCAACGCCATCACTTGATCCTTCATCCCGTAGTTGCCCGGTATCACGTCGTCTTCCGTGCTAACGAATCCTAAACACGCCCCGAAACGTCGAACACGAAAACGTAACACGACGCGGCTGAGAGGAGTTTGAAGCAAATATTACCAAACAACCCGAGCCTATAGTTGATGGACACGAACACAACGTCTTTGTCCATGAAATAATCGGGTCCGTACAGACCGGAACCGCTGTGGCCGGCTACGAAACCTCCGCCGTGTATCCAAAACATGACCGGCAGTTTTTTATTCACGTCCGGCGTGTACACGTTCAAATACAAACAGTCTTCCTGGCCTTCTATCGCGTGTCTGTTTGCAAAGAAGAATTGATTATTTTGAGTGCACACGTTCGATTCTTTCGTAGCGTCCAAAATGCCCCGCCACGGATCGACCGGTTCCGGAGGCTGAAATCGATCGTAAGACATTTCGTTATGGTGGCCTTTGTTCATTCGCCGTCAAGATACGTCTACCTTAAATCTGAGGTCGTCAACCGGTGGCTTTGCGTACGGTATGCTAGTGAACGAATGGAAATCTCGGCCATTCCTCGATTTCAAAGTCTGCCCTTTTATTTCACCCTTGGCGATTTTCACCACCGGATCGCACGATACAGAAGCGAAAAACAAAACGCAAATAGTCGACACCCACCACATTTTTATCTAAATAAAAATAGATTTAATTGTTATTATATAATTGATTTTTATTTGAAACTGTAAACTATTATTTTAATAGGTAATGAATGTACTGTATTTCATTAGTAGCCTGAAAGTACAACGAGACAATTGCCAATTGTTTGAGTGCCTAAGATAAGAATAAAAGCATTATACGTCTCAACGACTACATCGAAATCTAATCATAGAAATTATTCGCGTATAAATTATCCTATACTAATGTTGATTAATTATGATCATTGTTCGAAAAACATAAACACAACGTACACCAACAATAGTTCAAAATCAAAATTCCAAATCACGTCGAACAATCACACAGACAATGCACGCCGATCTTTTCTAGGACAAATCATTTTTAAATCGATCTCAATTATATTATTGTTATTAAAAAAACATTTGTTTTATTAAACGTTTTGTCTCGCGATATTAATATTTACATTAAATTCTACTGTAAAGTGTTTATGAGGGAACGAACGTTTTCAAACTAACTGTTTAATTATCCACTCGTTTCTATTTCGAAAACATACATTATATAAATAGTTAGGTTAAATCTTTTTTCGAGCATTTTCATTGTATTTACAATGCGATTGAAAAAGATAATAAAATTAATCGTTTAAAAACCATTGACAACCGCTCTTCCACACGATATCGTGTAATCGTAGGATCCCACGTCCACTATGATTAAAAAGATTACGTTTATTTACTTATTTCAATAACGTATGGATTAAATATTGTGTGTGCGCGGTTATAATTATCTACCTAATTATTTTAATTATTAAGACATAAATTATATTTAGTTTTTAAGTATTTACGTTATAAACATGGATGTATCATTAAATGTCTTACGTAAATTATTTGTTTGACATCGTTAATTTCAGATAGGAATAAAAAAAAATCCTACTCAAAAGAGCGAAATAGGTACTTACGTATATACTCGTCAATGTCAGCAACTTCAAGTTGTTCGTAATGAGATTATTAAAGAAAACAAAATTGAATATTATTCCGAATAAGTAAATCGTAATAAATAACCGAGATTATTTTTGGAATATGAATTATTTATGAATACGAGTCAGAATGATTATTAAAAAAAAAAAAAAACATTCAAATACAACTTGTACAATATAATACATTTTTAATAGTCGATTTTTTCAAGTTTCATAGCTTATTTTTAAATTCGCTGTAAATAATAATTACTGTATTTTACATAACAATTATTTGTATATTTACTTAGTTTTGAATGTGGTTTATTGACTTTCTACTCATATTTTCCACAAATATTTTCATACATTATAATGTTTTTTTAAAAAGTGCTTGTGTATGAACGAAAATATAACACCAAAATATTTACACTCCGAACTAATATTTAAATAATGTACAAAAAAATGAGTAAAAATAACATTAAAATATCGTAGAAGTACTCTTGAAAAACGTTTAGATTCTAAGCGAATTGTGGTTTTAAAAACGGAACATTTTACAGTACGGGAATTTCTAAAAAAAAATCAATTTTCGTTATTTGTTTGATAATTCAGAATACAATTATCCGTGTTGCTTAAAATCGTCTGCGGTTATTCTAGTACAGTATTATATTTATTATTATTATAAACGAAAATATATGTCTCATATATTGTGAATTTAAAAAAATGTATATATTTATATATTATTTAAAATTTAAAAATAAAAGTGTAATTATAATTAGCAGTCAGGTACACGAGTTTTAGATTATGCACAACCATACACATTGTTCCGTTTCAATACGTGCACAGTATTTTTGCTGCTTTGCGTTTTCATTTGCGCGTTTTACGTTTTCGCGTACGAGTACGCCGGTCGGACACGCAAGATAAATATTTAATAAAAAAAATTTCAAAAAAAAAAATTTCAAAAAAAAGCGATATAACCATACAACCGTAAAACCACATGGATACACATTTTTGTAAACAGATTTTCTTTTTTGGCCGGTCGGACTACGATTTCAAAATACGTAAACAAAGAAGTGCGTCGAAATGTCATAGAAATATTTCATGTAATAATAAATAATTGAAAACTCGCGTAACCAACTACTACTAATAATAATTTGATTTTTTTCCAATTCTTAAAAAATATATAAACATAAACATTATGGTCTTTTATCGAATTAAATAACATGAATAAAACATGCATTTTTGTTCAAACTACATTGTCCGATTTCCTACCGTTTTGTCCGTCACTAAATAATATAATAAACGTTTCACATTTGAATTATACCGGAATCTTAAGTACTGCGACAGTATTGGTATATTTTTTAAATTTCTTTCAATACAACCCTTGTTTAAGAAACGTATTCAAGTCTAAAAATAACGAGTATTTAATCGGCGTGTTACTTACTTCAAGACTGGGTCGTAACTCGTCGAATTTCCGCGTCCGTACTGACGTCGTGCAAGTATATTGGACAACTGGCAACGTGCACGACTGCCGCACGCGATCCAGTTGAATAAACGTGGACTGATTTAGGTCAGGTTAGGATTGACCGGTTAGGTCGAATGAATCAACACGAGACATTCGTATCCTACGAAATAGTTGTGTTAACGGCAATCGCAAATTGCTCGGTGCCCGTGTATCTGCACACATTACGCCAAGTATTTAAGGAAGCGATGTCGTTTCGTAATACATTTTTTACAGACACTTGACGAAAAACATAAAAAAATGTAGAGTAGGTCACGTTTCCTGAAATATGTTTTGAATCGGTGTTTTAGATTATTTTATGCTCAAGCTCGAACACGAAAATCGCGTCCACTATGAATTTTAAATGATTATCGTTATTCACGTGACCATTTTCAATTTCAATCGGAAATTCGAACTTTGAACAAAATTGTGAATTGTTCAAGTATAACATTAATTGTCGATTTTGGATACAATGCAATTGCTTTTATAACAATTAATAGTCGTATCAGTACTTTACATGCAGCCATATTTAGATAGAACATGAAATTCCAATAATATAATTTAATAAATTAATTAACTATAAATAATATTTAATTTTATTAGTACAATTGTACTGCAACACCTACACAAAATATAATGTTTTATACAAAACCTCTAATTATTGTATTTCAATTATTACATAAGCAATTAAAAAAAGATGAGTACAGGACAACCTTTACTATTAATTAATATACGTACACTTGTATAGTCTAATTTAAGACACAGATTACTTCACTTTCACTACTTTCTACATTTTAAACAAAATGACAAATAACCAAAGTTTAATTACAAAAATATATGTAATAATTATCAGTTCACTTACAGTATAGAATAATATCACTTTTCAGAAATATTTATCATAAAATATTAACAAAACTTAACATTAAATAAATTTGAACAAATAGTGACATACAAAAAACAGAAAAATTTTGCGCGATCGCATATATCAAGTAGGTAAGTATATTAAATATGCATTTGTAATAACAATTAGTTGCAATATAAAGATTTCACTATTTATTTTTTTGAATTATTTAAATACATGAACTATTTAAAAATAATTATAACATTACAATTCATTTTTAACATTTGATCTCATTAATGTTGCCAACTTTTCTAATCTCGAGTGTAATGGTAGTTCCTTCCAAAATTTATATTTCTCCTGAAAAGAGTTTTTTACGATTTTCGGATGGATTGAATCTATGTGCAGTAATGACGACTCTTCGATTGAAGTAAATGCCGGCCATGCTGGCCCGTTGTTTGTTCCATCAATAGTGAGTTCCCTAAACATAAATTTATTTTGATTATCTATATTTTCTTTTTTTTCTTCAAATACAAAATAGTATAAACTATTCATTAGGTACTGTATAACATGTTTATAACAATAGCCCTTCAAAATTTATTATGAAAAATAAAACTTTAATTATTTAACATTAAACACTAGATGAAGCGAACTTGACCCAAATACCAACCATGAGCTTTACAAATAACATTGAGAATAAAACAAACTGTTTCTCGATAGTGGCACATTATGTGTTTAAAGAAAACAAAAATTTAATTATTTATCTGCCTAATCAACATTATTTAATGACTCACTTGGATGAAGCGAACTTGACCCAAATATCGACCATGAGCTTGGAAACTTCTTCGTCTTTTTCGTTCAATCCTTGAGGAATAATGTCCTTGAACGGAAACAAACTTAACATCTCATCGCCGTGGCTCACTCCAAGAGGCTTTTCACACTGCCCGTACAATTTATTAAGTGAGAACTCGTTTTGATAATCATATAGATAAAAATAAGCTGATGATGAAAGTTTCACAGCCATGTCCATAACACACGTAAGGAAATAAGAATCTCCAATCATCTAAAACATAGGTACACACAAATAAGTTGAAACTTTTGTTCAAGGTTTTATAGGATATATATTATATAAGTACGTCTACTGCATTCGAATGCGTGTGGTCGTCCATCTTTCCATTTGGAAAATACATTTTCAGTATCTGATCGCCAATTTCGTCCAAATTTTCAAACAATGATAAGTGCTTATACATTAAAACATTAGGTAATACACGTTTAAAATCGGTATTCACTTCTGGATATTGTAAGGACGTATCATTGTATAAACCTGAAATTATACATTTTTCCAATTTTAATTGATTTCTACTAATAAATTTAGTGATTGTTTTAGGGAAAAACATTATAAACGCTTTCGTTTTAAAAACAGTTTAATAACAATTTTGTATGGTCTTACATATTAGAAAAAAAATCGATCATATTCAATATGTACAATCCGATTTTTTTTTTTTATTTGATAAACTTTCTACATTTACTTTACATTCATTATCTTCGCATATGTACAGTAGACGCCGCTTATTGGACTCACGTTTAATTGACTCAATCGCCCCATTGGACTCAAACAGGCTAGTCCCAATTAACATGTATATTAACACAAAGCAAAAAATTTGTCCATTGGACTCACTACACCAGTTAATGGGGTCAATTAAATCGTACATTATTTGATAAATAACAAAGATACGAAAACAGTCTTGATTTGAGTTCGGAAGAGAAATTGGACGTACTTAAAAAATATGACGACCCGCTTTTAATGAGCCAGAGACAAACAACTTGTAAGTTGAAGGTGTCTAAAAGTTTACTTGATAGGATGTTAAAAAGTCGATAAGAAATCGGAAATGCATCACTGACAAATGAGAGTTCAGATCGCAAAGACAAACGGCTTGGATAAAAAAAAAAGTTGAAGAGGCTTTAAAACAGAGGTTCACAAAAGTAAGAGAAAAAGATGCCCAAGTTATAGGAGCACTGTTGCGTCTTAAAGCCGAAGAACTCGCGAACAAAATGAGCAAAATTTAATTTGATACATATATGTTTATACATTTTTATTCGTGGGCCTTTCGCCTTATATACTCATTTGATTAATAGATTCAAATGCTCTGTACTCAAAGCGAGTCCAATAAACAACGTCTATTGTATACTTAAAGTAACATTATATTTTTGTGAAATTTTTTAAACACCTTCACTTACTAGCAGCAAGGAAGCCTCCTTCGCCAGAATTGAATCCAACGATTGTGGGTACTACTGTTTCTTGTTTGAAGTCAGTGAATCGGATTGTTACAAAGGAACGCTTCTCGATTCGAACCGCACGATTCAACTACAGGAGGAAACAGTATACACGGATGATTCATCCACTCCTAAAATGCAAACGAACTCTGTAAGTTATACACGTATCATGCAACATCGTAATACTCACAAACAGTTTGTTATGGAGTTCGACGAGATAGGCGGCCGGCAATTTCTTTAGACAATTCAACACGTCTTCGGACGAGTCGACGTGACAACCGGCCATGGTGGCCACTGCTTCGGCACGTTTACGAATTGTTCCCGGTGCTGACGTGGCCCAGCGACATAAAGGCGTGCCGCTTTGAAGTATGGCTTTGTGGAATAGGCCTTTACTCGACGGCGATAACATGTGATATCCCGTGCTAGCGCCGCCCGCGCTCTCGCCGAAAATCGTCACCTGTCCGGGATCGCCGCCGAACTTGGCGATGTTCTCCCGGACCCAGCGCAACGCCATCACTTGATCCTTCATCCCGTAGTTGCCCGGTATCACGTCGTCTTCCGTGCTAACGAATCCTAAACACGCCCCGAAACGTCGAACACGAAAACGTAACACGACGCGGCTGAGAGGAGTCTGAAGCAAATATTACCAAACAACCCGAGCCTATAATTGACGGACACGAACACAACGTCTTTGTCCATGAAATAATCGGGTCCGTACAGACCGGAACCGCTGTGGCCGGAGAAAAAACCTCCGCCGTGAATCCAAACATGACCGGCAGTTTTTTATTCACGTCCGGCGTGTACACGTTCAAATACAAACAGTCTTCCTGGCCTTCAATCAAGTGTTCACGTCCAAAGACCAACAGATTAGTTTGAGTGCACATGTTCGATTCTTTGGTGGCGTCGAAAACGCACTGCCACGGGTCGACCGGTTCCGGAGGCTGAAATCGATCGATGAAAACATTTCGTTAACGCGGCCATATCATTCGTCGTTCGCTGTTAAGATCGGTTACCTTGAATCTGAGATCGTCGATCGGTGGCTTTGCGTATGGCACGCCAGTAAACGAATGGAAACGTCGACCGTTTCTCGATTTCAACGTCTGCCCTCTTATGTCGCCTTTGTCGAGTTTTACCGTCGGATCGCACGACACGAAAGTGAAAAACAAAACGGAAATAACCGCCGCGCGCCACATTGAATTACTGAAATCGATACACGTTTTTTGTAAACCCGTCTTTGGTAAAATCATATCGTCTACCGCGTTCAAAACGTTACGACGGCAATTCGTAATATAAAACGAACACAGGTATCCAAACCACGGACGAGAATTCCCAGCTACAGTATTACAATTAAGTATAATTTACATTTTAGCAAATGGGCGATTGAAAAGAAAACCGAAATCCAACGCGAACGAAGAAATTAATAATTTTACTTGGTGGGGGGGGGGAGAGTGGTTTGTAAAACAAACCACTTTGTTGGTCGAATAGATCAGCGAGCGTAATACAGTCAAAAAGCGTTTCATAAAAGCCGGGTTCAATTCAGTTTTGGTCCAGCCAACAGATGACCGTCCGCTTGATATCGATTTTAAATTGTTATGTTCTACGACAAATGAAAGTAGATAAAGATGACCAAGAATATGTTAACATCGATAAGCGTTCGTGTACTCATTGTGTATGACTTAAAGAGACGGGCGGAGTAAAAAATGGTCACCAAAAAGATGTAATTGCAAACGACGAACTAAATATATATAAATAACACGAGAAAAACGTGTGGTGCGCCCTAACACTAGTATTAATTCTAGGACACAACCAATAACAACAATGTATACTCAAGTGTTGGCATTAAACCGCAGGCGACTGTAACCTTCCACGGGGTTCGCCTCAACCGAGCCTCGGAACACCACGGGAACAAAACTGCTGAAGGTCGCGCCCAAAACGCACAGCGGCCGCGATGATGAGGACGCTTCGTTCCGCACTGCCCCGGCGACGTTGACCAAGGCTTTTATCTATGCGGTGGGAACGTTATCGCATGGGCATGAGTGGGAGACGACACGGGCCGTCGAACGTTCTAGAACGAACTTAAGTCACCCGGACATCGTGCGTGCTCCACAACACTAATGATAATGATAAATAATTTAAATTGTAATTCAAAAAAGACGACGTTGCACAATCCAGTCCCGATGACATGAACGATAACGTACCGTCGACGGGCAATGATGTCAGAACGTATAAAAATGCCCTTCGTGAAAGCGAAACGATTGGAAATGTTTGCGTTGGATCGAAATAATGAAAATGAACTTATGGGATCGATTGTCAATGTGAAAAATGTAATATAAAAGAAAGTAGGCTAATCACGTAACAAAACAAAAAAACATCGGGAGAATTTTTGAAGTGTATGTAATAATGTATAATAAAAAGTTAGTGAAATACAATAAAATAAATATGTAATATGTAAGTATAAAATACATGTATAATAAACGATCTATCGGTAAATTTTTTTTTTTACAACCTGTATTAAATGGAAAAAATGTCCGATCCGGACCGTTTCCGTATTACACGGGTTTTACTATATTATATAAACACATACTTTTGTTAGTATGTGTATATATAATATAATATAATATAATATAATATATAATTAATTAATTAAATATATAATATAGTTCAACGGTATTGATCAAACTCATCGATATCATGATAAACTACTAACGTCGCCCAGAATTGTTTTTCGAATACAACGATTTACTGCTGTCGAATTCGGAATAATAATAAAACCCTAAAAATCTCTGTCCAAGTGTCCCGACCGTTCGAACCGACACACACACACACACACACGTCGAGCTAATAACCATTTACTTCTCGCGCGACGACGACGCACAAAATTGCTAATCCAATACACATTAGAAATAGTGCGGCGTTACCTAAATTGATTACTATAACGCGTGTCCGTATAATTGAATACGTGATAATCTAAGGGCGGGAGGCATAAGTGTAACAGCCCATCCAACTCAAGTCCCAAAAATATATTTGATTTTTTTTTTATATGAAACTTTGTGTTAACAAATAGTCTCGAAAATTATATACAAAGCTATGTTATATGAGCAGCCCAGAATTAACAATGAAAGCGATCGTTGCACTGATGGAAAGGGATGATTGAGATGAAAGTATGTACTGAGAAGTAAGAGGGATATTAAGAGAGCGAAGCGGTGAAAAAAAACGAAGGCGCTCGGCTGACCAAGCAGGACAGTCAAAAAGAATATGGTCGATATCACAGATGGCTGGAGGGTGAGCAGAAATACAAAGAGGCGAGTCTCATTAAGGGATAATTTAAAAGAAAAATATTTGATATTTAAACGTGGTTTTTGATGTGTGTGTACGCACATTAGCTTTTTCGGCTAGAACTTCGAACTTGATTAATTTCTAAACACTATAAAATTCTATATAATAAATAGCCAAAACGTAACAAATTATTTCAAAATAAAACGCGTCATACCACTCGAGTGTACCCGCCGCCAACGGTCAATTTAACAATAAATATTGTAATTTTTTATATACCATCGGCGGTTATAAAAAAAACATACATATTTTTGCTAACTGTGTTACAAAATGCTATTTCGACAATCTCACCTCGACGTTTCTATACAAAATTATACGCGAAATAAATGTATTTACATTACATACTTACGCGGTGCGCTCGTTCAGGTTTTGGGACTTGTTTATGACAATATACAGGGATTTGGCCAGCGGGGCACCGGGAAATTGCCCGTGAGCTGCGATTTGTGGTCTAGATAAGTGGAAGTGACTATTGCATTTAGAAAGGGTAAATGTAAAAACGAAATGTACCTACAAATTACAACCCTACATTTACATTTTATATATTTTTTTTTTTTGAATGGACCACCTTCATAATATTTTCCCGTGCCAAATTTATATTCTAATCCAACAATATGTATATATAACGTATTGCAAAAAGAAAAATTATGAATTTCAATCGAAACCAACGATCGACTACCAAATGTATTTACCAAACGAATTGTATCGTCCCGCTGGCCATTTCAATTTAAATTTAAAATGCACCCCGAAAAAAAAAAAAAAAAACCTATTGACTTTGTCCTATTCTACACGTTTGGTAACAGGTATATGGCAAAACTTTTTTCTAATATGATTATGTCTTTTTCCAGGTCGTCCATTTCTTTTTCCAGTGTCGATTTCTTTTTCCATGTCAAGCCTGGCCGTTTGATTTTCAGACCCTGTGCAAAAACCAACAACATACAATTATGCGCAATTATTGAATCGAATTTAAACTCAAAACGGCCTGGTTTACGTTTAACAGCACTTTTTTTTCGTTTGTAGGAAAAATTCGCAGCGACTGCTTCACCACCCGTGTTTTCTTATCTTCCAGTTTCACATTTTTATCTTTGGCCGTTTTTAACAAGTATGCAGGCGTCTTGGACACATTCTTGGGCCCGGTTTCTTTCGGTACTATCGCGTGTCCGTTTTTCGTGTCCTGGACCTGTTGTTCGGGCGACGTCGACACTTTCGTCTTCACGCTCATAATGTTAGCCTGGATAATGTCCCTAAAGGGTTTTTTAACGCGACTTTTCGCACACGTCGATTTGGGAAGTGGTTGTTTCTCGGCTTCCGTAGTATTCCTTTTAACGTCATCTGAAAGTCACGCACGGAACGTCACGGTGTAAATCAAACAAATTAACGACATATTTTCAGATATCGGCGGTGACGTGTTTAATTAAAGAGGATTTTTTTTGTTTAATATCAATTTAGATTTTACATTGTGAATAACTCGTTGTTTGAGTATGCAATTTTATTATAAATATCCTACTTCGAGTTCAGATTTGTACACGTGTTCAAATTAGACGCTTAAAGCATATTTCACTTGTATCCCGGTGTACACACGAGTCCAGAGTTAAGACTTTACTAATATTAATATACGGATTTCAAGAAGTCGTTGTATTATATAACACGCACGAAGTCCGAATAAAATGCCGTACTTCATCGACCACAACGAGACCCTAATAAAACGCCGTAGACGTATCGTTTCCCGTCAAAACCCGTCTTTGACATTGTCGTTTGGGCGTACGACATTATCGTAACACCGCGCGTTCGCAATTAGAAGAAACGGATTAAACATGACGCGAACGACTCACCCATTGCAGGTTTTTTGTACGCCGGTTTCGAGCGTGCCCGCAAATACTGCGACGGATCATTACGCGCGTTTTCGTTGCCAACATCCCGGTGTCCTTTCCGTGCTTTGTACTCCTTTCTCACGGAATCGGCGAAGATCGACCGGTACAGAGGCGGTTTGGCCACAGACGACGCCGGTTCTTGGATCGCAGACGACGCCGGTTCTTGGATCGAGCGTCTGTTGATTCCTTGGCGATTGTACATGGTTCCCCGGACGTTGCGCGTAAATATGAACACGCAACACGTATACGCGACAACGAAACGGTCGCGGACCACCGAGATCGACTGTAAATTACGTAGTAAATGATGAAACCGATGTCGATTACGATACGATATTGGTCGCACGACCGTTTTATTTATTAACTGGGAAAAACTCCATGACTACGATGATATCTTCAAACGCGTAACGACGCTTCTCGAACCCGGCTACTAAAATGTTCGTTCGTGCCGGTGGTGCTCGATAGGTGTCGCTGTTGTAACAATATTTTTCTAAAAATAACGGCGTCCGGCAAACGAGAGCGAGCCGTTCCCCACGCATCCGCCAATCGTACTGATGGTCGTTTTCCGCGATCAGGTTAGGTACGACAGATTGTGGCAAAACCCATCTTATTATAAGTGCGTCCGTTCCATTTATTTCCCAGCGTGTATCAAACACCGATAGTCCAATACATTTTTCATCAAGTCATACGAAAATAAATAATCGTTATCCGAAATAATACGTACACGATTTTAGATTCCGAGCAACCACCTGTGATGTCTGGTTTTTTTTTCGGTGTACAAATTTTCAATTTGAAAGAGCGCTCCGCCGATCCATTACTATACTCATGCCCGTTTTCCAGTGGCAAATTTTCCTGGGAAGGTACTTTAAGGAGGTCATTTGTCGATTTTCTCACTAGTTTTTTATACGTGGTTCAAGAAACTACACGACAGTTGTGTTGAAAACAAACAAAAACGCGATTTTGTCAACATTTATTATTGTATCACTCAGGTATTCGAAATGTAATGGTCCTAGAACCTGGAAATTTACACCGAAACGTCTAACTCTACCAGTGGCTGCGTATTCACAACAAGTTTCACCACTACAACATGTTATTAAATTTACAACATACTGTACCACACTGGGAAATGCTATCGTTTAAAAGTATCTTTTTTTCTTCAATAAAAATCATTATTTATGTAAGTTCTAAATAATAATAGTTTGAAATTTTGAATGTTGTACGATCTGTTTGTGGGCATCAAAATTGTTTCAAAAAGACAGGTAAAAGTGATGTACGGTACGAAGGATTATGTACAATTCACCCCCAATCCGGTGGTAAAAACAATATTTGATACCATACTATGACGATTTCATGAGATTTATTTGTTTTGTTGTTTGGTTCAGTGTTCTCGCGGCCAATATCAAAACTCAATAAAAAATACCGTAGATAAACATTTAGTCGTAATAATTCAGTTTGTAATAAATTCATATTATACACAACAAACAAGTTTAAGACGCGTGTTGTGTACGTTATTTTCTATGATTTATATAAATACACATGCATACATATATATATAACTTATAAGTATTGTGCCCCCCCTCCCCCACGGTTGATATTTCCGCGGGCGCCCTTGTATGATGTATGCCTCCTCGACCTGTTGTTCGTGCGGCGGACAAAGTTTTCCCGTAGACGGAATACATTACTAACCAAACACATTTTGAAAACTGGACGTCACACAAAAACACGAAATCCTATAGCTTGAAAACATCGATTTCGTGTACATCTTGTTAGTAAAATGAATATTGAATTTCTATAGATACGCGTAAAATCGTACGACGAAAGAAATTTTTTTTGTTTGAAATTCTTCTGTTACGTTCATCGGAAACTCGGTATCCTTCGCAGGACATTCAATAGTTTACACGCGCGTTTAATCGGAAAAATTATGACGTCTCTGTGCATTTAGTAGTTTTTATTACCGTTTTCAATATATATTTGAACGAGATATTTCTAAATAACGATTTCCATAAAAACGGCGGACTTTACAAAAAAAAAAAAAAAACAAGTCTTAAAAACTGGCCAACGACAGTATATTGACCGACTTCTGCAAACTATGCATTGTGTAAGTTACGAACATTCGAGTAAAAAACACATCGAAATGTAACTAGAAAACCAAAAATAATTTTGTTAAATGGTTTTCTTTTTTTTTTTTTGTAGTCAATGTTTAAACCTAGTGCTATCTATACAGTCATATTTTGTACGCCGATTTGAACGATAAAAAACGGACGGCGAACATTTCCCCGTTAATATATATATATATATATATATATATATATTATATGACGTTCGAATAAAAAACAAATTCGAAGACCGCCAATATACAGAGTGTATCTGAAACAAGTTTCACTCGTCATACTCTGTATTGTGAAAAAATGGGGAAATTTTTGTGTCACGCCATTTTTGGGTAGAATTTTGCAACGAATCTCGTTGTATGGATTATTTTTAGTTTTACAACCTAAAAACATTATTTTTCAAATTTACTACACGTCTTATTCAAGTGATTATGACAAAAAATTTCTTTTGTTTATCATGGAAATTAATTGGTAACCTAAAAGAGTTTCCACATTTGGTGGTCGCCCCACAAATTACAACCAACTAGCGAGTGAAACTCATTTCGGATACACCTTGTATATGTAACAACATGGGAGAACTCGTGCAATGTATTGTCTGTCGCCTGTACAATACATAATTTTGTTGTAAAATGTAACTTTCGAGCATAACACTTGGACGGACGTGCTTGAAGCGCAATATAATTGGATATCGTTACTTTTAATATTTGTTCACAAGATCACATTTCATGTTTGTCACACGACCACACACATATACGCACATTGGGTTTGCATAGCTAATATTACGGTTATAGCGCTATCACATTTGTTGATATCGTGTATTTAACAACTTGTTGAAATGGAAGTGCATGCCGACAAACACTAATAGCAATTGAAATTATACGATAAATAAGCAAATGTCGATTTAAAAAGGTATAATTAGATTTTTCTCCTATGAGTTTCAATTGCACAAAGACATTTTATTACAGTAACACATGAAATTGATGATATTTCGCCATAAATTCCATTTTAAACGCTTATAAAATATATTTGTACAAGTCAAATTCATTGAGTTTTAGAATGTATTTAGGAAAATACATCTTGGATCTTGTATTATATCAAGTATCAAAATTGCTCACATTATGAATTTTAATAGACAAAAAAACAATTGTTGTGACAACAAATAAAAATAAAATACAACTACATACAATTTGTTGCTAGAAAATAGTGCTACACGTACAACATATCACATATCAGAGCATTTGTGCTATAAGAAAAAAATATTCACTGACAAAATAAAAAATATCGTAAAACCAAACTAATATCAATAATTGACTCAGAATCTTTAATGTTCACACCAAAAATTTGAAGACAAAAAAGCAATTGCTGGTTTATCAGAAATATATTTTCAAGTGTCTTTATTTATTTCATAAATACTTAAAATATTTTTCAATAGAAAAATTAAATTAAAAGTAAACATAACATAGTAACGAAAAGGTGGACATACTAAACTCCTAGACCAAAAGTAATAAATTATATAGAAAATATAGTTAAAATAAAATCCACATGCAATGACAATTATTATTATTATTATTATTATTTTATATACAAAACAAGTCTAATCTTATCAATAATCAAGTAAATTGGAAATGTAATCATTACAAAACTAATTATAATAATATTATTTTCATCACTTTATCATAATATAAAAATGAAAATATAATTATGGCAATATTACTTATTATATTCAATTTGTTTTTTGAGTAGAGCACAACAGTTTAATTATATTCTACCTGGCATAACCTGAAAACAAACAGTACAAAATAACTATCTTTGAAACTACATATTTTATCAAATATAGAAAGTAAATTAAACTAAAATGGATTATAAAATACCAAAAATAAAAATAAATATAATGTTCTGAAATATTATTTTATAAATATCTTAATCAGATATATCAAAAATCCCAAATAACTTATTTAATTCTATTACTCCAAATTGATATTAAAACTTGATCATTTATAACTTTATAACTATTAAAACAAAAACAAACAACACTTTTTTGGAAAGTATATAATAGATAAAACTCTATTGAAATCTTAATGAATGAAAAAACTAATCTTGAGTTATGTCAATAACATTATTAAAACTAAAATATCAATATCGCTTATTGTTATTATTATTGATATTATTAAATAGACTGATTGTATACGTATTTTTTTAATTTCTCAGCTTTATTATAATTCACAACAATTGTGTATTTTATAATCTGGACAGAATGAAAAAAATGGTATGTAAAAATTTTCAATGTGAAGAATTCTAACTTCTTATAAAGTAATTAATAAGAATACAATAAAGTTAAAAACATAAATTCAATTAGGTATATCTTGTAAAAAAGAAACTTGATGAAATTATATAAGGCACATATGAATTCAGTTCACATGAAATGAATGAATATTTTAATTCAAAGTTTGTACATGAAGATAATACATTTTTATTTGTTGGAATAAAGTAACACCACATTACGTAAGACTTAAAATATTCTAGTGTTGCTGAATTTACAGTTTAAACATTTATCATCAAATTTCAAGAAGAGAATATTTTAAAAATAATGCCATAACTTATGTGATATATTGTCCGAACAAAAATATGATTTTTAGTATATTACCCATTGGGTAGAAAAAGACAACAAATAAGATGATTTATTATAATTACATTAAAATATAAACAAAATTTTACTTACGTATAGGTTGATTTTCTTCTCTAGTATCAAAATCATTTATATCTTCATCATCCTCTATAAAAACAAAAATTAAAATAAATAATTAGATAATATTTTATAATTATAAAGAGAATACTGATTTTTTAAATTTTTTTAAGTATAATAATAATTATTTATTTAATAAAATAATAGCCTACTGTCTATCTCACCATCTTCTTTAAAATGGTTTTGATCATAATCATCTTTATATTCGTTATTTTTTTTCTTAAATTTATCTTCTTCATTACTAGAATTAAATATAATGAATTAAATACAAATCATTGTCATATTTGCAACTAATTATACTTATTTAATTGTTCTTTCTGAACTCTTTCTTCTTGAGGTGGTGCAGGCATGGCTTTCATAGATTCATTTCCATCGACTTGAGATTCCTGTACACATTAACATCAAAAAACATTCATATAATTATGAAATACAGATTATTTGTATATTATGTTAAATAAATAGTGCCTAATATTTTACTTGTGTTGGACTAGTTTCATTTTGAGAGTTAAAAGCATTATTGAGTAGATTAACAGAACTTATTTCCATTCCAGGTTGATTAATCGGATTCACTTCGTCCTATAAAACATTTCAATAACATTTAATATTTGTTGTTAAAAAAAAAATCTAGATACAAATTTAAAATTATTTGTATTACAAAATTATATTACATTTCCAATTTGTTGAGATTCATTTGTCACTTTGGAAATTTTCTATAAGAAATAACATTAAATATTTAAATTAAATATATCATATATTAATATTTTATTATAACACAATACGTACCATTGGTGTTGAACTTTTAGCCGTAACTCCATCAATGGCTTGTGGATTGATAGCAGGAGTTACTGAACTTGACTTTAATAAAACCAAATTAATTTTAGAAGCAGTTTAGTAAAATAATTAATTATGACATTATTATTAGATGACATACTTTTATAGCATTTATATCACTTGACTTTTGAATAAATTTTAAACCTGACAATTCATCAGATTTTTGTAAAAAATTTTTATTTTCATCAATTTTAATATTTTCTTTTCCTTTATCCAACTTCACTTTTTCATCCTTAAAATTTTTATAAAAAACAATGTATAAAATATAATTAATTAATATTTATAAAACTTATATGTTAACTGACCTTAAGATTCTGTATTTGACTTATTGCAGCATTCAAGTCTTGAATAAGCTGCTTATTTTCTTTTTCTTTTTTCACATAATTTAATCTTAATTTTTCCAATTCTTCTCTCATTTTCTTTTCTTCCTCCTTTAAATTATACGAAAAAAAACATCAAAATGATGTACATATACGCTTGCATTAATGTTTTTAGAAATTAATAAAACCATTACTATAATTTTGTCTATTTAATAAAATAAAATTTTAAATTGACACTAAATTAATAACTTTTCTATTCAAGTGTTTAGGAAATTGTATCGTATTATAATTTATCTATATCATAAAATAGGTATTCCTTTCATTAGTATTTTTTTTTTTTTTTTTATAATGAATTTCATCAAATTTGTAAAGATGTAATATATTATGTAAATCTATTAATATAATATCAATCTCTTTCTCTGTCTCTCTCTTGCTCTCTCTTTCCAATCTCATAAATTGGTTTGCAACAATTTTCCATACTTCTTTTCTATTATTAACATTACTCTTCATTTTTTGATATAAATTGTATTTCTGATCATCTATTATTTGTTTGATACATTGTGACTGTGGCCTTTGTATTTTTTTTCTACCCTCCCTTTCCAGATCAGTTATCAACCTTCTGTATCTGAGAATATGCAAGAATATATTATTCATTCATTTTGTTAATATACAATTATATATATGTCAACTATTGGTATTATATTAAAAGTTGTTATGTATATACTTATTTTGACATTAACTTTATACATAATCACTTTTATTTAATTAAATTTTTACTAATTAAAATAGGTAAATCTTACACTACGTTAAAAAAAATTAACAGCAAATCACATCACATACCATATCACAGCCAAATCATGTCTAGATAATAGAACATTTTATAACCTAGATAAATTTTGTACAATTGAATATGAGAATATATCCAGCTTGTTGGGAAATATGAATTTAAATAAATATATACACATACCAACCTACGATAAGTAAATAAATATACAGTACCCGTAATACTTCATGATTTCGTTCTATCTCATTATAACGATTCATAGAATCAACATTTTGTTTATTACGTAGCTGTTTCTCATCTAGAATTAATGCGTTAAGGTCCTCCTTGGTTTTAAGATGTTCAGATTTTTCATCTTCTAATGACCTCTCCAACTTCAGTTTCAATTCAACAATGACTGTGAAACGAAATAATTGTTTAGATAAATAAATTTCCTATGATTATCTTAACGATATACCTTGTAATTGCGATGAAATTGACTCCAACTTGATGTGAACATGATGAAGCAGACTCACGAGCGCTATCCAATTCAATTTGCGTTTCACGAAACACATACAGTACAGCCAAGAAAACCAGAATCATACACAGAAAACCATAAAATCTGGTTTTACCTCCTCTGGATACCATTCTAGTTGACATGTAACTGAAAAATAATAAGTACAAATTCTAATCAAACAACAGTGATTATTTAATAATTGTTCTTCGCGATTACTTTCAAAATATTATGTTTTATTCAAATGTTTGATAATCTGCTAGTGTACGTTAGCACAATAATTGCTACCACAAACTCATTATAAATTTTATCAAACACATAATTTGTACAAGACCGTATGTCTTACGATTCAAATAAACAAATGTTTGTTTTTTGACACAAGCTACGTATTTTATCAACGCGTCAAAATTTGATAAACACGAATAAATAAAAACAAAATCTAAAATCATTACAAGATGGCGCCACTCTTGTACATAGCCGGTGTATTTTTTTTTTTATAAAGTCTGCGCCGATTTAAATAAAATAAAAACATACCAAATCGTAAATAGACTCGAGTCTAGTCACTAAACTATGGGTGCCCAAAAAAAAAAAAAAATCTCTAGAAAGAATCTCTAGAAACGTAAATTTTTCAAAAAGATAAGTGGAAAATTAGTTTATTTCGGTTCGTGCAGATATATACGTGATAAAAATAGATAATTATTATTATTTTACAATAATATTTAGAATTGATCGTTTTGGTGAAAATTCATTGACTATAAATGATCCTAACAATTCTCCTTTAACTAAATGACCTTATTATTATTTGAATATTCAAAATAAACCGACCAACCTATATTGTCGAAGCAATTTCTGTTTTAAAATTACTTATTTCTTCGCGTGTATCATTTCTATTAAAAACGATAGATATGGTATTGTAAATTACATTTGAGCTCATCTGATACGCAGTGCTCGATCAGGGAGGGGACGGAGCTGCTCTAATACATTTAAATATTAGCGTCCCTAATAACGCGGGGGAGCGCTTATAACCGATATACCTGGGGACCATAGATAAAAGATCACGAACAAATTGTATATTTGACATTATTATTTTCAATATCTTTGTTATTATTATTATTAATACGTTATTGCTATATCGAGTACCTGCTTAATAATGACGATTTATTATTTCGTATATCACTTTTCATGGAATATTAATCGCGTATTCATTTATATTGTTTGACAATTATTTTTAGATTTACCCACAGACATACTATATAAAACTGTATACCTGTGACAGCACAAATTGTCGATAAACAACGTCGTTAATTGGCGAGAAACGGATTGAAAATTCTATTTGGTTAATGATACCGGGTCTAAAAATAACTCATTCTGTTAAGGTATTTCCGTGAATATTGTATGGTTATTGTAAGTTGGTGTACATACGATACAGCTGATATTTTACACGATACGACATTGGATATTATAACATTAGTTTAGGTAGGCACGTGTGTTTCGTATGCTTTTCCTAATTATTGTTAAAGGTTTAAAAAGGGGTTATTTATATAAAATATTGTAGAATACTATTCTATTAAAAATTCTATAGAGAAATTTGAAAAATAAAGAATACGGTTAGAAATTAGGTTATATATTAACGGTGTAAAGGGGGGGGGGGGTTGGAATACCCGCGGTTTTGTGAAGAGAATATTTCGTTTGTACCGCTATTTTTAAATTTCAATTGATCTCCACTACTTTATATTTTCCAATTCGAGCACCGCTGATACGCATGATTTATTCACATAAATCCTGCGTCAAGTGATCGCACACGATTATTTTGCGTAGAGTTCGTTTCGCGTACAAATGATACCTGTGTTATCCTTGTCTGTTGAAGTTGTCCCAGCACCAGGACTTGAGTTTCGGAGAAATATGCGTGTTACTTGACGGGTAACTGGTTCGACGTCAACGTCCATTGCGTTATCATCGCTTTTTCGTGTTTGCGACGTGGTAAAGACCGATCGAGGTATCCATTATTTTAAACATAAACATCACTCGATATGAAATACAAACGCGGACGCAACAAACCGGTGTCGCGTGTGTGAAAGACTAAAATAGTAAAATGCGGTCGATAGATGGCTTCACTACTGTATATCGCACGTGTCTTTCCTAAGTTTTGTTACATAGTTATTTGAAGCTTATGTAGGGACATTAAATTACCAGCTGTCACCTGACAAAGTTTTATCGGTTTATGTCTTAAGATTCATTGTCATCAATCACAACACATATCCGTAATAACTGCACGTCTGTGTTATACATACAGGTTAGGTTTGTACAATAAGCATGTGTAATATACATAATGTATAATAGCCATAACAATCAACTTATAGTTCATCTTCCATGTATACTTATTAATTCGAATTTTTACTTTTGCGTATGTATTTACTCAATTAACTGATTATCTCACACCCCAATATATATATATATATATATACAGTCGCCGAACGTCAATTTTTTAATATTTGACGTTACCTATGTCCGTTGTTAATTAGACGTTTCTGTAAAAATAATCAACTTCAAGTTGACACGTTTAGTTAAAAAGCAGGAAACCCATTATTTTGAACAAATTAAAGTACTTTCAGCTTGTCAACGCTCAGCCTTGCTTACGAGGTCTATGCAAAAATAAAAAACCAATAATTTTACTAAAACCTGATATATGTCATTAAATTTAATCGTCCACGCGATGTATTTCCATTTGTCGTACTTATATCACTGTTCATATGTCTTTGGTTTACATGTATGTATGTCATGTAGTGTGGTCGCGTTTGAAAATCGTTTCAATGCCGAAAAGACGGCACTCGATCGAAAAATAAACTTCATACTCATACGTACATAATAATAATTTTCACGTTTAATTTCATGTATATGCACTTGGCAAAAACAAATTTTACGTTTTTACACAATGTGTAATATATTGTAAATTATATTACATTTTTTATTATTTTTCTTTGTTATTTCTTTATACATTTCTTATTTATAAAGAAATATTATTTCTCATTTCTTTTCCAGACATATGAATGCTACTACAATATGAGGAATTTAGAAGGTTAGTAGATGTAGTATTGTAATAGTTAGAGTATAGTTACAACACTCGACCAAGTAACAACGCTCTAAAGATGGACTCTGAATTGAGTCCGAAACGTCAGCGCAAAACTACACTCATGGATATATCTGAAAACAATGTCAGGAAATTAACAATCCACGAAAGCGTTCATAGCTAACAAACTGACACAAAAGTATCAAAAATGCATTCATTCACGAATTTCACGAAAAAAAAAGAAAACGCAACAAACAATAGTATATTCGGACACTGTTATGTATGAATCGAATTTTGTTTTTGATAAGCTATGTCCTTGAGTACTATGAAAAAAATGCAGATGCTACAAATTCCTAACCCTATTCATAAGCTATACGACGACCCCGACAGATTTTGATTCGAGTGTTTTGATATAGTATCAGTATTCTATATTCCTATACGGCCTCTAAGCAATGTTTCCGAGACGAATAGCGATTTTAGCAAGGTCTCGACATTGTAACACAACCTAACAAAGAGTTCTCGTCGAAAAAATGTTATAGGAACAGGCACATCCGTCGTAATGTTTGTAGGGTGCCCCGTTCGAATTTAGACCGGACGATTTGGAATATGGACATAAACATGATGGATACAAATTTAATAGACGGTTTTTTAATATCTGCAAAAAATCGATATAGTTGATAAACGTATAAGACACTCGCAACGTATCGATTTCATTCTATAACTTCCAGCACTCCCCTCCCCCATCCGGGGCCTCTTCGGTTTATCAACTATCGTTACCAGTGGCACCACAGCTGTTGTAGATGATAATAACAATTCGATTTTTTTCGTTTTTTCTTTTCCCTGTACGAGATGTGATAATACGAAATGTATAACGTTATCAATATCAATTTAAAAGTTAAAGCGTTTAACGAATTGCGAAGTACATAAGACTACAGACACGACTTGAAGTCGTGTCAAGTGTTAATTAAAATTTTGATATGAAATGAATCGTGGAAAACGCACCTTTCCATTGTCATCGTCAACCGTGATCTGAAGAAAGCAAAAAGAAAAACCATTCTCGTTTTAGATATTTATTTAGGAATAGACCACCCGTTTTACGTGTCTCAACGTAACCTGACGCCAACGAGTATTGATAATGATTGCCGTGTAGAGACCGCGAACGATTGTGAACGTCGTCTGTGAAATTGAGCGAGGACAACTTTTGTACACGTTATTTGTTTGTACCCGATTCTGTGTGGACGGCGTAACGGACGACGACACGACGGCCATCACTCGATCGCACAACAGCAGCAACAATCGTCGGAAAAAATAATTTACGCGGATGGCCAGGACGAAAGGACGAATCGTTTTCGCTTTCCGTACGGTCAACCGATTTAATAACGAACGACTTCAATAGTGCATAATATCAACGCTATAATACATCGTTTACTGGATCGTTCGGTCGTCGCGGGTGAAAAACAATAACGCGTGAGTGTTTGAAACAACTTCCCCCCCAACCGACGAAATCGGGCGGTCAGGTATTCCAATTCTGTTATAAATTAAAATTTTTAATGCATAAAACGGTACGTTTTATCTGTAACTGGTGAATATAAATAAATACAAATAATTATTGAGCCCGGCGGACGCGTGTTCTTGATCACATTGGTCTCGAGAGGACGGCATTCACGTATCCCCGCGTCTGTCGATCTAGCAGAATCAAATAACATTACGTTACTACTCAATGTTGAACACGTATTATTAGAATTTGATAGAGAATAATACTTTTGAGTGCATCTGTTGACCTTCTGAAAAAAAATATCGTCTGACAAAGAAATTACAGTTATTAAAAAAAAATAAAAATCTCACCATATTATAACTTCTTTATTATAGTGTTTATCATGCAAATGTTGTGACTTAGCGAGGGGAAAATATGAACTGAAAATAAATGTGATTTCCCCGGGAACTTAATATATAATCATCATCATGATGATGACTACTAAAAATTGCGGGAGAATAATGTTCGGGGACATTCCCGACAAAAAAAAAAATATCCAAATTACGCCACCGTACATGAATGTACGCATAATCCGTGTTATTAATTGAGTATCAACGTCGGTGTTCATTAAAATGTTCAATTAATAATATAAAAAATAGTTTTTATCTTACAACGTTACGTCGAGATACGGTATATGTATAATATTTGTTTTCAGCATTGTATCGAAAATGGCCGGTGACGTGCGCTAGTTCCGGGACGCGGAGTTCAGGAACGTTACCGCTTTCCAGGTAAGTGTTTCGTGTGCTGTTCCTTTGTGTCCCGTATAAATGCTTCTATTTTTTTGACGGAAACAATATTCGTCTTTTCTCGTCCGACGACCGGGTCTTATGCTGTACGTCGCGGTGTGTTATTAATAGATATTTTATGTGTTACGATCGTCTTGAGTGACTGTTGCACCTTGCACAGTCGCACGCGGATTCGAGTCGTATAAGACTATATGACTGCACGCGCTAATTACTGCTGACTAGACGGTAAAAATGTATATAATAGGTTTGCGCGCAAACGAGGTTCTGTTTAACAAATATTGATGTTTCTGGAAATACGATTTCAGATTAGATAACATTGCGAAACCGTACACTTTAAAAAAAAAAAAATCGGTACGGTTCTTAGATTTTGTTTTTTTTGTTTTTTGGTCTACCGAATGGCCCTGTGCGTGTGCGTGTCGTTCGTGCAAAACAATATTTGCGACCGTCGGCGATGTTACGACCACGACCGCGGTTCCGTTCACATTTCTATTTCACGGGGATGGGATCCTATACAGAACGGAAAACCAATCCGTTATTTTCATGACGTCATCTCTCTTTGTTCGTCGGTCGTTGTCGGCCGGGTCGCGCGACTCCGCGGTCTTCAAAAACCGTTTTGTTTTCCGACGCGTACGGTAAAACGGGTCGTTTTCATTTTCGTCAAAGTGTAAAATACGCGTGTGCGCGATACCGCAATCGTTTTCGGTTTTCGCTGGGCAAGTATTCGTCGGCGTAAGGTTACGCGCTTAATTAATCAGTATGTCGTTGAAAATCGTACAGACCGTGGGTGGCCAACACGAATATGTCGGCGGGCCGTGCCGGTCAACACCGGTTGATTGATAATCAAATTGGCAACGATTAACATTTCAGTCGTTGTTCTAGATCGGACCATTATTGGGGTACGTTTTTGTTTTCGTAAACAAGACGCGTGTTGGCCACCCCTGGTATTATTTACCCATTAAGATTTAAGATGTAGTTATTGTATATTTATGTGTGTACATTTCTCTTAACGGGACGCGCGAGATCGAGATCGGACGGGTTAGGTTGTGTTCGTGTTAGCCGTACATCGACGTAACTATTTTATAGGCACTCGTATTGTGCACGCATGTTTGACGGATACAAAATGTTTTCGAGCGCGTTGTGTTTTGTTCGCGTGTGTATGACTCCCGTGTTGTTGTGTACGGACGGACGTCGCGGCGTGATAACGCAAACGGTATGTCAAATCCATGTCTATTGTACGTCTAGATTTTCAATCGTAAGAAATCGAATTAACTCACGGATTTACGCGAGACGGGGAAGGACGCAGCGAGTCTTCGTATCAAATGAACACGTATCGGTTGTCGTGCAATATAGTTTATGTTGCGGAATCAATTGTTTACTGCCGTATAGTGTTTTTATGTATTTGTATATGCTTTATATTTTTAGACTGTGACGGCAACCCATACCGGGTACCAGATAGCATATGAGATAGCAAATAGTTTTCGAGATCCGTCAAAGTGTACATATGTAAATAACCAGCGAGTGGTAAAATTACGGGAAACTGAAGAATTCGCGCACTCGGGGATCCGTGACGTTTTCGAAAATTATTCGGCGGCGAGACGGGCGTCGGTGGGACGGGCCGTGGGAGGAGGTGAAGCGGTGCAACGATTACGTGGTTCGTCTGCAGATTTCGTGTACGGGAAAGTAAACGCGAAGGGCAAATCGTCTGTGCAAACACGAAAACCGTTTACAAGAGTGTACACAGCTGTATGACAAAACGTCAGACCGTCTTCGACGGTTTGTTTTGTGTGGTGGTGGTGGGGCGGGGAGGACGGTTCGGTCGCGTAAAAATCACGTCGCGCGGATATAGCAGGAGGAATGAGACCGGCCCGACAGGACTGCCATCTGTCCGTCGGCCCGGGCGGTCCGGGCGGCCGGGGGCCGTCGACGGACGGTCGGACAGGTGTCTCTGCCGCGTCCGTCGACGCGCCCCACTCCCGCCGCGTGGAACCGACGGCTGCGACGATGCGCGCCCACCTCCTCCGTCCGTCCGCTCGTTCGCGGGAAGCCATTGCTGTTCGACGTGCTCTCACGTTTTGCGCGCGTGTGCGTGTGCGCGTTACTGCGGCGACGAGTTGTGCACGGGACTCGTTATTGTCGGACGACCGCCGTGGTGTGCGTGCGTCAGTGTGCTCCGCTGTACGGCTCACTTTTCGCCCCGGGGGGGTCGTCGCGCGGTTCCTCCCTCCAAACGCGTCTTCTTCGCACCGTCGTTCCCGTAAGTATGACAACAACAGTTAACGATAAATATTTAACGATCGTGCACGATACACGGACAAACGCGTTACTTGTTACCTGCACTCGCGTCGTCCGTGTCGCGGCCGCACGCGATAACGATACCGTCGAACGGACTTTTTCGGTGCCGCCGTTGGGACGACCGGTGGTGCGCGCGTGTCGCACGCCACGTATTGTTCAACGTTGTCCGTCGTCGTGACAAATGTGAATACCGGTAATCGTAGTGCGACGACGGGGAAGGGACGATCGAGGACGAAATCGATCGGAGGGTGTGGGGAGGGGGGGACGACGACGACCGGCCGCGGGGGGGGGACCTTTCCCCCGTCTTTCGGAGTTCGTCGTACGGGATGATGTCGACCGACAACGTCAAATTGACTCGTCGTCGTGATGATCGCGCGCGTACGTATAGCGGTTGGCGGCGGAGACCTGTGCCCGCGAATGGGGTTCGCGCCGCCGAGTCGAAAAACCCGGTGTCCCTCGTCTGCCGCGCGCGCGTTTTCACACACCTCGCCGTGAACCCGACGCACGGTCGCCGACGTAGCGCGCGCGCGCCCTTATCCGCCGACCGACTGTTTTCCCCGGTGTCGATGACACGTCGGATTCTCGTCGGACGGTGCCCTGCCCCCACCGTCAACGACCTTGAAAACATTGTTTGTGATGTAACGTCAACGCGCGCGCGAGTTCCCGGCCCCGTCACCCGTTCGGATAACCCAATTGCCGTTTGCCGGATCTTTCGCGGTTTCGCCCCTCGTCCTTCCGGCCGGCCCCGTGCCGAACGTTTTTCCGTTCTCTCCCGTCGCCGCACGGTACGTATATATATATATATATCCGTCCCGTATAATCACGTCGCGTCGTACGTGTCCGCGAGATTACCACCATCGCCGTCTGGGCGGCGTCACGGATGCGTCTTATTACGTCACCGCCGTCGATACACGCACGCCGGATATTGTTCGGAAACGGAGAAAAAAAAAAAAAAAAAACCAATACCACTACCCACGTAGTGTTTGCCACGTGTACGTCGTCTTTCCGACAAGTTTCCGACGATTTCACGTGCTCGCGTTGTCCCGTGGACCGTGCCGTTTTCTCGCCGCCGCCGCGTACCCCGTGTTCTCCTTTTCGATTTCTCCGCGCGCGACCTAACACGTTACACTCGGAAACGCGGTCGCGGCACGCGCGCCCGTTCACGCGATCGACGGCCCGCCCGAAAACCACGTTCGTCGTCTACGCCCGTCCGCCGTGCCGAGGCCGGTACTCCGGATGGAATCGACGTTTACCAGACGAAACGGACCATCGTTTGCGGTGTGTACGCCCTTCGGCCCCGCGTACGTAGAACGTCGCGTCCCCCGTCCCTGTGGTTTTGACGCGTATCGTTTGTCTCCCGTAGTTTTTCGCCCCGACGGTTGGGTGGGTACGCTCGTTAGTATCTCGAGGTGTGTGCGCGCGCGGTCTCGTACCGCCCGCCCGCCCGCACGCCGTCGCCCGCTCGTTGACCGTCTCTCGTCGACGGGCGTCTTGATGGCGGCGAACGGGTTTCGCGCTTTTTACCGTGAACCGATACGCGCGACGATAATACAATTATAAACTTTAGACGTGATTTACATTACTGTCGGTTCGGCCGACCGTGACGCGATATTCGCGCAGAAACCGAGCGCACTCTAGCGTTTTGTCGTCGCAACGAGTCGTCGTCGTCGTCGTCGAACGCGTCTTTGTTACAATTCGTGCGTTTGTGTGTGTGTGCGTGCATTCAACAGTGCGGTTATAATGTACAAATGACTTATCGACGTAGACGGTTTAATAATTTTATACTACTACGGTGTTGTGTGCGTCGCCTTATCATAATAGCCGCCGATAATATACCGTTGTGCTTTGTGAAAAATACGCGCGCGTGCGCACGCACGCACACACATACATACACACACACACACACGCACACATACACACACATACATACATATGTTCGCGCGCGTATTGTAATATAAATATGCAACGACAATAATAATTATCGTCAGCAAGCGCACGCCGCCACGCAGGATAGTGACATGCAATTCGCGAATATCGAAAGTAACGACGTAACAACAATACGGATTGTCGTACGCCATTTTTTCCGCCCGACGCCTTAGCACCGCTTCCGCGTGTCCGAGATGTATTCCGTTATCATACCGTTCGTATCGAGTTCGGTTTTCGAGATCGATCCTCGTCGCCGTTCCCCGCCCCGTATTTTGGCGGCCGATAGGGTGTTACGGTCTTGTGAATTAAAAAAAACCGCTGTGAATCTGTCATTTTTCTACACTTAACACGCGTTTCCTACGAATCGTGTTCGACATGTGGCAGTTAACGACTCCGTCGTCCAACCATGTCCGTGAGTCGCCGCCGCGAGTCGTACGTGTGTGTTCTGTGTGTATGTCAAGGATAAATTAGTGCGCGGTGTGTGTGACTACACGGCGACAAGGTCGCGGCCGTCCATCGCGCGAATTACAACGTTTTGATATTATACTTATCGTATCATCGTTGTAGTTATTATTATTATTATTATTATTACATGTCGTGTAAAAACGAATCTCATAACGGGTCTGTCGTGCGCCGCCGAAATGTTTTTCGCCGCGGCACCACCTCTGCGCAACGACGACGGGCCGCGAGCATTTCGTTCGTTTTTTGTCGGTCGCGCTCCGACCAGTTGAACACGTTCTATGTTGCTATTTATCCGGTGTCGGGAGTGGAAATAAGAAAACGATGAGCCCGATTAAAAATCACTATTTTAGATTTCTCGACACGAGAAATGTATCACGGTGTTGTTGCGGTTTTTTTTTTTATTTTTTATATGCGTTTTGCAGTCAACGAATTTTTTCGGGTTGACGAAGAGTATTATTATTACAAATATGATGAGTTTCCCGGTAGTTTAAAAAAAACATCGATTTCAGCCGTTTTATAGGTAATTCAGAGAACGTTAATAATCCAAAGGGCTCAAACTTTTCACCGATTATATATTATATTATACTACTCGTAATAATTTGAATCGACAGTACTTGAAATCAATAGTGTATGATCGGCCTACGTACAAATATAGTTTAACTGATCAATAACAATGGTGTCTAATCGTATATCTTTCGAGATAGACTATATTTCATGCGATATATATTTTCGAGTGCAGGTTTCAAATCTCAATTTGTTGCGCAATCGGAGCAAAACATTAAGAAATTATTCAAATAAATTGGATAGAACTGCAGCCCCTATAAGCTCACTCTTTACTATTGTAATAATCATATGGTCTGTGTTGATATTAAATATTAATATATTCGATGTCGTTATTGTTCGGCGTGCGGCTTCACCTAATAACTTCGGTCTGTTCGCGACCACAATTGCCGATTTTTCCGCCGTGTCGCCATCACGACCGTCCTGAAATTTTTGTGCTCTATACTTAGTCGTTTACACGTCATAGTCATACGTGCTACATATAGACTATACTTTATATTGTTACTGACTTCCAGTTAATACAATTTTCGAACGATTTAGGTCGTTAATATGAATAATGAAATAAACTAAACTCGTATTATAATATTTTCATTCCGTTTTAGAATATATTGTGTCCGTAAAAAGTAATGGTGTATTTAGTTTGCACATATTTCCCGAACCAGTAGTATTGTAGTCCTATTTAACAATCGTAACTATAGTTGGGATTCAAATTTGGAAAAAAAATTATTCAGAAACCACCACGGTTTAATGTTAGATCTTAATGCACATAACATTGTATTTTGTAGCGAGTATTAAACTCACAAAAATCTTTAAATAAATGTTAATAGTTTACTCACGTTCTCTTCTGCTGACGTATTTAACGTCGCATATAAATGTTGTATTAAATTGAATTACAAAAAATTAATTATAAAATTCGAATAGAAATATATATCGGTGTTAATTTTGTGTTTTTGGTATTAAATCGATTTTTGAGAAACTAAATAGGTTTAATATTACAATTATATATATTTAACGTGCAATGACAGAAGGCGGGACTGTGCCGCTGAGCTGCTCACCTAATACGTAATCATGATTTTGTTTTACATACCTAACATAACCAAACCTGTAAACAATTTCAATATGTTTACAATTAAGTAATACATTTACATAGACAGTAATTCTGCTCGAATGGAGAATCCATCTTATATTGTATCGCACCCCGCCATTCGAGATGACTCAGTTTTAAATTTAAATTAATTCGGATATCTCTTTTTTATCGATTATTACACATTGGCTGTTTAGTAGGATTTCCAAATTCTAGGAATGAATTCTGCGAATATTTCATGCATAACCGGATTCCTGTGGCAGTCGGAGAGGTGAATGTGGAATTATTTTAATAATATTTTTCAATATCTAATAATTACAATGGAAGTTTAAAAAAAAAACGCATACAACTTTTTAATATTTTATATAAAACGTTCCAGCACATTTACGTATTTTAAATTTCATTTTATGTTTTGCATATCAATTCGGGCTGTTTGTTAACAATATTGATAACAATTTTAGCTTTTTTTTTTTGTTGGGCGTAACTGCATACGTGTAATGTTTCTGATAAAAACGTATTTTAAAAATACATTTCATCGCCTCATCGGTATACATAATATTTACTGTTGTCTATTGACTTACATACTAGCGTCTATAGTATATTATATCAAACGAATACAAATATTTAATGATATGTGATGTTTAATGATCGGCCTACAATCGAATATCGCCAATTGGTCTGTTGTAGTGTTACTGTCGATTCATCCTGGGTTAATAATATATTTTATTGATAACCAAACATTTCAAAACTGTTTAATCTTTTACATTAATGGACCCTCAAGAATCTTTCAAAATTATGCTCATGTTTACTGTTTTAATATGATTATAGATTAATATTTAATTGCTACGATTAATATGTTTTACATTTTCTGTTATTTATTTAATAGATATAGACTTGAAATAATCTAATCCACGAATTAACAATTATAATAACTTTAAAATGAATTATAATAATATTCTTGCAAAAATAACAATTCTTGCCTTTTGTATTATACATACTTTATACAATTAAAATTAACAGCATCAACTTAGAGTAGTTTTATTATTGCAAGTTGTTGTGATGTCCAGTGGTGGTGAAGAAAAGAAAAGACAATGTAATCAGTTAAATTAACCAGCTCATTGATTTATAATCATGATTTTATTAAGTTTTCGTTATTATTTCTTATTTATAAATCATTAAAATAAATGTATAACAATATATTTAAGGGTTTTCCTGTTAATTAATAATCAAATTATTTTTAATGTCATTTAAACATTTTTATTGGTTTATAAGGCAGAAAGGTATTAAATTCTGAATAGTGATTATAGTGTAGATCTTATAGTGATAATCTTACAATATTATACATATGCTAGTTGAATATTTGCAAAATATTTAAATAGTTATTGCAATTTAATTCATATACTAAAAGTTAGATAATATAATACTTAAATGTTACTTTTAGTAAATTTACTAGTGTCAATAAAGTATTTAAGTAAATAAATTAAATATTTGTAAAAAGAAAAAACCATTAAGAATTTTAGTACTACGAGTATAGTATATAATATACCCATTATTATTTACATAAAAACTGGCCCGTTATCTTTTTCTCCGTTACCCACTTGTTTTTCACACATACTTTACTGACATAATGTAATTTGGAATCTGTATATAATATATTTTTTTAATAGTTTTCAACTTCCTCTGTAAAAACGTATACGCGAATCAACAGAGGGAATTCTATTATAATTGCGAGTTATTTTATTATTGGACAGTTTTATGAAATCGATCAAAGTACAATAATATATATGCAATATATCAACATTTAAAATTACCTAATATAAATTATGAAAAAACATCAATATTTGTATTTTAATATATATACGAATAATATTGTATTATAATGATTTATTTATTCGATTGGAAGCATAAAATAAACATAACGAAATTAATGATTAAACCAAACGAAATAATGTTAAAAGACAGAATGGAATTAATAATTAAATTGGAAACTTAGTTAATATTAAATATCTTACTGTCAGAGATTGTTAATTTATATTACCTATACTTAATGGAAATAAATTGCATCTCTCTAACTTATTATCTATTATGTTTCAATATTCGCATATCGCATATAATAATCGCGTGAATTGATTACGACATGTTTGGAATATGTTTAAAAATATTGTTTTGAGTATTTAAAAAATTGTTTTTAAAACAATCAATGTAATTTGACCCAATAAATAATTTCTTAGTTGTCGTCGTCGTCGTGTAGGTACATAAAATATATATTTTTTATTCATTGAATTAAATACAACAAAAAAAAACCATATCCTTGTACACAGTATACAAATGTATATGATGAACATGATATCATTATATTCGAACAATTATCATTTTTGAAAATAGATAATCACTTGTGTGTGTTCGTAAACTCCAGTGAAATTTTGTGTTATACAATTAAGTTTACAATATATGATACGATTTAATACACATTCATCATTGTGTGTTCTATTGGAGGTCAGTGTTCACTCAGTTATAGATAAAATACATTAAAACTAATCGTAGTTATCTGATAAATGATAAACGTAGTTTGACAACTTGCACATCATTTTTATAATCCGACTGTATTCATTAAATTTTCAAAAAATTTTTTTTATATAATTACTTGTTATATTTTAAATATATTTAATGTAAATATTAGCTTGGTCTTATTCGGGGTTGATAAAATACGTATACTCTATTTATTATATTGTAGTTTATTAATGTTTTCAATTAAGATTTAAGGCACATGTAATTATATTATTTATTACTATGGGAAATTATTGGTATGTGTGGAATTGAATTGTTTTCTTCAATTACGTAAAAAAATACTCGTATATTAGGCAAAAAACATATATTAATCAAACGTATGTATTTATAAATTAAGATTTATAGGTTTCCAAACGATTTAAAAATACTAAATTATTAAACGTATAACATTTAATTACATGTTCAAAACTCAAAACATAATTTTAGACGAATAAAACTGGTTTTACGATGAACTCCTTAGTCCCTACCATAAAACTACGCAACCCGCAACCTGTATACACGTGATACAGTCGGAACAAATCACTATATATTTGACTTATATGGTTTTTATATATAATATAAAATACTCCTCTCAAAAAAAAAAAAAAAAACCGTTAATATTTCATATTTTAAAACGACTCTTTAACTGTCGTTTGTACACGAAAGGGGTGCAAAACTATTATAACTGTAATTGTCATACGATTTGTAGTTAGTACCAGATAGAATATTGTAGTATCAATTTTTATTTTTAGAAATATTGAGTACTTATTTTATTTTAATGATGAGACCTAAATGAATATTGTACGGGACTATTTTATCTAATATACGAAACTTTATTGGAACAAATAATTATATAAATTATACCTAATGTATACGTATGTGTGTAAGTATATAAATATATGATTGTAAAGTAACATTAAAATTGTATTTTAATAGTTTAAAATGGTGTTTATTAATTTAAGTGTTAGGTTGATTTTTTTTTTTTGGAATTCATAATTAATAATTTAAACAAAAAATCCAAATTATTTCAGTTACGAAAAATATATCGATTTTTACATTATTTTTTATGATTCTATAGTTTATACCAGTAGCAGTTTATACTTATACAAAGTAATTGAGTAATCCTCATGCATTATATATTATATTTTTTATTTACTGATGGCAAAGTAAAATATAATATTATATATTAAATATTAAAATACAATATTCTTGTTTGAAATCCATTAAACGAAATAATATTTTAAAGACTTTAATATAATACTATATATTATAATAAACCAATTGATGACTGATGGGGTTTTTTATTGTATCTCCTCATTAGTAATATATATATTATTAACTTATTATTTATTACATATATATATATATAATAGCGTATAGTCTAAAATTATGGTATGATACAGGTTTTTATGCATTTAAACGTAAAATACTGATAAACTTTTAATATGACCTTTTTATCGACTTTATGATGTACAATTTATCGAAGGATGGATGAATAATTCATGGTCTTGGCATAAAGTCCATATATAGTATCACTCATTTTAAAATATCTACAGACATGTGTTTTTAGAATTGATCAAATTGTATCATAAAAATGTGTTAATCGCAATTACATATACAATATTATAAAAGTTTTCCAAAAACGGCAAATGTTTAGTATTCGAATTGAACATTATAATATTAATTCGAGCAATTCAAAATAGTAAATTTATTTCAATTTGTTTATTTCTTTACAGTATTCTATTTGGTACCTGTTTTTGACTAAAATAATTGTTGTTGGATATTCTAAGAAACAGTAAAGACCAACCTATTTATATAGTATTAAGTTTTAAATTTAATTTCCGAAGAAAAACGCATTCCTACAAATTACACCCATAAAATACATTTTTATTTTCTTTAATTTGTTTAAATTACTAATCTATTAAATAGTGATTAGTTAATAGCTTTGCCAGGGTATCTTGTTTAGGTATATAAAATGCTCAGTGTTTAACAAAATGTTTTAACAATTTTTAATGTGATGTGGATACAAAATTGCTAACTATACATTTTGTATTTTAATATAGCACAATAATATAATCTAAGTAGATATGTTATTCATGTACATCCATTGTATTTATTACATTTGACGCCTTTATTAGGTATAAATTATAATTGTTGTAAGCATATAAATAGCAAAACACAAAAAGTATAAAATATGTTCCATTTAACGTGGAAATGTTGAATATGATATGTTTGTATTTACTTTATAATTTTTGTATATTATACAATTTAGTTAACCATTAAACAAGTATAATAGTCTTGACAATTTATAGTAATATGTAACACATACCGGCCTAACTTAAAATATATTGCGAAGTTGTATACTGAGAGGCTTTAAATGTTTACCTTACTTTCCAAGATATTATGATATTGTTTACAAAAACCGTATTCAATATCATAATATACCCGACTCGAATGAATGTTATTCAAATGTCGAACGTTTTTAGAGAGGATATTTTCATAGAAGATAGACCATATTGTTTTTGTTGCGTACGTAGTAAAACATTACTCGTGTGAATTGTGATCGTTATTTGTATACTAATATATACACATTTACAAGAAAAATATGTTTATTTGCTCTCGCTATTTATTTGTAAAAGTGTTATGTGAAATTCGATTAATCATTACTATATTAATATGGCCGCATGATAATTGATTAATTCATATTAAATACCTCGCATATTCAACTGTAAGAAGACGTTTTGAAATGGATTCTATAATAGCGGATAATACTAATCGTCATACAATGCAATATGTGTTTTACGAGTTACGAACATTGGCCACGTTAAAATATTATACTTGAGTTAAACATCGGAAGGACATGCGTTGTACCAATTGTATGCCGTTACTTCGAGTAACGTCCAATACTCGTAATGGCATATGTAACGTTACCATGTAATATGTATCGTACAGTTCGATAGATAAAAATACTGTACGCCTAATGTGTTTTCGTTACCCCGTCGGAACGCCCAGCGTTTCGCTTATCTAATCTCCGTTACCAAGGACATCGTGAAATGTCTTGTTATCCGCACGCCGGTGTAGAGTCGGTCGATCGGTCGCGGTCCACTACAAAAATCGCACGTGGCGTTTTTGCGACGGCAGGAAAAAAACCCCCCCACATTTTCTTTCCAAACGTTGCGTTCGCGCGATCTTGAAACGCGTTTCCCTTAACACGCGGACGAGGGTAGGTTACATTGTACGCGGTGGCGCGGGGTGGGGCGAATGTAGGACGCGCCGCTTTCCAATGTGCACGCTGCGTGCGTCCGTCCGTCCGTCGCCGTTACTGTCGTGCACAAATTTCGCTTTCGCCGACGGATTATTTTATATTCGATTTGGTTTTTGAGATCGCGCGGCGGCAAACCCCAAATACGTTATCGAACGGAACTCTCGGTGTAACACGAAGTAACTTCATTGCGATCGACGGACCGACCGTTCGGTGCGAAACAAAACTATAAACGTGCCGTTTTCGTTCTCCCCGTCGTCCTTCACCTACGGGGTTCGCTGAAATAACAACGATTCGCCCGCAACGTACGATGCGTGTTTGAACACCGAGAGACAAACGTATCCATAATAATAATAATAAGTACGTATAATGCAAGTCGTTATCGGACGCCGGGGTAAACGCGCACGCACGTCTAAAACCAGATACATGTTCGTTTTTACGTGTTCCGTACGCGTGTTAAAAAATGTACGCGATCGGGATGTTATCATCGTTTTTCTCAACCACCTCCTCCTCTTTCTCCTCCGCACGAGTTCGGCAGCCGACAACGTTGCCAAACCGTGCGCGCGCCGTCGCCGTCGTCACCCGAATACACTACAACACCGTTTTGATACGGTTGGCCGGAAAACGTATCCGCCACTGTATTGCCGTTTCGGCGAAATCGGAAGAAAAATCCGTGGGGGGGGGAGAGAATTATCGAAACGACATTATTAAGCGTAACCGGTGTCGGTGGAACGTTAGCACCAGAACTGCAATAACAACAACAACAACGACGACGACGACGAAACCACTTCCTGACAACACCGCGCGCATGCCCGAATCTCTGGACGGGTGCGATCGGTCGGGTCGGGTTCGACGACAAATTTGTCTGTGATGTTGCATAGTCGTTGCGCCTAACGAAAAAAAAAATCCGACGAGAAAACCTTCGCGGCGAGCGGTAACGTTATTTTTTTTTTTTTACCATACCGGGGGGCGAGGGAAAAAGAGAATGAGCGAGCGAGGTAGAGGGAGGGGGAGAGAGAAAAAAAACAGGAACGTTTTACAAAACCGTACGCGGCGCTGTAGCGACGGCTTACACACACGGTTTGTCGGTGTTCCAACGCGTCAAGGCGGGTCCTTTCCCCTACCCACGACCGCAACCTTAGGCACCACCGCGCCCGCGCTCACCCCACCCCGTGACATCGGGCGCGCTCACGCACGCACACACGTACGTACGTACGCACGCACGCACGCACGCACGCACGCACGCATCGCGTTCGTTGCCGTCGTCGTCCACACCCGCCTCACTCCAACACGTATCGCCGCGGCCTCGGCTCCTCCGTCGTGCGTGCACTCACACACCGATATACGTTTTATACGCGTTTCCCGTTCGACACCGTTCTCTCTCCCCACCGCTCTCGCGCGCGCGTGTGCGTTTGTGCGCGCAGAACTTTGTTTTTTTTTTTTTTTTTTCCCCCGACGTGGTTTTTCGACGGACCGGACCGGACGTCGCCGAAAGTCGTCGTGACGCGGCAAACCGACTGAAGAACGTATTCACCATATATTTCATTACGATCGTGTCGCGCTCGCGTCAGTGTTATGCCCGCGACCGCTGACGTCCACGGCGGCCGCCGTCCACACGGGTGTTTGTCGTCGTAGAAACATCCCTCGACGTGCCTCCCTCCCTCCCTCCTTCGTACGTACCGCGGAGACGCTTCGCGTATGATTTTAACGCCCCGTCGTACGCCGACGTATCTTCCGATCTCTTCCGCGCCGAGTTATTGCCGGACGAAAGGAAAAACGCTCGTCCCGCTCCCTCTCTCTCACACGCTCTCTCCACGCCGTTTTTCCTGACCGCCGGACGCGCGCCACCCCCTACGATACCTCCGGACCCGTCCTACCGCCCATAGTGTCGTTTCCGGAGAACGTGTTTTTGTCGAATGTCGTCGGACCGGACGGTCATTGCGCGATATAGTCGATTATATCATTATTAATAGCGTTCGGCCGTCGTCATCCACTTCTGACCGTACGCGCGCGAGCGCGCGGGCGCCATGATAACCGCTCGCGAAAAATGGTGATAACGCCGTCGTGGCCCTCGTCGTCGTCGTCGCCGTCGCCGTCGTTGCTGCTGCTACTGCTGTTGTCGGTGCGGCGGCCGCGCGGTCCAAAGTTGACACCACGACGACACGCCGTCCCGCCGAGCAGACCGACCGGAGTGCTCTCTCAGGTAAAAAACATATCCCTTCAGTCGGTCGTCGCGTCTACGCGCGTAGTACACGTTTATTTTCCGCCGCCCACATTTTATTTCTCCGAACGATCCGTCTTTTTTAGACCGCCCCCGTCCGCTATCCCTACGGCCGTCTCCTTTGAGAATACGTGAAAACCGGTCCTCCCGCTCTTTTGCATCTTTTTGTAGGCTTGGGCCCATATAAAAAATTTACCCTCGTGCGTGTACTTTAGTGTATATTAGGTAGTGTATGATGTGTCATCACACACGCACACACACACACACACACACACACCAACCATTGATATCATCTCGTGTGCTCGCCCTTTGCAAACGGGACACCGATTTGGGGGATGATGTTGACGTTGCATGGCGCGTCAACGTCCGTTTCCACTTTGGTCACTTGTTAACTGTGTAAATCCTACAATCTTGTAACAATTCAGACGTCGTTGGTGAGTTTGTATCGTGTTGAACAACAATCGGTTATGAAATCATATGTCTGTTTTCCTATATTTAAGTTTGTAGACACATAACGCACCATTTGTTGTTATTGATCGATGCTTATTTTTGTTGTATACAATTTGATTTTATTAGTCATATAAATTACTAGTTGCCTCACTAGTGTTGTCATTGTACTTACAAGATATTTTGATTTTTATCTTCAGTTACAACCATGTTTTATAATTCTCTAATATTATATATTATCATTATCTTGTCTAATCCGAAATCATAATTTCACATTTTGAAGGGATATGGTATTTTTTATATCATATAATGTGTACGGTTAAAATAAACTTTTAATTTAATTTAAGCAATAAATGTTAATAATTATGTTTTTAATATAAACACTATACTCCAAAATGAATTGTGTAAAATTATATTTTTAATGTGTAGTACTTATATTGTTACTGATGAATTAATAGTTTATTCAAAATAGAATGGTATACATACTACAATTATTTTATTCCATAGAAAGATGTTGGTATAGGTATAATATGTATAATAAAGTAATTTGTTATAATTAGTATAAATTGTATATTTTAATAAGTATCAACAAATATTATGCACTATCTATTTTAAAAATATACATAAACCAATTTTATCCTACCAACTAAATTGCCAATTATTTTATTTTAACTTAAAATTTTATTTCGTTTAAAATTTATAAAATATTTGTATGGGTCTGCCATATGTATAATAAACAAATATTGATTTAAATGTACCTAATTTTTTATTTCACTAAATCTTAGTATTCTAGTAATACTTCAGAAATGTTCACCTTATAAATCATTAGTTTTCGCCGTTTGTATCATACATTAGTAAAATTTTCAATTTTATAAAGCATTCAAGTCTTATGGAACAGTTTAAACATAGTAAAACTAACTATACATATGTAAGATATCCAATTATAATATATACCTTTATAGTTATTAAGTACATAACTAAATATGTTTTTATTGTAGTTTTCGACAATAATAACTTTAACCTCAACAATTATTATAATAGCTAACTTTTTAAATCCAAGAGGAACTATGATGATTGTATTATTAACACTCTGTAACCATCTCTTATTTATTTATTCATTCATTTGTACATCAATGTAACAAATTAATAATTTTCTTTCTTTATTCAAAATCTAAAACCATATTCTTTGAAACAAAAAAATTGTTTTAGACGACGTTAATTAAATGTTGTATAGATTTAATTTTTGATGGAAGTATGTACTTTTCAATATCTATACTTGAATTTTCATTATATTCAAAAAATGAATTGGATTTTTATAGAGTTTATTAATTAATAACTAATTTATTGTCTTATAAATGGATATTAAAAATTAAAATTAAATAATAACTATGCATTTATCTTAATCCTTAAATAATACATTTTTGTTATGTAATGGTATACATTAAAAAACTAAACTATACCAAACATAGGTCTATGCCTAATAAAATAAATTATAGTTATAATAATATTATATTAAATAAAAGTATTATTAATATGCCTCCTATAGTTTAGAAAATAATCTTCAATTAATAGTAATTTATATCTTATTACATTAAAATATAAATTATCATGTTTAACTTTTTAATATTTTTCAAATATTCTTGAAATATTTTTGTTATCTGTATAACAATTAGTTAATTTTATTAATAATATTGATAACATTACAATTATTAAGATTATTTGCTATAAACAATGTTAATTATGTAAATAAATTTGATTGTATGGTTTATGATTATATTTATGATGTTAGTTGTCATTATTATAATTTAATTAATATTTTTTTTAATACCTACCTGCAATATATTAGTTTAATATTTTACAATAAATCTTGGATTCAAATTATTAATTACCTCATTTATTTATTATCTATCTATTTCATTGAAAATATCTTTGTTCAATTTTTAAGACATCAATAACAAATACATTATTTCAGTTCTTTATTTTTCATTTCATATAAGTATTTGGCTAATCGGTGTAATTAGGTATTTTTTATATCTGGATGACTGGATATAGTTTGTGTATGTTCACATTACAACTACCTTGTATTCTATAATGTGTCTTTGTAAATTTTAAATTAAAATCTCATGGGTTTTTTTTTTGATTTCTGTATTGATTGTTTTATTTTATAATAATTGATTGTTAGTAAGTATTGGTTATTTCATTGCCCTCTTATGTGTTATTAATATTAGAATTAAACACAATTATGAATTTATATCAGATAGTAATAATATAAAATAACTTATATATATATATATAGAGAGAGAGAGACAAAATAATTGTTGTTTTATTATTATTAGAAGTTTGCAAAAAAAAAAAAAAATTATAAGAAAATCTAAGACCTGTGTTTAATAGTCATGATTATTTAAAATATTATTTATTGCATTTATATATATGAAGGTTTTTGTTTAGGTAAAATCATATAGGAGATGTCTAGACAAGTATATTAATGACATGTTTTATTTTTGATATAAATGTAATATGTGTGTATGTTGAGATTACAACAACACAACAATAATTGCATTGTACAAATTATAGGGGTACAGGTACATTATATGTATTATGAATATTGTGTATCTAAAAAAAAAAATCTTTCCCCATGATTTGTTGAATTATAATTGAAATATCGAAAATATTTATGAATGGTTCAATTAATTTGATTTTGGTTAAAATGAATTTTATATACGAAACAATAAGTAACCAAGTTATATTGTTACAGCTAATAACTGTGTTGTATGGTTATGTAGGAAAATGTAATACCTGCGATTTCAGTTTGATTTTCGTGTTTTGGACTGATGTTAATTTCCGTACAAAACTGTTTAGAAACAACATAGTTCGTTCTTACAGTGATTCCAATCTGTAATATTCTTTTTGTAATATAACCGCAGTACTAAATATATGTTTATATTACTAGCTCTCATTTTTTTGTATTGGAAACATATAAAATATTCGTTTAGATGTAATTCAATACAAATGGAATTTATTCATTTATAACTTTATATATCCAGTTATAAGTATCAGGGTAATGCACAGAAAACAATTGTATGCGATTACATAACAAATGACCTTCGTAGACAGGTGTTGTATACTATCTACGTAAAAACCTTAGTTAGGAAAAAGGCCACTTTAAAACAAAAGATCTAATCAATTATTATTATTGTTGTTTATTATGTTTATGTTGTATAAAATACACTCAAAATCCATGTTGTTTCAGCATTTGTCGATACGTGTGTAGGTGTTACAATATTACTACATTTATTATCTAGAATGGGTTTATGTTTTAAAAATTGGAGTAAAAAATATTTTCAATTGATTTACACATGTTTTTGAACCATCTCTTATTTTTTAATATTTTCGTTGTAAATATTATGTATTTATAATTTATAACATACTTCGCGAGAATAAATATTAACTCACATATTAATATCATTACCTCCCAACTATCTATGATCTATTTAGTTGTTGTTTGTTTTGTTATACATAGTGTTACATAGCGATTAATACAAATTTAAAAATGCTTAACAATATGTATTTTAAAATTAAAGAAATACTTAAATTTTAAAATTGGTCCTAGCTTATCATTAAATATCTGCGCATTAAAGTTTCTACAGTTGCGTACAATAATAGTGTTTGTCCAATTTACTCGTTTGCCGACAAATTACAAATTAACATTTATTTTAATATACCTAATCATAACCTTTTTTTTTATTAAAAAAAATTGAAAACTGTTTATTTTTGTATTTATTTGTTATTAGATATCATTTTTTTAAAATGTAATTTATACAAATGATCTAAACAGGAGAAAATAATTCGATTACCTTAATTTAATTTTATAAAATAATCACAAGTTTATACTGATGTATTTATAGCTATATTTTTTGTTTTTTTTTTTTTAAGTATGTTATTAGGTTGAGTTTTTCGTTTTCTGTTGTTTATTTTTATTGCATGCGAAAGCTACAACGGCAATGGATATAATAATTGACTAGTAAGAAACCATGTTAAAAAACTTACAACTTGAAAACAAATTTATTCTTTGTATAAAAAAAGTTTTTGTACTTTTACTAGTCATAACAATGGGAATTTCAACACGCAATTTTATTTGTTAGTATTACATTTAATTCTTATTAGTATTCGCAAAATTCAAGTTATTAAATTAAATTAAACTTTAAAAACAATTTTATCATATCTGTTGTAAATTCAAAAGAGTCTGCCGCACGTGGCCATGCCAATATTTGTTATCTTAGTTTAAACTGACATAACAAAATTCCAAAACGGTTGGTTATAAGCGAATATTACTGTATATCGACTTATTATAAAAATGCAAGAGGATAACAATTCTGCGACTTTATACCGTATACAAAACATTTTTCAATTTAACATTTTAATTATTACAGGCTATAATATAGAAAGACTAGGTGTACGTCACCCGGTCTCTCGTTGCCCAGGCTTAGGCAGGTTAGGTTAAATCCATGATGATAAATCGTATTCGAAAAACCGATTCTCCTAAACACTGATTATTTTCGTGATTTCCTCTTGAAATATTGTGAAATTTCTTTTGATAAACGTCTACCGTACAGTGTTCAATTGAACACCTTAGTGCATGTAGTCGTTTTGATTAAAAATACGATACGAAAATTAATAAAAACCATGGAGGATCGTAGAAAATGTTCCGTTTAAATTTCATTAAATAGTTCAATAGTTCATCGCGCTCCAATAGTACAAACTATTACAAAATATTAACTATGGTACAAACTATTTCGTTTTACGGGTAGTGATTTTTTTTCTATGGCGCGTTCAATAAGCCGTTACAAATAACGAATGTCAATGTAACCACTTCGTTTTTTCTAGAAATCCTGTTAAATGGAAATTCGAAAATGGTTAAAACTTCCAAATAAACACATCTGATTGTTTAGTAGTTACATTAAAAACATCTGTCGATCGACGATAACAAAAATACTATTACATCAACAAATATTTAACTGTTAATAATATTTTTACGAATAATACAACCAAAACGTTCGCCGCAACTGCGTTTTGGTTTTAAGGAACAATAAATAAATACTTTAGGCGATTGTTGATCTTTTGATCGATATTCCCACTAAATTAGAATTAATCGGCGTACGTATCTGTACCTATGAGAATCGGTTTTGAAAAACGATCGCTTGCGGATTTAACAAGTAAGCAAAGGTGGTCGTTTGAGTAGCGTGCAAAATATAATGATCATCAAATGATGTATTATAACGATGTTTATAGTATAAATTTCTTATAGTACTATTAAAGTTATTTGTAATGCCATTTGTCGTGCACACGTTTGATATAATTCAGAGTATAGACACATTGACTAAAACATCAAGTGTCTTATAATTTTGTTTCATTTTTATTGTTAAAAATAATAAAAATACCTATCACTATTTATATTATATTATAATTAGCGAACAGTAAAACAAATTTAGTTTAAAGTAAAAAAGCTAAAATCCTTAAGAGGTAATTCGGCGAGTTGCGTCCGGTGGGAAGGTGATGGGGCTATCTAAATTAACCTTTTGTCTAGATTTTTGTATTTAAACCATTTGGTCCTTATCGAGCTCTTTTCAAAAGTTTAAAATATCTAAAAATGTCATCCACGTTAGTTCATTATCGAAAAAATTGAGGGTTGTTTTCATACATCTCCGCTGGAGAATACCATAAGTCATATGAACATATTGCGCTTCTTGTGAACTGTGTATGTGTGTGTGAATCATATACAAATGTAGGTCACGTGTAAAAACACGTGATTCACGTTTGTGGGTGCCGTGCGTCGACGCGGCGGGTTACATTATATAGTTATTATTCGAAATTATGTGTTATATACGTTTTCAATGTCCTTAGTTGTATAAACATTTTATTTTTTATTGTTTGCGGTTAAAATATGACGGGGTGATTCTGTGTACGTCTTGTTCCGTGGCTGGTCGAATGCTGGTAGTATTTGCATATTGTTCACCGATTCTTGAAATATTTATCGGTACGGTTAGGATATAAACTCGTCTTACACGTTGAAGAATTTTGATATAATTGTTTCGTATTTTTGCATAATGCTGTCATATATATATACACGAAATATTATTTCGCTGTTTTAGGTTTCTATATATTAGTATCTCCCCGTTGTGTCTGTCCATCCATTGATTCGTTGGATTCTGTTGTTACCAATAACAGTTCTAAACTATTTATTAATTAATATATTATTTAAAAAGACTACGATGTAGATGGAGGAAATTCAGTGACAACGTTTGGAAAGTTTGGAATAGTTTTGAAACGTTTTAGTTATCACAAACCGTTGTTATGTCTTACAGTATTCTGACTGATCAAAAGGTCATTTATTTATAAATTAAATAAAAAATACGTAAAGAAACCGAGAATTTAGCACACACGGAGAGTGGACTTTCCTAATTTGTTTATAGTTTTACCGCTGTCCCTTATATACGAAGATAACTCTTCGCTGGAAATTGTTATTAATAAATATATATATATATATTCTTTATTTAACAAACTACATATTTTATGTAACTAAAACTATTTCGGCATTATTCGTGCACTAATTTTTATTAAGCGTCGGCCAATATTATTGACTTTAACGTGGTATCATATTTATGTTATTTACTTAATAGTTTATCCGCAAAAACGACGTAATTGATATAGAAATATATATCACAAAACATATAGTGAACATTTATCGCATGTTTCTTGAACATATTGAAGAGTCGCGTGCAAATGATAATCTTCGAACTAATATTCGTTTTTAATGCTTGGTTCGTCTTTTGACTTAGATAATATATTATATCATATTATATAAAATAATTCGCATAACGAACTTCCCGTTTGTCGGCGTTTGGAATAGTAATAAATAATAATATTACAGACCCTCTCTTCTCGTCAAAATGTTACCATTTCATCGATTTCGTGTAAATAATTATATTTGATCAAAACCCTATTCTCGTATCGGATGAAAAAAAACGACATTGACCTCACCTATACAAAACCGCTCTGCGATGTACTCGAATCCTTATAGCGGGACTTACGGTTTTCAGTTTTGCGCTTATACATTAATTTTAAAGGCTTTAAATCAAAATAAAATATTGTAATTTTCAAATAATAAACATTATCAACATTCAGTACTGCTCAATTATTTTAAACCCTGCTTCATATAGAACTGGTTTTCTTTACGTCCGACGTTTTAGTGCGATTCGAAGAGTCAAATATCATTAGAGAATATTGCCAACAACGGGTTTTCAATTTATATGTGTCTACAAGTTTTAAAAAGGTCCCACGGCGGTTTCATAGTACAAATCGTGTTTCGACTTGCCTGAATTCATATTAAAAATTATTGTTTTTAAAAACGTTGGCAAATTGATATTTGCTCTTCGTCCTCTAAGACGCTTTTGTGTACCACTGTACGTACTCAGTTCGTGTATTCAATCCCAACACGTTTTTATACGTATAAAAAATATTTGAAACGTTTGTTTTTAATTTATTTATTTCGTTTTTTTTTTTTTTTTGATTAGCCGTTAAACAAATTCTTTTATTTCAATTTATATCATTATAAGTAATCATGTAAACATATTTTTTATATTTCAGATAACGTATACGTTATTGCGTTACGTGCGACTCGATAAAGAGTTGATATGTTGGGAAGCAGTCTGCACCATTACAGGAATATGTCATTTCCTCATGGTGGTAAGTACATCGTTGTGTTGTATAATATTTGAAATGTAAAACTTTTTGATATTTATTATATTAAGAATAACTGAAAAACTAATAATGTAGAATCGTATACGTTAATTTCACCGGTATTAGGGGTTTCATAGATTTTTTTTATTTTTGATAAAGTCAATCAAGAAGAAAAGTTAAGACTCCCTTTATTCCCGTTTATGTATATAGAATTAAACATAATATAATTTATTGAATTCAATAGAATTCAACGGGAGCTCGAATTTGATTATCAAGACAAACAAAAATGTTTTTATTTGCAACATTATATATTTTATATATACAATATTTAAAACTGCGCGTTGTATACTCGTTTCTAATCGGTATGGTTTATATATATAATACACACACGTGTATATTTGTAAAAATTAGCCTGTTAGCTACACTGGGGTTGTGTAAGTCATTGTCCAAGGTTGAATCACGGTAGTTACGATTGGGTGCCTATTAATAGTTGGCGAATACAGCCCGCGTGCTGATATCCACGGTGCCTGCCGTATAGTAACAGTAGGCGACAGTAGTATCGCTGCGTACAAATAAAAATAAAAATAATTTTCTTTAAAAATCTCATCTTTGTATAATTCGTTTAATTAGATTTCGTCTGTGTCTTATTATCAGTGCGCTAACTGTCATAACTCGTTTGATAATATTAATCGGTTTGTGTGCGCATGTCGTCCTCGTCGTCGAATATAATGCATCTGCTATATGTATTATACAGATGATTAGATGAAAACCGAGATGATAATATTTTCCCAATAATGACAATAATACTATGTACATTTTTACGTCTACCTCGCATCTCAATAGGAATACGAAATCATATTGAACAATTTTATTTTTAAAACTTGTAAATAAATCAAAAAACAAACAAGTAACTGCGTGTCAGTAGCATATTTTTAGGGGGTGGTGAAGATTAGATAGTTCACTGGATACCATCAACTGGTTCGAATTTACGTTTTAAAATTGTTTAATTTTGGTTAAAAATTAGTAATTGGGTATTTACCAATAAGCTATATGCACCAGCAACTTGTAAATTAAACTAGTTATTTTTTTGTATATTAATATAAATCAATACACAAATTAATAATACATTATATATATTATTAAATATATCCTAAGAACTTTTCTCAACTGCATATATTTTTCAATTATATCAATTTTCAACTAGCAAATAGTTTTTCCAACAACATAAGTAAATTTAACATTTACTTTAAAATAAGGTCTGTATGAGTAAATAAGTAATTATTTTTTATAATCGTTTGAATATGACATGTCAAATATTTTACATAAGTCACAACTTCCCATAAAACAAACCTCAATGTTTCATGAAATTATTCGAAGTACATATTTTTACTGATCATACATAATAAAATTCATGTAATGATTATTGATATAGTCTTAATTTTTATTGTTATTTTAATCTGAAAATAATCAACTCATAGTATTAGAAAAATAGTTGTTATTAGATATAAATTATAATTCATTTTTAATTTATATAATATACACAATGATTACATATGATTTACAAAATATTTGGTTCTTAAATAGTTTAATAATAATTGATAATTTATCTAAATAATTATGTATCTAATATATTAATCAAAATATTTTTGAAAAATATTATTCTTTCTCAACATTTTATCTAAACAAAACAGTGATTTCATTTTATATACTGTTTGGTATCATGGTCACTGAATAATTTTATTGTAAACTTATTATATATTTTATATATTTCAATTGAGTTTTTATAATTTTTTTTAATCTTTAAGTAAAAACAAAAAAAAAATTTTTGTTTTAGGTTCTGTGATACATAATAATAATATGCCTCCAACCGTTAGTAAAAAAAGTGGTGGTGGCCGACTGAATGCCGTAGTGAACAAACTCCATTTAGCAAAACAATGTTCAACAGATAGTTCTTTTCCAGAAATGGTTTCTGAACAAAACCGTATGTCAATGATACAAAATCTATTGAATCCTGCGCCATCAGAAAAGAAAAACTTACGTGCTCCTCCAGCTTTGTTTCCCCTAACATCTGAAGTTACAATCCAACGCTATCCTGTTGTTCATCCAATACATGAGAGGCCACTAGATGTTTTCCAAAGACTTAAACGTCTTGGAACAGACATTGAAATGGAAGAAATTAGAAGTGAAACAACATTAAGCCTTATACCTGCTTCATCTCCATCTCAGAGTGCTTCTATTTCATGCATTCCAACAAACAATTTCAAAACTAACCCTCCAGCTACCAGTCTTATAATTCTACCACAAACCAATGTGTTCAATAATAGAAAAATACCAGAGCCGTCTGTTGTTCTTGAATTAAAATTAACACCGAAAGAAAAAGCTCAAAACATTTTTTTTAATAGCAAATCAGACTTGAAAAGTTATGTATTTTCAATTGATCAATCTCAAATTCGTATAACAACTAATGGTAATAAACTATACTCGTGTAATGTTTGTTCAGGTATATATCAAAGAAGAGGTGCTCTAAAGAAACATTATTTAAAAGCACATATTAATTATCATTATTTAACATCCCGTGATTTGCAAATCGCAGGTTTTAAGGGTGATAGACTTGAAAAAATGATAGATAAGTGGAAGCATGCAAAAGATCAGATTGGTTACTATCACTGTCACAAGTGTTGTTTATCATATACAACAGCTTTAGAATTACATAATCATGTGATGAGTCATCCTACTGCTTTACAATCTCATGCTGTGAAAAAAATACTTGAAATTGTTACCAAAGTTTGTGAATTATGTTTATATTGTGATAAAAAAATTGAAAATGAAGAAGATCGTAAAAGCCATTTATCCAAGGTACATCCTCCTAAAAGACGAAATCATGGGTGCCCATATTGCCAAATAAACTTTGTTGATTTGTACACTTTACAAAAACATATGTGTACTGCTCATAAGGAACTATATTTTGGATGTGCAGAATGTAAAGAACGATTTACTTCCAAAGAGTTAGCTAAAAATCATAAAACCATGTGTTTGAATAATTTATGTATAAAATTAGAATCTGACAACAGTGTAAGAAATGAGATATTGATAGAAGAACCTCCTAAAGTTGAAATTATAGAATTAAAAGTGGGCGAACCGAATAAAGTTGATACTAAATATGAATTGCTTACTGAAGAGCCAATAAAAGAAGAATCTAAGAAAAAAGATGATTTGCCAAAAGAAGAAATAAAAAAAGTCGAGGAATCCAAAAACTATCCATTTTACTGTCCAGACTGTAAAAAAGTATTTACTCAACAGCCAAATTTGGCACGACATATGAGTTTAAGTCATGGCAAAAAATTAGAATATAAAAAATCGAAAAAATTACTACAGACTACTAATAAGGTAGTTTTGCCTAAAAAATATATGAAAACTCAAGAAAAGGAATTAAAAGACGAAATTCAAGATTTATCAGCAAAAGGAACTCAATATGTTTTTCTAAATAATAAAAATGAGTTGGTTACCAAACAAGGTACTTCATTTGATATCTCATATATGAATCTTGAGACTCAAAACCGAATCAGACGTATGTTACCTTCCTTGAATCCCAATTCATCACCAATCGAGGACGATATGAGTTCGTTAGAAGTTGATGCAGCTTCATCATACGGTTTTCCAAGTTCTCACGGTAAGTGAAAAAAATAATTAATTCATTTAAATATATTTTTAATTATTGTTTTATTATAAGTAGATGCTGAAAGAAAAAACCTTGAAGGATTCAGTGGTGAATGGTTATATCCCCGTAGTTATATTTGTTCAGCGTGTCCTGCAACGTCTTCTAATATTTGGGATATTTTCTATCATAAGTGGAATGTACATCCCAATGTTCTTTGTCATCATTATGATATACCATTAGATCAACTTCCATCTCAAAAATGGGTAAATTCATTATATTAAACTTTAATTCATTAAGTAGTTATTATAATTATTAATGTTGTATTTGTGTAGCGACCCGAAAGAAACTTAAATCGAGTTGGCTTATTGTCTGAATGTGATGAACTACAAATTGAGTTACCACAATGTACCAAATGTGGTAAATTGGAAAATGACATTGCTCAGCTCCATAGACATATATTAGATTGTGGTGGTGATACAGAGTGGCTTAAAACAATGATTCATACAACTAAATCGCCCAATAACAAAAAATCTAGGTAAGTTATATATTTGTATATTATATGTTCTTTAATATTCTAATATGATATATTATGTAAAAGAAAAAATTGGCGGCCCTTTAATTTTCGAAGACGTAAAAATGGTGGTAGAGCTAGACATGGTCTTAAACGAACTCCACCTACACCACCTTTACCAGTTGTTAAAACTAAACCTGGTGATGGTAAGTACTACTCAATATTACTTTATGTCTAGATATATTAACCATCAAATTATTGATGAATTAATGTATGAAGAATAATGTGATTACAAAGAAAAAGTATATAATATATTATGTTACAAAAATAAAAGTAACAGCAATAATATAAATATAAGATATATGGTGGTAGATAATATTTGTACAAATGGAGATAAGACATGCAGTGAACAATTATTGTATTATATTATATTTTATTTTATTTTTTCATAGCTGAAAGTGTGAGTCGGATGATTGCTGATCTACCTCCCAAAAGAGTTACAAGACGATTAGTGTTTGAGGCACCAAATGGGAATAATCAAGCAACAATAAATAGCGTAAGTATAACATAACCTACAAAATAATAACTCTCCTATACAAATATTGGTCACTAAAATTTACTTGTTTTTGTGAGATTTTTAAAATCCATTTACTCTTAAATATTTACAATGGTTAAATAAAAATAATTTATAATTTATACTTAAAAATTTACACGCTGCTCTGAAACAAAAAGAAGTCTTTGTGCTCAAAGGTATATTTAGACATTGAAAACATTGATTTAAAAACATTAATTTATAAACTTATGTTTTTAATTATTTTAGGTTCCTATTGACATGAGCAGCCGTAATCCAACTGTTTCAAGTTCAACTACATTTAGTAAAAAGATTAAAAAAACATTGCCTCCAGTTATATCTGAATCTGCCATGCTTATTTCTGAAGCACCAGATTTCTTACGTAGTCTCAACATAATGCGTGCCCCACTTAAGCCAGTTGAACAAGCACTTCCGTGTACTAAGACTGAAACTGAAGAAATAATTGCTGCTATGAAAGAAACTTTAATGGCTTCTCCTGCGCCTATCCCAATTATATTACCTAAGAAACGCAAAAGACCAATGTTTGATCTTAAGCAATTGGCTGAAAAAATTGCCAAGCATGACCATAATGAGATTCTTGATCCAAAAATTAAAAACATAAATGACAATGCAGAAGAGAAGGTTCTCATTCCTGTGACAGTAAAAAAAAAAGGAAAAAACCTAATGAATGAAGTAGAAGTTGGCCTAATTAAACAAAATAGATTGCGTAGAAAGCGAGCAATTCCTTCAAAAATACCTGAAAAAGTTCCAGTTCCATCAAAAAAAGCTAAGATTGAAATTCGAGAAAAAAACTTGAAAAATATAGTAGATTCGACTACAGTAATGAAATCTAAGAACCAGACCAAAACAAAGAAAAAAACTAAAGTCTCCAAAAATAAAACTATTGATGAAAACTTCAAATCTAAAATACAAACGCGGAATAGAAAGAAGAATTTCATTGAAGAGTCTTTATCCACTGAGATATCTTCAGTAAAAGAGGATAAATCAATTAATAATAATGAATCATCTACTAATTTTGTTGACTTTGAATCTAGTCAAGAAACCTCTTCATCAGAAGTTCCTCCAAAAAAAATAATTAAAGTAAATCCTTTTAAACCTAAAGCTAAACACAGGAGAAGACCGGGTGTGTTTTTTGGGTCAAGAAAACGAAAACGTAATTGGAAGACTGAAAATAAAAATCAACAGCCTACATTAAGTGAAATCAATGATATACCATTATCTAAAATAATACCAAAGTTAGAGTTTCCCAATTCAAATGTATTAATTTCAGAACAAATTGAAAAAGTACAAAACTATGATGAGGACTTACAAGATAATACTACAACTGAAGAAACAGTACAAAAAGCACCATCTCAAGAATCGCAACAATATGCTCAAAATGAACTCTTAGAAGTGATAATTAAAGAAGAAAATGAAGTAACTGCTCCAATTAGTGTCGATACTACAGAACTTTTAGAACCAGAAGAAGCAGCAGAACCACGTTGGCATACGCAGACCGATACTTTTTATGACTTGCCTTCAACTGTTAGTCTGGGATCAATATTGAGCTCAGTTAATCAGGCTAGTTAATTTTATTAAAAATATATATATTTTGTATAAATGTACTAATGTTACTATTTAAATAGATATTGGAAGGACCTGACTGTAATACAACAAGTTCAGATGTAAATGATTATTCATGGACAGAACTACAACATGCAATGGGGGCTACTGATGAAGAAATGGCTATTTTACATAATTTTGGTACAAATTCATCACAAGATAGCCAAAATGTTACTAATGAAAATTTTTTGAACTTACTAGATTTAGATACAAATTCCAATCAAGTAAATTAATTTGTACCATACATTTTATTCAAGTTCAATCAAATAATAAGTACAACTAATTATTATTGTAGGATACTCAAGTCAATAGCGAATTGAATTTTAAATGCAGGGTGTGTGATCAATCTTATAAAGGCATTGCAGCCTTTCGTATACACTCACTTGATGTTCATGGTATTGAAAATCCAGAATTAGGTACGTTATTAAAAAAAATAATAATCTATTATTACTTATATTAATTTGTTATAATAAAATTGTAATATAATATTGATGTCTAAATTGTCTGAATGTTCTATTAAATATTTGAGATTATAATGATTATAGTTTATTAGTTACTAATCATTAATTATTATCAAAACATATAATAATTAAAATTATTCGGAAAAAATAGGCCATGTTTATAATTAACTTAAGAAGGAATTGTTTATGTATGATTTACATATAAATTTATACCTTTTGTTTTATTTAGAAGTAATTAAATTTTATGCTTGGGGGAAAAAAAATGATAATTATTTCTTATAAATTAGTAAACTTCTAAAAACTTAAATTGTTCACAACTGGAAAACATTAACATAATAAATTAATGTAATATAATATATTATATATTTATACATCTTATGTTTATAATGTAATTTTATAGTTATATCCAATTTCATTAAGCCCTACATTCAGGAAAAATTTAATTTAATTTTCATTTACAAACTTTTTTACAAAATATTATATGTTTTTGATCATGTCTTTATTTGGATGAGAAAAAGTAGTAAGTTAATGTATAAAATATGAACTTAATATTTCCAATAGTTAAAATTAATTGTATTACTTATTGTTTAAAATTTTAACATAAATGAAATCATTTTAATCGCCGTAGAGCATATTGCTATAAAATTTAGTGCACAGAGGAGAAAATTTGAATGAATTCCTATTTGTAAAATAAAACTGAAATTAGTGTAGACATTTTTTTTCATGACTTTTCTCAATTTTAATTTTTAAATATATAAATTATCATTAACAAATGACCTAAAATTCGTTTGAATAAAATTAATGTTAGTATATGTAAGTTATTTAACACAATTCTAAAGACCTACGATACGTAGTCTAAATTTCATGACATTTTATACATATATATTTTTTATTAGTGACAACAATATAAAAAAAAAATTAGTTAAATTTTATTTGTCATTTAGGAAATTAACTATACTCATTTTACTTTACGGCGGTTAAATAAAGTACCTATTTAACTAACTAGTATTTTACTAAGAAATATTTGATTATTGGAAGGATTAAGAATTTATTGGTTTTTTTATATAATGATCACTAGGGTAAAACCTAGTTTGTCAATAATTTAGAAAAATTGAGAAAATTGTCATCACGTATGGAAACATGTAGTATATTTGTAACTTTCATTTTTCACGCTGACAAACTAAGTTTTTGTTGTAGTCATCATAATATAAACTAGCATTTAATGTGTATTTTTTAAAATATATATTTATTTTTATAGTTAATGTTATTAAATCTGAATACATGCTCGTATGTTGGGTTTGCAAGCTTGTAATGGAAGGCGGACCAGAAGAACTCGACGAGCACATGGCAAGAGACCACGAATTCGATGATGCTCTAAACAGGTATATTTTGTCATCTCGTGTATTGTTATGATTTGATCAGTGTATGCAATTTGTGTAATGATTCTAATTAATTTAAATTTTAGTGAAAATGGAGGAAAGGAGTTGAAAAATAAAATGGTTAACAAGTTGGGTGAAATTTTGGATCAAGCCTTAAAAAATCTCATTTCTTCCACACAAAAACCGTAATGATATATCAATTGAATGAAAAGTGATTAAAACGATTTTTTAAATTATATAATAATTTATTTTAGGAGTGCTAGCAAAATATGGAGTGGTGGTGCAATAACTTTATTAGGCAAATTATGTGCCTTACGCAACAATGAAAAAAGCACAATTGTTTCAAGTAGCATTGCTAATTCTGCTCTTGCTAAAGACTTGCGCAAAGTCATTGGACGTAATAGGAATGGGTCCAGTACAAAAACTCAACCCAAAAAATCACAGTCTGCTCATGCTCTTCGACAAAACGCACGTTTGGCAGCATTGTCTGAGGCCGCCCAACGACTAACACCCATGTTAGATCCAGATGATTTATCCACCATTTACAAGTGTCCTATTTGTAACATTGGGTAAGATATATAAAGCCAATCGAAAATTAAATGTAATCCCCAATCTAATCAGACTTTGATCATTGTAGATTTGAAACTACGAGTACAAGAAATAAGCACATCAGTCGAGCCCATAATAGTCCTAAGAAATCTAACCGTATTGTGACAGCTGTTCAGTGTAAGTGTTATTGGTGGGGATTATTCTTTTTAAAACTATATTACCAGGCGTGTGGTATAGGCAATTTCACTACATCTATACATATTTGTATTTTTGAGATATTGTTGAATTGATGTTTACTTAAAAATTAATATTGTAATACAGCTTATACTTAATAGATATTTACTACACATTAGAATTACTTAAACGTTATATTGTTTTTCTTTTTAATGATTAAAAAAATGTACTTCACAGCCTGTTCGGCTCAACAGGCTACGCCAGAAGAAGTGCCCAATACCCCAACCAATGTGCGTCCAATGTTTTCACTCGGTGCAATGAATCGCAAGGGACTAAAGAAATTTAACAGCACCTGCAGTGAAGAAGTGCGAGCTCGTGCCAAACAGGCTTTACGTGATCTAGAAATTAAATCACGGTTGAAACATTACACATTTTCTGGTGATCAACCCTCACCCAATTGATATTTTATCGTTCATTACTGCCCTACTTGTTGTTCACCTTGTATAATAATAATTCCATATGGGATTGCCAAAATGTGTTCAAATTCACCCGTAAATTGTTGATTTCGTTTATTGTCAAATTCAACTATTGTTGAAATTATATATTTGTAAATAATTTCAAACAAATGATACTATTTGTATAATAAATAAATGTTCATATTTCAGATTCCTTATAAAGACATTTTTATTATTATTATTAAACCTTTTTTTTACCTACATGTTTATCAATTTCTAGGCAATTTAGACTGACTAGTGAAGTTTTTTTTAATATGTATATGTAATTACATTTTGTAACCAAATGAAAAATGTTCTAATGAACCTACAAAACTATTTCAACTATATCAATTTTTTTTTTTTTTAATTGATTTGAATTTTTTGTTTCTTTAATTTTCCAAACATTAACTTATTATTTATTATATTTTTAGTAAAAAAAATGTATTATACTTAAACTTTTGACTACAATTTGTGTAACTGATGTGCCTTTGTATTGTAAATTAATAATATTAATCGTTTTGTTTACACATTTGGTTGTAACATATCATTTTGCAAAGTCGTCACTGTTACTTGTTGACAAAGATAGAAATGACATTTTTGTCCATCGCCTTCCACTACGGCTTTTGTATTTTAGCATAATATTTATGATGTATTATTGGGTAACTAAGTTATGTATAACTATAATTTTATAATAATAATTAGTTAACAAGATTACTAAGAAAATAAATTTAAAAAATTGTTATTGTCTAGACAAATATTAATAATAATAAAAAATTTGGAAAAACAAGTGTTTGTACTAGATTTGAAATATATTATGTAAAAATTGTTCAACTGTATTTTATTTATTATTAATACATTAATAATATTAATATTAAAAAAACAATAATATTAATACATTCACACAATGCTCATAATCCATTTATTCATTTTAAATATTCGAAAGTTATTAAATAGATCACAGATATAATGTATGTTGTGTGTGTATATATATATATATATATATATACAAATATAATAATTATAACTAATTACGATTTAGTAGAGGAGGATTTTTGTGTAGTTTATCGATGAGACCACTGAAATTTGGAAAAATCAGTAAAATACAGGCACTGATCAAAACGTATGCCAAACGTTTGTTGAGAGTTTTATGCTGGAGCATTATGACAACTAGATATATGCCATGTCTTGTTACTTCACCGCCCATTAAATGTTTTAGTTCATCTGAATACATAAATAATTAATTCTTAATAATTGTCTTAGTAATGCTAGTAGATAGCTACTGTTAAATTACCGGAAACAGAAGACATAAGTGCACATTTAGCAGCCACAAGTGTTCTAAGCTGTACTTCTGCATCTCGAAATTGTACTTCTGTAGCACGTATGCCATCTGGCCACAGTGAATTTCTAAAAACAGGAAAATCATTTTAATGAGTACTAGTATCTGGTTTTATAAATTGTACCAAGACATTACTTGATCGCAGCGATCAACAGCGACACCCTATATGGATCAGTTACTGTTGCTACATACTCTTTGAATCTTCTGTTAATAACGTGACCAAATGACGCCCTAATAATATGTTGTAGTAACATGACAAATCGTTTACGAAGCCATTGTTGCTGTTCGTCGACTTCAAACACTTCGGTTAATAACAGTAATACTGCATGCATGGGCATATTGTCATCGTCCTGCTGATGGAGTTTAAAATAAATTAATTGGAAAAACATCTTATGTACATGGATGTGTATTACTTACTTCATCCACTAACATTCTGTTTGTGGGTTTGGACGGACCGAGTACTTTGCTAATATTGTCCATTACGCCATCAACAGTACTAAATATATTGTCAGGAACTGTTTTCACAACATTTCCTACAACTTTCAAGGGATTTAATAATAGATTGTCAACGGTCTTGACAAGATGACCAGACAACAATGCTTTCTTGTCTTCAGGTCTTTGTTCGAGAAATTGTTCTACCATTGTTTGAATCCCCGGATAATTAGCTACGGTTGAAGATTTCAACAAGTTGTGTATAAACTGATTGAGCATCATCATACGTTTCTCTAAAACCCTTCTATCGGCGTTGTGAAATGTTTTTTTAGCCGGAAATGATAATTTACCTAACTCTGGGTACTAAAAAAGAAAATATCTTTTTATTCCTCAAAAATATTGAATACTTTTTTACATTGATTATAACCTTACCCTATCTTTAACTCTTTGGTAGAGATCATAAAAATCAGAATATCTCTTATAAACATGCCAGTTCTCTTCTTTACCACACATGTAAACTCTAGTTATGGATACGGCATAAACACCAAATGTCTTGCCACCCTCATGTACAAGTCCTAAAAAATAATTATGTTCATTATAACAGAATATATATGTATATATGTGTATATACCAACCGGTTTCAATAATGTCTGCTGACAGTATTGACTTATCTTCTTCTGGTTGACTAGGACTTACAGCTTTACTACCAGAGAGAAAATCACTTACTTTATCTAGAAAAAAAATAAATAACAAGATAGAAGAGAACACAGTCATTTGACTTACCTCCAGTTCCTTTAAAAAGTTGTTGTACAGCATCTATTGGTGTTAGGAATTCAGAAGTAGTCGATTCCGGTTCATAAACATCTTCCGAACTCAATGATTTCATTTCCAAATCTGTTATTAATCTTGAACAAGACTCGTGCTTACCGAACCCTGATATAATTCCTTTATCAGGCTAATCAAACACATTAATTTAGCCTGTTATTTATGTTCACTCAAATAACTTATTATTATATACCTGTATATATATGTAATGACAATATAATATTGATTAAAAAATACAAATATGAACTCAAAACAAATGTTAGTTATAAACTGTTTATATCTTATTTATATAGAAAAAAAATTGATTAATCAATATAATTTGTATGAGTCATTCATATACCTTCAATAATGCATTGTATAATGCGTTTTGAACTTCATCAAACCATGTTTCATCTACTAGATCACTATGAATTTTCTTTACCAATGATTTCACCACTTCATCTCCGAGTTCATTATGAATATCGGGCTAATTAATGAATACATTTTTAGTACTTCTTAGTGAGTTTGAAAGATATAAAATAAATTTTACTTTTTGACTAATGTACAAAGTGTACAATTTTTTGGCTTCGTCTCTGATATGATCCACTGTTGCTAGATCAGATGATGAATAGTGACTAGGATCTCCACTGACATTTTTCATCTGTTCATGTACAAATTGTTTCCAACCTAATTATCAAACATTTTGATCTGATTCAATGAAATATCTCAATTTTTATAAAAGACTCACCATCAATATTAATATAAAATAATATAAAACTATCACAATTTATTGTAGTCAAATAATCAATAAAGTATGGCAAAGCAGTTTTACTTTCTAAAATCCATTTTAAAGATAATGAATCATTTTTTGGTGAGGATGTGGAATGTTCAAATGATAATAAAAAATCTAAAAACAAATAATACAATTCAAGTTATAACTTTTTACACACACACATAATAATATATATATATATAAGCTAAAATATTTTACCTAGAGATCTATCAGATTGTTGAGGAATACTATGCACAAGTGACTTAATTAAATTTGATAAAAATATAAGACTACTCAATTGTTGTTTTGCTCTGCTTTCTGATTCACCAGAATCTCTTGAACGCTAAAACATATTTTCAGAATTTATGTTACAGGAAATGAAAACAATCTAATATTACCAACTTGACTTAAAACATACCAAATTCATAATTTCTTTATTGACTAAACTTTGAACAGCATTTAATTGTTGAGTAGATTTAGTTGACCTTAATACTGTAAGAAATGTCTCATTGGTTACAGGAGAGTCACTGCACTAATAATACAAAAAAATATATTTATAAAATATTACATTTTTCATAAAATGATTTAAAGTTATCTTTTTACCAGCCAAATAATTAATTGGTTAACATAGTCTGGATTACTGAGCATGTTTATTGTTGTTAAAAATACTTTATTTGCTAATATTTCCCGTATCAAAACGCGTATTGTCCGACACTTGAAATCATTTTCTGGGATAACATGGTATAAAAGTGCTTCAGATATATCTCGAAGCCATTCTGTAATATAGAACACATTCAGTAAAATTAATAAAAACATTATCACATAGAATATTTTTAATAGTTGTGATATAATATGCAATATACCGTTAGTTTCTGAATGCAATATGTGATCTTTCTATAGCATATCAATTAATTATTAACAAAAACAAAACATAATTATATTATTTTCAATAAATAAATAAATAAATATATATATATAAAGTTAATATAAAAAAAATATTTGAAAAGAAAATTTATTAAAATTACCAACATTTTTAGAAATAATACGAATATTTAATAATAATAATAAAAGGTAGTGAGCCACGAGTGCTATGGACTTCAGATAAAGTGACTACATCTACTTAGATAGATTTTAGAATAGTATTATTATTTTGAATTTGAAAGTAATGATAAATCACTTTATTTGAAAAACAATTTTGAGCGACACAAGTAGTTTATTAGAATATTAGAATAAAATAAATATTGTTAAAATATTATATATATCTCAACTTGTATTAAATTTAGAGCTCTTAAAAGACATACAAATTCTATTTCTAAAACAAATATTTTGAAAATTTTACCATTTTTTTTTCCAATTTTTGGATTGTTTTGAATTACATTTCAGGAACTACTGGGAAAATTTAAAAATGTGTCAAATAAAGTACCAACTAGATAAATACAATTTGCTACTGGAATGTAACATGTTAAGATCATCTAAACATTCTTTCTACACGTAAATGTGTTTACAGACAAAACAAAAAAAACATGTCATTGTAACAAACCAATACATTCTGAGCAAAACGAACAAATTTGATTTAGTTCCACTTGGATTTTTAATTATTCTATATATATATATATATATCTATTATATATCACTGATAAAATGTTAACATAAATCTAGTTTATTGCTATAAAATTATTTAATTTCATCAAAAAAGCAAAATCTACCATTATCAACTATCTATCATACCTACACTATGATCATTCTCTAAATTAACGGTAGAATGGATACTATATCATAGCCCTTTTAATCTTACTTTTTTCATAATTCTCATCCAAACATACATTTGCATGTGATGTACTTAATCGATCAAGATCCTGTTCAAGTTGAAAAAATATACTTTCAAAATCAACTTCTTCGGAATCTTTTGTAGCCACAGCTTTTAATGTTTTTCTATAAATGCGAATGTGTTTGGCCACTTCTTCTGACAAATGTGTGCATACAAATTGTAGGAAATCTACTTGTTGTAACCGTTTAGTCATAAAACTGACCATGTAACTAACAGATTTATGTATTTCATTGGGAAAATTATCATCATCACTTAACTTATCATACCTGAAACAAGTTATTTAGTTAATAATATATGTCCAACAGTTATATTAAATGTAGAAATAGTTCTTACCATGGATATATATAGTCTCTTAAAATATAGTCCATAATGTCTGACAACTGTTGATCTATATATTCAGAACCACTTAAGTCCACGTCATCATCACTTGTTTCTTTATTAGAAATCTGTTGTATTTAAATGCATTATGACGTTATAGCACACAGTCAAGAACATAATTGTTGTGTGAACTTACAGTTTCAGGGTCGAATAAGCTATATACCTCAAATTTCAATTCTTCGTTCATAAGTTTTACGTACTCGTTGGCGTGTTCATCTATGGCAATGTACGCGAAAAACATTGTACTGAAAAAAGTCGAAGAACAAGTCGATGAGCATGCATAAACAGTGAAATCGTTAGGATGGGTGTGTCCCAACAATATACCTCGAGATAAACGCGACGATTATGGAAACGACGAGTGTGGTCAGCCACAGACCAAAAGTCGTGACACACAGTAAAGAGAGCACTAAAATCCAGTAATAACAGATCATCGTCGGTTTCGTCAAATGTCGGAAGCGTGGATATTCATATTCGGTTATTTTCGCTTCGCCGATTCATAGCACGTACGACTCCTGGAAACGTATGAAACCATTCGAACTTGCGCAATACACATCAGATACGACGACGGTATTCTCAACACCGAGTGTTACGCCCCGCGGTACGAAATACGTGGAGCAACGTCCATATCGTTTTACGTTTCATTATTTCCGAACCGTTCGGATTGACAAATCGTATAGTATTTTCAAACAGATAAAACCGCACGGACGATAACACGGATAACAACGCAGCCAGACGAGCAGGGAACACGCACGGCCGTGTTATCGGGGGACACTTCATATCGGCGGCAAACAATAGTCACGGGCGCGTCGTTTTTTACAGCAACAGCGACAACGGTAATAACGTTAACAATAACAATACTAATAATAACGATAATAATCGTTCAACGTGTGCGCGTGCGCGTCGAACGTCTTCGATCAAACGCACGTATTCCGTAAATTCTACGTACGTATATCATCGGCCCGGTATCGCGACGAACGATATTATATTTATTATTGTTGTTTTATTCGTTATCACTCGTCAGTCGCGTTTCGCTATTTTTTTTTTTGTTGTTTGTTTTCCCCCTTAACAATTTCCGTACCCGCACGAACGACAAGCGACGTCACTCGGATTTGTCGTCGTCGTCGTCGTCGTCGTTCGGTCGCGCGATCGGCCCGCCAAGTCGGCGGATTTCGACGCGGAGAACATGATACCGAACGTATTAATATAGCAGGCCGCGCACGCATACCGACCGCCCGCGCGCCGTCCAGTCGTCGCGCACGCCCGTGTCGTCGTAGTCCCCGGATCCGGAATCGTGTCGAAAACCGTGTATGACGACGACGACGTTTCAATGTCAAAATAGTGTCGAATCCGAGCGCCGACCATGGGCACCGTTCTCGCGCGGTTTAAAGTGAGCGTTTGTTTCGACCGTTTATTTCGTTTTTATCACTCATCGACTGTGGCTACGTAGTTTTCGCGCGAATAACGCAAGAAAACGTCCACGTAATAGAGTCGCGCGCGGGAAAACGCGACTGGAAAAAATTAATAACGCGTTTGTGATCGCTGTTTTCTCTTTTTTTTTTTTTTTTGCGCTTGGACACTGTCCGCGTTCAAAAACTCATTTTTATTTAATACGTTTGTTGTCGAATAATAATGACTTATCGCCGATAAACATATTAACATATGATGTCATTTCCTTTGTATTGTGCAAATGAAATGAATACAAAAGTTTAAATCATTAACATTACCCATATATATAATGATAATTTGTTTTGTTTCTCGTATACTTCAAACGTTAATTTTAATTGTTATATATTTTTTAGAAAAAAAAAAATACCAAAGAAATTTTGGGATCTTTAGAAGATGTAAGTCAAACAATAGTTTGTACACTTCAATAATTAACTTGTTTAATATTTATTCAGCTAAACATATTTTTTTTTTTTTAGGAAATTATGTATATTGAAAACATGACTTCAAATACTTCACCAATAAACTACTATAAAATTATTTTCCATTCAGCTCTTCTGTATGGATTAATTTCTATTCTTTATTATTTTGGTATATTTTCTTACAAAATATTTGAGAATAACTATATTATGGCTGTTCTTGCAGCATATCCAATAATGTAAGATTTTAAATATAATTTTAGTATTTTGTGTGTAGGTACTAATATTGTGTTTTTTTCAGTGCTCTTTATTATTATAAGTTTGATGTTTGGTATTACAATAGAAAAATAGTCGCATATAAAAAAAAATTAATTCAATTACGAACTGAAAAGAAAAAAATATTAGATGAAGTAATGGAAAAAGAAACATTTAAAGTAGCTAAGGAAATTTTAGAAAAATATGCTCCTCATCAACTTCAATCCATGACTTCTCAACATTTTGTAAGTAAATTTGATCTTTATTACGCTCATATTCATTATGTCAGTTAGTGTTTTGGATTTAGATTAATCAAAAAACAATGCCATATACAAACAATAGGCCACAGTATGTTTCTTATGGTAGACCAATGAACAGAGTGCCAAATATGGGCAAACCACCTGCAATAATGTCATCAAAGTTAAGCCAAGTTAGTACCTGTACTTATTATTTTTCTAATTATCATATTAAAAAAAATATGAGAAAAATAATAAAAACCTTTATGTAAATTATTTTTAAATATTATATAGGATTAGCTCTTCCAAGACCAATACTTTCCAGAGATCGTAGTATATTTGACCGGTTAGCTGATATAGTTCTTGGTGATGGACCTCAAAATAGATATGCTTTAATATGTAGAACGTGTGGCTCTCATAATGGAATGGCTCGAAAAGAAGAATTTGATTTCTTAGGTATGATATGTTATAATATATATATTATGAATTCCCCCTTCCCTCAATATAGATTTTGTTTTAAATTAGAATTTTTAATTTTATAAATAATTGTTTTAATTTAGTTTTATTTACATTTTGTTCGAACATTTTAAATACTGTTAAATAATTATTCGCAATGAATTATTATTGATTTATTAAATATAATATTAATTGTTGTGTTATATAATGTGGTTAAAATATTTTATTTTAGCTTATAGATGTGCATATTGTTCTCAATGGAATCCATCTCTAAAGCCTAAACCTCAATTAGCAATCGGTTTTGATAATAATAGTACATTAACACCAAATGGTCTTATAACATCTACTGAAACTATTGAGGAAATCACCGATGACATATCTTTTAAAAGTGATTCTGAACATTCAGAAAATAAATATTCTGAGCAAAAAAAAAATATAACTAGTATGATTTACCATAACAGTTGGTTTTATTCTGTTTTATTATTGTGTATTACTTTTAAATTTAGATCCAAATAATTTAATTTCTGACGATTCGGGTCCAACAATTGAAGAGATAGTGGATGTGCATCCATCAAATGATCCAAATTCTAAAAACGAAAAAGTAGAAGAATCAATTGGTAATTTTAGTAAAATTTATGTAACATATATATTTAAAAACTATTATTAAATTTTTTCATTAAATTTCCATTTGTGAATGAAATTAATTTTTATATTTAATTTTTATATTTAAATTTTCCATTTATATATATATATAGTGTTTTACATGTTTTCTTATACACTTTGAGAATCAACTTGTATTATTATATAAAATCTAAAATCCCATATGTGTTTTGAGTTCACACTTTTATGGGTGCCTACTGTTCCTAATTATTTAAGAGCAATAGCAACCATAAGTAAATACGCTTAATTTCCAAATTCAATAAAACACAAATTAGTATTTTGATTTTACTTGATAATAATTATTTACTCAATGTTTTTTTTTAAATGTTTATTATTATTTACAATTTTTTATTAAGTTTTCAATATTTAGTAATTACTAATAATTGTGTATATTTTAGGTAAATCTACATCAGTGGATGAAGAATCATTATAAGTTCTACAAATCTTATCGAAAAGCGGAAAAATTCACGGGGTGTGGAATGGTGTTACAATTAACTTAATATTTATTATAATTTTTATTTTATGTTAAACTGATGAATTCACAAATAACTACATAATATGAGAATATTTATTTATTAAATGTACTCATAACTATATTCTATCTATTTAACATTTGTTCACAATTTAATAATTATACAGGGTATTGAATAATATATTTTTTATGCTGTAGATAATTTTTAATGATAGAAGTTAAAAAAATTGTATATTAGAAGTAATTTATTAATGTAATGCTTTTAAAGAAATATGTATGCTATTAATGGGTTGATGTAATATACATATATATTTTTTGTAATCATCGTTTTTCTATTATAAACTTCATATATAAAGTTTAAATAACTAATATGATATATTTATTATAAATATTGTAATTACTATTAGTAAAATAATTTCAGCTACAAATTGAAATTTCAAAGGTATGATAATCCATAAACAACAATTTTTGTGCATTATGTTTCATACATATAACTATGTATACTATATAACAATAGAATTTTGAATACTGACAGTACTATAAGTATGAGTAAAATGAAATAAAAGTGATATTTCCAAGTAAATCTAAAAATAGTCTCTAAGTAAATTACAAATTTATTTTATAATTAACTGACCGAATTTCTACTGCATTTCTTCAGATATCTCATAGTCTTACTTTGAGACTACGTCATAAGTAGTATACAGATACTAGTAACTGTAAGTATACAGATGTCATCTAATTTTTTGATTCTAACATTTGAACTGCTGTACAGATTTGTTTGGTTTATACCTTTTTTAGACTTATAGGATTACATATTCTTTGTGAATATACAATGGTGATATCTCGATTGATATTAGTTCAGTAGTTTTCATGAACCAGATAAATACATAGATGTATTTTATAATTTACACATATTGTAGGGAAAAATATGCATATATTTCTAATAACCCATTTGTACTTTTTTTACTTCAATTTAAAAATCGATTTCTTTTGAATATTATAGTACAATAGTACGAAAATATTATGTAAATTAATGTAGAAAAAATGCTAAATAAATAAAAATTTAAATTATATTTATTTATTATTTTAAAACTTAATAATGATATATGTAATAACATTTTACAATAATGTTTCTCTATATTAATTACAACAATAAAAATAAATAATACAAGATTACACGAGTAACAATATTCACTTAATTTTCACTTATTAATCTTGTTCAAACTATTGTATTAAATGAATACTTTAGCCTAATGACTGGTAGCCAAACCTTACTATCAAATTTAACCATTACATTTAAGCGGGTTTTTAGCAGTTAATTATCTAAATTGGCCCAAAACCAGGAATGCAAAGTGCTTAAAATTTTGTTCATTTAGACATCATGTCCATAATCAAAATTAAATTAACATTTTAAAATAATGTGTTATTTAAAACGAATGTTAAAATAAATAAAAAATGTATGAGATACAATGGTTGATAAAAATGTTTTGTTATGAATTTTAGACAATTGTTTAAACATATTTAGATTTGTATTTAGTTAAAATCATATGATAATAATAGGTGATTGTGGGGGTGGTGGAGGGGCTTCCATGGGTGGCGGCCCAATATCGCATTCACTAGATGGTAAAGGTGATGTAATGTTTTCGTAGGAATGTAAGTCAAATCTATAACACAAACATACTAATTGTTACAAAAATAAAAAAATAATTATTTTCATAAAACAATCAAACTAATCACTATGTTTAAATACGAAAAGTAACATCATACCTGTACGATACTAGGAAAATGACTTGTGGCATGTTTGGAAATTTAAATAAATAGATTAAATCAAATACATTCACATTATGTTTAAAATTAAAATTAAAACGTATATTTCATAATTTTCTAGAATATTTTGTTTATAATAGTTTATTCATTTCATATGATGAAATTAATAACAATTAAAAATATTTTTATTTTTAAAAGTTAATATAATTAAAGTAAAAATCAAATACACAATCAAAATTAATTTTAATGTAACAAACAAATCACATTAATTAGTAATTAATAGGATATAGAATGAAAAATGTCAAGGGAAGTAAAGAAGACAATATATGTTTATGAATGAATAATTACTGTAAACATTTCAAATTTCAACAATATTTTTGGATTACAGAAAATAAAATTACAGTTTATAATCTATTTGATAAATAAAAAAATATACATTTTCATAAATCTAACAGCATTTTTTTAACAACTATACTGTTAAATGGGAACACAGTTTGTAATTTTAAAAAATATGTTTATCTCAATGTTATTTTCAATATTTTTGAGCAATCAATTTTTTTTAAAATGTTATATATTAGTAAAGCATTCTATACTATTTTACTTATTTAATAACAATATATTATGCTTTGAAAAATAATACAAAGTAAATAGAAATTGCAACAACTAATAAACCTTAATAGTGTTTATAATTAAGTGAAACCAAATTAAATTAATCTAGAAATACTAACACATTAGAAGTAGGCGAATCAGGACATGAATCCACAGTGGTCGTGATTGGCAGTGTTGGTGTACTAGGTTTTCCAGGATCATAACCAAGGAGTTCAACAACATTTGATTTGTCTAGAGTAGGAGACACTAAAGGAGAATCGGTTGTAGGATAGGTGTTGCATGTAATAGCATTTTTTAAAACCCTTTGAGCTGTACAAGGATTTAAAGTTGGCACATTATTTTCACCCACAATTGTTGCTAATTCGTCAGCATACTTTATATTCAGGTATTCTCGACCAAAGATCTCGATTTTCTAATTATAAAACAAATTTAAACTAATTATTTATACACAGAGGAACTATTAATTGTGATTTTACTATGCAATAAATTAGTACAAACTTTTTCAGCTGATATCCTCGAGCATATTGTTTGTACATAATGATTAACGGCTGTATACAGAAATTGGTATTGTGCTTCGGATTGTACAAGGCCAGGACGAAATGATCTTACCATATGAGTAGTACGCTGAATATCCAATTCACAATCAAGACCTATATACACGAAATATATATTACTTGTCATATTCTTTAATGTCATTATTATTATTTTTTCGTTTCAACACACCTTTTCGATTTATTAGATTGATGAGAATATCAAGAACAACAAATGTTCCTGTTCTTCCGATTCCAGCACTGCAATGTACAGTCATTGGATGTGAAACATCCGAATTTGTTTCTATGTTGAATTGACGAGCATTAACTACAAACTGCAGGTCAAGAATTGAACCAGCATCTGAAGGAACTCCATGATCTGGCCATCCCTAACAATAAAATAATATAAATAGAATATACAATAATAATAAAAAACCATGAGAATTTATAGCAGTTTTACTTTTTTTTAATAAACACTAAAACCCACTGCCTGAAAGCCTGTTGAGCAATGCTTTGGGGCAGTGGGCTATTTAACTTAGTAATTACAAGCCCAACTACATACAAATACACTTTATAATTTATTATCTTAGCACTAAAAATGATAGCATAGTAGTTGAATTATTTACTAAAGTTTTCATCTTTTAATAACCTAATATATAATAATTAAGTTTATTTCTGTTTTTAGTAATTTCATTCAAGTTGGTTTTTAAATAAATATTCGTACACTATATATAATTGTTATTTTTATCATTTTCTTTGGGAAATTTTTTAAGTACATTTTCAAAATTATTTAAAACTAAGTAAAGTTTAAATTTATTGAGTAATTTACAAATTAATAGTTTTATAATTTTTAAGTGTGCATATGTATAACTATTACTTAAATCATATGGGGTTTAAATACAATGATGGTAATCTTTGGTATCTTAATATTAAACATTTTTTTTCTTATTAATAATGTCATATTTTTTACCATATAATGATACTGAAATAGTCTTCTGTGTCTGGTATTTGGAATAGAAACATCAAACATTCTCACAATCATATCTTGCTGATGAACATACTCTCCAAGATTTAAAACAATGATTTTGCCATACTCACAGGACTGACCTAAACCTGGCCAATACTTTGCACATTTTTCCTGAAAAAAAAAAAAAAATAATTAAAATTAAATAATTTATTCATAATTTAAACAATATTTATAAGAGCATACTTTAGATTTTTCAAACAATTTCGTAATCATTACAATTACACGGGAATCTTCTTGCCATACCATTTTCCAAAAGTCATTAATTGTATTATTCAAACAGCCCTGAGTGACAATATAACTACGTGCTTCTTGAATTTCAGCCGTAGAAGGCGAATCAAGCTTAAAAATTATTAATGTTATTATTATTTTTAATTTATTTAAAGAACAGTATAGATAATTACTTTGATCATATTTGCATTTATATAATCTGAACCTGGTATATTTTTATCAGAACTTTTTAGTACTATTCTAGAATGGTCATCTAAAACATGAATAAATATATATACATATATATCTTTTTTTTAATGTGATTTTATAAAAATAAAAGCTTAGTTTACATGGTAAAATGTTTCGATATCGATTCTTGGATTTATTTTCTTCTAAAAAACCAATTTCTTTTGTTGAATCTCTTTTTGTTTCCCATTGTTGTAATACATCAAATTCTTCCCAGAATCCACCAGTTCCAATAGTATAATGTAGGTATTTTTGATGCTAAATTTTAAAAATAATTAATTTAGAAAATTGACCATTTTAATATTTTATATATAAATAAAATATATTTGAGTTAATATCAATAAATTAGTTGAAGGTCGTATTAATATTATTATATTGTAGTTTTCATGGTTAATATAATACATAAATTGTATGTATAAAACCTCACATATTTTAAAACCATTTTATGATAGCTAATGAATAAATATTAAAAAAATAAAACGTCTATATTTTGTTATACAAAATAACTTTAATACTATTAATTTTAAAGTTTAATAAATACATTGATAATTTTTCAATGGTTAACAAACACAAATGTAATATATAATAAGTTAATATATTTTTTTTAAGATATTTCTTCTCTAAAATAATTTATTAGTTATTTATAAATGATTCAGGTATATAAGATGTAAAATACCTTTTGATTTAACTTTTTAAAATTTAAACACTATATAACTTACCTTAAGTTTAAAAACACGATCAACTATCCCAGCAATACTTATTCTAGTTACATTTATTGGGTTCAATAAATGTATTACAGATCCAATTTCATCAACCATTGGATTGAAGCTGTAGAATTTCATTAAATCATTTAAGGATAAAAATTCTTCTCCGCCACCAATATCATACTTTTCGCCCTAAATATTAAACAAAGATTAATTTATTTGCAAATAACAAGTAATTATTACAAAATTTATCTATATTCTTTACACTATTATTATTAATAATAGGTATATTATGTAGAATTACATTAAATTTACAACTAAATTTTATAGGTTTAAGATTACTGATTTGCTAATATTTTTTTTCTTTAATAAACTCATACTAAACTTTTATTTTTTAATTTACAAAAATAAATAATATAAAAACATTATATTTTTCTAGGTAAAATTTCAAATCGTAGAGATATATATTTTCACACGTACATACATACATTTACACACGTATTTAAAAATATTAAATAATTAATCTACTTTATTTTCCTAAACACAGATTAATGAAAAATATTTTATGCAAAAGAATTAAAGATATTGATTTTTACCAATTTTAAATTGTAATTTAAGTAACATGTTTTCTTCTCTTATACAACTATATGTGCACAAATTAACTATAAAAATGATACAGTTTTATAACTTACATTAAATCGAATTTTAATTTCAGCCACTTTATCATCAACATTCACAGTTAATACATAATTGCCAGGATCAGATTGTGATTCTCTTACTAAATAACTACCGGGGCGTCCTTTATCTAAAATCAAAAATTCTGCTTCTTTTCTTGACATTTGACCATGGAACCATCTTTCATTAGTAGGGTCAGGTGATCCAATTGGTATTAATAAAGGTAATGGTATACCACCTGGATCTTTAAGCACACTTGGATGAGCCATATAATGTTCTACAAGATCTGCTAATGTTTTAAATTTTTCACCGCCACTGAGACTAAAAACCTCACCGTTATTATGAATTTTTATATGATTAACTTTATTGCCCTGCCTAAAAAATATAAATATATATGAATACTAAGAATAAACAATTATATTATTAAATTTTACCTAACAGATAAGACAAATTGTCCTACTCGGCTATATGATTTTCGAACTAAAAATGATCCTTCCACACCTTCATCTAAAAGTACACGCTGAGCATCTAAGCCATTTAAATGGGAGTGGAACCATCTGTTTAAAATTAACATCAAAGGTTTAAAATAAAAGTAATTTAAGATAAAATAAAATATACCTTCTAGACATTGTGAAGAAACACAATGGCAATAAATACACAATGTGCACAAAATTCCACTTTCCACTTTACGTACTGCAAAAATTTTTTAAAAAAAAAAACCTACCTCAATACTATTCAGAATTATTATTATTAATGTTATTAAACTTACGCAATCTCATAGCCTATGGTAAGCTTGAATGTTTTGTCAAATTGATCGAAACGCGCGAACCAGAAATGTTTTCCTACACATTCAGAATATTAATGCGTGGAGTGTCCTTCATTGGAGATGACCATCACGGTAAAACAATTGTCTCGCATAATATTCATAATTAACTAGGAAGGCGCAAAAACAATTTCGAGACGCGAACAAACCATAAGACTAGTCGTAGTGATGGTTGTATTTAGCACCCGATTGTTCGGACGACAAAAAAATGAAACAAACACCGACGGAGAGCAAAGCGTCAACTGGTAAGTATAAAATTCGAATATAAAATAAAAATTGTACTCCGGAAAAACAACGTATGTTTACAATAATATTATGTGCAATAATGTTACATTACATTACATTGAGTCGCACATAACTTAACTAGAAGAGATAACATTGATAACAGTAGAAGTCCTCCCTACTCCGTAGATATTTAAAATATTATGCTATTACTGTGCCCCTCCCCCACAAATTTGTGTTCGATTATTCCATGATAACCTTAAATAATCCTAAAACGATTGGAAAACAAAACTGTTATCATTTTAAAAATATTTCAAGTTACCATGCATAAAAATATTAATTCTTCGCACGATTTCCAAATGTTGTATATTTTATTTAAAATTGTTTTCAAATAATTTAAATGTATAAATATTTTGAATGTTAGTAACGTCCGTGTTCAGGTTTGAATTTTTTCAATCATGGACAGTGATTCAGAAAATGATTTTTTAGAAGATGACTACTACTCAGTATTGAATTTATCCAAATCTGTTAGTTGATTAAAAAAAACCATGAAATTATGTGATCCTAGCAGTTTTCTTAAACTCAATAATTGTAATGCTGTATATTCTAGGCGACACCAGAAGAAATTACATATGCATATCGCCGATTGAGTAAGATTTATCATCCCGATAAACATGTGGACGAAAATAAAAAAAAAGAAGCTTCAGTACTGTTCAACAAGACTCAAAAGGCTTATGAAGGTATGTTGTATAGTGACTTGTAACTCAATTGTTGTCAAATCGCATATTTTTTTTAGTTTTGAAAGATCCTCATCAAAGGGCAATTTATGACTGTGTTGGTGTAAAAGGTTTAAAAACAGAAGGATGGGAAGTTATTCATAGAACGAAAACGCCACAAGAAATTCGAGAAGAATATGAAGCATTAGCAAGGTAAAAATATTCAGGCCAATTAAATAATAGCAATTATATTTTCTGTTGAATTATTTAATAGAGATAGAGAAGAAAGAATGTTACGACTCAGGACAAATGCTCGAGGTGTATTTACTGCTAAAATTGATGCTACAGATATCTTTGAACCCAACCATTATTTGGATTATGATGATGAGTAAATTATTTTTTTCTTCTACAAAATTAATTTATTGACTAATTTACTTATTTATTTAGTGAGGATAGTTTTATTTATATACCTTCCATAGAAATATCATCAATGTCTATGTCAATGTCAACTGAAGCACCAATTACTTTACGTGACACAATTGTACTTAGTGGAAATATATCATCACGTACAGGTTCAGGTAATTTTAATTTTCAATAGTTTTGTTCATATTAATCATATTAATTTATGTCATTGGTCAGAATATACACTTACCAATTTAAAATAATTTTAGTATCAAGCAGCTATAAAAGACTTTTGAGTACTAATGGATGGGTTAAGTATGATATTACAGCTGGCAATGGCCTACATGTGGGTGCTAAAATATTCAAGTAACTATTAAACATATTGTTTTTTTGACTTTTCTGTTATTTATAATATTACATTTTAGAATGCTAACAAAAACTGTATTTGGAACGGTCGAAGGGAATTTAAATGATTTAACAAGTGGTACATTAAAACCTACTGGCCGAGTATTGTTAGGCACAAGTTTTGGTGCCCGAACCACTGGTTATATATCTCTAGGTGGACGTTTATCATCACTCAAACATACAACATTGTCTACTGAAGTAGAGCATAATACTGAAAGAAGTTACTGTATGTGTAAGCTAGAAATTGGTATTGCTCCAGCTATTAGTGTGTTGTATACTTGGAAATTTGTTGAACAAGACTTGTTACTAAGAATTTATGCAAAGTAAATACTACTTATACATATAAATGAATGAATAAAAAGAAAATAATTTTTTCTTGTAGAGCTGGTGTTTTAAATTCAAAATTTGAATATGGTGTTGAAAAAAAAGTATCTAAACTTAATACATTCGCAGCTACTGTCCAAATTGATGGATTAAATGGAGTTACACTTAAAATAAAGTAAACATTTAGTTTATTACTTTATGGACAAAATGTGTACCAAGTTTTATATGTTTTAATTAAATTTTATTAATAGATTCGTGAGAGCTAGTCAAACTTATATTTTTCCCATTCTTCTAAGTCATGAAGTAATTACACCTCCAATATTTTATGCTACTTTTGTTCCTGTTGTTTCATGGTTTGTAGCAAAAAATGTTATTTTGGATCCAATAATGAAAGATTATAAAAATAGAGAAATCAATAAACAACGTGAAATGAATAAAAAAAGGTTTAATGTGAAATATTTTTCAAACTATTTATTTTTTAATTTTAATTAATTTTATTTAGAATGACAGAATTACGCCAAGAAGCATTATCGGCCATCAATTTAATGATGGCTACAATGGAAAGAATAGTGAGGGAAGAAACTGAAAAACGTGGATTAATTATTGTATTTGCTAAGTACGGAAATTCTGAATTAATAAATCAGTCTGAGCATTCATTTGATAAAAATGATACATTACAACCAAATATTATTGATGTTACAATCCCATTACAGTGTTTAGTCAAGGACTCTCAATTAATACTTCATACCACTACAAAAGTAATTACTAAAATATATATACATTTTTTTTTTTGTATTCGAGCATTCTGCTAAATAACAAATCACTTGTATATCATTTTTTAAACGATTTTAAACTTATTGTTGAATCCTAATCTAACCTGATAATATTTTATGTTGTTAATTAACGCCTTATTTATGAATTAAAATATTTAAACTAATCCGATAGTGTAAAAATTAATTGAAGTATTTGAATCATATAAATTGTATCATAAAATCTTACTATTCTATTGGAACTAATACTAATTATATTTACAAAATAATTTAGTGTCAATTACCTGGATTTTATGACCCATGTATTGGCGAAAATAAAATGTTAGCAATTCAATATACATACAGAGATCAAAGCTATGAAGTAACAATCAATGATAATGAACCTCTTCGAATACCTAGACCACATTGTAAGTTGTCAGTAATATTTGTTTATCATTTTGAAACATAACATTATATTTTAAAAATTGTTTTTATTTCTTTGTACTAAAATTTTATTATATTTTAATAATATGTATAATTATCTATTATAATTAATGTATACACTTGAATATTAATAATAATTAAAAAAAATAATAATAAGCATTAAACTTTATAAAATATTACAAATAAATGGTTTTAGTGTTTTAATATATATATATATTTTAAAGTATATCAAACTTCAAATTTAAAGTGTTTATTTCTACTAAAATTAAATATTAACTGTTTATTGTGACTACTTAAGTATGAATATTACAATACAATAATGATTATTTTAATTTAACATTTTATACTTATTGCTCTTCACTACTTTTAAGTTAATAAACATATTTTCTAGATATTTAAGTATATTTGGGTTATCTTTTAAAAGTTTAAAAATATAAATATGTTACAAAATATTACAATAACTTTATAATACTTTTAAAAGCAATAAATAATTTTTATTATTTTTTCAGCACTTTTGGTTAGAACTTCTACACCACCATCTTGATTAAAGGATCAAATATATTTAATAAATAGTTTGTTATTTTATTATTATTCGATTTTTGTGTTGAAATTATTGTTAAAATTTGATATGTTAATTAGTTAATAATAATTAATACAATTGTTTAATCTATAATTTGTTTTCATTTAAATAGTTATGATTTATGAATCATTGCATAGTGTTTGTTTAAATAAATAGTTTATAGTTTATATCATAAACCTTCAAGCCAAACATAAGTAACTATCATGCAAATGTTTTAAGATTATTGTGTTAGTATGTCTGTTGAATGGTAGGATGAGTAGTCTATCAAAATTTTGTACAGGAAAAATTATATTTTTAATGAAACAATATATTATTGTTTTAATATAAATGAATTGATAAGAAATTTTCTTTTTTATTTATTAGGTAGCTAGATTAAATACATATGAAAATAAAAAAAAATTATATCAATATAAAAATGTTACATAATTTTTTGGAATTTAACATGAGACATAATAAATATGTTATAAAATACTTATAATTTATACATCAATCAATTAATTATGCACATAGAATTAATCAAAATTTTTATTGTTTGAGACAATCTTAAATAACATTAATCTTGATTAACTCTGAAGATGTTAGATATTCGTAAATATTTTCACCCGTGTGCCATGGTATTACTTTTGACTGTGTTATATGTGACTTCAGTAAATTTTCTAAGACATAACCTATTCTTGGAAATGCAATATCATTTTGAGTCAATCTCAAAACTGGACATAAGTCATTTTTGCCATCACCAAAATACAATATTTTATTGTATTTTTTATTTGTTTTCAATATATGTTTCTCCATAATTGTCCCTTTACACATGTTAATGGTACATCGATCACATGTTGTTTGTATTGCATAGGGATTAATTTTAATTAGACCATCTTCAATTTTTGCTGGATTTGTATAAACACATGAAACTGTATTTAATAATTTATTACGTTTCAACCATTTGTTAATGAAAAGTGAATTTGAATCTGATGCCACTATGATATCAATCTTGTTATTATACATCGCTCTCATTAATTTGGGTATTCCTTCAATGGGCTTATTGATGACACAACATCTATTATTTGTTCTGCTGGGATTTTGATGCTTTGTATTGTATTAAATACTTGTTGCATATATTGAGTCCAATTATTTGGGTAATCTTTGCTGTTTGGAATGAGACTAATTGGATTTATTATATCACGGGCAATTATGTCTGAATTATCATTGACTATTGTATGATCAAAATCAAAAACTGCCAACATATTTGCACATTCCTAAAATAATATTATGCATGTTATTATTTGATTATTCTTAACAAAAAATTGTATCATTTAATGAACATAAAAAGATGTTTTCACCACTAATGTGATTTATAGTAGCTATAGAAAATATAGTACTATCACCAAAAAAACATTAGGATATCTGGTAAATATATGTAACATGTATATTGAAATATCATAAAATAATAATTAAAAAACAGGTTTAAAAAATTAAATAAACATTTATTTTATTATTAATTATTATTATACTTCACATTTACAATTGCATATTATTAATGTAACTGACACGCACGTATGGCAATCAGTTGTAGAACGAGAAAAATAGGAGACATGATTTCTGAATATTCCAAATTTGAAAGTCCTGAGAGTCTTCTACAAAGTAGCACTTTGAATAATGACCATACAAATAATAGAGCAGACGACCATAATGTTCTTGTAATAGCTTCTTTGACATGACTTTCAATGTATAGACGGATAAATACAATAATGTTGAAATATGTGCATAATGCATCGGCTATAAATAATGGTGAAAAAACTATCCATATATCGTAGGAACCAGGTGTAGTCGATGCAAAAGCGATTTCATCCAATCGAAGTGCTAAGAATATTGTGAAAACCAGCAGGGCTACAAGATGAACCAACATCTCAAAGATTGTCAACCCCAACCATCTCACCAACTCTTGCAACGCGAATAACATTTTATTTGATTATTTTGTTATTTTTATATGTATAGAAGATAATGATCGTGTTCTTGATTCATAATCATCTTCTTCATTTAATGGCTCCAAAATATCTGAAAAAAGAAATTAAATATTATAAAAATATGGTTGTATGACAACATTCTTCACAGGCCCATACATGCAAATTTAAAATGTAAATTTATTATATTTTAAATTTGTTGTAAATATAATTGAATTTAAGATTTTTCATAACATAATTGTTTATAAAAATTAAATGTATACCTTTTATTTCGGCAGTAGATGTTTGAATGTCCAATTTAATTGTGTTATGAAACTTTTGCTGAAGCTTCAATGCGACATCTATTGTTGTGTTGATAGCTTTTCCAAGACCATTTAATATTAAAACTGAATTATCTAATTCTAGATGTTTGATAGCTCGGGTTAAATGACACTAAAATACATTTAAAAGCAAATAACTTAAATACTAAATATTTCATAAATTAATAATATTATCTTTAAAGTATATTTGAAAATTTAAATAAATTATAGAGATTTAGTGACTTTGCACATTTAACATTTACAAAAATTAAATTGAACTTTGTACCTATATACAGTTTTAATAAAGTAATAATAATAACTTAACTTATTTTAATTTAACATTAATTATAACTATTAATTAAGAATGATATGGTTATAGTACAATATTAAACAATGTGTAATTAAAAAGGATAACAATTTAAAAGTCACGTAGTATATATAATACAAACATGGATTACCTATGTTTATTACTAGCTAATTTAAAGTTTACGAGTATACTATTGTACATAAACTTTTATTTGAATGAAATAACACATTTGTTAGTATTATTAAAACTAAATCTTAGATATAATATGAATAATTCATTTCATTTTATATTATTGAATTCCCATTTTAAATAATATTTAATTATAAGTGGTAAAAAAAAATATTCATAGTTGAATATTTGTTTTTCAATACTTGTTATTTACTTTTAATTATAGTCATAATAACTGTTATTATGTTTATGATTTTAAATAGGTATAATGACACATAATAATTACCTGTACTGGTGTTTTTGATGACACAAAAAGCTCTTTCACTAAAACTGACTCAGGTACTGATAAGGAGGACATGGAAAATGTGTGTGAGGTTTCAATATCGTTATATATAAAACAATTCAGATGAATACTATTTATCTAATGAAATATTAAAATTGCCAAAAGTTTTAAACATTTAATTATTATTTTATTTTGTTCTTTAATGGAGAATTTCGTTGTTCATTTGTTCAGTCACTGTGGTGGATTGATAACAGTATTATCTATAATTGATTGTACACTTTTCCATTCCCAGCTGTTTGAATATAGCTAATCAATTGATAATTATTGATAACATTGGACTAATTTTTTTTTTTTGGTCACTTTCAAAGTTCTGTCAGTCTTCGTCGTTTTCAGTGGCAGAATTTCTGATTAATAATTCTTTGTGTGTAAAGTATTCATTACTTAATATGATGAGCAGTTTAAATTTGTTACGAAAAACAATTGCCAAAAACAGAAGTCTATTAAGACAGATTCGACCTTTACATGTAACTTCTTCTAGAACTACCAAGTCTGTTGCACCAAGAGAATCATTAAATTCTGAGTACGTATGAAATTAAAATGTATCTAAATTAAATAATTTCTAAATTTCATAAAAAATCAGCATCAGGTTATGTTAAGCGATTTTTTTTAGAATATTATACATACAGATTCCTGTAATGTAGAAAATTGGTTTATTAACTTAATTCTTGTTTTTTATTATTAATCAATATGATAATTAATATTTATTTATATTTTTTAGATATATATTAGACTTGCACTATGATTTTCATTACCGTGATCAGATACCAATGCACAAATGGGATGAGCAAAAGAATACAATCGTTGATGTTGCTATGGGTATAACATTGGCTTATGTTATATACAAATGCTATACTGAACCTGAACATTTGTTTGTAAGAATTTATTACATGATACATGATAACTTGTATTAAGTTTATAAAGAATATTTTATTTGTAGGGAGACTTTGAATATCCAGATTCCTCAAAATGGACAGATGAAGAACTGGGAATACCACCAGTTGAATAATAATATAATGAATTATTTTCTTATTCAGTAAATTTAGTTATCTTAATGTATAAATAACTAAGTAAAAATATGTATGATTCAAGAATAAATATTACATTACTCGTTATTTCTTTTAACTTAAATATTAGATCATTAAAAATATACCTTTTTTTTCTCTTATCGGCAATACTTGACACACACATCCCCCCTCTCCAGGAACATACCGTTCAGCATTACTTTAAGGGGATGGGGTACTGCCATCATTTATTGACAAACCAACAAACTGATGTATATAAAGGCTTGTGGACAAATAGATAAACATACCAAAAAATTATTTGATAACAATATTCAAAAATAAAAATAATGAAATTAGAAAAAGTACAAAAATTTAACAAACACATTTTTACCTTGTTGCGATCAATATATTTGTACAAATTCTTATGCTTAAACTTTATCATAATTTATTGGTTTCTTATAATTTGTGATGTATAAAAATGTCACATTTTTTATTTTTTTTATTATTTTTATTCAAACTTTGTAATTTAAATTACACTTATTTAAATTGCAGTCTTTCTCATGGTTATTCCTGGTCGGTTCCTAATCATAGTTTTACTACTATATCTCTGAATTAGAATTGGTCACCTATGTACATTCACTGTGACTCTAACAGTACTTTTTAGATGATTCTAAATTTATAGTTTTTGGCATTCAAATTTAATTAACCAAAAATACAACAATAAAGTCAATTTTGGTAAGTATTGAACGTATGGGGAGGGGGAAGGAAAGCCAGAAAAAAGATTATATGATGTGATATAGAAGATATGATGATGAGATGTGCGTGAAGATGCAAGGGATTGAGTGAGATGGAAGGTGAGGACAAGGGTAGACGACCTCATATGATTGGAAGAGAAGAAAATTAAGATTAAATATTTAATATAACATATCACTGTACTAAAACGGTACTCGATGTACTAAAACGTTTTTAATTAATTTCAACACCACATTGATCACTGTAATTAACATTTACTTTACCATTTATATTGGCTTAAATACTATGTAGATATCTATATTATGTAAGGTTAAATACCACAATAAATTTGTGAAAAAAAAACATCTATTACTTATTGAAATGCATATATTTATTAATATTTAAAAGCTAACGAATAATATATTTTAAATGAGTTATAATATTTTAAAATGTTAAATTACTCATGACTTATTTTTTTATTGCAACCGTTTTGATTTCCAAGTATTCCTTCAAACCATCTTCTCCTCTGTAAACATACATTGTTTTTAAAATTACATTAAAATATTATTATTATTTGTCTAAAATTATTTTTAAATCTTACAACTCTCTGCCCAGTCCAGATTGTTTAAACCCTCCAAATGGATTTTGTGGTGTAACAATATCATAACAGTTGATCCTATATTAATTATTAAAGTAAAATATACTATTATATGTGATATACATTTAACTTGCTTATAAAATATAAAATTAATTACCAAAGCGAACCAGCATCTACATATTCCATAAACTTAAGAGCAATACTCATGTCCTTGGTTAATACTCCAGCAGCTAATCCATAATTAGTGGCATTTGCACGTTTAACCACTTCATCGAAAGTTTTGAATTTAATAATTTGTTGAACTGGTCCAAATATCTAAATTTAAATTTTTAAAAAAAATATTCTATCAGATTCTTCTCTATACAATACAAAAAATGAGAAAATTAATGAAAATTTAAATATGTCATGTTCATATCGTTCACAGAAACTTAAACATTATATTTTGACCTCAAAATCTTAATTAGGTCAAATATTTTTTTTCTTTGATTAAATAGATACATTTACCTCTTCTTTAGCAATTTTCATTTCATCCGTCACGTTCGAAAAAACAGTTGGATACACAAAATATCCTGTGTCTCCTACTTTAGATCCACCAGCTACTACTTTGGCTCCTTCTTTTTTTCCAAATTCAATAAAATTCAATACTTTGTTGTATTGCTTTTCGTCTACCTGAAAATGTAATTAATAACTATTTAAAATAACATATTTATATTAAATTATTTAAAGAAATCAACATAAATAAGTTGACAAATAAAATATTATGTATAGGTAATAGGTAGGTAACAAATGAAATTTTAAAATCTTACCAGTGGTCCTATTTGTGTACTGGCATCAAACGGATTTCCAACCTTCTTTTGAGATGCTAATTTTGCAGCTTTATCAACAAATTTGTCATAAATACTTTCTTGAACGAATGTTCTAGAACCAGCACAACAATTTTGACCCATGTTGAGAAATATCGCATCATGAGCAATATTAGCAGCTTCGTCAACTATATAATATAAGTATAGTTATAAATTAAATAACAAATAAATAATTGTTAAGTATTTACCATCAAAATCATCAAATATTACAAGGGGACTTTTTCCACCCAATTCTAATGATACGCGTTTTAAGTTAGATTTTGCCGATTCTTGCATAATTAATTTTCCAACCTGATTTTAAACATAAATTTTAACAGCATTGAATTATAATTACAAATATATTATTAAAATTATATAAACTGAGAAATTGATTGATTTTATTACTTCTGTTGATCCAGTAAAGGCCACTTTGTTTATGTCCGGATGACTAGCTATAGCATGACCTGCAGTTGGACCATATCCAGGCACAACATTAATGACTCCATTTGGAAATCCAGCCTATAAAATTAGGATGTTTTATATTACATTGTAACTAATAGCTATGTATATATTTAATTTTACTTCTTTTGTTAGTGCAGCCACATATAGAGCAGTGAGAGGAGTTTGTTCAGCTGGTTTCATCACAACTGTACATCCAGCAGCAAGAGCTGGTCCCAATTTCCATGCCAACATTACAATTGGATAGTTCCAAGGTATTATTTGTCCAACAACTCCAACAGGTTGAGGTTTGGTAAATGCAAAATATGTATTATCTAAAAAAAAAAATTGATTTATTTGTAATGAGTTCAAGTAACTTATGATTATTATTTATTAAAATAATTTAGATTGTTTCATCTACAATTATTTATTTTAAATATCTTATCTATCAATTATATACATGTGCATGTATACCTGTTGGTATAGTTTTTCCGTGAATTTTATCAGCAAATCCAGCATAATATTGGAGAGTTGAAACAGCCAATCCTATGTCAAATAAAGAATCAGCAAATGGTTTACCGTTGTCCAATGATTCCAAATTGGCCAAATAATGTTTATGTTTATCCATTAATTCAGATAATTTATAGATCATTTGGCCACGAGCAGATGCATCCAAAGTGCGCCACTCAGAACCGAACTGAAATGCAGTCTTTGCTGCATGAACAGCTAAATCGACATCTGCCTATATTTAAATTAATAACTTTACAATTTTGCGTTCTCATATATATGTACATATTATGTATGAGGAAATAGGTGTATATATAATATTTAAACTAATTTTCTTTGGAATTTAAAATTGATAATATTTATTTCATACTGTCTCAGTGCATATAAACCTCAGCTCTGAATGTACTGTTACTTAATTTTGACGAACATTTACTAGAATTTTAACTTAAAATTTTTTTAAGAAAAAAAATTCAGAAAATCGATTGACCTCATCTCACTCAACTAAATGTGTTATACCATGTACCATGTCAAAACTTTTAAAATTTGTATAATATAAAATTACCCATGCCTACTTCAGCTGTAGAAGCATACTTAATAAATGTTTAAATGTTATTCTATGAAATAAAATTATATCTTACTTTATCTCCTTCAGCAACATGGATAATGGTCTTTTTATTTGCTGCATTGATAGTGGGAAATGTTTTTCCACTTACTGAGTTTACAAAAGTGTTATTGATAAATATCTAAATCAACAAATTACACATATAACTATTAATTAATTTTTATGATCACATCTATATAGTTATTATAGGTATTAGGTTAAAGCAATCATATTTAAATATTTTTTAATTTTATAGTTAAATTTAAAAATTAAAAATAAATAATAATAATAAGTATAATTTGTATGTATCATTACATAAATATCTTTATATGTATGTATGTTATTTTTTTAAGCTCTTAACAATCAATTAAATATTTTAAGTAAAAAACTAAATGGCTATATGCAAATTAATTTATTACATGATATAGCTAAACATTACAATACAAAATATCAATTATTAAATGTATATAATCTGAAATTTACTAGGTATACAAAACATTAATTTTGAATGATACTTATTAATAAAATTATGAAGTACAGTACCTTCTTCTGTTACTTTGTCATTTATATTCAAATATCAAAATTGCTTATTGTAGATAGTTTGTATAGATTGTAATTATTTTTATCACAAATAAAAACTATTAAAAAAAAGTACAGTACCTACTCCTATGCATTCAATTTTGGAAAAATCAAATCAAAATGTAACTTCAAGTTTTTAATTTGTTTAATTTGAATAAAATAAAGATGATTTTATTTTTCTTTATAATATAATGACAATCATAAATATAAGTCAAAAATGTACAATGATTATATTGTACATTTTTTAAATTTATAAGTAACCTAAATTAGATTATAAATATAAAATTAATTGGAAGACAGACAATCCATGAAAGTATTAGGGCTGCTACTTTATATACATAAATATAAATTATACAAATTCTTACAGGAAAATAACTACTAATTTACTTATAATACACACACACACACACACATATATATATATATATATATATATATATATGTACGTGTATGTGTGTGTTTTGGATATTCGATTAGCAATTAATCATTATATGTACATACTATTATCTAAAACACTAAAACTATATTATTTTAAATTTAATATATTATTTCTACCAATCATATGTAATTTATAATTTATAAATTATAATTTCAATAATGTGTTTTATTGTAAAATATAATATATATATATATACAGTTAATTGTTGGTAACATGAATTTATAAATTATATAGTATCAAAGGAAAAAAGAAAAATACCTGATTATATAGAACTTCCACTTTTGAATTCGCCATTTTTGACAATGTATTTGATTATTTGAATATTCTGAGCAAAGTATAAGACAAAAATTGAATAAATATTAAAATATCTAGTGAAGTGTATGCACTATATATAGGTATGCCATTACACTATATTATATAAAGTGGGTACCTCCTACCTATACAATTAAAATTATCATTTATCAGGCATACTTTACAACTATAAATAAAATAATAAACAACAAACAACAAATACTATAACATAAGTGATATTTTAATTAATATAGATTCATATAATGGGGATTCATTAAAAGTACTAATGTTTTAATCTATAGTTAAAAAAATAATAAACCTAAATAATACATTATACTCACCTGTTTTATAATTATATTTATATTTCTAAAGTATTTAAATATCTATATTATATATATTTTACTAAAATTATAAAACATTATAATATAAACCATATATATATATATGATATAATATATCCTATGCATATAGCATTTTCATAACTATTATACACACCCCTACATTAAATTATAACAATTAGATCACTACATATACACAACTATATTTTTCAGTTTCCTATATTATGATATACATAATTAATATATTTTTTTTTATTATCTTGTTATTTTTTCATTTAGTTCATATTTTTTTAATTTGATGTTAATATGTATATATAGATGCTAGTTATTTTAACTGTTATCTGTATATAGGAAAATTAATAGTATTTAATTGCTAATATTTTTTTCTTGTTGATGTTTATTATAAAAGTTTTTAGTTTATTAATTAGTTAATAAACTACCTTATAAAAATAGACAGTATTAAAGTTTAATAAGTGTACACTATTTATGAATAAAAGGTATTCATTTTATACATAACTATCATTTCATACTTATTATTCCGACTTATGTAGTATTCCGAATGCTTTTCAAATATTCTGAATACTTTTAATATGATTTGTTTTAAAAACACTGTATTCTGAATTGTTTTTATAATTATATATTTAATTCCCTGAAAACAATTTTTATTTTAATTGGTTCAAGAACAAATTCTTATTATGTTTTTCTTTATAACAATGAATGTCCAATTTTTTGATCAAATAGTCCCGCCAAAAATCTTTATCTTGTATCGTGTTAACTCTAATTCAATTGGGAGAGGAAATTTGTATTTGCACAATTTTGTATACAAGTATTTATGTAATACACTATTATACGGTACCGAATTCAAATATTTCATAAAATATAATAATAATAATTAACAATTACGTATATCTAACCATAATTCACAGAACAAACCAAGTACAAGATTAAGACTAATCAATGTCCACACTATTTTTTTTAAATAAATAAGAAACGACGAATATGTTGTGGCAATAACGCTCGTCACACATCAATAAAAGTCATGTTCACGAGAATTCGAATTTTGAACACACAAAAATGCGAAATATAAAAATAACCGTATTATCATTATTTCAAATTATCAATAACGTACTCTTTCTTTTCAGGACCGTCACCCGCCAAATAGTTCTATATATATCTTTTATTATGAAACGAAACTCGAAAAACACATCTTTGATTGTTTATTCCAAATAAAACACAACGATGACATTGGAAATACACATTAACCATCATTTATACGCCATTGACGATTCTTTGTGCTTTCTTTCTGGTCGTTTTTGCAGTTTTGTATTTTAATTTGATTTATTTATATTCGTTTAAATCGCTCAAAAACACCATGAAGTTTGTTTTCTTTTACAGCGTTGCACTATCCCTTGTGGGTAAGTAAACTCACAACGTATGTCCTTTACAAGTAGATGTTTTCCAAAATGTGTGAATCACATTTCATGGACATGTATTAACCCATTTTCTTAAATTAGTCTTAAACGTTGCGTAAACAAAACATAAAAAGTTTTTTCTTAATTATTTCATTGAATCAAATTACTTATTTGCTGCTACAATTTATTCTCATCAGAATAAGAATTACGATTTTTATAAAATACGTCTTTATGATTAAAAAATTTAATTTTTGAAAATTTATGAACTATGACGAAATCTAAAATTGTATTTTTCTACATTGTATTTTGAGTCGAAAATATAATAGGTTAAGTTTGGTTAGGTTCCATCTAATTATTTATTTATAAACTATTAATTTAAATTTACCTGATAAAATATAGTAGAGCACCTGTGACTGTTTTATACTTAAATTTATAGACCCAAAATCACAAAAAATTAATTTTTATAATTATAATCTTTAGTGATTGTGAGTCTATAAATTTAAGTATACATTTACCTGGTCTTTAGTGAAGTAATCATAACATAATATTTGCCTCTGTGTTTATAGTTTTTACATATCCGACTTATTTTATTATAGTATAAATATAGTTTTTTCTTAGTATTGTATTGGCGTATAGCGAAACTGTGATGGTAGAAGAGTGCTGACTTCAGGTTGAACTAAATACTAGACTAGAACAAATGAATGAGTCGCCGCCACTGATTGTATGTGGTAGTGTATTTACAAAAAATATTTTTGGGGCGCTACAATTCTTATCTTGGCATTTAACATCAAAAAAAGTGTGTAACTAATTTTTTAAAACTGTCTCGTATTTGAGTTGATAGAGATTTTTTGAGAGGGGTTGGATGGAGGTGCTGCAGCTTACTAGTCCCCACCTATATAAACTACTAATTGTATGTACAACAACCGTTTGGCCATCTCTTAGTTTTTGTTTCAGGACGATCGATAGATAATTGTTTTTTTAAGGTCTCTATTGTTTGCTGTGTGATGCAATAAAATAAGGACTAAAATTGATTTCATTCAATTTAATATTCCACAATAAAGAGTATTATTGCAATATAATGTACTTACTAGCTTGTACAGATAATTATAAAGAACTATAAAAAGTTATTTTGAATAATTTGTTTTTACATTCTAATATAAGATATGAATAACTTGGTATTTAGTTAGAAATAAGGGAAATGTAACTACAAGATTTTATCTTGTTTTTTAACATTTTTGCTTAAAATGTACATAGGTATTTTATTTTTTTGGAAAGTTCAACATTAATTTATAATAAAATTTAAAAAAAAAACTATAGTATTATGTTAGTACATTATACCTATATACACACACACATATATATATATATATGTATGTATGTATGTTTGTATATTATTAAATGACAATGAATTTATGAAGTTATATAAACATTTTATTATTTATAAAAACCTAATTATATGTAGGATTATATTAATATGATTTACCTAATTAATTAATTAATTACATTATTATTATTTATAGGTTTATTTTCTTGTCATGTATTGGAATTAAATGAGTTGGATAATTCTGTGCAAAGCAATTTCAATTCAGCTTTGATACCATCAGACGATTATTATACAATACATCAGATTTTGAATAATTTCAATAACTTTTATAACAAGACAATTAAAGTTATTGAACAAATGTTTGGCATTTTTTTGTATGATGATAATATTCCCATTCTACATTCAAATGAAATTATTTATCCAGAAAATCTATTTGCTAAAAAAGTTGAAAGAAATGTTTTAAAGAGAACTGTTAGAAGCAATAATGAAATCAATAATAGTATTGAACTTCAAAAACTAGATCACAGTATTAAACCAAATGTGTCCGTGCATATAATTGAAAATAAAACAGAAGAAAGCATCGTAGTGAACACAATTCCAATCCAAACAACATTAAATGAGTCCAAGCACATAATTCAAAATAAAACGGAAGAAAACATCTTAGTGGACACAATTCCAATCCAAACAACATTAAATGGGTCCAAGCACATAATTCAAAATAAAACAGAAGAAAGTGTTTTAATGGAGACAATACCAATTCAAACAACATTAAATGGGTCCGTGCACATAATTCAAAATAAAACAGATCCAATCGTCTCTACATCAGGTATTGAGTACTATGAACTATATATTTTTATATTATTATTTAACTGTTGAAAGCAAAATATTTGCTTTGGTGTCTTGGTCTTTACTAGCATTTTGATCAGTATGATAAGCAATTATCAATGGTGTTATAAAGGATAGATAAATCTGTGTTCTGGGCTATGTTAATGAAGACGTTTAGAAATGTTTTACTTTGAGTTGTGTTTTGTCAACATATTTAATTCTGTATGAATTGGAATTATGTCCTTAAAGCGTCTCCATAAACACAATTTTAAGTAATACATATCCAAGCATCTCAATCAACACAGCTTAAAATATTTTATAATTAAATTACTTATAATTATTTTATAAATAAATTAAATATTTTTTATAATTAAAATTTTTTTATAACATTATTAATAATTGATAATCATACTGAACAAAACATTAGTAAAGACAAAGAAACCAAAGCAAAGTAATTATATTATTATTCTGTATTTATTTATTTTTCAGACAATTATGATTTTTTGAAGATATTTTCTCTACTAACATTAGGAGTAGCCTTGGGTAAGAACAATTATTTTTGTGATATTTTGAATGATAGTCAATTTTTTATTTTATTTTATTTTATTAATAATGTAATAATTTGTTTAACATAAAACAAGTCAGAGAATTAGTGATACAAAAGATAAAATCAACATTGATCAAATATAGTTCATATTTATTAGTTTAAATTATTTAAAATGGATAAGAGAAGTATTTTACCTAACCCTAAGAAATTTTACTATTCTTAAATTTGAATATTTATTAATTGAAAACTGTCAGTATTTGATGTTAATATAAAAAAAAAATGTTCTGCTTTACAAATTTGGTATTCTTATTTTAAAATATTTTATTTATACAATTTTAAAGGTAGTTTTTAAGGTAATTTTATTGGGATCACAATTTGGAACTTGATTAATATTTAAAAGTAGATTTTATTTTATTTTATCTACTGTATATGTAGGCTAATGGGCCTATAAAATTATATATATATGAGTCAAATTTACTTGTTTTTGTATCTTAAAACAATATTTTAATAGTTAATTTTTTGTATTTAGCCATTTTAATTTCTTTTCTATCATACCACATTTATTATTACTATAATTATTGTTGTTGTCTATTTTATTGTTTCATGTTTCATGTTTGAAAGAATTTTTGGGTTTATTGTTTTAATAATATGTATGTCACCCTAATTTTAAGTAATTATTTTATTATGGTTTATTAATAAATTCATTTTTCTTTTAAATCTAGGATTGTTGTTTACAATTTATCAAAGACAGCAAAGCAGAATCAGGCGTGTATGCCATCAAGTGGGAAACATTTGTCGTAATAATGAGGAAACTCCAGTTTAAAAACTATTTAATGATCATACAATCCAACTTTCAATGTCTAAAAACATTTTATGAATATTTTTAATATTTAATTATCCTAACAAATGTTTATGGGAAGATTTCCTAATTTCAATTCTATATATTTTTTTTTTAACACACCATTTATCATATTTAAAAAGCAAAGAATAATTATTAGATTTGGTTTTTGACCAGCTGTAATTATAAAATACTGATTATTTGTAAAAAGAAGTCAATAAATAACAATTTATCTTAATTTAATCCTATTTTTTATTTGTAATCAATGAGGTTTTATTAATGTGTTTAATTAGATAGAATTTTATATTTATTTATAATTGGTTCTCTGAAGTGAAGTATTTATCAGCAAATTGTGTTGTATACATGAGTTAATAATCATGAGTTAATAAGTTAATACATCTCCACAGTATGAGTATATATGGAATAAGGACTAATTAATAATTTATTATTTTAAACATCTTAAGTAATAAAGACTATTTTACAGTTTTATACTTAACTGTTTGTGTCTACATGAAGAATTTTTACTACCATCCCTCAACTTGCACGCATGATATCCTGACGCAAATAAAAATTTAATACTAACAAATTTGAATTTTTAAAAAAAATAATTAAACAGGATTTAAAAATGAAATGAAATCATACCTATTGTGTATTGTGGGTACAAAAGAATTTTAAAATGTACACAGACACAGAAAATACCTAAGCTATATATGACAGAACAATTACTGTAGATAAGGATATTATAAATAATGACATCTCTCTTATATTTTGTTTTGTATCTACACAAGCATGACAATATATTATTTTACATCTCGGCTCTCAAGTGGATTGGTCATAATTCACCAATGTTTTTATTATTAGTAGTCAATTCATTTAATATTGTAATAATGTTTTGCTATTAATAATATACAATAACCATGATTGCACAACTATTAGAAAAAATATACTCACAAAAATATAATAATAAGTTTTAGAAGATTATGTTTTAAACTCAATAACAATTTAAATGGTCACTATGATAACTGTTTAATCCCTAAAATTCCAAAATTTCCCATATTAGCTATCACCCTCATTGGTCTTGTTCCAATTTTATATTCAGAAACCTTCGTGAGGATATGCATAACAACTCGCTAAAGTTTATAATCGGATCAACAGTTTAGGAAAACATTCGGGGATGTACAGACAAACATTAATTTCTATATATATATAGAACATTTGTACTTTAAGACCTATAGTTAATATTTTTCATCAAATGATTAAAACCTAGTTAAGAATGCGACCTGAAAGGCCATGATTATATTATAATTTCAACAACACCAAATTGGTACGTAAATAGTTTTTTCAACTAAAATCAAAGTGTGCTCAATTGTGCTTTCAAATTAGATCTAGTATAAGAGCATCGCGTTGATGAATGATTATTTTTAATGAAATAAAATAGTTTAAACTTTAATTCGTAATTATACACCGAACGTGTTTATCTAAATATTAAATCCAATCCGGTGATCTCTATACATTTTCTATTAAGGACTTTTAACATATTATGTTATATATATATATAGTGGTACATACATCGAATTGGTGGTGGGCACAGGGCACCTACAAAGGGGGGTCAGTGAGTACTATGATCCCGAGGCTTGGGAAAAAAAACATAATATATAAATATTATTAATTTAAATTAGAAAATAAAATGAGTTGTACCGCCCCAATCATCATATCATTATACAATATTGGTGTATAAATAATTTGATTTCTTACTACATAATTTTTTATAACAGTCTATGTGTATATTATTTTTATTTTAAAAGATCGGACCACTTGGCGTCGGTAGGCGAGTGAAAGTTTGAAAATAATATTTTGTTTTTATTATTTATAAATACTTTTTTAAACTACAGTAAATTAGTGTACTTGTGTTTTAAACTTATTTTAGGGTAACTAAATATTTTAAAGGTACTTTTTTATAAAAATTAAATGTTAGAATTTATATTAAAATCATTATAAATACTAATATACAATGAAGGCCCGGATTTAGGTACTTTTTTATAAAAATTAAATGTTAGAATTTATATTAAAATCATTATAAATACTAATATACAATGAAGGCCCGGATTTATTTACAGTGCCGTAGTTGAGAAATTAATGTGAGCGGCCTGGGTGGGCATAGATATGAAACGGTGCTCATTAAAATAATTATCAAAATAACGTATAAATAATTGATATTCGTGTTTTTATTTTTTGTTTTTATCATGAGCTTTATAAAAACTGAGTACTTGGTAAATATAAAAATTAATTGCCAATGAACATGTATATTTTCAATCGTGACCCGTACTATTTGTATGTCTCGCGTCTCAACAATATTATTCGTCCGTACTGTTATCATTATTATTTCGTCTTGCGCGGAGTTTGATCTCCTGATATAGGGACTATGATATATGATCGTTATGGACGTGATTTGTATTTAAGTGTGTGGTAAGATTTATTCTGTAATAAGTAGGCGGCGGCCGAGGGACGGCGGATGGCGTGTTTGAAGCGGGGGCCGTTGGCACCGGGTGGGACGTAGAAGGTAAACAACTCTTTCACGCGAGTAGAAAAACAAACCAATTTATTTTGCGATATAAAAACGTTATATCATTATTCTCTCGAGTAGAGCTATTAATAATTGTTTATATTTTTAATTAGCAGTACAAATCCTCATCCCGCGAGACTAATCTCTTTAAAAAAAAAAAAATAAGAATTTAAAAACAGTGCATACGTGCCGTCGGCAATGTCCGACAGTCCAGCGGCCGCTGATAATATTATCAGATAGTATGGTATCGTCGTAGACTTGAATAATAATAACTTATTTTCGTCTGTGGGTCTCGTACGGATCATGGTTGAAATATACAAGGTTATACGGTTGGTTGGTTAACATCGGAGATAAAATGGCAGCATAAGGGAATAAACACTGATTATAAATATATATTAATAATTAATTGCGATTAAAATGTTCCGCCGAACGATAATTGTTGCCTACATTAATTAAACGTTGATGGTTGTTTATGTTCGATTTGAATAAAAAATAGTAGATAAAATACTATTTGAAAAACTTACCTTTGTCAAAACGATTTCGAACTTGAATAACGCCACGAGAACTAAAACATTTAAACTATACCGGTGTTATAAATCAGAATAATAAGAATGATAGTATTATATGTATTTAAATGTATATTTGGCAACATTGGGAACCTTGAATCTTCGAACGTTTTGTCACAGAAGTCTTATCAAATGTCAATTATGTGTGTAATAAACTTCTCGTAAAATTTATACTTTATTATCGCACAATAACAATTGATTTTGTAATCGACTTTTGCAACCGAGGAATTTGTTCTTATTTAAATAATATTGTTACCTTTAGAACTAATGTATATTAGAGTATTATATCAATATCAGAGTATTAACAAAAGTCTTTAATAATATTATATTTTGCAGTATTTTTTTTTCTTACAGCATTTAAATTAAATATTATGATATGATTGAGTGTGTCCACGAAAGAAAAAATAACATGTTTGGCTCTAGCAGCAAGCTAGATGTTGATTCTGCTGGTAAGATATATACTTTCTTAATGAATATTTAATTGTTGGATCAGGTGTAATTGTATAGATAGGTCACCCTAAACATTTGTGTAGGTACTTTTGTATGGCTTAGGGATTGAAATTTATTTAATATGTATTCAAATACTTACATATTGGCCATTTTAATATTTAACAGTCTCTTGTTTTGTGTAAACTTTTCACACGTATTCAGTACAAATATGTAATGAGTAAACCAATATAATTTAACAAATCTTGTTATAGTTGATTGTAATGAATTAATATTGTAAAATTAATTTTGCAAATGTATACTGAAAATATAAATTTGTACTGATAAAATTTCAAATGTTAGATTATGCTAAATTAGATTTTTATTTTAAATCAACAGTCCTCACAGATTATCAAAAAATATATATTTACCTAAATAAAGATGACAAATTAAAATGATACTGGTTTTTTGTTTTGTATATTAGTTTAATCCTATCTAAAAGGACCAAAATACAAAATTTAATTTTAAAAATAGGATATGGTAATTAGTTCATAAATATTTTTATTTAATTAGTTGAGGTTATTTGTTATTCTTATGTAAACATAACATCTATATACAATATATAAAAAATAATTTTACTCTAAAATTGAAAAATATATTTATACTTTTTTTTTAAATTATAGGTAATTTGGCACATAGTGCTAGTGTCAGCAGTGATATTTCAAGCCGTAACAAAATGGATATTGCATGTGTGATAGATGTAGTTCAAATTAGTAATCTAGCACATCGAAAAAGAGCTTTGGAGGAAGTAAAGCAAGCTGCTATACTGGTTAATGCCAATTTGTTTATTGTTTCGGTAACATTTTTATCTAATATGACTTGTATTTATAATTTCCTACATATTTAAATGACTTTAAAAAAATTTAGTTTGAAAAATTAGATTTTGGAGAAACTGTTGAGTTGGATACATTTTATGATGCTGATGTAGCTATTGTCGATCTATCAATACAGTTTCAACAAAGTTCATTGTTTTATCATTTGGGAGTACGTGAGAGTTTTGGAATGAAACATAATATATTGTTATATAATGATTTAGATACTGAAGCTACATTACGAGTTAAAGTATGTATTAAATTTGTTAAAATTGTATTTTTAATATTTTATAAAAAAAATTGCATAATTGTAATTAATTTTTTTAGTTATCTTGTGGTTCATATATGTTTCTTTCATATAAATTAGCTGATTGTGGTACTTGCCTCACTACTAATACTTCATTTCAAGATGAAAGTGATACATGTGTTTTTGAACCTAGAGTACCAATCACAGTTAAATTAAAAAAGTTATTAAAGGATGTTGAAATTCAAAGCAAGTATGAATATATATTTTTTTATAGTAGGATTAATTAATTAAATGAGAAAACTCAAATTATGTGAATTATATTATACTTGTTAATATACAATAAACTACACATTGTTATTTTGATTTAATATAGGGTTCATATTAAAGAAAAATTTTTATCAGATTTAAGAAAAGCAAGAGAAACATATACTGGTGAAGAGTTACGTTCAAAATTACTTATAATGAGAAAACGGCTAGATGATCCACATGTACTTTCTGGTGAAGTAGTTCTCAATATGTTAATATCATTCAGAGATTTACAGGTAAAAACTAGCAGTGTTGATTATAACTAAAGAAACTAATTATTCAAAACCTATTTTAATTTCAGGACTATGATGCAATGGTCCAACTTGTTGAAGACATACAAACTATTCCAAATAAAAAAAATTATATACAAACTCCAGCATTGCGATTTTTATATCCATTTGCTTTGAATAGGTAATTACAAATTACCAATTTTCTGCACAATTTTGTTTTTCAATTTTAATATTTTATTTTCTAAAACATTTTTATGTATAGGCGTAATAAAGCTGGAGACCGAGAAAAAGCGTTGCAGGTAATTGAACTTGCATTGGAAAAGAAAGAGAATTACATACCTGATATGGTTTGCTTATGTGGTCGTATTTATAAAGACAAATTTGTTGAGTCGTCATATGAAGATAAATCTGCCCTTCAAAATGCTATTCATTGGTATCGAAAAGGTTTTGAAGTGCAACCAAATGAATATGCAGGAATTAATTTAGCAACATTGTTGGTAATTGCTGGAAATGAATTTTCCAAGTCCGAAGAACTTCAACACATTGGTATGTATGAATAGTATTGTTAATTAATATTGTAATAATCAGTGTAGTTATATTTTACACAATTCAATTTTATATTTATGTCATTTGTGGATAGGTATGGTGTTAAACAATTTGATTGGAAAGAAAGGGAGTTTATCGTCTCTTAAAGAATACTGGGATGTTGCAACATTTTTCGAAATCAGTGTATTAGCAGAAGACTACAGTAAAGCGATTCAAGCTGCTGAATGTATGTTTAAACTAAAACCTCCAAATTGGTTAGTTGATGCCCTGTAGATTGTACATCATGTATATATGAGTAAATATTAAAATATTCTTTTTCTTTTACAGGTACTTAAATTCAACAGTGGGAAATATCATACTAATTAGTAAGTTTAGAAAAAAAAATGAAGAAATTGAGTACACGGCAGAAGAAGAAATATTTAGTTTTTGGATGGATTATTTTGTAGAAGCTACAAAAACAGAAATTGATGATAGCATTCGATTTCCTGTGAGTAGAAAGCGTACCAACTGTTACAACAATATTATTGTATCATGAAAACGTATTTTTTAATTTTAAATCAATTTATACTTTTAGATATTAGTTTTTGAACCATCAAAAGTATTTATGCCTAGTTATGTTAATGTAAATCTTGGCGCTGAGGAAAAATCAATTCGCATTTGGAATTTGTGTATGGAAAGTAAAAGAGGAATTTGTAAACAAGTGCATGATTGGCTGTTTGTCGCTAGTATGATTAGGGGTGTTAGGTACATGTAATTAGTAGTTAATAAATTACAATTTTCTTAATACATTATTTATTTATAGTTTATACAAAAGAGATGAACGGTGTTTATTTTTATATGTTCATGAAAATTCGGATGATTTTCAAATGTATTTTCCATCATCTCATTACCGTCAAAGGTTTTATGATCTCATTATAAAAATGACAGAGGGCGAAGAAGGAATGATGACTAATCTAGATGAAGATTCAACAAGCGATCAAATTGATGTACTTTTGTGTTTTACTCTGTTTATTTATATTGCATATATTTACATAAACCCTATTAAATTACGTATTTTCTAGTTTGAATATGAACTGGACGATTCACTGAAGAAAATTGTTCTTGGTCAAGGAACATATGGCATTGTGTATGCAGCTCTTGATCTTAATAAACAAGTACGAATCGCAGTGAAGGAAATACTTGAAAAAAATTTAGGGTATTTATTAATTTTTAATTTAACCCTAGTATTTATTAATAGTTTTATATTAATTCAAATACCATATTTGTTTCAAGTTATGTCCAACCATTACACGAAGAAATAAAACTTCATTCTCAATTGGATCATCGAAATATTGTTCGATATTTAGGATCAGTATCTGAAGGTGGATTTTTTAAAATATTTATGGAACAAGTACCTGGAGGTTGGTTTTTACTTTTATCAAGGTTTATTTAATTTAATATCAAATTACAACTTTTTCAGGCAGTCTTTCTGCTTTGTTACGTTCAAAGTGGGGTCCATTAAAAGAAAATGAGTCTACTATTTCGTTTTATACTAAACAGATTCTAGAAGGATTGAAATATTTACACGATCAAAAAATTGTGCACCGTGATATTAAAGGTGATAATGTCCTGGTTAATACATACAGTGGTGTAGTGAAAATATCTGATTTCGGTACATCTAAACGCCTTTCTGGACTATGTCCCAGCACTGGAACTTTTACAGGCACATTACAGTATATGGCTCCTGAAGTAATAGACAAAGGACAAAGAGAATATGGCGCGCCTGTATGTTTAAGCTGTTCAAAATCGTATAACAATATCAAATATATTCATGTGTTTAATATTTGTTATTATGTTCTTTCTGTTTAGGCCGACATATGGTCATTAGGGTGTACAGTTGTAGAAATGGCAACTGGTAAGCCACCATTTATAGAACTTGGATCAGGCAGAAGCAGCTGTTTTTAAAGTTGGTTTTTACAAAATTCATCCTGAAATACCAGTTGAACTCAGTGAACGAGCTAAAAACTTTATACTTCGCTGTTTTACCGTTGATCCAGATACACGAGCAACAGCTACAGATCTACTGGAAGATTTGTTCATGTTTGAGTATGTCTATGGAGTTATAACTTTGAAATTATTAATTTTTAATTTCATATTATAGATCATTGATAATTAAAATTAAAATTTTTAAGAACAAAATTATTAAAATGTTTTGTATAATACTATTGTGTTATTTTAGAAAGAAGAAAACATCTAAAGCATTAACTGCTCCTTTGGAATTTAATCGCAGTGTATCTGTACCAATGGAAAAAGGTTTGAAAACTAATCAAGTGTCCATTGATCATGAAAATATTAATGAAAATTCTGGTAAACAACGAGTATTAAAAGAAGACAGGTGAATAAATTTAATTATTTGTAATTAATGCTCTGTATTTTAGTTACAACATAAGATTAATTTTATTAATCAATAATATATTAATACTCTAAAATTATTTTAAAGGTTGAGGTTTTAAGCATGTTTTTTCCCAGTAATTTCATAATTGTTTTTGTTAAACATATAATTAATTTGACATTTTTAATATCTTTTGATAATGACCAAGAAATGTAATTCAAAAATTTAGATACGCAAATTGATATTAGTAAAACAAGTCATGTTTTTTAATGTTCAAATAATTTTGAAATTTTAACAATACATATATTTTTAGTGATTGTGAGTATAGTACATAAGTACTCAGTAAGATAACATTACCAATTGTAACATAATATCATAACTATGTTATTAAATAAAAACATTTGGATTCAGATTTTCATTATTTTATAAATATTCGTAATTATCTTATGTACTGAATATATTTATATCATATTACTATATTTACTGACGTTGAATGAATATATATTCCTACTGTTCAGAATTAATTTAAAAATCAATGAAATGTCAAGTCAAGGATACATTAGTACTTATTGAATATTATATATGTTTTTAAATTATTTTAAAACCTAAATTGTGTTTTAAAATGTGTATTTGTGTTTTAGTATGTGAATATTTGTTGGTTGATTGGACATTTTTAGAAATATTTACCGTTTTTTTTTAAGTATTTTTATGCCTTAAACATTTAGTGTTTATATTTTGAATAATAAATCAGTTTTCTAAATTTCTTTTATTTTAAATTCCTTAGTTTAAAAAATGATTTAATTTATGTAATTAAATGTGATTTTATTTTCCATGTCAAATTACTTTATGTTTATAATCCAATAAATTATCATGAATGTATTAAAACCTCGCATTACGGATTTCTAGCCATTGCACCGATCTTAATGCAATTTCTTAAAACAATTTAAACCAGATTTGATCAGCATTAGAGAATTGCGCAAATAATATGTTTAATGAAAATTCGCATTATTATAACGTTGCTAATATCAAATGCGAAAATAAATGCTTCAGATTTATGCTACTAATGTGTTACCTAGTGAGGGCGCTTACATTGGAGTGTGTTTGTATACAGCTGGTTAGCAATATCCCAACCTGAAAAGATCAAACAAAACCAGTTCTTTACTTCTATCAGTTTGCCAAACATGCAGTACTCTTCTAACAGGTATATTTTTTTAACTCGTCATAGAATACATACGAATAAAACGTAATATTTTCATAGTTTTATATTACAAACTATGTACATATAACAACTGTATAATGTATTATACATAGGGCCCAATATTATTGTGTTTTGAATGAAGTGATTATGGGAGTGTATCAGAATTTGTTTATATATTTTTCGAAGTTTGAATATATAACAAAATCACAATTTAAACAATTAATAGCAAGTCGCGAAATATAGTTATATTAATAAGGTATAAAATAATTCACACACACAACATAAAACATTATTAGTTTTCTGAGTAATTATTATAATAGGTCCTATTATATCTTTAGCCACATGTTTCGGTGTAGAATATTTTTCTATACATTTCTGTGTATAGTTATTTATAACATTTAAAGTTAAGAAGAGTGGTGGAGTAGTGTTGTGATGATTATTCCCATTTCCTTTCAAGCTTCTTAGAATGTTAACTGCTAATGAATAAATAAACAGTTGATATAGTGAAAATGTTAAGAAAAAAATAGAGTATTAAAAAAACTAAAAGACCCACACCGAGTAAAACAAACAAAACAAATTCATTAACACAAAAATTGACCAATATATATATAAATGTACAACATACGTATATATACTGTTATGTTTATTATAGTATTTCATGTTTAGTTTACACACGGTTTAGTGAAAATAACTATTTTTTGATGCAGTTTCAATGAACAAAATGACAATAGGCGTCAATCGTCGGGGACGTTAGCTTCGCCCGATATCGACATGGGCACGGCGGGTAGCACCGCGGAGGCAGAACACGACGGGTTTTACATGCTGAAGAAAGACTCACAGCGGAGGACTACCCTGGCTCGGGTGTTGGCTCACGACCAGTTCAAGCTGTGCAAAGTGTGGCTGTCATTTGTGCGCCGCGATTTCAGCCGACCCGTGTTGACCGACAAACATTTGGAGGCGTTGATGAAGGGCCTCGGGATTATATCACCAGTCCGAACAAGTCTGTCATCGAACAGACCATGTGCACGCTCAGGGAACAACTGTGTTTTGATCCGGACGCCGTGCACCAACTGCACTTCTCGCTGTATTCGTTCCAAGACGCGGTGAGCATCAGGTGTACCATATACAAGTTTAGGGACTAGGGATAAGATCGAAAATTAAATTTTCCTTAGATTAATTTTTAAAACTGTTGTCTTTTCGGTTAAAACAAGAAAACAATTGGCACTTTTTTGTGTTCAACGTGAAAACACATTTTGAGTGAATCAACACGTCTCATGGTTGATTGAGTCAATATGCTACGCAAATCGAAAATCACCGATTTGTTGTGAAGAACTGCTTTAATGTTCAGATTTTTTGGTTGACAATTTCGTTTTCACTTTTGAAACAACAAATTGTTCACTAAATAATCTTATTGCTTATAATAATTATTGTCGTTTTCATATTAAAACATGTCTAGTATGAGTATATGCTTAGAAAACAAAACGACCGTTTATATGCAATACGGACCTGATTTGATGGATTTTTTTCTATATGAAAAACGTCTATAAACGAATAAAATATTTCGTTTGTTTCGAACTATATTCTTCTTTGATATTTTTTAAACAATAACGTGTATATTATGCCCTTATTATACATTGCGTATTGTTGTTATTATTATTATTATTGTTTCAGGCTAAATCCGTATTGCGGATGCATAACATCAAGCCCCACTGGATGTTCGCCCTGGACAACCTGGTGCACAGCGCTGTGCAAGCGGCCATTACCGTTCTTAAACCCGGTAAATATGTAAAGAGAAATATTGTGAAATATTAAAATATTTTGATAACGGCTCGAAGAATTTCAATGAAAACGCTCTCATAAAAAAAAAATTATTTAGAGGGTATCGATTCGAAGCGCGGCGGAGCGTTAGTGACCGGGGCGACCACAGAAATGAACGGCGATTGTTTGAATAGTTTGAATTTGTAGGCTCGTGAAACAATTCATTTCGTCTAATGTTTTAATTGCATTTGTGAAGTAAAACGAGCGATGCTCGAACTCTATCGGTACTTGGCGTAAATCTTCTATAAGTATCTGGTCCCGGTGTTCATATATCGTTTTGACAATTCAACAAATCGCGTACACACGCGTTTTCCACCGCTCATCCCACGTGTACTCCAACGAAAATTCAATTCGATAATAATAATAATAATAATAATAATAATAATAATAATTCAATCGCGATTTCCCGCGAATCATGTGAATACTAACGCGATGTGTTGCGCGTGTGCTATAGATTTCGAGGACAACATCGCGGCGAAGGAGACGAAACCGGACGGCAGCATCTTTTCCGGCGTAATGGACGACACGAAAAACAGCTCGCCGTCGTTCGGTTCGTCGATAAAATCTCACAAAACCGACGACAGTTGTTACTCGGTCAGCCCGTCCGCGAAGAGCAGACACGAGTTGCAACGGCGCGCTTTGATGCTTCACGCCGAGAACCACAGGCACGTAACCTTTTATCGTTATCCGTCCGTTGTTAGTTGTCATACACAATTATTTTTTTTTTACCGGCCATTGAATCGTTTTGTAAATAACGTTTGTTTCGTTTTGTTCTTAAACGCAGCTCACACGGTACGTCGGAGGTTTGTATTCGCGTCTTTATATTTATGAGTAAACGCGTTTAGTTAGTTTTGATATTTAGGCAACAACAAAATGGTGTGGCATAACGCGAAATCGGCTACTCGAAAATAAAAAGTTGTATCCAGCCCAAAAACATAAATATATATATATATATATATATGAAATGCATAGCCAAGCGTTTGCCGCGTAGTTTGCAAAGTCGAAACGTGACTGCACCGTAGCTGGTGGTGATCGCGCGTGTCCAAGCGTCACGTTCGAGTTTTGGCTTATAGTTTGTCGTCGTTCCCGTAGACTGCTGGAGGAAGTGTTGGACTGTCGAAAATCGTATAACTGTTTGCTGAGAAGAACGCTGGAAGATCAGAAAGACCAGACGGCCGCGTTGAAGTCGATGGCCGAACAGCAGAACGTCGTCTTCGCGATCCGCGGCGAGTGCCGTTGCCACGATAGTCGCGAGTACGACGACTTCGACTACCAAGGACGGGACGACGCGGGTGAGCTCGTCGAATGGCTGCGACAAGTCGACACGGACGAACGGTCGATAAAAAAAGTACGTTTCCAACCCGGCGTATACGTGTGCATAATGTACACGGTTCCGTTTATTGAATTGTCGCACGCAGGTGGTGTACGAAGAGTTTCGGTTGGACCAGTTACGACGGGACGTCACCAGAGACGATCTGAGAAGTCTCGGCTTGAAGTGAGTGACTGCGTGGACGCGTATAAAACGTAAAAACAATAGCGTCGGTTTTTTGCGTTTGCGGGCCCCGCACGCTGAGGGCTCGGCTACACGGGGCCCGTTGTTCGAGATTACCGGCATACCCCATAGATCAGTCGTTCGTCAGGCAGGGGCGAGCTGGGCCACGGCCCGGGACTGCAATTTTTGTCTAAAAGCCCATGGACGGCCATTCAAACCTTTTCGTATGCGAGTCCCAAAACATTTTACATGTTTCAAATTTCAATCGAATGTCTGTTACGATCATTCATGATCGTAAGTCAAACGGTAATAAATACGATCTAGCAAATATAAATAATAAAAACGTTTTTTGTTACGGCTAAGTAGGTTTCTTATCGCGTTATCTTTTCTGCGTTTGTGTACGTTTAATTTATACACATTCATGATCGATTCTAAGCTATCGCCATCGGGCCTTTTAAAATTTACCATCGGTGTAGGAGACCTGGCACCAAATGTGTCTGTTGCCCTACGTACTCTATTGACATTGCCTGTTACGGTGGCAAGCGGAGAAAGGAGTTTTTCTAAATTGAAATTCAATAAAAACATACCTATGTTCAACGATGGCCGTCTTGGTGGATTGGCAATGACGTCAATTGAGTCACGAGTTAGATAGCGAAAGAATTGTAAGCGAATTTACAAACGCCAAGGCCAGAAAAAAATATATTTAAATAACTGTATTACTTCTTGTGTTGTTCAGCTAGTGTTTGCTAGTAGCTAATAATAATAAAAAAAAAAAACTATATTGTACCTATTTTAATGATAACATTTTCTTTGTATTATTATTTTTATTTTAATATCAAAATTGATATTTTTAAGATACACACATTTTTTTTGTACATTATAATTATTCTATAGGTAACCTGTATTATTTGTAGGGTTCAAGACTGTTGCATTTCGGGAAGAAATTGACGTATTATAATTAAATTATTATTATACAACTTTTTTATGACTAACAAAATGATTGAATTTGGAGGACAGGTAAATTTCCAATGTACTGTTTATGATAGGGCGGCAAAATGACTAGCGCCGGCACCGATCAGGTCTATAATAAAAACGTGCACGTCGTTAAATCCCACTTTCTCGTCTTCTCCACACGTGCAGCAACGTGTGTTTTTTACCACGTCGTGGTTTTCACAGCATTTGTTGGCGACAAAAATAAATATTCAAAAACCATCTATTCATTTACACCAACGTCGGGTACCCAAACATAAACCAGAGCACGGATTTATGTGCACTACAAAATTTTACACGTATGCGATTTATAATATGATGAGCATATTCCAAAGGGCTAGACGTTACCGAGTCACGGTTGATTTCATCGAGTCGAACATCTTCGCCCGTAACGGTGTGTTATTATTTTTGCGCAATACTTTTGGTTTTTTTGGTTTTCGTAGAGAAATTCGTTTAGTTTTTAATCTTGCCCATCTAGGTCCAGGAATAACGTCGAAATTCTCTTCTAATCCGTTAAAGAAAAACCGTCGCGTAAAGACATTGTCCGAGTATCTGGTTTTTTTTTTTTTTTTGGTTATCGTTACTCTACTACAAATGTTAATCCGTGTGTAATTGATACGACCGTTTAAAAGTCACAAAATAACATAGACGACGTTTCGCTGAAAACGAGAAGCCCAAATGTATCATAAGCGCAGCGCTTATCTTAAACGGGCGGTTGGGTCTGTGTGCCGTCGGTCGTATGAATCGTCCTCGCAGAGAACAATAAAACAATAACAATGTGTTTTGTGCGTATTTAGACGGGGCGCGGAGTTAAGGCTGTGGAAAGAAATCGAACGATACCGAGAGACGGCGACGACGACGGCGGCGTCTGCGAATCATTCTTCCGAAGATCTATCGCGCCAGACGAACAATCGTATCAATAACAACTATTACAACGCGTACAACGTTTAAGCGTGTGCATATGATACGGCCGTTTATTCGCGTAATTAATGTATTATTTTTTTTTTATACCTTGTGCAATGTATTTCGTTATATTAATGATATAATATAAAAATGTTTAAGATTTTTGGATTTAAAAGTTACAACAGTACGCGTCCTAGCCGCGAGAATTGAAGAACTAAAAAATGACATTTACCGATAAAATTACAACCGACCGACTCTTAACTCAAATGAAATTGAATAATTTTTTTTTAGCTTAAAAAAATACATAAAAACCACCAATCGTGTTATTTATTAATAACATGGATCTTGGGACTTCATAAAAATCACTTTTTTTTTTTTTGATAAACCCCCGATTCAAATTGTTTTTTAATTTATTTATATATATAAAATTAAATTAACAAATAATATACATATTTTGTTTTTATAAAAAAAATTCAGTACCAGCAAACAAAATACAATTTGTGTGTGTGCGTATTACCCCCCCCCAAGTAAAAATATTTATTGATAATTGAAATCCAACAATATAATATGTACATTGATAATAAATAAATAATTATTAAAATAAACAAGTATTACGCAGCATTCAAGTGCATGTAACAAGCGGCCAATAACTTACAAGACATCCAAAATGAATAAAAAAAAAAAAACACCTATAGTATTACGAACACAGCTGTAGTATTAAATGCATCTTATGGTAACATCGATGACGTCAAGTTATCCCTTTTTTCCCTAGCACATGAATAAATCAAATATTAAGCAAACACTCGTTATACGTTTTATTTAAATGTACGCACACCCACAAACATACACATATATTGCATTAAAACAATACACAATATGTAATAAGCGCTCGATTAAAGATATGTACAAAATAAAATTTAAAAAATACATTGTTATATAAATATATGTATAAAAAAATAGATCGACAAGCAGCAAAAATGCGAATAACACCAATAACACTATAATCAATAAGTATAAAATCTGGTTGAAAACTGCCAATATCATTAGTCTCCGTATTCGTCGAAACTACTTCCGTGTTCCAACATATCGTTAATTTGTTTACAAGCTGCTTGGCAATCCATGCGCTGTTTGTTATTGTTTATTCTGTTGTTTCTCATTTCTTCTTTCAGAGTGATTTTGGGCGCCTTTACGCGCTTCAACGCTTTGGCTTCTCTCGATTTGCTCAACGGAGTGGGCGGTTCACTGACGACCAACGATTTGGTCGTCGTCGTATTCATCTCTAGATTGAACATCAGAGGCGTTTTGCTCCTGGACTTGTCCGTACGCGATACGAGACTGATTTTGCCCGGTGATTCCATGATGTTATAATTATACAAACCGCCATCGTTATCATCATTACCACTGGTTTCCAAGCATTCGAATAAATCAGTCCTCTGTACTACTAGACAATTGTTGGAGCACTTTTTTACTACTTTCTTTTTAGTTTTATTATCCTGAGATGTGTTCTTCTTCACGACCGTTTTGAGATTCACGGTTTTTTCTTTGACTAAAGAAGCCTCGACAGCAAGCTTTTTTCTTCCTTGTTTCTTGACATCTCTAGGTGACAAGGCACAATTGGTTACATTTTCTTTTTGCTTCGTGTTTACAGTTTTTGCATTGATCATGGAAGCCAATCTTTCAGATGCTGCTCGTTTAGATTTGTCTACAATATTTTCTTTACACGTTGCAAACGAAGTTTCTAATCTAGATCTTAAACGCGTGGTCATACTGCTGTTCATACTGTTTTTAACACTCGACTTTTGTTCCGATTGTTTTGTACTATTATTGTTGTTCGACAACGTTCTTACAAATGTGTTCGGCTTTAAGAATTCGCTCGACTGTAAATAGAAAATTACATAATAATTAGCAATTATAAATTTTAAATATTTCATTGGCAATCAACAATTAGAAATTAATTACATTGAACAACAGTTTATTATTATGTAGATCGACTATCAGAAAATATATATCAGATTTCCAGTTTATTTTTAAATGTATACAATGAAAAAGAAATTAGATTTTAATAAACTGCAGCACATTAACTTTAATGATGTATATATATACATATATATATACATCATATATATATTAATAATATTCTTCTCTTAAGATTTATAATAAAATTTCAAGAATTTTCATATTGATTTTAAAATTATTAAAAGTATTTTCAAAAACTGTATAATTCAAATGTGTGTACATTGACAATATAATATTTAGTTTTAAATTTTATTTTTGAAATAGAATTAAATCGGATTAACAGATATTTAAAACACATTTTTCCAATCAATATATTAGATTAATTATTATCAAATCATTACTATACCCGTTTTTTTGAATCCGATTGTCGTTTTTTTGTCACCTTAATGGAATCGTTAATAGTCTTTGACGTTTGACTTTGCGCTTTATTACATATATTTTCATGAAATTTATTTTTCAAAATCTGACTAGGAACGTCAAACATGGTAAGTTGTTTTTTTCGTCTCTTAGGTGTGGATGTCAGCAATGATGGCGATTGTTCGAGAAATCGATTATTTTCGGTCTTATTATATTCAGTAAATTTTCTTTTACTACTATTTTTCTGATTAGTGAGATTCATATTTTTGATATGAATTGATCCATTTTTTACCTTCACGCTCGTTTTGTGATCTACAGTAGTTTTTGTTGGTATTGCAGGAGAATCCAAAGAAAAATTTAGTATTGCGTTTTTATTGGTCTTTTCTGTTAATTGTTTTAAAATATGTTTCCATGTCCGTGGAATTCCATGGATGGCTAAACATGCACTGTATAATTCATTTGGTGATCCACCAACTAAATGGCCGATTAAACGGTATAACCCATTTGTAGTTTTCACTAAATTATTAGATTTTCTATTTTCCAAAACACCAGCATCATGACGTTTTTCTAAAACTGTCATTTTATCATCTCCCAATAAAGTCCCTGAAAAATATTTTGAAATATTATTATAATAAAACATATATCAACATACGATGATGACGATAATTAATAATGAAAATATATTTAATTACCAGATAATATTACAATTGAAGACTTAGATTTTGAATTGATTGTCTTCGTGGTTATGGACCACATTGATAAATACTTTTCAAAATTTAATTGTTTATCGTGTTGATTATTTGCATTATTCGTTTTTTCATTACTATTAGGGAAACCGACTACAATTTTAAATCCAATATTGTCAAGAATCGATTCAATAGAATTGCAGTCATCATCTACATATTCTTTATGCTGTGAATCAGATGCTGCTTTATTCTCAATCAATGTTACTTCTGAATATGAATTTGGAACTGTTGACTGAGGTCCTTCTTCAAATTCAGGTGACTGTCTACCATTTTTAGTTTTGGTGGTTACATTAGCACATTGGCTAACTTCTATTACTGTAGCACTTAATGTCTGTGATTCACGGCAATTATGATTTGATTGTTCAAGTTCAGGTAGTGCTACTCGAGGTAGCACTACTCGAGGTTGAAAATTATAATTATCAGGTGGCTTAAAAGGATTTGATGATTCAATGGGTTGAAAATTATTTTCTGGGAATCGAAATGTACTGTTACGAGTAGAATTAATCATTGACAAAGTCGGTGGTCTGTAGTTCAAACCCGATGGCCTTGAATACATTGGAACTAGATGTGATGAATTAGCGATTCTCGAATTATTTGCACCAGCACGTTGTCCTTCTTGTACCATTTGTTTCGTATGTTTTAAAAAGTTGGAAAATTCTAAATCAAATTTACGATATGAGAACACTTGCAAAAATTCACGTAAGTTGTCACGCAGAGCCAAAGTCTTTTCTTCCAAAATGTCATTGAACAATAAAGTCTCGGATTGAAATGGTTGAGGTGGAGGCGCTAATGGCATTTTAAATGCTGATGAATTAGTACTGTACGCCATGATTGAGGTTTTGGTGTACTACCTACACAAACAACAAAATACAATTATAATTATACTCATATTACATACCTATATAGGTGTGAGTTTTTGATTTAGATTGTCCAGAAAAAGTAAATAAATACAACATTTTTCTGATTCGAATCAGTTGATAACAGATTTACCGTCAGAAATTGTTAATGGTACAAATTGTGTGAATTGATAATTAGTGTCCATAAATCATATAGTATCAATACTACAAATCTGTAGTTTTATATGCATTTACAGTAAGTTTTTTTGAACTTACATTGGGTTATATGTAAACTCAAGTGTATTAGTTCTGAACAATCAATGTAGTTTTGTAATTTCTAATAATATAGTAAATTGACTTCTTATCACATTTAAATATAAGACTTCTCTTTAATTTTAATTTTCAAAACAAGTAAAAATATTTTGAAACGGTAAAACCAGACAGAGAATAAATCAATGCGATTAAATAGCATTGTAGTGGTTTCAGTTATTTAATTTTGTCCAGCAAGATAAACAGTATAACGGTTAAATAGGTGATGAAAATGAATGAAGATTACCAAAACTATTCAATTATCCGGCTGGAGATCAGTCGTAGTACGTACATTTCGAATCAATGGCCGAGAGCTATCACACACTTATACAGTACGCGTCAAAAAGAGGTTGGTTGAAACAGCAATCGTTACGGCCACACGAGCATTTAGATAATAAACGTATTCCAACGCCCTACGAAATCATCCGGTCGGAAACGTAGAGAGCACGGGGTCTCGAATGTCTAAAATCACCGACGCAATCGCAAACGATCGTCGGGCATTTTGGCGAATAATTTTCCGAAACGCGACACCGCCGGTCGACGGACGGACGGACGGAACGGTATCAATAGCGAACGCCGATCGGCGCACCGTGTAGCTGAAGTGTGTCGAATTCGACGGCCGTACGACAACCGGCGTAATATTAAGTTCGAGAGGCAAAGAAAAGAAAATCGACTTACTACAGAAACGTTGTGCGTCGTCGGCTGCCGTCAGCGGTGGAGTCACGTCGTGACGGACGTCATGGGGAAACGCGCGAACGATAACGAACTCGCTGAAAACGGTCTACAATAAAAACGTCAACAAATCAATACCAAACGGGCAAAAAATCAAAAAATTAAAATAAAAAGGTCACTGCGAGTAGAACGCGTTTTCCGATCAACAAACACGTACCGACGAGTTCAAAACGAAACAATGACCAATGGCGGTCTACGTTCGAAACGAAAAACGTTACAACGGCTTCGAGGATGATATCACTCGCGCGCGCGCGCGCGCGTCCGCGGTACACGAAACGCACGGGAACGCGGCGTCGCAGTGCTGCCAACTGCGCGTTTCCGGCCCGTTACTATTATTTAAATTAGTGATTACGTCAGGAACAAAAATGTATGGGGGTGTCAATAGATGAGACTAACTGACGTTGAAGGAGCGATATGTAGCCAATGTTATAATTGGTACATTGGAGGCAGACAACCCTGGGAAAATATTCCTACTTAACTCGGAGGTGTTAGAAAAAGCCAACCACTCTACTATATCTAAATTATTTGACAGATCTCTTTTTATATTATGGCCTGAAGTCCTGGCCTGAAGGCATACTTCATGACAACGTTTTACTTTTTGTGTCGGATGCAGCACCATATATGGCAAAATCAGGAAAATCTTTACAAGTTCTTTACTCAAAAATGGTGCATATAACTTGTTTGGCACATGGCCTACACAGAGTGACAGAACAGATCAGAATAAATTTTCCAGAAATTAATAGTTTAATATCAAATATTAAAAAAGTTTTTTTAAAAGCTCCATACCGTATAAATTTGTTTAAGAATTTGGCTTCGGGTATTCCTCTACCTCCAGAACCAATTATTACTCGTTGGGGCACTTGGTTAAATGCCGTAAACTATTATTGTGAACATTTTCTACATATTAAAAATGTTATACTTCAATTGGACTCAGATGATGCACTGGCTATTAGAAAAGCTAAACAATTAGTCGAAAACCCAGAAATTGAAGAAAATTTAATCTACATAAAAAGTAATTTTGGATTTTTAGCTACTGAAATTAAACGTTTAGAAACATCTGGGATGCTATTATCAGAATCCGTGTGTTGTATAGAAAAGGTTAAACAACAAATTAAACAAACTTTGGGAAAAACGGGAGAAACAGTTACAAAAAAACTTGATGATGTACTAAATAAAAATTCGGGATTTAAAATTCTTACCATAATATCAAATATTCTAAAAGGCGAAAAAATATCAAGAAAGGAACTTCCTGAAGATTTAACATGTAATGATTTAATCCATTACAAATTTGCTCCTATTACATCTGTTGACGTCGAACGTAGTTTTTCAAAATACAAGCATATATTGTCCGATCGTCGTAGAAGATTTTTATTTGAAAACTTAAAAAAAGTTTTGATTGTCTAATGCAACTCCGATGATATAGGTAAAAAAAATCATTTAATAACTATTATTTAATTTATTTTTTATAAATTATCTCAAATAGAATAAATTTAATTTACAGATTAATAATTGTGACGAATGAAAACTCGGAGAAGTAGGCTTGTTAATAAGTTTATTATGATACTTTTTTTTTTAAAATAATTTTTATGAACTAATAAATAATTTTAATACTTTTTTGTGATAAATTTTTTTTAAAAACCTATTTTTAATGCTTTTTTTAAACCTTTTTTGGACAGCTTTATTGTTTTTTTTTTAGTTTTTTATTGCTTTAAAATCCGTACTCTAGTAATTATGTATATTATCTTAGTGACTTAGAGCCCCCAATAATTTAACCCGATTTCCGCCAATGCGTGTACGTCATGGAGATATCATTCGTAGTCCTCGAAGAAAAATAAAGGAAGACCGTCCGTTGTTTCTCGAATAGTTAACCGCTGTTGTTGATCTCGCGGAAGTCGGAAAATGACTAGTTACAAAGTTATATATAACTAGTGCCCGGAAATTCCGCTAGCTTGGTACATAACCCGTTGCGCAGTTGATCGTTCGCGTACCTGGTTTTGGATATTTACCAGAGGGCTGATACAGTGAACGTTGTACACACATGTGTGCAAACTCAACGTAAAACCCGAAATCATTTCATTACGATTACGTCGCCCCAAACACTTTTTGTCTTTCTCAATAAATACGCCAACGAGTAGTGTGACGAGCCCATTGCCAGAGCGGGTGCGATACTTTTCAAAGGTTCCAAAAAGCAATGCAAGCAAATCAAGTTGTATAAAGTTTTTATTTAACTTCTGAAAACAAATAAACATAGAAGAATTAACAGGGTATTTTTCGTCTTAAATTATTTATTTTATGTATAAAAGAATTTTTGGTGGTCACACAATAGAAAAAAAGTTACATACATTTTTGATAGGGGTTTTGTTTTTTAAAATTTTATATATATATATATATATTCCGCTAAATATAATAATAATAATATTAATAATTTTTTTACTTTTCATTCATAGTCTTTGTACGAATAAATTAACAGTCTTATGATAAAAGATTAGTGATATTATAATGATAGGGAAAAACAAAAAACAAAACAATCGTGATTGACATCGTTTTTTCTTCTTTTATATTTCGTATGTTGTTTTACAACTGCAGATAAACATGTGCGATAATATATTTACTAAAGTCAGAAATCGGATAACAAACTGAAACAAACAGTTGTAGGAAAAATATATATATATAATTAATGAGCGTTAATAATTATTATGCTTGCGTAATAAGCAATAGTTTCATTTGTAAATTAGAAAAATGAAATGAGGGGAAAAAATTGTATGTTCCCAAGATTAAATGACCCAACAGTACAAATGATCTATTTTTTTTTAAAATTTTTTTTTTTTAAATATAATAATTAAAAACTAGTTGCTATGATAATAATGTAATTCAAATTGAGTGAATTGTTAACAAGTTTTATCAATCAATAATAATATTTTATTTAAACTATAAAGAAAAGAAAAAAAATGAAGACAATATTTAAATTTGCAGGACCTAAATATAAAATTCATTTTATCGTAGATATATTAATATAATGGTTTTATTTAAATATTATATACACAGAATAGTATTAATAAAGAAATATTTATAAATTAATGTATGAATATATATATATATATATATTTAAAGAGGTACCTATACTAAATTAATTAGGTGTATTTTTTTTTTTTTTGGTTTTTAGATTCGACAAAATTAATGGTAAAATATTTAGCATAACACGTAGGCTGCTAATGTGACGCATCACACTTTACTGCACATTTACAATTGATACGTAAAAGAATGATAATGTGATTAATAATATATTATATATATAATATATATATATATTATGTCAAAAATATCTCTTGATTTAAATGTAGGTAAAAAAAAATGTATATATATATGAATTGGAAAATTTTAAATAATATTATTAATTAATATCGATTAGTATAAAATATTCATTAATTAAATGATATTTTGACCATAGAACCATAGATATACTCTAAATAAAGTAATATAATATATCTTTTACGTAGAACATTATGGATAGAGTGTACAGTAAAATGAAGAGATCGATATAGCAAATGATATTATGCCCTTAGATATTGATAAAACAAGCAATGCATAAGTATAGTCCAATAGACTATTCTTATTATAAACTGAGGTTTAAGATTTGTATTAACCATTATTAAAAAAATAATAATAACAAAAAAATAATAACAGCAAATTAAAATTGTAGAAATATAAGAGAATATACAAAACAAAAATTATATTATATATATATTATTTATATTGACATAACTGTCCCCAGGAACTTTTTTTTTTTTATTAAGGTGCCAAATATTTTAATTAAAAAAAAACTATCATCGCATGAATATATTATTATTATTATTATTATTATTATCGTAGTAATTATTGGATTGAATAAATTGTGAACTGTGTAGTAGTAAAGAGATGACAGTAGACAGGTCCTGGTATAGGTCATCTGAAATCTTAAAGAATAAATTCAATTTTTTTTTTTTTTGTTAAACATCAATTTAGATTCGATTAGAAAATAATATGCCTTACCTAAGCTGACGGCGATCATGAATGGGTATTTGGTAACGGTTGTTCCGACTGTGTTGGTTTCTGCTGAGTAGCCGCAGACGTGGATGGCGATTTATCTTCTGTCACTGGCGTTACTGGCGTTGTCGAAGACGCGGCTACATTAGACGGCGAGCACTGGTTGGATGGCGGCGTGTCTTTGCGTGGCGGCATCCTTTCGTTGATCGCGTCCAGACCCTTTGCTTCGGCAAACGATGTGATCTTGTGATTGGGCGAAAAACCTTGCAGTGCTGGAAATGTCGACAAAACGTTTAGGACGCGAGGACGTTTTCGATCGAAACGAATTTCGTACCGTTTTTCAGCGATGTCTTGCCACCGGACAGTGCTCCAAGGGGAAGGGCGCCGGTCGGCGTTAGTCCCTTCAACTGTAACACACTCTCGCTTTCCTCCCTGTAAATCGTACGCAATGGCAATATTAAACGTGTGCTGTTATTATAAATCGAATCGACGAGTAACGCAGATTGAGAAATGGCGAAACGCTTCTCTACCTCAAAACTGAGAAAACTCTGGCCATTTTCCCGATAGCTCTGATTTTATTTCTGATTACTTCTTTCCTCAAATTGGCTGCAGCAACTGTTTGGAAAAACGTACATTTATATTAATACAAACACGATTCTCAAACAGGAAAACGAATAATACACTATAAAAGAAACGAAGATATTATAAACAATAATAACAACAGATAAGAAAAATATTATTGGAACACAAAGACAATCGACGAAACAAAAATAGCGTAAAAAAAAAAAAAAATGTCCGTCGAATAATAAATAAAAATTTTTTCGAAACACGACGATAAAAAACTATTCCGCGTGAGAAAACACACAAACGACGACAAAACGAATTCATTCCACAAACACGGTGTGCGACGATAATTCGCGAATCGTACGCATTTATACCCGAAGCACGTGATGCGGTTTGTCGGGAGTTACAAAAATAAAAATCCGCATAAACATTACGTATAATTGGAAACGAGCGATTTAGTGTTATTTAAACGTTCGATTCGCGCGTAATCGTTCGCACGCCGCGTTCTGCCGATAGTTTCCGACGGACTTCACGCCCGCCCCCCCCTCTCCCCTCAAAGTTATGGACGTGAACACGGTGTGAACTATGCGATCCATACGTTTTTGAAACGCAGATCGAAATCTCGCTACGTTTGGAAATCGACGGAAATCTCGCGCGCGCTCTATGTTTACGTCTCGATTGACATATCAAATTTGTCGGATAATACGTACGTGAATCAATTCCGTGTATCTCTATACGAAAGCGTCTACGCTATATTACGTTAAGCCGTACGTTTATGATATTTCGCGATGATTATGATAATAATAATAATAATAAGAAAAAAAAGCGAAGAAAACCGTTCATAATAAACAATTACGTGCGAGTAAAATACAATTTAAAAAAAAGCGATAACCGTTGTATACTTACCAAATGGTTAAGGACGTGATGAAAAACAGAAAACAAGTGAAACACACACGCAATGTCGTCATAATTAATATTTCGGTGCGCCGTCAAACAAGTCCGTATAACGACGTCCGCGTCAAATAAAATCGCATATCAAAACGAAAACAGAGAAAAAAAAAAGAAAAAAAAAACACATTGAAATTATAATAATTGTAAATCAAAATGGACCACGTGGGGGAGGGGGCCAAAGGGGGCTCCCCCGCGTCAAACCATTAGAAAATACGTCAATAACAACATTATTATATTATAAGAACTCTCTACCCTCGTACATAATAATCAAACGCTATATTATCATAATAATTATTATACTATAAAACACGTAAGTAATATAACATTATTATTATTATTATTATTATTATTAATCGTCAAAATAAACAACATGATAATACGTATACGTATACATATATATATATATATATGAAAATAAAAAGTACTGCTAGCAATAACAATTGTATTAATAGTAATTATATATATATATATTTTTTTTTTACAACGTGTTAGCCGTGTAATTTCTAAGTGACGTGTTGCGTTAACGACGGGTTAGGCAAATACGGCGTTTTACAAATAAAAAGCGCATCGATTTGGTTATTCATTTCGCGGCCGACAAATACTCGTAGAGAAATGGGAAGAAAAAAAAAACATATACATACCCCCCGATAAATGTGTCTATAAGAAATCGATAGGCATATTATTATTTCAACCTCGTTATTATAAACGAATTCAATATATATTGTGCAGGATATGTAGAAACTCATGTATACGTGTTTTGATAATTAATGCAATTTTATACGGAATTGGGGAGAATTTTTTTTTAAAGGCTTGTGAAAATTTCGGGCTTAAAATCCAAATTTTGAATTTACGCGGCACACACGACATGTTTTTATTTTATATACTAGACACGTATATAAAATAAAAAACAACGCGATTTAAAGTATTGAAAACGTCGCACAGTTTGAAATACTTTACCTGCAACCTATAAAACATATATATATATGTGTGTAGAGAGAGAGAGAGAGATAGATAATTAAAACGATAACGGAATTATAATAATTGCATGCGTTGTTAACAACGGAGTGCAATAATTATTGTTTCAGGCTCAAAACCGTTGATATTCGTTCTTGGAGACGTATTATAAATGTATATATATATATATTTATATTAATAAACAGTTACTGGTGTGTAGGTATGTATAATATGCCAAACAAGTGAAGTGTTGTACATTGTTTGCGTTCAACTGACGAATTCAAGTTCTATACAAACGCTTTAAGTGCCGTTTACCTTCAGTATTACAAGGTAATATTATATATATATATAATTTGGGTGGACAACTATAATATTAGCAGAATGTAATAATATAATTTTCAACAGCGGACAGGTGAGCGCTATTCTACAGGTTTTTTTCTATTTTTTTTTTTACTTTCGTCAAATTTCTAAATAAATACGCATATTCTACGGGGTTTGTGGGTGGGGGCACTCGAAGAAGTGGAGAATGTAATAACGTTATTACAAAATATTTTTTTTTAACGAATATGTATATGATAATTATAAACATGCATGGTCTATAAGCTCCGACTGGTTTGATATATATATATTTTTTTATTGTTGTTATTTTAAGGATGTTATTTAATTGACTCAAAGGAAATACCACAAAGGAATAAAGATTTCCTCCTACGTTTCTAGAATCGAAAACGCATTAGGTCCTAAAGAATAATGTTCATAGGTATTTATATTATAATACATATTTATAGATAGTGAGAACGAGAGATGACTACTAAATGTGTCCGCGAATGAGAAATTCCTAATTGTCTGCAGAACTCTCTTATCATTTATTTATATTAAATTAATTAGTATCAACATTCAAGCGAATTAAAAACACTCGGAAATATTAATAAAAAAATAAAAAATTTGAAAAATTAATGTCAACATATTATTATTAACTGTTAAATACGAAAATAATTATAATTAGTTCAAAATAATAACAATAACAAATAATAAAATAAAAACAACAACAACAACAACGAAAATAAAATCTAAGGGCTGCTAAAATGAAAAATGGAAATAAAAACAGCAAAATTGTAAGTTATGTTGATATGTTTGAAAATTAAAATAAAACAGAAAAAAAAAAACAATTTCGGGAAGAAAACTTACCGGGCATTTTCGGAACTATCGGTTTAACAACAATGGCTGTCGATCGGTCGGTCACAGAGAGCGAAAGAGTTTAAAAATATAAACAGAAAAACAAAAAGAAAACAAAATATAGAAGATTGAAAGAGTGCGTCCAAGAATAAGTAATATACAAATAGCCTATATAAGTAGTTTTGTTCTCAATTTTTTCAATAATTTTACAGTAAGAAATATAACGACAGAGTAAAGTCAGTAAAGATATAAAGAATAAACAAGTTAAAGCTGTTATTTGTATTATATTTTTTCATTTTTTTTTTTTGTTCTCATAGTTTCTGTAGGTTGGATATACATATACATATAATAGGTAGATACGGAATTATGGATGTATATGTGTACTTTGAAATTGAAAATTTATCAACATTTTGATTAAAAAACAAACTATAAAATGAAATATTAAATATTCAGAGTCATGGTTTATATATATATATATATATATTTACCATAAAATAATAATAACTAATTTTGTTTTATTTTGAAAATTATATTTGCATTTCAACGATGTAGTTTATTAAAAATAAATGAAGTTAGTTTTCATATAGAGTAGGTATAGAAAAGCAATTATTTTTAATTTTAAAAAAAATATATACATTTGTAGTTTATTCAAAAAGTAGGATTTATGGTATTTGACTAAAAATTACATATTTACTGTCTTGTTTTAATTATATAGGAATTTAAAAGGAATTGTTATAGGGGTGGTAACTTGATTAATGATCTTGTTAAATTTAAGCAAAATTTAGACATTGAGTATATATTATTACGCCTAAATACTTGTACTCGCCTATCACTATTTCGTATAGTTTAATTGGAACTAACTGTTCAGCTATTTGTTTTTTCAATCGCTGCCAATTAAATATTCAATAGTTTTGAAGTGAACCAATATATTTAAGGTCAATAAAATCGAAATTATTGTAATGTTTGTTTGTTTGTTGTTCTTTTTATGAAAATCATCATGTTCAATACATTTTAAAATTATATTTTGGATACAATCGACGACTTATTTGTTCATAATCATCGTAGGGTGAATACATAGTGTAGAGCAAAAAAAAAAAAAACCATTCAAGTGAGTTAGAGAGTTTGTTTTGTAAAATTAATAAACGATAGCAACCTAAAAAGTCAACAAATAAAGGGAAGTAAAAATAAAAATAAAAATAAAAATAAAAATAAATTGGGGTAGGAGTTATGAATATCTACGTAGGGAGCAGTCCATTTTTCTAGCGACATTATTAGGTATGTGTTTTATTTTCTACTTAAACTAAACCAGTATTAATAATAAATTGATATTTCTTACCATCAGCTGTAATCCCAGAGAAGCATAAATTAAGATAAATAAAAAAAAAGCAAAATATAAAAATAAATAAAAAAATTATTATTCAATACAATATTAAATGAATAGAGGGTGAGAATAAATTTGAAGCTATAATTTGGCATAATGTTGATATGTATGTTACATAATATGTATACAAGAAATTTGAATAAACGTTCTGTCCTACTGTGTAAAATGCTTTCTCGATCAGTGTTGCTAATCTTAGAAAGCTCGAGCATCGATCGGGAAAGCAATAAAATGTTAATATTTTTACTTGAGAATAAAAAAAAATGTAATTGAAACAATTGTCTGGTGCATATTAAATAAATGTATTCGAGTGTTGTAAAATATCTATACATACCGTCTTCAAGTGTATCTTCTCCTTCGGTCATCAGTTCATCGTCCGAACAGATGTTCAATAGATTCACTAACATTTCGGTAACTACAAAATACAATTTCGATTACACTGATTTGTTGACGGTAAGGTCGTAAATAGCGTGTTATTGTTATGTCAAGTTACCCTTTTCGCCAACAAATGGCAAAGACCAGGTAAACACATCCATGAAATTTGGCAACCAGTACGGGTGTGGTGAACAGTTGAATTGTCTGATGTTCATCACATTATTTTCATATTTTAAAACGGCAGCCTGCAATATCGTTAACAATTTGTATTAGATGAATAATCGATGACGTCAAAATATTGCATAATAATTATAATTATAATTTCTTTACTTTGTTATTATAAACGTCTAAGTAGTTGGGCGCGGAAAATATAGTGATTAAAGATGGAAAACCAGTCGTTTGACTTTTTCTATACATTCGGTATCTATAAATCAGATTAAATACAAATATAAAACATGTTTTGTAAAAGCTGATCAATATGAGACACTAAATGAAATATGCGCCAAACAAACCCTGCGTCTTGAGCTTCGTGTGCTCTTATGATAGACAGTAAATTGTTGCTCTGAAGAAAATCACAGCACGCTGCATAACTGCAAAAGTTAAAAATTATTTACAGGTTAAACACTAAACATGTACCTAATCAATTTATACTCTTTAAAATATCATAATATGTACACATATACATTATGTTAAAGAATAAAAAATATAAAAGAAAATCGTACAAACAACGCAAACATTTTCTAAATGTTTTAACGTACAATCATTAATGTTCTCTACTTCTTATGACTATTAATACAAAAACATACATTTTTACTCGAATATTACTATTTATTAGTTGTTGTCTTTTCAGATTTAGAAATAAATGACTATCTATTAGGTTTTAATTTCATTTTTTTAGTCTTACACTCATCTTTTAAATAAGTTATTTAGTTGTAACATTGTGCCTTTTAACTGACCGAGTTTTGGCTTATTGTTCTATTTATTATAATTTTCAGGGAAACGGACAATGTATGCGCATACGTTTATAATATTTAATGCAAAAATGTAATATATTTATATTGTGTTTAGGATTTCAATTTGTAAATGTTTCATGCCAGGCCAGCTAGTTTTATTAACATGGAAATCATTTTATTTTAAGTACTTCAACAAACGTTATAGTGTGGTACAAAAAATGTACTAATTACTTAATATCTAATTTTTATAATTGAAATTTCGAATTTTGTGACTTCAATGCTAGTTTTTTTTTTTTGTGTACAGTTTTAACGTTTACTCATTTAATCAGTACTATAACTAAACGTTATATTTGATTTAGACGTCTTATAAAGAGTACAATGTTGATCTAATGATTTATTAAATGAGAATAAGTTTACTAATTTCTAGAGTTACGAGAAAAAAAGAAAAAGATCGTAGAATTCATTTTATATAACTGTGTAAGTAGCAAGAGAACTATATCAGTTTTATGTATTTTTTCCTTGTTACTTCTTTTTTTTTTTTTTTGGGAAATAACTTCGAAAGTTTTACGTAAGGCTACTCTATCGATTGTAATTTGGACGGACACGGATGGCGACTATTCCAGGACGGTAGGTAATTTTCGAAGATAATCAGTAGTAGTTTTACGACGCGACGAAAGAGAAATAGTGATAAATCCGTTGTTCGTAAATCATCGAGATTTCACGTGTTGAGACATAAAAATAGAAAAACACCGTATATATTTTACCTGTAAAAATACGAACAGCCCCTGACGCTGTTGTGACTGAAATGTTCGGCGTTCTTTTCGCTGCCGAAATCTTCCAGAGGATCCGACCAAAGAAGATCGCACATGGGACCGAAAGCCGGAGGCTCTTTGAACCGATCCAACTGGAACAAGACAACGAAAACCCGTTTACAGTCTCCCGGTCGTGGTACAGGCGTCGGACGGACGGGTTGGGTGGGGGGGGGGAAACGTTCTGCCGACGCGGGCGGTCGCGTTTCGTCGACAACCACGCGCGCGCGTGTGTTGGTATAACGACACCCCCGGCACAGATAATAATAGTTCAGTACGAGCGAATAAACCCGGGATCGGCACGCCGTCTTCGCGTCGCCGACAACACATTACGCGTACGACGTGAACGACAATCGTGTAGAAACAAATCCGTCGGTCCGTTCGGGCCGGCCGTACACGCGCGTACACGTCGTCCGCGGACTGTGTGCGAAAACGCGTTCGACAACGACAACGGAACAAGCGGGTCGCGGCAGCTCACCCTTCTAATGTCGTCCAGATTATGTATTTCTGGCGAGAGTCCACCGTGAACACATAGGAATTGTTGATTCATGAGCGCGGCGAGCGGCAGACAATCGAATGCCTCCATACAGGCGTCGTACACTCGCTCGGAATATTTTATTTTACCTAGACAATTTCAACACAACAACGATAAAATATCCATTAGTACACAGTATATTAAACATGTATATATATAAATATATACACACACACACACACACACAGCACACATATATATAGAAACGACATTCCCGGAAGAACGGACCGATTCCGTTGTCAAAGGTGCTTGTTGGTAACGTCGGTCGTCTTCGTACGCACGCACACATCACAAACGTTCGTATGTTTCGATCGAATACTCGAGTTATTTAATTAATTTTTCTAAGACGCGTAAACACGTTCCATAAACCACGGTACATTTGATTTTTCGTCTCGCCATCGGACATAAAACACAAACCCGCCGCCGTACGTCGACAACACGGTTCTTACCGCGCGTCAGGTCAGGCACGGTTAAACACCGACTTTTGGTTTTCAAATAATAACGGGTTACGAACGGAGTGCATTTACTTTTAGACCACGTCACACGTCGAACGTTCAACACGGAGATCGGATACGGCGGGTAAGTACATATAACAATAAAATAATAATAAAACACACAACGGGTGTATTGCGTTTTGTATACGAACGTTTATATAATCTATAACACATAACAACTCCGTTAAATTAAACGACGACGATGACGAACTGTTTTTCTGCGACGTATAAAAAATATCACGTTTCACGAGTGACGGGGTGGCTGGCGCGTCGATTTAATACGGATTTTTTTTTTTTTAAACAAATCGTTATTTTGTCGTGCTCATCATTGCCGGTTTTTATTTGCACGTTACCGTCCGCCGCCGCGGCAAAGTTTCCGTTTCATTCGATTCGCACGCGAAGTTTGTCAAAGCGCTCTAGAAGAATACGACGACGAAACGCCGCGGTGTTTACGAAAAATAAAAAACCAGTTGTGTGATCATTTCGCCACGGCAGGGAACCGACGTCGTTGTCGTCGTCGTCGACGTAGTCGGTAATAGATATACTCGTATATGTACCGAAATCAATTATTTCGCGTCGTCATATGGTGTAAATACACGCCGCGCTCGGGTCATTAAACATTAGCGGACGAGAAACGTTGTCAAACGCACACGTCACATTTTTTCGCTTGCGATTTTGCACCAGTGTTAGTTAAAACAAAACAAAAATCGATCGCGGGTACGTTATATATTTTTTTTCAGTCGATTTCATATACGTCGAGATTAAAAAAAAAAAAAAAAAAAAAAAACGATATTGACAGTAATCAAACGGGAATGTCTACGTGCATTCAATCATAGACCCGACGATCAATACATTATTTTATACATTATCGTTTTTTTTCAACCCGTTTTCAGCACATATTTCCAACGAATTTATATTCAATTAGATTTTTAAAATTTTTTTTTTTTTTTTGTACGCGTTTAATAAATATTCTTTTATTATTTAAACAAGACACTTCTGCAATCGGAGAATAAAGCATAATTAATAAAAATTAAAAATTCATCCATTGTCGAATCGTATATATCAATGAATTCACTATTTCTATTTTTTTTATCGAAGGTAATTATAAATATATATTTTCTTCAGAGAACCGAATTTCGAATCGTGTACATATTTATAATATTATAACGACAGAAGGTTAAAACATACATGAAAAATGCAATGGATAAACATTTTAAATAATCACTGTAGATATAATATTATTAAAAGTAATCTAATACTTAATTATATAATAATTATAATAACGACACGACCGATTTAAAATCATTTCGTTTTGATGTTTTCTGCGATTTTAAGCACATAATATATGTATATCGTATTGTGTGATCACACACAGACATATATATATTATGTGTTTCAACGCACACGCACTATTCGTTTGTCGCGTTACTTGTATGTACGTATAAGCACTCGAGTCGCAAAATTTGATTTACTTACATTCTTGTTTAAACGTGAAGTACTCGGTTAGATGTCTACATTCGTGATTTCCTCTTAATAGAAATAATGTAGTGGGATGGCACAACTTCAAAGCCCACAAGTAAAGCACACACTACAAACAGAATAACCATTATTATTATGCATATATATATAATATAAACAATATTGTTGTACGCGACGTTGTGTGTTGTTGATAGGAATTATCTCATTACTGGCGCGCAGGTAAACTACAGGTAGCCCGGCGTTAGTTAATATAGGACGCGAGCAAGTATGTCTACATTAATTTTACGGACACGACAATGGAAATCTAAAACGTTTACACCGCGTGATATTATTAATTATTGTGACAATACGCAATTAATTGTGAAATATTTATAATCGGTATCCTCTATGTGTACATTAATAATTGATTTTTCCGTTTAGAATATATATATATATATGCTTGTACGCGTAAAAAGCTAGAAAAAAAATTGAATAAAGTAAAAAAAAAAAAACACGAATCACGGATTTACGACGAATAATATAACATATACATGTTTTTTTTCTATTCCGGCCTATTTAAGCTTTTCGAATTCAATGTAATTTTACGATATCGATTTTAAACCAATATCATATATGCATATATATCGTACCGCACGCGTATTATTTATACTCGATAAATACGTACCACCTGTGTTTATGATAAAAACGTGGACGACATTGGCTTTCTAACGAGTCATGTTTATTACACTTAATATGTCACTTAAATCAGTTTTATTAATTATCGTTAAAAAAATTTAAAAATAATACTCCCCAAATCTTCGTTTATAAGAACATTATTTGTTGGTATTTTCAATCAATACAAAAATTAAAAACTTTTATATTTTTAAAGTACTAATAATTGCACTATTATCATTTTAAGTTAAAAAAAACAATTGATAAACCATTATTTTAAACGTTCATTATAAAAACCACGTACAATTTGGTCGCTATTCAAATTATTATTATTTGCCATCTTTATTGTAATTTCAGCCTAAAAAAACTTGCTGGCAAATCTAGTACTACAGGTTTTTATGCGCATAAACGTTTTACACAACAATTTTTGTTTTCAGTTATGAATTTACATATAAAACAGGAAACAAAAATTAAAATCTCGTATATTTATATTTCATATAATATTGAAATACAAGCACGCAAAAAAAAAAACAACAAAAAATTGTTGTAAAGGTATGTCCACACCAGTGCGTTGTTGTCTTCGACGTTCGATTTCACTTACGTTTCAATTTACTCTTCGTCATTCGACAAGCGCATGCGATTGTTGAATGCGTTTAGCATGCTTTTTCTTGTCCACCAGAAGTAGTTTTTTAACGTGCGGTGTAATTAAAACCGAAAAAGATGTCAGATTATAATTTACTTCTCGGTATTTCTGGATTTTCGTGTTCTTGTTCACTGTCTATTGTTTCATTAGGCGTTGAGTTGTCCGCAACAAAAAGAAGAGGCGCATACGCGAACCACGACGAGACGTGGGGGTTTCATCAGCACCCGAAGCAGATTTTTTTTTAAGCGTTTTTTGGTGTTCTTTTGAAGAATAATAGCGAAAATTTTTTAACTTCGACTTATACGGCGAACACATCAATGTTAAATTCATTTAAAAAAAAAATTTTGCAGTAATCGATATAGTTTGCGTCCCACGCTTTATATGCTTCAAATAAATTGTAATGTTTGGTTTTCATCCGTTATTAGCAACACGAACAATATAAACGATAAAACCATAGTGATGCAAATGAAAATACTGAAATAACTAATTACGGAAGTCGCGAACGCATCGCACAAAAATCCACCGGGCTTGGAAACACGTGCAAATGTCGCACGCTTTACAAAACTTTTCTCCGTTTGTCGCAAGCAAAAACGTATTAGTGTGGACGTACCTTAAGTGGAACCCACGAAGAGTAGACACTATGATGATGCGAATGTAAAAACACTACAACATGCCGACATCGGCATATCCGCGTTTGCAAATATCGTCTTGTGCGTTCACAACGTTATTATTATAACACGGCATTGTATTCCGTACGTAATGTAATATTGTTATCACACTACATAATATATTCAGGCCTGGCTCGAGCGATTAAACACACCTCGGCGAAATTCAAATTTGCCGCCCCTCATATGTTTAAAAAATACAATATTTTCTCTTAGGTGTAAATGAGGGAGGGAGGGCTTCCCCCTTACCCAATTTTTTCGACATTTTGTGTGGCAATATAAGGTTTTTAAAATTGTACTTTTCTTACATATATTATCGTACAAATTATCAGCCCTCCCCCAAATTATCCATTGATTTCTGTCTACGGAATAACATCAAATATTTGTTTATATAAACAAAACTAAAATTATATAGTCCATTTATTAAAGCTTATTTCAGATATGTAGACGATACGTTCATTTTTTTCAAAGGTACGAATGTAGTCAAACAGAAATTATGGTTAATAGTTTAAATTAAATAAATGAACATATTCAATTTACCCTAGAAACGCAATTAAACAATAAAGTTAATTTCTTGGATCTTACGGTTGGCTTAGTCTGAAATCGCGGCAACTCTTCATAAAATGTACAATATTTATGCACTAGTAATTTATTATTGGAATATAAAATCAAAGAGCATATTAAACAAGTTCAATGTGTCATTTGATATGAATATTACAGCAAAATAATTTTTAGATTCGTGTTTTTTTTAATTACACAATATAATATGTGATATTTTTTTTAAAAATCACGTATAATATCAAATCTTGAAATGGCGCCCCTAAAGAACGCCGCCTTAGGCGTGTGCCTATGTTGCTTACCCCTTGAGCCGGGCCTGTACATATCTATCGGACAACGTGTGTTATACAATATTTCCGTGTAATAATCCGCGACGGGATGTAATCGTAAACGTGTGCGATTAACAACGTTGATTTACCTCTATACTGAAATACCCTCTGTCCACGTAGTCGCCCAGGAATAGGTATTTTGTCGTCGCGGGAGGTCCGCCGACTTCAAATAACTTCATTAGATCGTAGAACTGACCGTGGATGTCGCCGCAAACTGAAATCAAATCAAATCAAACGAATAATAATAACGATATGGACTTCTGTAGACAGCGACGACGACGACGTGAAACGCGTTATCTAGACAAATTGTTCGCGAAAAACGTATATGCGTTGGCAATGTCGTCGTCGTCGTCGTCGTCAGACGATTCCACAATATTTCGCGTATTTTATAGACTAGATATTTAATTAGGAATTGAATGGTTCGTAATGCGTAACTGTACTAAATTGAAAAAAAACCCGTGTTATTGAAATAGATTTATCGTGAAAACGCACTGATATTTAAGATATATTTAAATTATTTCTCAACGTTTTGCGTATAAATTCTTTAATACTGATGTTTTACAGACAACTGATTTCATATAATTATACAGGTCGAAAGCGCAAACAATAGACACATTTTTTTTTAATAGGCGGGGAAGTTAAAAGTTTTTGATTTGTGCAATAATTTAAACATGTTTAATTTATATATATATAAATTAATTTTAATTTGTTTGTAAACAAATTAATCAATTAATGATACTTTAGTTCATATAGTGTTGGTATTTAATTTATTTTTCAGTGCCTGTTACTTTAAACTTTCAATGTTGAAAATATTAACAATAAAAAAACACGCATTTTAATATTGTATCTTAACTTGTTGATAATTGTAAATCAAACACACGGTTCTAAATTGTTCGCTTTAACCCAATTTAAAATGTGTACCTGGCGCAGCAACATTTAAAACAAATATTGTATACGGAATTTCATAAAAATAGATAAATGGTTTTTCAAATAATTTAATTTCGATACAGTTGTTCTTGTTCAACAGAAATTTGACATTTTCAAACTCTAGAAGGAAAGTTTAATAACAATAGGTACATAATACAGTCGCGTTAAACGACGACGACTTAAGAGACTCGTTTCATTTGTGCTCAAATACAGTGTTTACAAATTAAAATTGTCAATGTAAATGTATAATACACGTATACGTTTGTTTAACGTGTGCTAAACAATTTTAATAAGAACTCGCCAATGTGCGTGACGTATTGTAATATGTCGTCGTCGTCAGTCTATAACATTATTTTCGTCGAGCAAAACTTACACAAAACGTGCTCGGAATACCAAACTCGTACGCGATTGTCAAAAAGAATGACATTATTCTTAGGATTTGTCTTTGCCTTCGTGTGTGTGTGTGTGCATGTGTATGTGTGTATAGTATATTATATATACGCGCACGCGACTAACAAACGACCTACTTCAATACGATCTTCACGATTTATATAACACAATAATATATTACGTAGCCCGGCAAAGTACGCAGAAACAAATGTATTATTGTGTGTGTGCCGCGTATGTAGGTATTTGTTTTAAATGCCCGTTTAAAATATCAAACAACGTCGCACGAGAGATAGAAACAAAATTTACGACATTTCCCGAAATTCGCATATTATAATGCTTCGAAAATACGGAGAATAAATACGGTCTTTTCATCTCAAAAGTTTCAAAACGGTGTACCAATTATTTCAATAGGACACCGTAAAAGTTACAGGCTTAGCAAACCATGGTCGAAACAAAACGCATAAAAACTAATAGGTTATTTTTAAAATTTATTTTAATCCGTAGCCACGGCGGAAACGGTTTTTCAGACGCGTGGGGCGGGGTTCGTTATGAAAAATACCGTTAACACGCGAGATAACGTTCACGATAATAAGAGAGAAAATATTGAAACCTCTACGAGGGATTTTCGCAAAACGAAAGTTGTATATATTCGATCCTTCGACCTTACCGTCCTTATGAAATTTTATAAAGCCCCACGACGTTCCTGTCGTTCCACTCCAACGTTTTACGTTCCATCAAGTGCCACCGACTGTATGAAAAACGAACCTACAATACGTTTGATGTTCAATGATGTCAACACGGAACCCATCATTAATTTGTAATTCGTTTCTTCATTTTGCTTATTGTAACCGTTTGATTATAAGCGTTTTAATGTTTATTAATGTGTGTGTGTGTGTGTGTGTGTGTGTGTGCTTGTGACTGTATCGAATGGTCTAACCTTTTTGGACGAACGGATAAATATCGTCGCGTTCTTTCAGCGGTACTTACCGGTAACAGGAGCTTCGATGTCGATCATGGTTTTTTCGGATCTGAGCAGCGAAGCGCCCTCGTTGACGATGCGCAACGCGGCCGCTTCGTCTATCCGACCCTCCAGGATGAAGTGCTGTTTCAATATGTCCGGCCGAGGTTTGTTTGTCCTCTGGTCCCATACCTCGGCGGTGGTCAGCTTCCGGCCGGGCGGAAACGGTACGCCTGAAACGATCGACAGGAAATACGTCACGGTTAGTGAAAAAATAAAAAACCGACGGGCAATCATTACGCGCGGTTGTCGCTTTTGCGATCGACGGGAAAAATACCAGACGGGCGGCAAAATCGTTATTCCACGCGAAGGTGACGATCGTCGACGATAAGAAACCGCGTATAATAAACATTTCTTACCTTCTAACGGGCAAGACCAGGCTTAAGGGATAGACGACATAGGCACACGCCTACGGCGCCATATTTCAGGGGCGGCGAGTTTCAAGAGTTGGTATTGTACGTGATTTTTATAAAAAAATTATTACATATTATATTGTGTAGTAAAAAATACGAATCTAACCTCATTTATGCCTAAGAGAAAAAATTGTATTTATAAACATGTGAGGAGGCGGCAAATCTTAATTTGGCCTAGGTGTGTTTAAACGCTCGAGCCGGGCCTGGGCAAGACGAATGTTTAATATTTATTCCGACGAACTTTAATCGATGTACACACGTTAACAATATTATACAATATTCCGTGTTCTTATGGTTTTTAATTTACAAGAAAAAAGTCCTGTAGAGAGCGAGTTCTTCGGCCGAAGTCCACGGTTGTACATCGATTTTTTACGTCCGTAGAATACATGACAAGTAGTAGACTTGTTTTGTAAACAAACCTGTTTTCGTCACGATCGTAGTGGATCGGGGCTGTCGAAAACATAATTTTGAAATACGCACGGTAAACCGTTCACTTTCGAAGGATCGAAATGACGAACAAAAACAAAGTACAAACTCCAAGGTGAAAATCGTTCCCGTCTATACAATATACGTACTTCGCATTCAAATGCATTTTATCACGAACACACGGTATTCTGAGACAAGTGTGTTAGGCCGGCCAACTATGTTACTCGAGAGTTCGTCACAACAATCCCGTAACAGACTTACGACGAGGGGACGATTGCTCGAGCCTTCAATTGATTGTCAAGCCTCTGACTAATCATAGCATACGTTATAAAAATAACGTTAACCGGAAATTCCGGTTCGTCCAGTAGAGATGATAACGGGCGAGGGGGATTCGATTTGAAAGACGTGATCGGCGAGTTTGGTGCACGGAAAGCCGAAAAATTATAATGCCATTGTTGCGTTTTAGTTATACTGGGCGCGAGCGTACGATTAAAGTCGTTGTTTTCTTCTTTGAGACCGTGCCGTTTGTGGGTTCGCTTTGAGGAGAAAGAAGTTCCACCCGGAAAAATAATCACAATGCTTCCGATTCGTCTATACTTTATTCGTATCAAACGTATTTTCCGCGCGAGCCGGTGGTCACAAACATAATAATAACAACGACGATAATAATATTCGGATCGGCGTATAAAACACTAAAACGTTTTCAAGGTTTTCATTATTGTTTAGAAAATTGATGCCATGTGCCCCGCGGCCAGCCCTAATGTGACAAACGTCCGCACGGTTTTTGATTATATTTAGAACTTGGCCAGCGCCGTAGGACACGAGAAACGGCTGGTTTGCCAACTGACCCGCAAGCACACGCGCGCACACAAGCCATCGTGTTTATTATTGTAATTTACTATAAACCGTTTTATGACAATATGCATATATATATATATTTGCACGCTAATAATAATAATAATAATAATATAATTTTTTATTTTATTATTCGCGCGCGAACACGCGTTGTTATTGTACGCGCAAATCACGCCGTTCCTGTAGGCACGTATTGCGTGTGGGCATGGCGTGCGGCGAATCGCATTTGGAGAGCAATGATATGTTTATGAGTTACAAAACGTTAAATATATTATTATTATTATTACTATTACCTAACCTAACAATTCAAGGGCATGGATAAAGGATGGGGGTTTTAAATTTCAAGTTTTACAATTGTCTGGAGTCTTGATATATTATGTTTTGTACATTCTAGTAATAGTTGGTGTAATCGTGTTTCCCGAATCATTCAGATTATTCTTATCGCAACTGCACGTTGTTAAAACAAAGTTGAACGCAACATTGGAGATTTTCGTCCGCGTTTTTAAACTTGCCACCCTCAATGCTATCCGAACATCGGTTGTTAACACTATTATTATCTTATACGCTTCCCGTATGGAACGTCTGCGGCGAAAAACACAATTTTCAACACCGAGACACGTCGAAATCGTACTCGATGAACTCGACTGGAAATTAACGTTTTACCGGACTTGCCGTTAACAAGCGTTCGTCGAGAAATTATCACTGAACCCGAAAAAGTAGTTGACGATTTTACACGTCAATCTAGGAAACACGGTTTCATACCGTTTCAATTCAATTCATACACGGACGTGTGTATAAACTGAATACAATTTTTACGAACAATGTTTTGCGTTCATTGTTAACGGGCCCGCTAAAAACAAACGACGCGTACAATAATTCATTTGTTAAACAAACGTCCGATTAGACTTAACGCCCCGAACACTACACGCCTACACGCAAAAGCTGTACGCTTAAATGGGTTTTATGTTTTTGTTTCATAAAAATCCCGTAGATACACTTATCTATTTCTCCGTATAATTTACACACACACACACGACACTATCGAAACCGTCAAAGTCGCATTTCTCTGATCTCCATACGGAACAGGTTGATTTCGGAAATGTTTTGTAAATGTTTGACGATTATCACTGCTCTACGCACACTACATAGTGTATACGCGTTCGTTTTGTTGCCGTTGATATATATAAATATTCATATTATGTACACCGCGTTTGTCGGAGATTCGTATTAAAAGTCTAAAACACATCTCGCGCGCAACGACAAAGTTAATGGAAAACTTAATGAGCTTAATATATTACTCTTTGATAACGTACAGGTAACACAATACACTGGCATCCGTTAATGGCATTAGCCGCGCGTAATTTAAATTTAGGAATTACGTTTACCATCAAATATCGACTAATGTATTGGGTCGCATGGGAGAAGTGCCTTTCAAGCAGTCCGATGCTAATAGATTGAGTTTTTTTTTTAATCGTAGAAAGTCCGTCGAATATTGTTCGTTTTAAAAAACGCGTTTCCATGAATTATATATATATATGAATTTAAACGTGTACTCACGATGTTTACGTTTTTGATTACTTATTTTTCGTCAGTTATATCTGATGGACTTTTGGTATAATTTACTCGAATTTCTACATTCACTGTTGTTGTTGTTAATCTACGGACTCGTTTGTCGGCGAATTAAACACACACCGTCGTGACACGTTCACGAGACGTTATTAAGTACCATAGAAATCCGCCAGTCAAAAACCAATTAAACGACGATTGTTTAAACCGCATTCGAACGATATTTTATAGTTTGATATCACGGAGAAATATAAACGCGCGAAATATATGAAAAACTGCATCGATTATTTATTTATTTTTTTTTTTTTGTTGTTTTTAATCGGACTACCGCACACGAAATGTGTATTTTACGGAAAACGGCGAACGCGTTTGATACAAAACACGCGTATTATATACACTGCAAAAATCAGTATTCACGCGCGTCACTCATTTATGTTAATTCGCTTGGCACACGCATAATATATACGTACGTGTTATAATCATTGAATATTAAAAGCAGAAAAACACGAAACGACCCCGCAATATAATACGTGTATATGTATAGTCCGACCGGTATTAGCACTTCGTGTGCTTTTTGATTTAACGCGTTATTTGCACAGGGTCCAGACGACGGGTGTGTATTATCGCGTGTCCGCGGCGCGCGTTAAAATATATAATTACAAGGGCAAAAAACCAAAACAAATCAATAAGCATTCGGAGCGATAACATATATACGATTATGTTTAAGCTTAAATACTTATCCTTCGCCCCCCCCCCACCCTCACTCGTGTTTCTGTTTAAACATATGAAACATACGAGGAGATTTGAACGTTTTGTTTCCTACGGTTATAATTGGAAAGGAAAATCGCTGTGTTCATAAAAACCTGTGCTACTAGATTTATTGTCGGTATTTTTAAGGCTAAAATCAAAATAAAGATGGTAAATAATTATGAAAAATCTTAACGGCCTAATTTTATGCTGTTTTTTTCATGATAAAATAATTTCTTATCGAGTTAATATCAATTTTCATAAAAATGAACGATTACAATATTTTAATGTACTACAATAGTACAATTATTGGTAGTAGCGGATTTTCAAACATTTTCTAGGGGGAGGGAGTCCAAAAAAATAGTACAACAAATTAATATAAAAAAAAATATTTTAGTGTTTTTGGTACTAGAATATGGATCACTACAGAGTGTGGGGGGGGGGATCTAGTACTCCTGGACCCCCCGTAAATACGCCACTGATTATCGGTACGTTAAAAGTTTATCATAAACATTATTTTTTTACTAAAATATGATGTTCTAATGAGCGAAAATTTGCGTGGATTTTTTTTGTTTAAACCATAGTTAATAAAACTGATTTAAGTGACGTGTTAAACGTAATGAAAATGACTCGTTAGGAAGCCTACGTTTTAACCATAAACACAGGTGGTATGTATTTGACGAATATAAATAGGCCGGAGTAGAAAAAAATGTGTGTATATTATATTATTCGTCGTAAAGACGTGTTTTACGTTTAAATAAATATGAATCAGTTATACGATTGTGCGATTGTTACATTATTCGTTATTTTCTCTCGCGTTTTACACACACACACACATGCATTCAAAAAGCAATAATTAATATATTATAAAGACGCCTCCAAACTGTAATATACACACACACGCGAGTCACAAATCTCCTCCAAAAACGAACGGTTAACATAACACAAAAATATGTCACCGCGATTTACCTACAATACCGGGGGGGAAAACAAAATATTAAATACCTCGCTTAAAAATCATTGAAATGTAAAAGTCCAATAGCAATAGATAACGAGTAACTTAATATTTAAATGACAAAAACAGATAAAAGAAAAAGAAAAGATAAAATGTAAACGATTGAGATGGATAACATCAGCTGTCGCCTGTCTGTATGTGGTCTGAAAACGTCGATAGAATAGTCGTTGATAACGTCCTGTCATAACCATTACCTTCAATATTAATTTGGTCAAATTATGGATATTTATATACCGGATATACCACACGATCACGTTGTGGAAAACAAGCTACATAATCAAAAATAAATGTGCATTAAGCAAAAGAATGAAAAGCTCCTCGGGGTTGGTAGGGGAGGGTCGCCACTCCCCCCCTCCTACCTCCGCTACCAAAGTACGCCGCTGTACAATATCCGTATATTTGACGTCACGCCGGCGTCGCGGGTCGAAGGCGAAACGCAAGTGGCGCGCGCGCATGAACGGCCGCGAGGTGAACCGCGTGAAGGGTGTCCGGGCGGGGCGCGCGCGATGACTTCGGAGCCAGAACGACCGGGCACGCCACGCCGACGTCGATTAAACATAAAGGAAATGAGTCGTAAATTACGCCGTCGGAGTAACCTTTTCTGTCGAGAGAACGCTATACACACACACACACACACAAGCGAGTAATAAACGGGCGCGATGCGGTCGTGCGCGGCGGCGCCGAGAATGGAAACGGGGGGGCAACAAAAATATAATAACGGCGCGATTTTCTTTTATTCCGGGGCGCGGGAGAAGCACTCCCGCTGCGCCGCGCCGACAGGAATTATAAAACACCGCCGGGGCCGTTCCGCGGCACACACCAAGTGGACGAAAATGACGTTAGCGAATATTCTGATCACGAACGTGCGCGTGACGATAAACAACGGTGATTAATAGACAGCGGACGCGAATGACGACCGGGTCTCTTCGCGCGCGTCGTCTTCGGAGCATCTCCAGTGATGGAAATCGCATTAAAACTCTTCGTTCGGAGCGAAGCGCGACAAGGCGGTGCAACACGTTCGTCGAACCGCGCGACAGCAGATCGAAAGGCTTGGGTTTCGCGAAGTCACTGAACATTGTTCTCTGTCCCGCCGGGTAAATAATCATAGGGGAACTGTACGAGCCGATGGCGGCGTTTACCACCGCCGGATACTTTGAAATCGGTCACTTGGTTTATCAATCACAAGTCCGGCCAGCCGGACAAGACGGCCGTGGGCACTCTTGTTCACATCATTCGACGCGGCGCGTGCGCGAGAGTCCTAGATGAGGGGGAATTTGATGGCGGGGGAGGACGGTCTGCTCGCACGCTATCGGACGCGGCAGGAACATTACCGCGCATGCGCAACCGAACTCAAGAGAACCGGTGGGAACAGTCGAGCGGGTCTGATCGCACGCCGCTATTGGCCGCGACTAAAATGAGACGACGCGCGTGCGCAACTCATCTCAAGAAAAAGTGCCGTGACGCGCAAACATCTTTTTTTTCCGTACGAAATACGGTCGTCGTTCGCGTTTGTTATTTTTCGTACGCGTAAAAAACGTAGAAGCCCGCCGCCGCCGCCGCCGCGTCGTCACGGTCGTTTCCGTACCGATCGATTTGCAGTCGCGTCTACGGGGCGCGCGTCGTGTGCTACGCGTATACAAATGTCATGACCTCGCGCGCGCAACGGCCGTGTTCTCGTTAACGGCATCGTTTCCGTACCTGCGGACGCATGAACACAAAACAAACGGAGAACGACACCGTCGACGTACAAGCGGAATTCTCGCGTACGCCGGACCGCAATGTCCTGAAGTCCGCTCCGTTCGGTAGCAATGAAACGGCCCCGTTCGGGTTTTCGTTCACGGATCGCGGTTTACGAATCCTCCGGGGTCCGCGGCCTGCCACGCACGTAAACGCCCTGAATCTCCGTACAAAACGAACCCCGGTTCGATGGTCGAATCGTTCGTGCGCGCGTAAATGGAACACGCGGCGTTCACACAGGCACCATGCCTACCGGATAACTTTAACGCGCCCCGTCCTCCGCGCAGTCCTCTATCCGCCGTTGCCGCGTCGCGCTCTGTACACGCGCGGATCGAAGAAGCCGTATAAAGACAACGACCGAATCACGAAAAGTGCGCGGAGGGAAAGAAAAAAAAACGACGTGTCCTGCTGTTATTATTATCATCATTATTATTATTATTATTACCGTTATCACTGTGTGCGTGTGTCGTTACGGCGGCGGCGGAGGAGAAACGATTAAACCGATGGCGTAGTTGTTATTGTACCCGAGTAACGGGGGTTTCGTACTTTTTACGTGATAGAACGTCGTCCGATCCGTCGGGATATTTTCCGCGACGCGAAATAATTCGAGCGGAACGAATGCCATTCGCCCTCCCCGTCGTCCTTTCACGTTACGTCGGGGAAACGCGTACTTGTTTTTCTTTTTCTTCTTCTTATTAGACATTCATTCGTATTCAACGCGCCGCGTTACCGCGCGGTAACGTCTCTCTCCACACAAACGTCGTTACAACGGGAGTGTACGCGCGGGAACCGGAACGGTTGAACGTTTTTGGCGTGTTGTTAGTTTTTTGCGCGCGCCGTCTGTACAACGCGGTCGCCGCGCTGTAGTGACGTCGTCACGCGCGAACGACAAACGAAAGGTAAACGAAGTTTGCTTTGAAGTTGCCCGCGCGGATCGTAGGAGGCGCGTGGCGGCCGGGGAACGCGGTCAATCATCCGTTTTCGCGCGATCGCCAGCCAATTTAATACACCGGCCGTTTGTTGTTTTTACATACACCGACGGGAAACGACGAGGTTTCTTCTTCTCGTCGACGGCCCCGGTCGTCCGTATCGCGGTAATGCGTGCGTGAAGACTTCAGCGGTTGCCAGACGACAAGCGACACGAATTACGTACGTTTCTTAAAGCCGGATTTAATTCACGCGAAAATTCACGAAAACGCCCGTTGCCGTCGGAAATGGCTAGATTCGTAACCCGTAACCAAATAAAATATGTACATAAATATTCTACACAAACCGGTAATTAGATAAGAAAATAAAAATGTCCGCTCCTTGGCGATTAACTTTCTCGATAACTCGTATCATAGTCTTCTTCCCGAGCGACTTATATAAAAAAACTCGTATAATTTCTTCGATCGCGGCGTACGAAGTTACTTGGGTTTTTTTTTCGTCCCGGATACATACTTAGCAAATATAACAAACGGGTGAAAAACAATTTAAAAACGTAAAATAACTTTTACGTTAGCGTCAAATGAGACTCGATTTACCGTTTTGCTAAATATAGTAAATTCGATAAACGTTCATATTTTTTATACACGAGTTTTAAACGAATTAAGCAGTCAGTTATGAATATCGAGTAACTGCGTACAATAATGTACATATGTGATCTGTCACGCGTTTGCTCGGTTATATATATCGGACTTTCAAACCGAGTGCCTTAAAAAAACGTGTCCCGGACGCGTTTTTTTTTTATACGACCGTCGTCATCGTGATCGTCTCGCGTGCGGCAGGTACAGCTCTCCTCTAGACAAGTACATCGAAACGGTGCCTTTTTGACACGCGACAAGGCGACCACTCCGTAACAAATACCGTTTGCCGGTCGCGTACATTTCATTTTCGTTGTTCGTTGTGTTATAACTGTGTGTGAGTGTGTGTGTGCGAACCAATTGATTATATAGACCGGAGCTTGAAATTGGATGAACTCCGACACGCTCGGCGCAGTGCGAATGGTAAAACGTGCAGAACGAAATTCGAAAATTGGCCTTCCGACCGTTTTATCATAAATATATTATTCAGACGTCTTATCACAAATTGAATTATTCAAATTTCTAGTTTTCAGTGACAATAATAATGATGTTCGGAAAGGACGATTGTTTTCGATAAGCGGTTACTACCAATAGTAACCGTAACACGTTTGTAAATATTTTATATGAGCTCGTTGATTTCTGTGCGTTGCGCAATACGAAAAAAACACGATCTCATCAGGTTTTGACATCGAGACGGTTTTTTTTTTTAGGCGGATGAAATGTTCGGGGCCGTTAGGAAACTTCCGGCATCGATGATAATAATAATAACGTACACGACCGTCGTAAATATCATAGCCCCCCTCCGCCACACCGGCTTAGAGGATATTATTGCTGCAAAAAGGAGCGAATCGATTGTAAGGTTCTGAACCGATCACATAATATATGCATTTGTTCACCTCGCATATAATAAACTCGTGTCCCCTCCCCAGCACATCATAAATATGTATACCGTGTTATGGAACTATATTTTTGTTTTAATAATACTATACGTGGTAAATAATATGTTTATCGATTTGTACGCGTATGTCGGTAGAGAATAAATAAATAATAAAAAAAAAACCCCCCCGTTTCGAAAAATTCAAATCAATACTCGACGTTGGGGCTATCGACGAATAGATTTGTATTCCATTTGAAAACCGAACGGATCCGATGGAGACATTGCGTTTGGCGTTTCGTTCGCTATGACAGTAGGGCGTCATTATTTATATTACCCGGTAGACATTTGTTTTGTTCCGCGTTTGTTAATCGTTTTCGAACGGAATTCGATAAGTCAACCACACACACACACACATCGTACGGAAGCCACGAAACGTTTTCAAGCCCCGGCTCGACGAGTCCAAAGCCGCGCAGACGCGGGGGACGACGAGCAGCATTGTCCTGTTACGAGCGCGTGATTACACATTCTTCTATTAATTACGGCCGTGCCCGTTCCCCACTCTCCTCCCTCGTGAAAGTGATACGGCGCGACGTGTGCCGTGCGCGTATTGATCGGCACACGCATAATTTAACGAGTTTATACAGTTAATGTTATGGATACGTACGTTAATAATCGCGTACGTGTCCGAGAGACACGGCACACACACACACACACACACGTACAGGTTAGTCGACGGATTCATGTTATATACCGCGCACAACCGTCCGCGACCGTAACCGCTATTAACCCGACCCGGCTCTAATCGTTTCACGGCCCCCCTCTTTCCGCATAGTCGCGGCGCGTGAACCCCGATCACAGCGTCGATGTTTTACATTATAATTGTTGTGTTTTCATTTCGAAAATTGTGTATATTTACAGACGATTCGGGAGGTTATGTCATGGCGAATACGTGTTTGAATTACCGGCTTCAGATGTGCGAATAATGCAATCTTATGTATACATATATATATACGTATACAAACGCGACCTGACCGACTGTATATCACGCGAAACATCAAATAAAACTGAGAAAACAAACGCGTCAAACAATTTATTTAGTAAATCGAATACACGCACACGCAGAAACCTAAGTTTGGCGAATATACGTAATACAGCGAAAGCACGACACGTAAGTATATACACACGTTTTGTTTTATGCGAGATTAATTGTAATCTCACGACGACTCGCAACATAATATATACATACGCGAAGTGTAAATAAGGGAATAATCCAAAAGTGATTTTAAAATGTAATTGTTTTCTCGAAATTATATAGTAAACGCGTATACAACGTTGTTGGGCGAGGGGTCGTTGAATACTGATGGTTTCTTTTTCCCAGAAAAAAGTACGTAAAAAAAAATCGTTTCGAAACCTTATTTAACGAGAGAGAGAACTCTCGTCGTAACTTTTTTTTTTTTGCTCGATCCGACACAGTATATATATATATATACACGTACATGTAGTTTTGAAAATAAACATTGCATAAAACATGCGACTGTATACTGTACGTAGCGGACTGTCGTCTTACCTGAGCACGAATCGTAAAAAATACATTTTTACGAAACAAGAGGGTTACGCGGGCGGGGCTTTTCGAAGAAAACGAAAAGAGTATATTAATTTTCAAGAAAAATACGTTTGAAAAAGCCAAATTCGTATTCATGACGTGCGTGTAATTATGTGCTTGATTCGTTAACAACAGCGACTCGCGGGGAAGTTATTATTATGACTTTTGTGAATTATTTACGACACGGCGAACCTGTTGGTCGTGTGTACATTGTACATTCGAATAGGTCGCGGTCGTCTTATCAATTATTCACCAAAATCGGGACCGAACGAACACGAAGGCGCAAGTCGTTTATTTAAGACGTTTGGAGGCTGCTTTTATACGAAAACACCAAACCCTCTCTAACCTAACCCCTCTCTCTCTCTCTTTACACACATATATATACATATAATTCGCACGTATAAAACTACTCTTCTCTCACGCGGCCGAATAACAGACAGAGCGGTGGGAAACGGCGCGCGGTCTATAAAGTTTTATCGTCACCGCGTGGTTTCGTCATGCCGTCCGGATAACATCGGAATATTACGACGGTACGGGCAGATAAACGATAGTAGACGGGCAGACGACAAACGCGAACGCCGGACAGAGACAGGCACGGAACGAGGGAACATTCATATGCTTACACGGCCGAACGGGGGAAAAAATATTTTATATACGTATGTAAATTGCACACACGCCGTGTTCGAATCGATTTTTATTGACGATTCCGAACGTACGTCATACATACGAATTACCGAAAGCGTCTGCCTCGTACGAATTCGTTTCTGTTCTTGTCGTTGTCGTTGTTGATTTCGTCGCGTGTCGTCGTACGTTCGGATGTAACCCCGGTCGACGAGAAGTTTTCCTTCCGTAACACACGGGTTATGTCGCGATGATATCACGATCCGGTCAACCGCGTTCGAGAGAACGAAAAACGACTTTTCGGGCAAACGCGCGCGCGCGCTCTCTCTCCGTCCTTCACCGGTTCGTTTCGTTCAATCGGGTCGACACTTAAACGGGGAGATGGGAAACGGGTATTTTCTCGCACTTGGTAAAACGGACGTTTCGTACCGCGGACGATCGACAGTGACGCGATAAACGAATCCCCTAAAAATTAATCGAACAGATTCAAAAAAAAAAAAAAAAATACTCGATTTTCGAACATCTCCGGGTCGAAAAAGTCGAACGAAATCCACGACGAAATCAAATCTTCTGCTATCAGAATGCTCGTCGCATCACTGCGTCGGAAACGTCTGTTTTTACTACGTCTCGCGTGTGCGACGCGAAGACGGAAAATATCCGCTTTGAATCCCGTCGAACGACGGTTTGTTCGCCCCCCTAGGGTAGGACGATCCGAAAAGGAGGACCGAACACGAGACGCGCGCGAAAACGATCTCGGTCGAGCGTGTGCCGTGCAGTCGTCGTTGGCACGGATTTTCGGCGCGCTTCGGTCGTCACTATATATATATGCGTGTGCTTGCACGTGTGCGGTATACGAACGCGGCGGAGAAAGAGGGGGGAAAAAACGCATTGAAATTAGAGACTGCGAGAGTGGGCGCCCGGCTGTCGGGCCATTTCTGTTCTCGCAAACGCGGTCCTTTGAGCGTGCGTGCGTGGTGACCGTCGAACAGACGCCCCACGACGACGACGACACCGTCTCCGGAACGCGGTTACGAGCGGCCTGGAACACGTAACCGACGCGATTTGTCACCCCTTCGTTTTCATAGGATCTCTTTCCGTTTTTTTGTTTGTGTCGCTGGCAAATATTGAACGTCGAACCGTCAGTTAAACAGTGAGATCTATTAAAAGAGTTGCATTCGACTTTTGGAAAGGTTTTGGAAAGTCGATTGCTGACGCTAATTCGGATAATTCCGTCGTCGTCGAATCGTTTGATATCGCGTCGTTGTTTTTGTGGTCGCGCGGCCAACGTTTACGATTTTCGTCGCGACGTTTCAAAAACGAATTCAATCGTTTCCGACGTTTGTCGCTTTCGCAGCTTTGCCCGTCGTGGTTTCAAAAGTGTGATATCGAAATCGAAACCGAAATCTCGTTTCACCTACGAGTCCTACGCACATCCCAGAAATTAAGACGATTTCGTCGTTTGCCAAAAAATTTTTAAAAAATTTAAAAAAAAAGTCAATAAATTTGCAACGTATTCACATACAGAGTTTAAGGCTTTATCGACTTCACTCAAAACCAATATATACGAAACGCGTATAAAATATGTCGATCATTATGGCTATTTTACGACGTATACACGGACTAATAAATCGCAAACAATCGTGATGATATACATTATTGTACATTTAAATCCCGAGAGATAAAAATACGCCGCACGCGGTTTCAGTGAAATAAGCAACACTACGATGCACACGTAGGTTTGAACAAAATAATAATAAAATAAATTATAAGACCGTCCGCCCCCCCCCCAGCGCTCGGACTATTACAGTGTAATATGGACAACGGACGAATGGTCCGCGGCGCAACGAACGCGACAACCGTAACCAGGTTATAGGCTTACTAAAAACAACGATACCACGAGACTAGGCGTCGTCAGTCAAGACGGGTACGTCGGCGAGGGAATCAAATCGGTTCTACGTCACAATGCGTGCGACGAAGATTCCCGGGTCTGGCCGGTCTGCGTTCGGTACGGTTTACTTGTGAGAACGTCGGCCGAAGCGTAACCACCGTTTATTCGTGTTTGTACGTCGCAGTCGTATGCCGGACGTAACGATTTTGGCATTCGTCAACGTGCGAGACTGAAGAGCACAAGGGAACGCGTTTCGAGTCAGTTGAAGCTGTACAAACGGAATCCACAGAGGTACTAGAAGACATTGCAAAAGTAAAGGAAATTGCAACATCGTTTCGGACCAACGGAGACTACCTACGGACGGTTGAAAACGTGAAAGGGGAGAAATATATAGAACCGAGAGATATTAATGAAAAACCGTTAATGAAAAGTTTTTGGAGTGAAAGTTTAACAGACTACCGCCGTCCGATCCATGTGTATCTCTTAACTTTCCCTTCTCAGATTTATATCACTTCTATCATCGAAACGTCCAGAACATTTTATTAAAGCTGTCATTAATTTCATCGCCTCTGCACGCGCTCGTGCATTAAAAAAAACTTTGGCCATATAGTTTGTTATATTCGGTTATATTTTGTCACGCCTACGAAACTAACATTAAGACACGCGGTATTCGTGAAATCGTAAACTTCAATCGCCGAGTCGAAAAAATAGCTACTGGCTAATGACTATTGATAGAAGAAAAAAAAATTCTCTCGCATACACGTTTGAACGGGATGTCGTCAAGGGGACTTTTGATCCTGTCCAGTCCGCACGGACTCCGTGATTGTACACACGCGTCCGTATACGTTGCGGTCTGCGCCGGAGTTTCCACAAAGATGACGTTCTCAAACGATATGTCGGAGAAAAAACGCGTTCGCGTCGAAATCTTTTCAACACGCGAGATCCGCGCACGGTTTGTGCGAAATGTCCAGAAAACTCGACCGAAAACGTTTGTTTTGTCGGTACCCAGAGCAAATTTGTCGACGACTCGAAACACGAGGGAATCCTGCGGAATAATCGTTCGGCGATCGCGGACAGCCGCAAAACAATACACCGGACCGTTTCGGAACCAGCGGGGTACACGATCTGCGCATACCACGGTCGAATGTGGTTCGCGCGTGTAAGTCGTCCGGACCGTGCTAAGACCGCGGGGACGACAGCTCATAAATCCCCGCACACGCGACCGACGGACTGTCACCACAAACGTACGACGTTTCGGGGATGTTTGACGAATTCAATAATATTGTGTTCCCATGAAACGCCTTTACGACACCCATAATTCTATACATTTGTCCGATAACCGCGAGAAGCTGCGTTCACTCGCATATCGTTAAATTTATTACAGTCAGCTGACGTATGACTTTGATAAATGCGTGTAAACACGTTTCTGGTTTAAAAACATAATAATAATAATAATACATACATACACAATATACAACAGTAGAATATCGTTTAAAAATTAAATTGAAAACAAAATAGACAAACAAATTGTAGTCATGTACTCGAAAATCGATTTCGAGCTGTTGAAATCGTTTTTATGTTCATGTCAACACCGTATTGGATGTCGTACAACATACATATATTGTATGTTATAATATATATATATGTACAACATACGCTTTTGTCATACGCGTTTGAAAAATGAATAACTACACACCGTTTTGAAAATATATTACGGAGTAGAAATAAAAATTCAAATATATATATATATTAGAAGAAAGAAAACGGTGAATACCGGTTATGTACCGATATATTTGAATAACTATCATCTATAGACACACGTTATTCGTCATCGACGTTTATTTTGAAAGTTTTTCGAAATGTATTGAAAACGACGGAGAGGCACGAAAAATACGTCGTATATTTTATCGTCTGCTTCGTCGTACGAGAATGCACAATAATAACCGGAGAGTTGTATCGAAAAGATTGTTTTGTACGTGCGAATCGGGAAAATCCGGTGATGTTCGGCGATACGCTCGTAAGTCCGGCGATCTTGCTACATAAATATTCTATATACGTTCCACCGAATTTATCATAATCTAAATATATTGTAGAAAATACCGTCGCCGCGGAAATGAACGAAGAGTTTTGCGACGGAATGTTTTCGTACGTCAAACGAGACAAAAAAAAAAACACAAAACAAAAAGAACGAAACGTAGTAAAGGCACGGTCGAAGGCGACGACCGCGAACACAATCGCGAGCCGGCGTGACAATCGTTAAATATCGGTTATCGGTTACCTGTGTACGAACGCCAACGTCGAGTGTACGGCGCGTGTGATTTTATTGACGCGCACAACGCGTTTTTGCGTCGCGATGGAAATCGGTTTAAAAAAAAAACCGACAATAACAATACACGTATCGATAAACACAGCGTGAACCGATAATCGATCTGCGAGAAAACGGTACGTAACGTTTACTACTATTCTTCAAAAGAAAACGATAATAATAATAACGTTGTCGAGTATCATTCGCCAGTGTGGACGTCGCCCTGTCCTCGACGCGTAAGACTTTTGAACAAAAAACGATCCCGTTCCAAGTTTCTATGGCGAGTCGTCCCCGTTCTTAGGCCGACGATTTGAAATAAAAAACAAAACAAGTTTCGAAATGAATCTCACGGTCGATCATCACACACAAAAGTGCCGTCACTCCGACGAACGCGTCGCAACACCAGCGACACTTCATCGTGGGCGCGATGTTATTAAAAAAAAAAAAGCCGTTAAAAAAACATCAAGTTTACGAATATCAATTCATGAATCCAGTGACGCCGAACGTCGTATACTCAAAGAGGGACAGCCGCCCACCCTATTTTAAAGCGGGCGGTGATGGTCGGCGGTTCGGTACTAACTTAATAAAAATATTTTAACTCCAGGTGACATAATTTTTGTCGGCAAGTTTTTCTACATTAATATTTGTAATTATTTATAACGCACAGCCACGGCCGACAATTCGCCAACACGATCAGTTTGACGGTTATAACGTATCATAAGTCTTGATGGTGGTAGTGTGTAACAAAGAGACGGCAAACAGGTCGGGTTTAACGAGTTAAATTTTCTCAGACCAAACGTTAACATCAACGTACCTCGGTCGAGCACGCACAACAAACGTAACATTACACTCGTTTCATAAACAAAATCATACACGTCAATGTCTGTCCGAAGTCAATTTCGCCGCTCCGATTTAAAAACACAGTTCGGCGCCACCGCCGCATAAATCACACGGCGCGCCGCGAACTCCCGCGTCCGACGTCGATTTTCCTCGTGTGCGCGCAGTTTTCCGCGGTACGAACCACGTCCGCGAACCGTGACGAATCGCATTGTTACCAAAGAATTAACACGCGCGAGTCGGTGTTACACGGGAAAACACGTACGTATATAAATATAAGGTACGACGAGGACACGATGACGACGATTTCCCGGGCGTAGGATTTTGTCTCGTGCTTCGGTGTCGTTTCCAAATATCTATTCGAGTTGTCGCGTCGTCGCGCGTCCGACTTTTGTTTGGACATTGCACGGCGTGCGAGCAAACGAACGAACAACGCAAACACCAGATAGAGATGATCGTTCGACGAGTCTCGTTATTGTTATTATTATTATTATTTTTTAATCGGATTATCAAGAGAGAGAGAAAAACAATATTGAACAAACTAAATAATAACACGAATCGCATTTGTATTCGTTTGTTTCGTTTGTTTGTCGTTTCTGACGAAATGAATAATAACGATGGATCGCGGCGATCCGTAAGTCGAAACAACAATCTGTTTTCCACGTTCGTCCCGACGCGTATTACCTACCGAATTATCAACTAATTTTGATCGCAAATCCAATTTTTATTTTATACGTTACACATTTCCAGCGAGCCACTAATAATAATAAACGCGTTCCATATTCATTTCACTCGTAAACGAACAACAAACGCACGTGAGATTCATCAATGACTTTTAATAGTAGCTGGTTGTCAGCGGGCGCGCCCGTACGATCCGTGTCGAACGACCATTTTTCACGACCAACTTTGGCAGGTATAATTCATATGTTATCTATTATGGTAGGGGATAGATTTGATTGTCGATGATATCGTGGCCATAATTGTCACGCGTGAATACGACAAACCCATAACCGATCCGTACGCTCGGCGTGTGACACAGGGTGACGAGTCGCGCGTGCGGCGGCGTGTAGGCGGATTAGGCGTGTGTGTGTTCCGTGTTTCGAATCGAGAAGAAAAACGCCAACAAAGCGTACCGGTAGACCTCTCCTCGCGATCTTTTCAGGACCCGAATTGTCGACCTATCGCCGCGTTCACGTTTTACAGGAAAAGAAAAGTTGTACTTAGGAAAGGAAACTTTCCGTCCGAGAAACGCGTCGGTTTTTACTCGGACCGACTCGCGGTCACGGCGAGTTACGGTTAGAAAATCAGGGAGGATACCACCGACGTAAACCGGAAAACGCGTAAATAAAGACTAAAAAAAAAAAAAAACCCGCGCCCGCATATTTTCGGCGGACAAAACGAGAAAAAAACTCCCGTTTTCCGTTCCCGGCCATCCCCGGTCGTTACGCGCCGTACGGCGACTGCTATACGGCACGGGTCGGCCTCGTTGGGATGGGCGGGCGGACGGGCGGACGGGCGAGGGCCTTCGTACGTACGAAACGACCATTAAGCCCCGTGTCCGCTTGGCGGCGGTCCTAACACGCCGTGCTCCCCTCGCCGTCGTCCCGTCCCGTTTGTTCGCGTGCCCCCCCACGTTCGGGCGAAATCGGTCGTACCTGTTGCCATGGCGGTTGACCCGGCCCCGTTGCCGCCGCGGTATCGATTGTCAGCCTCACGCGCCGCACACACGCACGCGCCGCGCCGCCGCGACCCCACGCACCCGACAAACGCGGGACGGAGGGAAGGGAAGGGAAACTAAAAAGAATTATAAAAAAATATATATATACCCGCGGTGGGGGGAGGGGGGACGTTTTTCCTTTGCAGCGCGTGTGCGCGAGGGGATTTCGTTTTTTTACGCGGTATTGTATTATCACATTAAGCCGCCCGCTCTCCGTACGTAATAACACAACACCACGCGGGGTCGTGCGCGAGAAACCCGGTCCACTCGGCCGACCGTCACGATTATACCTAACCCGGCAAACACCTACCGGCGGGACCTATGGAAAACCGTCGATAGATCGAGGTCGCAAGAATACAATCAAACGTGGCGAAACGTGGGGTCCTAGTGATAGACGAGACGACAAGTGTGAACGCGACCGTACCACGAACCCACGAACACAGTGCACCAAAGACGACCTGGTACGAGAATGCCATAGATGTTGGCTACAATTACAATTGACTCGACGAAGTTACCGACCATTGACATTGTTGACTTATTCGTTTATTTATTTACGTATTTACTATCTATTTTATTATCAATTGTGTGGATTATCGGCGATCCCGGCACCGATCGGTGGCCGTGGGTCGTAAACTATATCTGACGACTAAAATATGTTTCCATTATTTACTTTATTACCTGAATGCCTATAAATATATATGATCAGCGCTAATACACACCGACTGATCAAATATTTATCGTTTTTTAAATCCTTTCTGGCTATTGTTTTCTTCCGAGTTCTAATTTTCGAAATTTTAAACAATATTTTTCACTAACGATAGTAGACTACACGGAATCTATCCCCACCCCCAGCGTTTTATAGGCGATGCTGAAGCAATCGCTTTGAAGTATATGACAGCCGCCACTATGGACAATATAGCGTCTCGCCGAGTAAACACGAATCCCCACAATTACGATCTCGAACAAAAAACGGTTGCGGACATGACCGCGCCACAGGACGGACGGTTTCCTTTGCGTTTCGAGTGTCGTCCGTCCGTTCACGTGCAACCGAAGGCCCGGCGAAGTGATGGGGACGCTTTGGTGACGAATAGATAACGGGTAGCGAACTCGGCGAACGTGTAAAACGCGGCAACCGATTTCAAAAACACGAGAACACACTCCGCTCGCCGGGGTCGACGAACGAGGGGTATTTTCCCGCCGTATACGTTCGTACGTGTCAAACGCGAATACAGATCGGGGTGGCAAAAGATACGATCGGAACGCGTGCACGAAGTCAGCAGCCGTCTGTGAATACATGGTTAGGTTGCGAGCGAGACGGTACAATAGTTTACCGGACGATACCCGCGCGAAATCGATCCGTGTACGTGCGATCGTCGAGCACGGTGGAAGACGTGGTGTGTCGGCGAAGGTTCTTAAATTGCGCCGTCGTACGAACGGAAACGTACCCGGCGGTGTAACGAGTCAAAAGCGACAAGACGGAACGTGGCCGGGACGCACGAGAACGAACTACTTTACAGGATAACAGAAGCGAAGTTTGGAGGAAAGAGGAACCGAGCGAGGACGACCAAGAACGTTGTTTATCGCACAAATGATTTCCGACGCTGAACCAAAGAGGCTAGCCGGCAACGGGGATGTGTGGAGAGCGTATTATATGTACTGCGAAACCAACCGCGACGTTGAATGAAAAAAATAAAAAAAAATAAAATTGATAACGCGGCGGCGGGGCGGGTCGCGCGGTATTTTCGACGTTTCTCAAAATTCGTATCGTTTCACCACCGATCACGTTCGACACGAGTTACACAAGTGTTCTTTCTTTAGGCTTGACGACGACGACTACGCGAGCGGGGGAGGGGGAGAGGGGCATTAGACGTCTCACGTCCGTCACGCCTGCCGCCGATACGAGACGCGGCGAAACGAGGTAAATCGGTTTTCGTCCGTTTTCACGACCGACGACGGCGGACGTTATACGCCCGCAACGCTTACCGTGAAAATGATAAATGAAGTACGCGCGTTTATATACAACGAGACTTGACGCGCACCGCGCGAAACGGCTGCAAAAATGATTAATTCAACAGGCAGGGAGCAAAAATGGTCGTCGCTACCGACGGGCACGGGCAAAACAACGTACACGGGGAGACGGATTCCGTATTTCGTTTACGGCCGTAACACGTAAAAGTGTGTGACGCCGGACAGCGTGTAACGTCGTCATAAACTTTTTCGTTTTTGACGAAACGTATCGACTTTTTCATAACAAATACCGTGTTCGTCAATCGCGTCGCGAATTCGAAACACGAAGATCGGGAATACTTTTGTTAACCGTACATACAAACCGCACACGTGCGGTACACGTTTGCCGTCTGTCACGCGTTGCACGCGTATCAATTTATTTTTAATGTTTGAAATTATATTTGGTCACACACTCAGACCAGCGTTGTGAGTAGGCGTATAAGGACATAATAGTATATTAACAGGAGTCCAAGTGTGGTCGTTTAGAAAAAAAAAAAAAAGGAAAAGTGAAAGCACGCGTGCATACATTTGTCGTGAAGTATATACGACTCAATGGTTTAGATAAAGCGTTATGATAGATTGTGCGGAGCGAACGTATACGGACAAGAATTCGTATTCTTGTCGAAAACTTGAAGAAGAAAAAAAAACCGGTGATATAATTTACACGTGTCCCGAGAGAATGGGTATCGCGCGCGGTTTCGAAATCGAGAAGTGCAGCAGTGTTGCACAAAATGCGTATGTTAATCCAAACTGTCTTGGGGTTAACCGATCGGGAGAACAACGGTTTTCGCGTGTACCGTGCGCGCTGCTGCTGGACGTTGATTTCTGTTTACTCGTGTTCGTAAACGATTTCAAAATATATGAAATGAAACTCGAAACGTGTTTCGGTACACGCGCACCGGGCCGTGTACACACACAGCGCTTTCCAATTAATTTCATTTAACGTCCGTGCACATTATTATCACACGGCACAGAGGCGGACCATCGCCCCGTGGGGTAGGATTCATTTTTTTTTCCTCTTTCTTTCCTTTTCCAATCACGATCGATTAATGCCGATTCGATATGCGTGCGAACGTTGTGCCGTCGACCTTCTCTCGTCCCGCACACGCGCTCTGCTCGCTGCTCGCCGAGACCTGTTCAACAGGTACGACGACGAAATGATGAAACGGTTCGGGTGTGTGTGTGTGCGACCGTAACCTTATTCGTATTTGTTCGACACGTTCAAGCACGCATACGTCTACCAGAGCCATACGACTTTGGGCTGTTCCCGATTCCGGCCGTCACGTTATTGACTGAAACTGAACTGGAGAACACGGATCTAAACGGCCGATTCCGAAACCCTAACAGGACACAAATGTACTCGTTATTCGTCGTGCGCAACGTTCCAAATCGGTCGGACCGTGTTTTGACAAATAAAAATCCTCGGACGAGTGTCCGTTTGCTGGGAATTATCTAATCACGCGCGACGACATCGTACACGTCATATCGTTTTTATGGTCCCCGAACATTATAGAAGACTCCGTCGGAAAGCCCCAGCTAGGAAACGCTCGAACGTTCTGGTGAATCGGTACCTCCTAGTCGGCCGCGGTCGTTGTCCGCATTTTCGTAACGTTTACACGTCGAAACTTAGTTTTTTGGAAAGTTCGACCGTTTTTGTTTTTTCACGGAAACTATAGACCGCCTCCAACACCGTACAAAACGCTGTACGCAAACGTCGCAAAATATTCGCCGGCGGTCGCGCGATTTTAACCGGCCTCGTCGTGCAGGCCGCGCGCGCGCGCTCCGCTGAAAATAGAACGTTCGCGCGATAACGATAAAAATTAAATGATAATAAATTATTATTATAGTCGACCGGAGAGAGCCTTGATGATCACCGCGCGTATTTTATCGCCTCTGTTCACTCATTACTGCGCGACGTCCCTTTGATGTACATTAAAACCGTCGAGTCAATTTTGAGCGGTGGTTAGCGCATTCGATTATTTTTAACACACACGTAGACATCGCGGTTTCGGGATTTTCGTCAAACGTTCCATATATTTTATTATAATATTGCGATTCGACGAGGAGTTTTTTCTCGTTTTTCCCGCGAGTCAATGTACAGTAGTATCGGGAAACGTATAGCATAGTCGAACGCTTGATATAAAAAATACAACCTATTTTGATCGCCTGGACAGATCAACGTTGAATAAAGGTGTACTTACGTGTACAATAACGTAGTTTTATAAACAAATTTAGAAAGAAAAAAAACTTCAAAGATATTAAAATAAATCGTAAAACTAAATTCAATTATTTAAATTACATATATACTCGTATAATACGGTACAACCTAAAGTTTTTAATTACGTTTAGAGCTCTTTTATGTTAAAGAGATAGATTATATACATATAAATATTCCTCATTGTTTTTTTTTTTTTTTTGTTCCTTTCTCTCGGTATTTTATTAATATTTTTTCGTCTTGCCGGTCATGTGTCTTATATTGTCTTTTCAGAACCGTTGTTTTTAATAGAAAGTAGAAACCATTTTTATATAATTTAAAACATAAAAACTTCTACTTAAACGTTGTGAAATTTATATTCTGAAAAAAATATGAAATAAAATATAATTTTGAAAAAATCGAAAAACTTCGTGTCAATTACACATTGTTCGGTGTTCAGAGGTCCGTGCGAAAAATGCATAAATAATCAAACGTTGTTTTTTTATTACAATATGTATTGTGGCAAACATTTTAATAGGTATTGCTCTCCACGTAGAAAAATTATTGGAATATTTAAAAAAAACACACATATACAAATTGTAATTTTTTCGTTTTTTTTCCCCCCAAGTAAGTTTTTATTTGATTAAAATCGAAATATCGGCAAATGCGTGTATATATTAAGCACGTGATGCGCGCGATGAAGCCATCAAGAAAAGATATTCTTTCTTTAATTTACGGCAATTACGTTATAGTTGTATGTCATGTACAGGCTGCGTCGGTTGACAAGTCAATAAAATGTCAATAGAGAGGTCACTTTTGAACGGCGATGTCGACGAGATATTGTTATTTGCTGAATATTTATGGAAAAAAAAAAACACACGATTGCGTTTGGTCAAAAGAACTAGCCGGAAGCAAAGTATTGCCGTACTCGCGATTGAACAATTAATATTGTTTTGGTGTTTTCGAATCGCGTGATTAATTTAAAAAAATCATGACGAACGCAAGTTTACTGTAGTTTTTCAAGAAACAAGGCTCTTAACACGCGAATACTATGCGAAGTTGAAATTCGTATAAACGTGAAAGTAGTTCTGTTCAATATATATGTATATACAATATTTTTTTTTAACACTAATTAAACACGAAATGAATAAATATTATAATGAAATATCATTACTAAACCCAAAATATTACAAGGCGTGTAATTATTCATCGAGATTAAAAGTGATATAATTTTTTTTCGTCGTAAAACTGTTCGATATAAGAGTCGTCGTATAAAGTTAATTATACGTAGAAAACATTTCATTATTTTTATGGGGTTTCATTAATTAAAAATGATTAATATATAAGGGTTTTAGGGAGAAATGTATTTTGAACGGCACACGACTTCAGAATTTGAAGTTTTTAAAATTAATGTTATATCAGGTACCTTGTATAAAGTTTTACAACGCACAGCAAAAAGTGCAAGTAAAAAAATTATACGCGCATTTCTCAACGCTCGTATACATACACATATATATATATATATATTCTTTTTTTTGTTGTTAAATATTACTCGATTGAAAAATTATACATTACGGTTTAAGCAACGACAAGTTATCGGTTTACGTAATGAGTATACGATGTATTTTTGAGAAAATTGCCGGTGTAAATTCGACGAGAAAATCGACACAGAGCAGCGGCCACATCCATCGTTCAATAAAAAAAAACCAAACTTCGTTCTGCCACATTATCACATTACCCGTACGAGCAAACAGAGTTTGGTCGATAAAAAAGAAATTAAGGTCGACAACAATAATAATATTACACACGCACACACGTGTATATATATATGTTATCGTGATAACAATGTAGCGTGGAAGCGTGAGGTGCGCGTAGGTATACAGGAAATGAGATGATATGAGAGGAGAACACGTATCTCGTTTCGACGAAACGTTCGAGACACGTTTTTCGATATTTTCGAACGGAAATCGGAAAGGACCATCGGAGATTATTTATTTACACGGGAAATTAATAATCGACCGTTCTAAAAACAACGAAAAGAAGAAGAAAAAAACCCGTGTACGCGACGCAATCGACGGAAAAACGGACTTCGCGACGGCGCGGGTGGACGTTTCGATTTCTACTTGACCGTCCTCGTGCGGCGAGAGAAGTACCGCGGACGGACGGTTTTCGCGGGGAGGGCGTGCCGCCGCCGCCGCCACTTTACATCGTACACCTCGCGAGTAGGCGCGCATATACGTGCGCGACGACCTACATGCAATACACGCGCAAACACATACGCGTGTACGTTTAAGACGCCGCGCACGTACTGTGTAAATTGCCGCGTCGGCCGTTCCATAACGCTTCAACGAGACCGTGTACCGAAACCGTCCGAGAAAAATAGAAGACCATGTGAAAAAAGAAAATCGTTTATTTTCCTCGTCGAACGGAGACGTTGTTTTCTATTTTCTACCCCCGTCGTCCGCGCTGTCAACACGGTCCGACGATTTTGGCTTTGAAACCGATTTGTGTTTGGATTTCGTTGTTAAACCCGCCCGAGTGAGATGTTTGGCGTACGACTTAAAAAGCGAAATTAAAACGACGGACCGAAATACATTGTTTTCGAAAAGAAATTTTTATTATAAAACGCGTACAAGTAACAACATAACACACACACACACATATATATATATATAACGAACGAAAAATGCTATAATTTCATTTTGTCGAAGAACGTTTTACTAAATATCCCACATAGATGGTGTAACGCGCATTCAAACCGTGTTGTACAAACACTTGAATTGATCCCTAAATTTCGCCAGGAGCCATTGATGAAGTTTGAACTGCTGTTTGCTCATATCGATTTTATCGTTCGTCGGCAAACATAACCGAAAAGGAGTGCACTAACCTGTTCAAATACCGACGAGTTATTTGTTTAGTTGGTGCTGGGCGGCGGCACGTTACACAGGCCCGCGCACCAATATTATTATAAACGCAGCTTATATATTTATATGTGTATGTATGTATATTTAAGTAAGCATAAAGATGATACGTTTTGGATTTTATTATTCACGTACAGTAAAGTTCGTTCGTCTAGCTCGAAGCTAAACTGTACGTTATTGTGACGCCTCACTCCATTTACTTTCCACCGAACGCATAAATTCTCGGCTGTTATTGTATTTAGGCGATATCGCGTAAAAAAGAAAAACTAACAATGCGTTTGAAATAATCGGTAGGACGTGTCACGCGTGATGTTTTCGCGTTTAGAACTCGACAATGTTCGAGATTAAAAATAAACGTTGAGCCGCGATGACAAATAATATTGTAAAAAAAAAATTCGAACGATATAGACGCGCACGCCTATAGTTACGATAAACAGGCCTATTTCAGTACACCAGTGCACGCATACCATATTCATAGATATTTATTATCTATTATGTATTATTTTCAAATGTGTAAATAGCGTTTTACGCGTATATACGGTTTAAAGCCTTTTAACTGAATTAATAAGTAAACGTCGATGTTAGGCACACAAATATTTTCTCGAGTACGTAAAACATATATATATATACATATTTATGTAGAGTAACTTGGAATCAGGAAAAACAATTAAACAAAACAGAATGTCGCAACACGAAATCACTTTAAGATAAACATTTGATAGTATAGTGTATAGTATAGTAAATTCTAACATTATTTTATAATCGGAAATAAATAAAACGTATACGTTATCTATAGGCGAAAGTGCGAGTTGTAAATATTATTCTACAACGGAACCAAATATCGACGCACGCTTTAACCCAATTTGTTGCCAATCACTGTTTAAACATCAAAGATACGATTATACATAATAACCGGTATATACAATTCAAATTCGTAAAATGAACCAATCGCATTCAAAATATGAAAATAATCGGAAATACAAAACGTAAACACTCGAGTAAAAATGTATGTAATATTGATACAATAAAATAATCTATAATCATATGATTTGTAGACATATTTGTTACACTTAAATTGTAAGATTTAATGAATATCATTAATGTAGAAATAAATTACAGACATTATATACACACCCATATACATATACACGTATATTTATATTAAAACTTTTAAAAAGTCACTAGAAAATCGAGTTTGTTCGCAATGAATGCAGTATATACGAGTGTGTATATATATATATATTATTTTACCAAGGTCGCCGTGTTAAATATAGATTTGGTGTGCAAACGAGAACAATTTTTAAAAAATAAAATAATTTTTACGAGGAAAGACGTTTCTGCAACGGTTGAACTAAATATTCTTGGCTGTAATTTTGTTGGAAAAGATGACAAATATGAATTGTACTTGTTGTGTTAAAACCAACATATACAACTAAATGATGCCTAAACTTACTAAGCCAGTCGTTAAAAAATAAAATTAAAAATAATGATAACAATTATACGCATTTCCTAAAACCTACCCAAATACCGAGTTTCACGTGCGTTCATAAATTAGCTATTTTTTCCACGTTGTATTCTGTACATTAAAATTGGCTACGATCACAAGTTAAACATACGTGTGAACTGTGCGGCTGGTGTTATTGTTTCTGACACCTGGTGGTGTTATCCGAGATTTTACCCGTTGGCCAAAATTGTTAGACTAATTTATTTGATTTAGATTATTGCCAGAGCCGGTATCAAATCTAGTTAGTTATAAATATACGGACGGTGCCATGATACACGTAGGTATGCGAACCACGTTGCCGGCGCCTAAAAAACAAAAATTGGAAAACGGCCCGACACAACCGTCGCCCTTCGTGCGACAGCAGACACATATTTATATATATATATATATAGGCGTATAGGAGTATAAACCAAATCGCTGCGTTCCGTAAACGTGTTGACGAGAACACGTTAGACTCGTCCGTTTGTGTACACGTTGATTGCACGTGTATTGCACAAAAACGGGATCGCGATTCAGAAGATAAACGACCGACGAATATTACAAACATCGTCAAACGTATAACTACTACGTACGGTTGCTGGGGGATACGATTCTAAAACGCGGTTTTAGACCGCGCTCGCTTGTTGGTTATCGATTATTGTAACGTGAGACCGCACGTAGCTGCACGTGTCGCTGTTCGAGTGTCGTGATTTTCAAACTCGACGGATTCCCGTTAAATATTATCGAGCGAGAAAATCGTATTTAATCATCAGAACAGCGTTAAAACGTATCCAATAGACGTCATACAATACACGAGTACTTTTCCAAGACGTACCGAATGAACAACAACGTATGTTACACGCCGACGGTGGCGCCGAGCCTATACTCCACGAGGGGCAAACCGTCCACCTTATTTTAAGATGGGCGATGGTCGGCTGTTCGGTACTAACTTAATAAAAATATTTTAACTTCGGGTGGTATAATTTTTGTTGGTAAGTTTTTAATAAATTAATTATAACCTATGACTATGACCAATTCACCAACACAATCAGTTTAGCAGTTATTATACCGTATTATAAGTTGTAATAATGGTGGTATTTAGGTAAGTATGTTAACAAGAGACGGCAAACAGGTCGGGTTTAATGAATTAAATTTTCTTAGATTAAATGTTAATTTCCAAATAATATAATAAAGTAATTAATGTTTAATTAAATATTTTTTTAATGTACCTTGTATTATATAAGTATGCACAATAATATAATATTATAATTATTTTATAAACAAAATTATACACATATATATATAATAAATTAATGTCTATGGTGTAGCGATGGGTACTCTAAAGTTAATTTTGTCCCTCTAATTTAAATTTAGTTCGGCGCAACTGTACGCCGACGATAACAACAAATACCTAATACGCTCTACAAGAACACGTCGATCAATCAAACGCCGTACGTACAGAATTATTTATTTAGATTAACGTCTGAACAAGGCACGGGCACAGACGATATAGATCAGATTTAAAATCTAGAACAACAAGCAAGTATGATAAATAGCTAGTAACGACGCTTCAAATCAGACGGTTGAAGAAGAAATCCAGAAGATTAGAGCGAACAAGAAGTCTGTCGAGCGGACTATTTCGACCGTGATCTGTGTGCGGTGGGTTCGTGCGTGAAACGTTGAACGCGAACGAGAGTTAACACTGCGGTACGTGTCATGAAATACGCTCGTGAGGCGGGAACGAGAGATAAGCGTCGTTTAGTGATTTATATAAGAAGACCGTATCAGAAATTTGGCGACGGGACGCGAAAGCCAATCGAGTTTTCAATTAACTCGTACATACTGTTGACCGTACAGAGCAATCGTTATTGTTTTTTTCGAAACCGATAAAGCGTATAAGTGTTCTTTGGTATTCTTCTTCCGAGTGTTTCTATTTGATAAACCGAAAACGAATTCCGTATAACGGACCCATATTCTAATTTAGAACGGGCAAAGGCATAAAAAAAAAAAACCAACCACGAAGCGTTCGAACATCGTAAAAAGACTTGGTAGATGAAAAAAAATCCCCAGCGTTTCGATAGCTTTCAGACTAAAGTATTCGACACGAGTGGAAAAAAGGAGGTTTGACGGGAATATAAAGCCAAGGTCATGCGTATGTTATCCAACTGTTTACCGATAGAACAATCAAATTAAATTTTATTTCTAGTTCTATGAAATGGAACTTGTTTCTGAACACATTTAGGGACGTTTCCACTTCGGACCATTCAGACCATCGTAACTTATTCGACCAGCACGATGGTAAGTTTTTCCTAGTAAACTCGGACGATTACATCGTTTGCGCGGCGTAACGTTTCTACGATCGAAATGGCGAATCGCAATAATTGATGTCGTAAAAAACCAAAACTATAATTTAAAAAAAAAAACAAAACCAAAACAACCACTTCATTCGAATAGGAAAAAATCCAATTACAAGATCGACTATACGACAAACACACAGACTAATTAGTAATTACATAATCAAAAATTAAATTTTCACACGGCGTGACATCGAGACAGAGCGATTAAAAAATAGCGAGCGTGCTCGAAAAACAAACACAAAAATCGACGGTACAACATCATAACGACAAAACGAACAATCCTACCATACGCGATGTATATAGTACACTCGCACAAAACAATACATTACGCGTACGCGTTACTCACTATTATTATTATTATTATTCTTTCTACGAGACTCGCGGCGACGACGTACCGCATTGCGTACATGTATATTTACGACGACGACGGCGAATCGATGACAAACATAAAACCCCGTCGTGTATATCGTGTTGTTTGTCGGATTCCGATTGCGAAGAGTCGACGGCGGCCACCAGACCGGACAGCTAGCAGCACCGGCGCGCCGCGCGTTATTTGTTTTCGTTTTAACGCGCTTTTAACATGTAATCGGTGGTCCTGTTTCTATAGTACGTTTATAAAAGCAGCCTATTTCTCGTTTCGGCTTCAAAAAAACGCCGCCGCCGCCCGATGACCTATTTCGCCGTTACGCACACACCTCTCTTCCCCTTTGTTGTGTACACGCTTTGCCCGTTCGGGGCGCCCCGCGCATTAGCGGAACGGACGATCGCGGCGCGCGCACGGCCGACGCGGAGACGACACACGCAGGTCGTATTTATTATTATTATTATTATTATTATTATATTAATATTATACTGTCGCCGTTAACGAGGAAATACGTGCGCATGTGTGTATTAACATTGTACGAAAACGTGTTGTTGTACACAATACGTACGTACGCATATATTGATACGCTCGAGCGCACGTTTTATATTTACGCGAGCTTATAAAAATACGTACATGAGTATGTACCCGCGGCGGGAGGTGGTGGTGGTGGTGGTGGTGGGGGGGGGAGTACGAGTAAAAAATAGTCGTCTCGATTTTCATTTTTGTTTTTTCTCTCGAAAACTTCATTTGAATCAAACACTTTAACCACAAGCGAACGCGAAATAATAAAAATGTGAATTTCCAGCTATGCGCGTGTATATAACGTATTTGTGAATAACGAACGGCGGCAGCACCGCGAAAGTGTTGTCCGAGTCGAAATCGCAAATACGTCGTAATCTATAAATACATTTAATTAACAACAACAACAACAAGTAAAAAAACAACGAGTCACGCGGTTTTAATCGTTTATTTTTACAATGAAATCAGCACGTCGTTCGTGTGTCTCTTCTAAAAAATCTACGACGATTGCAATTAGTCAATTGTATTCATTCGGAAAAAGAACAAAAAACGTGAACAAGACTTTGGCTTGATTATTGGCCAGTTTAAATTAGGAAAAGCGCAACACGACACGTTTTATTTATTTATTTTGTCTAACAATAACAATAACAATGATTGTGTAAATACACGACTTGTGTATGTACGCGGGATCGTAGCGAGAGAGATGCGAGAACTTCAAACACGTAACACGATCCAACGTCGTGGGCATCATATCACGATGATCACAACAACGTACGCCGAGCCGAGGGCGAAACATAGCCGGGCGGTGTATTGATTTTTTTTGACGGGTTAAAAAATAATATTAAGTCGACGACACGTACTTTGCACTGGCATGGCAGTACACACTCGAGTCGAAAAAACTTCCACGTCGACTTTCTATTGTTTTTTACGCCCGCGGTGTAAGCGACCGGGGTATACCCCCTTCCCCTTCCACGTAACGAAAACAATAACGACGGGTCTCGCGATTCAATCGGGGTTCGGGCTCTGAACCGTTACCGAACAACACGTTGATCTTCGTATACGACGGGACTTATTCGATCGTTCGACGACGACTGCTGGCCGTTTTTTTAACAAGTTAACAGAAGGTCGAGAAACAGTTAAACGAAAAAAAAATAATTCGAGCGCAGTTAAAATTATACCTTACGGCATTTTTAAAAAAAAAACCGATAAACAAGAACCCGTATCGTATTATTACTGCTATTATTATGTACATTATTGTTTCCTATTATTTCGTGGCGTGCTTTTGAAAATAATTTTTAATTGTATAATAATTGAAAATGACAAATTAAAATTGAACAAATGGAAATGTTGCGATTTCACGATTGCGGCATACGTTTTTCTCGTATATAAACGATCCGTTCGAAGTATTCATTTTGTACACGCGACAAAATTTAAATGACTACCACATTGTTACCGGATTCGACTACGACTTGGTACCATTGACAATAGTACAACGAACATGTAGACAAAAATACTCCAAAATGTTGTATACGTAATATTTAACGTGCACCGAGTAAGTAATGAAACGTATCTGTTGTCTCGTCATCGACTTGGACGTATATTTCGATTTAAATTCATACACAGAGCTAATTTATTCAAAATAGAGTTTTAACCATACGTAAACATGTACGAGAAATACTGCGTAGAAATGCCGAAACGATAGTCATGTGTGTCAACGCATATATATATATACACACACATGCCGTAAAACGGCAAATACAATGAAACGCGATAATTTAATAAAATCATAAATACCTATTACTTATGCTTTTGCAATTTTTAACATTATGATACAGGCACGAAAAGCTAATCGTTACAAAACAATTGTATATCATGTATACCGTATTTGATCGGATAAAACTATTTGAATGGATTTTAGTGGCCGATGAAGTTTAAAATTGATTAAAAATTAAAATATAATTTCATTTATTTATTCATTTCAAGAAATAACACTCTATTGCAGTCGTTTCTCGTTATAGTAAATAAAAACGTAAATATATCGATTCAATGATAAATCGGCTTCGTTGATTACGAATTTGTGTTGTGTCGGTGTCGGAGTGAGGGCGTGTTTAACGACGACTTTCAAAAACCGCCTACGTACTTCATTTTCCATTTGTTTAGAACAAATAATATCAGATTCTATCAGAGCTTTTGTAGAAAAATTATATAAATACATCAACTGCCGATGAAAAGAGAAAAACCTAGTTTTAAAGCTTAAAGCGAAACTATAAAATACCACGAAAAGGAACACTTGCATAATAATATTTACTATGGTAAAATTAATATAGAAGGAGAAAAGGGTTTGTGTATCACACACACACTTGTTTTTGTACAGTTTTTAGATAAAACCGTCATTAGTCTCGACTCGAGTTGAACTTGTACAACACGCGGCGTAGAATCAAAAGAATAAAAATATCAAGTTTTTCTTTTGCGTCCGTCTGTCGTATTCTCTCTCTCTCTCTTGAACTATTCAGGTTGGGGTTTTTCAAGAACCGAACACAGTACACACGGGTACATACGACGCGGAACTCACCGAGTATAACATAACGTGGTGTATAACACGTGTTTTGCGGAAATCGTGTTTAAAAAATAAAAACCCGCAGCGGGTCTCGTTACGATCAACGACCACCTAACTCGTCGATACGCGAACAAAAGAGACGCGGCACGCGAAATTCAAACAAGTGTATTATGTTTTATAATAATTGCCGTTTTTCATACATTCGTTTCGTACACCTATTAAACGGACGAGTATAATTCGCGACGCGGTATTTTACGCGCCCTCGCCGTTTTCCATTTACGTCGGCAGCCTTTTTTCGCTCCATAAACGTTTGTTTCTCTCGTAACACGACCATTGAAATATCGCGTGTGTGCGCCTATTTCGATTGTCTCTCTCTCTCTCTCTACACATACATATATATATATATATATGACCTAAGTATACGTATATAGATATACGAACAATGAAATGTATTATACAACGTACATTATAATTCCGCACGACACCGCGACGACGAAATTTACATTTTATTCACTTCAGACTCTTTCCTGACCTAATTAATGCCGAAAATCAATATTATACACGCGTTATATTTACCTAATAGATTTTGCAGTTCGAATCGGTATAATAGACGTCGGCGACGTTTCAGCCAAACGTCACAGTACGTCATAATATATATTAGTAGTAGTATATTCGCGTAAAAGCATTTCACTTCGCCAATTACTTTTTTCGATATTTAATATATCACAACGCGTGTTCAAGGCTAGATCAAAAGACCATCGGTCCCCCGGGCCGGAACTTTAAGATGGACATTGGTAAAACGACTAAAAATAATCGACTCTCTACAAAGCCGCTGACAATTAGCGAACGGTGTTGTTGGATACTTTTTAAATGATATTGGAATATAGTGGAAAATAACGATCGATCTTCATCTAGTTCTAATAATTTTAATTTGTCCGTTAGTGGAAAATGCGATTTCATTATTTTCCAATATCCTTTAAACCGTTTTAGTTCATTGTACAATAAAAAAGTCCACATTGTTCTAATACGCTGAAATAAATGCAAAATGTATAGCAATATATCCATAACATGTCGAAATCCCTTTATCTAATTTACGTATAAATTATTGTCGACAATTGATACACTAAACTTCTCATTTCCTGTTAGAATTAAACTATTTTCACTGTCATCGGTGAATTTGTTTATTTCTACCCTCTGTTCTTCGTTTTCGAAAAATGTATTCACTTTTGTGCTAAGCATTGGAATCTCTTGAATTTCAAGCGTAGGATTTTTTAGAAATTTTAGCAAATTAATCGCTTTTATAGTATCGAAATTTGGATTCTGTAATTCTATCAATGTCTCGTTACTTCTATTTCAATGATGTGTGTCCAGTTCGTCTTTTAACTATTTTTTTCCGTAACAATTGTGTTATATTTAATTGTTTTCTCGCCAGTATATAATCTTTCAACATTTCTAATGCATTCAAAATGCTTTTATAATTATTAACAATTACTTTACGAGTTTCCGCGCGACAAGACCGTGTAGTGCCACATAAAGATTTTATTGTTTGGCAAGTATATTCCACCTGTGCGTTAAATCATTAAAAAAGTTATGTGTCTTTTGAACAATACCAACGGAAATTGACAGCTTTTATACGGCATTTCAAACACTGTTTACTCTAACTATTCTAGGTTTAAGGAATAAGCAGCTGTGCATGGTATAAACACGGTCAATTCATTTTTATTTTTGACGCGAGCTTTACAGTCCTTTGAATTGACCACTCATATTCGCCGCGTAAGACTGGCATCTACAACTGATGTTATCCAATAGAGCATTTTCAAGAAAAATCATCCAACACCTCATATATATATATATATATATAGATTGTCCTTCATGATTTTCCACCGGACATAACAAAAGTATTTTTTCTACAGTTGTTGAAATGCCAAGTAGCGTATAACAATTTGATCTGCTTTAGTTAAATCTCGAGTTCAATCCATTATTATAATTACTGTTGGAAAGTTAATCATACGATTTAAATTGAAAATAATACTAGGATAGACTATTTTTAAAGTTAAATTTCTCTAATACACAAGTATCATTATATTATATTTCATCATGGCTAACAGAAAACTTGTGATGTTTTTTTGGCCACAGACATTCATTTCATTTTTGTAATCAGTATAATTTTGGTATTTGAATACTAATCAAAAATATTTTTCATAACACTAACCTAATGCGAAAGAACAGTATTCACAAGTATAACACGTAGACGCGTATAAACTAAATAGACGATTTTATATGACACGAACGCTATAGCGTCTTATCATACGTAAAGCATGACAAATAAATAAAAGCAATAATAATTAATGGGTTTCATAAGTGTTTGGTATGTACCCGATTTCAGAGTATTGTTTGGAATAAGTCGCGATCGTCGTCAATACAGTATCTTACACGCGAAATTTTATTATGACAATCTAGAACGAATACAATATAGCGGAACAACGTGTGTACCTACTATAACGTGATCGACAAGGTTTTCCTCGAAACAAACGATTGCGCAGCGCTTCGGGCGTTCCGGCACCTAAGCCCACCGTATGAATGTCGTTCGCGACGAACACAAAAAATCGAAACGGCGGAGGTTTTTTCTATGTACGTTTACATTATTCGTAAAATAGAAATCGAACAATTGGCGGACAACGGGTGCCGCGTCGCGGTCGAAACGTTCGCTGTGGTAGCATTTCAAACGCAGAACCCACGTTGTTATCACGTCGGCGGATCTGTAATAACGACGATCGATTTAACACGGCCGTAAAAATAAAAAAAAAATTAAAATTAAAACCACCGTGCGTAGGTCAACGAACGCACGACGGCCGTCGGAATTATCGTCGCCGCCTATGCGTACCAATGCCTGCCTAACGGATTAACCCGGCGTACACATTACGCATTCACGTCATAATTGTTCTCCCCGGTTTTTCATCGTACTTTTCGCGTTGTCCCGACGGCACGCGATTTCGGTTTTCGATTCGCGTGCGTGTTCATTTCTATACGTGTAATATTGACCCGAACGCGGAGAAGGGAGGGGAGGGGGGGGGGTAGGAACAGACGACGACGAATGAATAATGGGGTTTTCGCGGAGAGATTTGGCAACGGCAAGAGGGACGGCGGCGGCGACGGAGGTCGTGTGCGAAGGTGGCGGCGGGTGTGGCGGTGTTGAACAGAAATGTTCGACGTATCGGCGGTAAAGGAACACACAAGAAAGCAAAAGAAAACGGTAATGATAAAAATGGATTTCGTCCAGCCGATACGCGCGTGAACCTCCGAAAGGGTTCGGAAATGAATTCGTAACGACGAGAGGAAACGACGAACGGTCAATAACTTTTATCATTTTCTAATCTATATATATATATGCATATTCATTATGGAAATGTTTACGCGTGCCGCCCGTGACGTAAACATTGTTTTCGTTTTTACACAAACGCCAATTAACCGTGTTCGTTGTGCACACACGACGCGATGATAATCACACAAATATTATTATTATTATCATCATCGTCGTCGTCGTTACACCGTGCGTAGCGTTGTGCTGGTGTGCGCGTAAAAATATTTTCTAGCGGCGTACAACAACGCGCGTCGCCTGCCCGTGAAAACGATGGCGCGGGGGAACGGACGCGAGACGGCCGCCGCGACACGACGAGTGGGGACGGACGGACGGACGGACGGACGGACGGACGACGACGACGGACGACTATCATCGCCGCCGTTGTTATCAGAAAAGCGCGTAGATGTTGGCGAAAATATCAATGATAGCGCGCGCGCGGTGCCGGCGGGCGCAGCGCGACGGCGGAAAACGGGTCGAACGCGAAAAAGAAACGAAAAGTTCAAATCGATTAAACACCGTAGGCAGTCGAACTCACTTTTTATGACCCGTTCGGTGGTCGGCAGCTTCTGGCTGTTGTTCGACATTGTCGGACTGACGCGATCCTCTTTCGCCGCGATCTGCTGCTGCTGTTCGACGGTCGCCGTCGCCGTCGTCGTCGTCGTCGTCGTCGTCGCCGTCGCAGTCTTCTTCTTCGTCCCGACCGTCGTTTTCGATTCCGTCAAATGCGATTAGGTGTTGTGTCGCGTCGACGGGTCACGCCGCGTGTACCGTTAAACGCGCGACGAGGTTATTATGTATATATATGTATTTTTTCTTTTTTTTTTTATCTATTTACGGATCATAAAAGACAAGAGTAAAAAAGAAAAAACAACAAACGACCGAAGTATAAACAATAACGCGTGTGAACGGATTAAAAATACGATTTTATACGTTCAAGCAGAGAAGCGACGGGGTAAAAACAAAACGTACGTTTTAATAATTTTCTCGATTCCGTATCGGTAAAATGTCGCGAAAATAACGGACGAACAGCCGACAAACCGAATGAAAGACAACGAGATGATCAACAAACACGCACCCGGCCGATTCGTCTTTGAAAACGTTCACACGTCGTCGCTGGCTGGCCACATAATCGCGGGGCACCGTAATGGATCCGTCGGTGTGGTGTACTACTACTGCGGCGGCGGCCGACGACGACGACGACGGCCACAGCAGCAGCGCAACAGCAACAACAGCGGCGGCGGCGGCGGCGGCGGCGGCGACGGTAACGGCGTGCGCGCGACGCGGCGGTGGCGGCGGCGGCAACAACGGTGACGACGACCGACCGTCGGACGATTTCTTTTTTTTCGGTCGTCGGCTATTGTACGCCGGCGGACGACCGGGACGATGCGAGGCGGCGGCGCTCCGTGTCGACCGGCATCGTCCGCAGCGGTGAACTCGACGACGTTGCGCGAGCGTACACGATAATATCGTATATTTTACGGAAATATTTCTCGACGCTTAATAACGTTTTGATGTTATTTAACGTTACGCGTTCCCTACGCCGGTCGGACGTGCGTTGCGTGTCGGACGCGCGCCGGAGAAACGGAGAGAGAGAGACAAAGTGTGAGCGAGCGTGAACTGGGAGGGGGAAAAACGCGAACGGATATAATGATAAAAACACCGTCGCCCCCGCGAGCCCGGGTTCCCGCCGTAGTCGTCGGCCGTCGTCGTCGCGTTCGCCGCCCGCTCGCTCGCTCGCTCGCTCGTTCGTTCCCACGCCCGTCCGGCCCGCGAACACACGGTTCTCTGCTGTGTAAAATCGTTATGGCACCGGTGCGCGCTTGCGCTGTGGTGCGCGCGGAACGCCGCAGCGCGCTCTGGTCCGCCCCCGGACGCCGGGTTTCTCGACCGTCGCGCGCACCGCCTTCCGAAAGCGTCGGCTCCACGCGGCGGCGGCGGCGAGCGAGCGAGTGCGTGAGCGAGCGAGAGAATAACAACACCGAAATCGCATCTCTCCCGAAAACCGCTTCCTACGCACGCACGCCCGCCCGCCGCGACGTCGGTTCGTAATTTATCGTTTAATCATTTCTCCGCCGCGCGAACGCTGTCGTCGAACGGAATACATAACCGTAATGCCGTTTCTCGTGCACGCGAGTCCCCTTGACCTTTCGCCGCGGCCTCGCGTACCCTCCCTCGGCGCGAGACGCGGTCCGTTTCCACGCGGAACGACGGGACGATTCGCTCGGTTTTTTGGCCTCGCTCGATCTCGTTTGAAATCCGGACCGCCCGGACGGAGAGTCCCGGTTCGTTCCCCGTTCCGCGCACCACTGTTCTCCCGGCCTGCTCGTTTTCGCGGGACGTGGGCGAGAACTCGGAAAAACGGGGGCGCCCCTTCGCTGGAACGGGCCGCGCGTTCACAGCTCGACCACAACACGTGCATCGCGCGTACGGTTACGATTTGGTTATCATCGCACGGACGAATAATAACCGTGTCCGTTTGTTTTCCGTCGATTTCCGATAAACTAACGCCGCGGGGGTCAATACCGATAACGGAGCCGATTCGCGCTTTCAAAACGTCTTTCCCGTCCCGTTGTTCGCCTCGACCGCGCGTTTCTGACGTACGACGTACGGAACAGGCGAGAGCAGTGGCGTGACGAAGGCGTAATTTTGGAGCGTCCGCTCCTAGTTCAAATTGGGTGGATGACGTGTAGTAAATGATTACGAATGAATTATTATTACTCGACTTATTAGTGAAAAATGTTGGATAGAATTTAGAATGTAGAACTCGGAAGAAAACAAAAGCCAGAAAGTATTTATTAAAAAACGATACATATTTTTTTTTTTTACTTATTTGTCGTTTTTATAGAGGTTAGGATGTGTTAGGAAAAATAGTCCGCTCCTTGTCTTTAAAAGTTCGCCACGTCACGCGGTTCTAGTTGCGGAACGAACGATTTCCAGCAACGAGAATGGATCGAGACGCCGCCGGACGGAACTCGAAGGGGAACGGTTGAAACATACGCTTTTGAACACGCTTATGAGAATTCGTACCTCCGTACGGATACGGGGATGCGGGGGGATGGCATCCCTCCACTTATTATAATCTACATTTTTCATCCATCCACTTATTTTGTGCAGCATCCCCCTTTAGATTATATATACAAAGATTATCGATTTACCGATTGGTGTTTTTCATAAAAATTGTATTTTTTTAACGATAATTTTTTAATTAGTTTTACAAGAATACAATGATGTTTATTTTTTTATTTTTTTATTTTTGATATGGAACAAGTATTTTTATCTCATTTAAATTGGACCACTTGACGCCTAAATCTAATAAACCTACACGTCATTTCTTATAATTTTATGTTGATAAGAAAATATAAATACGAATACAATAATTCTGGTGATTGAGTTATTTATAGACATGCTCTATTGCCCGATGATTGTAAACTATATCGTGAGTCGTGACCAAAACAATAAACATACAATTTATAGTTACGACTTATCACTTATGAATAATTATGATAACGTTATTTTTTCTTTCATTATTTTTAGTACTTTCATTAGTATTTAATTTACCAAGATATTAAATAAGTAGTTATTAGTTGTTAGTGATTTATTTACGAGGACATTACGAATATTTAGTGTATCGTGCATAATACGGTTAATTATTTGCTATTTGTACAGTTTTACCGTTTTAAAGTTACAGTATTAGTAAACATGTCTTTATTAAATTGGTCAACTAAATCAAACTCAAGTACAAATAATATTACGACTTCAGAATAAAAATATAGGCATCTCTCCATTTTTTTTTTGAGCCATTACGACCTCTGGATGTATACGTATCTGTGATAAACCTACGCGCAATAATAACAGTGTGTAGACCTTGAATTTTCGTCCGGTAACGAAAAACCAATAATAATAATAATAATAATAATAATAATAATAATAACAACAATAATAATAATAATAATAATAATAATAATGATGATGATACGACGGTCGACAGAGACAAACAACGATGACGATACGTTTTCTCGTGTCTATTTATAATTGATTTTCGAGAAAAAGTTTATACGCCGTTTCGCCGCAACAACAGTGTGCAGGGTCCAATAATCGACCGTTCGTATTAACAACACTCGTGATATCCGTTCGTAAATTCGTACCTACTATTAAACATTTATACAATCTTTTGTTTAAACTTTAAATAATAGGTATATGCACCACCACCGTACATGCATTGTTGTTATTGATCATACTGTCGTACGTAGACGCGTTTCTTTATATATACGTGTACACATATATATTTATTCACATTTCAACACTTGTTTAAATCGCACGGAAACGTTTAACGAATTCATAATACACATCGAATGTTGAATCCGTTATAGTATATTTAAATTGTACTTGAAGTAAACAACGCTATTAGGAAGGGTTTTTTGAATTTATACTCTATTTTTTTTTTAAGTAAAACAAAATAAAAATGCAGAAAATCGTGTGCGCGCGCGTTGTCGTTTTCTTGAAACCGTACATTTATCCACAAACAAACGTCGACTTTTTCTGTTGTATTTCTCTCGCGAAACCAAAATTAAACTTATTAAACCGATAACGGGAGGAAAAATGCTCGATGATACCAAGGCTAGTTCAAATTCGTTTTTCTTTCTTTCGACTTACTAAAATCAAGTCGTCGTTTGATTTGATTCTCGTATAAATGAATTAATCGGCAAACAATACATTTATCGAAATTCTATACGAAATCGAAAAATCGTTCGTCTTGACTCGTTCTAGGTATTGCTTACGTAAGTCTCGGATGTGTTTGACACGAGACGTGTTGACAAAACGTAACCAATTGGTCGATCACAAAAAATACTTTGAGTTGACGTTAACGCGAGAGAGAATAATTCGATTTGAACTCTTTAAACTTATTAACTGGTCAACGCACAGCCTTGGATAATGTTCGACCTATATACGATTACACTGTATACGTACAAAAGTCAAACGGTATACATATGACAATGGTAACAAATAATAATTAGTCCGTGAGTAGTGTTTATTCGATTCGTTAATATATCATTGCGTCGACCGTTCGGTATTTTGAAACGCGGTGATTGTTTATCATAATATAGCTGCATCGCACGTATAATACCGGTATACCCAAAATACAGTGAAAACGTACGGCACGCAGCACGTGCCGCGAACATGGAAAACGCAAAATAATTTTCAAAACGGACATAAAGCGCGAGTTCTTCTCTGTCATACGCGTACGCGTTATTACGTGTAGCCGTGTCGAGTGCAGTTTTATAATTAACGTTTGCAATCTATCAATATCGCGAGAACGCAATGTAGAACGACGCGTTCCAATAATACCTACGTCCTACCGCAGCAGTTAAACAGACGTTTTCAACGCGAAATCGTCGGAGTATACATATATTGTATATATCGATTTGTGAAAACGAAAAGAAAAAAAATCCACAATACCTTACGGATTGTTTTGCGATTCAATTCAAACGGTTTTCGGGTAAGTTAACGTCGACGATTTGCAAAACATCGACGTTTTTCATAAATAAATTATAAATAATAAGCTTTCATTAAAAAAAAAACAATACGGTCGATACACAATAGAATGGTATAAATCTGTTTGTGTTTAATAACACTAATAACGTATAATACGTCAAATTGTATTTAAAAATCGAAAACAATCGTATTCATAACAATACTTTTGTAAAACTAACTATAGATTAACTACAATTATTTATTTACACTTTTTTTTTTAAACGTTTTCATTTGTGATCATCTCCCGTGCCTAAGTTGTAGGCTAAAGGTCTGTTTTTCTAAAATATTCGAGCGTTATCGTGTACAAATAGGTACACGCGTAAGAGTCGCGTCAAAACGTTAAATATCTTTTTACGAGCTTAACGTACACGCTTATACATACGTACAACACAAACGCACGACTTTGAAAGTAATTTCGTTGGGCACGTTAGCGCGTTACGACACGTTTGCCGAGTTTAAGAACGCGCGCCTAACATAATCGTTGGAAAAACCAAAACGAGAATATTCGCTATTAGATTTTCATAAATAAATGACCGTACGTCGTCGACGGAATAAACAGAATAAACGTGCAAGAAGAAACAAAAAAAATAGAAACGTGTTCGTAACACAGGACAGCGGCCGTAGACGCCGACATATTTACCATTCGTGTTATTCGTGTTATGTTAAAGTACACGTGCTAAGCCCGTAAAAATATACGCATTTGTCGATATCGGCTTAACGCGACTATTGTGCGTGTACAGCGTACGTAAAACACGACGCGTGAATATCCGAAACGGAATATTTCTGTGAACAGCACGAACAACAACTTGGGGGACTCGGGTGTCGGGAAGAATTTCCGTGTCGGTTACTTTATAATGCGTCTCGTATACGCGCGCAAACGAACTTATAAAATACAATACTTATACTTTCGTGTACGTTTAATGTTCACGTTGTTGACGCAGGCATTACAAACGGTGTCGAAATTTCAGTGTTTGAAAGGTGAGGGAGAGCAAACGTTTTAACCGGCAAATTTAACGAAATTTCAATAATAACAATTGAAATTCATTGCTTTTTCAGCTAAATCCATTATCATTAATAAAACTAGTAAGTATTACCTGTGATTCAAGTCCCGAAGTTGCTCTTCTCCATCACTTTAAAAACATGTTATAAATGTTTTGTGAACAGCTCTGAGCAGCTAATTTGAGTTTGATTTTTTTCTTTCTTCTCCTCCTGGCTGCACCGGCTTTCGATTTTTTTCATTTTAATTTTTAATTTTTACGCGCACAAAAACAAATCCTAAACAAAAAATACCACAGGTGATTAGCACTCGAACGGCCCAAACAATAAGCGTCGAAACATTATGGATATATACTTTAAATTAAAGTTAATAATTTACACACTGCCTTTAATGATAACCATTACCGTGTTAATTGAAAAAGCGCATAACCGCGGTAAGTTATAACCACGATTTAATACCTTATAATCGTGGTTTTAACCATACTTTTGATAAAGTTTAACCGATAATATTTTATTTCGAATCCACCCTTTGCCATGAGGTTTGTTATTACCTTACGTCATATAATCTAAAGTTATTACTATAAATTAGTTTAGAACATTGATTAATTAATACAATGTATTTATTCAATGGGTGGAATTAGGACAACTCATAACTATTTAGTATTTACATACAAACACGAATCATATCGGAGACCCATAACTAGCTCGAAACCGGCCCGCTGATAATAAGAGTTGGGGTAAATGCCTACCCTGCCCGCCCAAATGACGCCATTGACTACAAATATATAGTTCATGATATGGCATAGGCGTGTTATAATAACCTAAATTACCCTATTAGCTTCCTGATCTCTAGTATGCCTGATACTGAATCTATACGAGGGACATCAAATATCACTTATTATACTACATTGTATAAATTGGTCAGTTGACAATGGGTGTTCAACTATATTTTCAGACTTTTACAAAGCATTGACACTTTTTGTTACAATCCCGGCGACTAGCTGCACTTGCGAAAGAGCCATTTCAGAGTTGACCGTAAAGTTTAAATTACGATCAATAATGACTCAAGAACGACTTGACTCATGAATGTTGATCTATATTGAACAAAACATTACAACTGAAATCGACCCCGAACAAGTCATTGAAGAATTAAAAGAATTTTAAAATTAAAATACCAGGAAAAAGAAGACGGGAATTGTACAATCTTAAACGTCATACGAATAACGTGTGTAATAAATATAAGTAAAAACGTAAAAAAAATAAATAAATAGAAAATTTAAGTGCGTTATTGATGTAAATAAAAACCCACTTTTTAAATATGGGCCTTGAATATTTTTCGAAGGACACCTATGATTTGTCGGGGCACATTTTACTAAGTTGCATTACTCTGCAATGGAAGCCCGCGCACGCCTATGATGTATTTGTATAGCAAAACCAACAGCTTACCTTTTTAATATCATAACGGTGACCGTATTTACGTGTATGATTTCGTTTTTCGTACGCGATAGCTCGTCGCGTTGTCGTTTTGTTGAAATACAAACGTCTTTCGACGGGGACGCGACTATGTGTACTTATTTTATCATTTTATACGTTTATCGAATTCCTTTGGAAAACACGTCGTTTAATAATCACAACGTCTTTGGTGTTCACCGTTGACGCATATATATATATTAATAATATGATTTTTTTCACGTTATCGCTTTCATTCGCAACGTTTTCTGGCGATTCGTTCGTTTAATTTATTTATCGTAGCATTCCAATCCAGTTACATAACAAATGCACGTTTACAAAACGTAACATAATTTTATTTTCGTTCCAACGTTTTTCTTTTGTCTCAAATATCAATCAATTATTGGTGAAAACTGATCGTCGTCGCTACCGTCTACATTATACAGGTATGTAGTGATATTACAGCGATGCTAACTGTGCGTTTTAGCACATCGATTTAATTTTAAGTTTTAACCGACATAGTTTTTGGTAATGATTTAAATTGCATTTACATATATATATTTATTTATTTTTGAGCGTATCTGTACATGAAAACATAAGAAAATAATTGATGTTCACGGTTTTTACGCAGTTGACCACCCATATCCTAATTTTTACTTTTTCATTCTGTTTTTTTTTTTTTATAAAATGTGTAGCCATCAAAATCATAACGATTTGAAGCTAAACATTATTATTGTTTAATTAGAAAGAAAAAATACAATCTGTACAAAATATGGTACAATTGATATTTATGCGAATTTTTAAAATAAATTATTTAACGTTAACGAAAGTGATACTCCTACTGACATTTTTACATCTGAATACGTTTATTTACAAGTACATTATTTGATGCGACCGTTGGATCCGTACACAAGGTAGGCAATCCATCAAATATACGTTTCAATTTATATTCGACAAAAATCAAACGAAACGCGTTTTCAAGTAAATGTATTCAACTCTACAGGTAGAGGTGCTCGGTGTTAATCACATGACATGTTCCGTAGTTTGTAAATAACACGCGGACGTATACGCTACGTAGTGATAAATTAAAATCAGGGTCAGGCCAAGGCATTTCGACGCCATACTGCCCGCGGTGCCACGGGCAAATGTTTACGTTTCCCCGCCCGATGTTTTGCTTAAAAAATAAATAAGCAAATATTCGGAAAACATATCGATGTGAAACCGAAAACATTTATAAATAAACGGCATAAAGGACTACGTTGTCGTTGTGACGCTCGTCGATTCGCATAAAAGGTTCTATATATAGCAATTCATTAACGCGTGGTCATATTCGGACTTAAAAAAGTTACAATTGAATTTTCACAGCTGTTGTTCAACTCGTAACATCGTTAGACCCGGATGGAAACAAATCTAAAATAACATTGAGTTTCGTGATCACCGGGCACATGTTTAAAGCATTGAAGTTTAAAAGTAATAATATTATATTTGTGACGAGACATCATTAAAGGTGTTCATCTTAATACAATAATGCTGTAGTTCCAAATTTCGATGACTGATATCTCTAAAATAAAATGAATTCTCAAACGAAGCAAAAGTGGTTTCTCGAGCGGTAATCAATTACAAAAAATAAATGAGCAAACAAGATGCAAGGACTGAGCTACGTTTTGGAATTACTCGTCTCGCTTCGCTTGCCTCAAAACCTCAAAATAGTTGTTGTACATTTGGAAACGAGGTTAACATATTGTGTTCGAATCCATAGATCGCAGAGTTCGTGTTTTTTTTTTAAATTTTAAATTCTATTAAAAAAACGTATGAGCCACGTTTTACAATTTATTAATGTTATAAGTACCTATAACAAAAATGTTACGGTACGAACGATTAACGTTATATTAAAATGTAAATTCATAAGACAAAAATAATTATAGAAGCAATAACAATCGTTACATTTCGCTGTTATGATTCCACAAACGTATTTCAAAAACTTGTCACATGATTCGAAAAAAAAATAATATTAATTAATCGTGCTTTTCTGAAACGATTGACCACTACATTGATTAAAATAATAAATAAAAGGAAATACTCGACTGTTATTGACAGACTAATACATTTAGGGCGTAATTATTTAACAAACCAATGTGTTCTTATTACGTGCTGGCTATTGTATTATAATAGTCTATTAACTAATACGTATTATATTACAAATACGTTTGTTTTAAAACTACTATTGTTATAAAATCTATTTTCAAAAAATTAAAATTAAAATATTCAACGAGTATAATGAGTAAAGTGTAATAATATAATTTTATTTGTTTTATGTTTGTACGTGTGTTATGTGAATGATATTCTTATTCAAAACCTTTCATTTTTAATGGTTTTTTGATGAATTATAATTTTATTAATATTGCGGATTCGAAAATAATTAAATATATTTGTTCGCGCTACATTGATATTGAAACGTACGATTTCGTTATAATATTTATTTAAAACGTCTCGTGTCGCTGTTCAATTTGATTCAATATCAATTTACTGAATAACTACTCACGAGGACAGGGCGATTCTTTTGCCCACCCCACTTTCCCCGTAAACACGTCACAAAGTATACGTAACTCAAACATTTAAACGTATTTCGCGAACATTTTACGGTACAGTACGAGGTGCGTGTAACTTTGTAGATTTCAGTTCATCATTTTGGTCCATTTTACTTCTGTAACGTTAGTTTTCATTCGAATGATATGGCACATGAAAAACGTTAAAGTACCAAAACGCTGTTGAAAATGTTTTGTAAATCCTTCACATTTTAACGATTTTACATCAAGGTTTTTAAAAGAATTCGACAGTTTTTTTTTATTTCCCCGGAAACTATACTGACAATTTGCAACTTTTACTCTGTGTACCATATGTTTCCACTTATTTCCACTTATTTCCATCCAATAAAGCCATAAAAAGGTTACGTATAACTTTTTTATCACTTTTATAGTTTTACTGCTTCTGAAAATTGTAGTTTTTCAAGGGAAAAAAATGCGATGGGTTTGCTCGTAAAACCTAAAATTTTAAACAATACTTAGAATAACTAAATATACAACTAATAATAAATTCATTATGAAACAATTAGAATAATTTCCTTGTCAATATTTTAATGGAAATTTTATTTAAATTATCTGATGACATATAGCGGATAACTAGTTTATACTTATGTGTACATGTGCACAGTGGCGTACCCAGAATTTTTTTTTTTTTTGAGAGTGAAGGGTTAAATAAAATATAACAAATTAAGTTGTTGTTTTGCGTTCGGTGTAATCATTACATACTGACAGCATTGGCATTTCAACACGGACAATACTGTTATAAAAAACGCTATCGAAATTCGAAAATGTACTCAAAATACATTAGAAGATAAAAATATTTTTGACGTGTAATGGTTATCCGCACCGACCGATTTTAAATTTAATCTAAACGGGTAACGAGGAACATTTTTTATTATCTGAAAACGATTTTATTCGATAATCATAATAGTCAACATCAATCGTAATAGTAATACATACTAATTCAGTTATTACTTGTAAATTTTTAATATTTATTTTATTTTATTTGTACATATTCGATATTAATAATATTATTTGACTATTTAGCAATAATTTTTGAGAGGGGGTCAACCCCTAAGACCCTTTAAATACTTGCATAAATATATACTTTGAAAATACTTTATTAGTGACAAAACTTATATCTAACATTATATTAATTAACAGGAATAATGTTTGTATTATTATTCTGCAACTATCATTACTATTTACTGTATTCTAGTATATAATTTTAAAATATTTTCAATTTTTATCCACCTATTCATTTCGATTTACAGATTTTCACTATGATTACAACGTTCACACTGTTTCTTATTTAATTATTATTATTATGTTATGGTTTACATTTTTAATCTATATTAATAATTGAAAAAATAAAAAATAAACAAATTGAAATGTATTGAAAGTCATTATTAGAATAGTGTATTATCGTACATGTATAATCGATGAACAATTTGTTCTATTCTATATAATGAATTATACGTTTTAAAATATGTAGTAAATATATTATCAACGTTCAGATGAGTATCAATTATGCAATTTTGATTGAATTTAATAATTTGTGATTTGTTTTCATTATACTTAATACGTCAGAAAGACGTAGTGTTGATACGTAGAACGTAATATACTGTATATAACTATATATACTTAATCAATAACTTTAATTTTGTAGAGCTCAATACAATAACAAACGAGTACGTCGATCACTTGAGATAATTACATATTACATATTTTTTATTTTTCATTATTATTATTATTCATTAGAGAATTATTATTTATCGTATGGCTTTTAGTTGTTATAATCACACAACACCAGTACAACGATGTTAAGAATGTTAATACAAATATAAGTAAAACAACTCATAAAATTCATTTACAAAAAATTAAAAAAATACAAAAAATATTCATATATACGTTAGAGAATAACGTTTAATTATACAATTCGACAATTAGAAACATAACTTAATTAATGAAACTAACCATAATAGTATTAATAAATAACTACATGTTGTATAAACTAATACTACAGACGATATAACCGTGTTATATGTACCATTATATTAAATTATATTTAATTAGTTTTAATATTTGAGCGCATATTTCGATGTTTCGTTTTTTTTTTGCGGGAAAAAATAACAAAATAATTTTATATCGAAAGGTCACCGTTACCAATTTAAGTCCCAGAGAAATTATATATGTTATTATGTACACAAACCCTTACAGTTTACACCCTATCCCTTCGCTGTAAATATACCACTGTAGGCTTTCACAAGAATAAAAGCAATCTGTTTTTGGATATAAGCTACTGTTTTTTTTTTTTTTAAGAATCTTTGGTGGGTTTATTCGAAAACTAAAAATCCTATTTATAAACGTAAATATTTTTGTTTTTGTTATATAACAACTTTATAAAAAAAAATTTGAACTAAGATTTTTTCACGATTTATTTAGATATTTCCAATGTTCCAAACTTACGAATTGTGTGATACTTTTCACGCCTTTTACTTTGATAACCACATAACTTCAATAGTAATAATAATACTCGTGTAATAAATGTTTAAATACAGGTAACAATGGAATAAATTGTTATACATATGTAACTAGGTAAATAACGAGTTTGCAAAGTTAATGTTGAAGTTTTCATTTTTCTGATTTTATATAATACAATAGACTTCCAATATAATAATGTATATATATATACACGATCGCACATATATATATATATATACCTAACCTGAATTATCGAAGCATACATCTTTAAAAAGTGTTTTCGACTTGAAAATTCCAAAGTACCATCCATATTCAATTATTCTGATCTACGTGCATGTTATATAAGACTTTTGAAGAACTTTCCCAAAAAACGTTTTGAGAAAAACAAACATAATATTATCGTAAAGCCAATAGCTCTTTCACTCCCGTACTGAATCTAAAATGTACTACTTTAATCTTATATTTACGAAATAGTCCTTTTACATATTTAACGACGTGAACAACGTTTTGTTCAAACACCTCAACACGTTTAGATTCTGAGCGAAGGGCGAAAAATGTATTGTTATTGAAATTATGTGTTTTCACGTTTCATATTTCGTATGTACCGAAAAATGTTACAAAAGTTTTACGCGTGTAGCCCAATTATTTATAGATAGGACTTGTCACGGATAGTACTTTAGAAAAGTCGCGTTACGATTTTGTCGGAAGTATTTTGAACGTAAAAAAAACACTACAAAACAACAGTGAAAAACGGAGAAATTAATGACACTCCAGTTTTTAACAAAATCGATTTTTTTTTTAAGCGTTCAAAGTTTGAACCACGGTGAACTTTTTTAGTGTTACATCGTTATGTTTTAAGTTTTATTATTATAAAATTTTGTAGTTTTAGATATTATGATTTGAATTTTTAATACAAACGGTACCACATTATTCTAACAATATTGAAAATATCTGAAAAACCTGGACAAACGTTTTATTTTACAAGCATTTTGTGTGACACTTTATACATAGTTACATGGAAACGTTGAACGACGACGTAAACGTAATTTTAATATTTCAACACGAATTACGTTGAATAATATATATTTTGTCAGAACGATATTTCGTGTTCTTGATTAAAAATATGAATAAATTATTTATATTCTGATGCGAGTAACTTTAAAACCCAGAATGTGCAAGAAACGATGAAAACTGTATTGAAAAATCAATTTGAAAACACGTTTACACGTGTGTATTTAACTTATATTTGATCGAATTCGTACTAAATCGATTAGTTCCGGATACAAATAACGATATAGAATATAATAATAATTTTCCATTTCCTCGATATAATCAAACGGTTAAACTCTAATGGATATTATTCATCACGTTTCCTTTGCCGATTCGGTTATTATTCGTAGCAGAAGAACAACCGTCGATTCGACTAAATAATTATGAATCATAACTTATTAATGTATTTGTTTGATTCTACTTAAATTTAAATTACTTTTTACGTCGCGGCAATTTTCGTAAGATTAATCGCGACAAAATCATGTGAATAAATAAAACAACAAGGTTCAAATACAAGTTGCCGGGTATAAATAATTGTTATCATTTAAATAAATCGAGACGTTAAAAATTGTATAAATGGAAACTACTCGGAGCTCTCGGGATGTGAATAATTTCAGAGAAAGATTCGATAATAAATACAATGGAAATAAATAATTATGAATTAAAGCCATTAAAAAAATTAAATAGTACTGCGTGTGTGTGCGTACGCACGTGGATAAAAATAATACCGAGAGGAAAATGTTACGCTAATTAGACACATTTAATTAGAATAAACGTAATTGAAAAACGACCATTAAAACCGAATGCAAATTTCATTTGCAAATACGTGCCATTGTTTGAAAATACAACATTGAACATGATATTTGCTAAAAAAAAAAAAAATTGTATTTATTCGTACATAATACGATTCTTTCTCCGGTTTATACACAAAACGCATTATATTATATTATCGTTTTGCAGACGCGTTGCAATGTAATCGACCAGTACATTCATTCATTCGGCTGACTTTTTAGCTACCAAAATTTTAGCGAGTAAGAACTCGTTGTTGTTAAACCCAACAGTTTGAAGTTTTCGTATTTGTTTTAATCGACGAAAATTCTCGATCTGTCTGATTGAAATCCTATAGGAATTAATATACAAATTGTGAATACAATAAACAAAATGTTATCAAAACTAATTAAACATTATTAACTTATAAGCAAGCACAGTTATGTCCATATACGTTCACTATACACGTTTACAATAATTACGGGTAGGATTTATATGTATTTGCATATTTTTTCTACAATTTTTTTTTTTTAATGCACGTTGTTTGCACATTTCGGTATTTTAACGTATTTAATGCATATTTTACAGTTTTAAAGTAATAGTTCGATGATAATCAAGTTCGTGTTTTTTCGTGTCTCCATAATTGATCACAATAGTTTGATAAATAATTGTCGACGAATTTCGATAAGAAAAAATTTTACAAACAAAAATAACATGTAAAAGTCTGCTGTTCGGTAAAATTGTACGTTCATTTTGTTTAGTGCTCAATTTATAGTATAACACAAATATATTATTATTGGCGGCGGCTCGTGGTCGCTGATACCTCCCTCCCTCCCCCCCCCGCTCATTCCCAGTGCGTTTTTAATATGAAATAATCCTCTCGGTTCGAATTGAAAAAAAAAACACCGAAATTTGCTAATCATTTACGCAGCGATCGCCCGATCTTCAGCTAACTCGTCCCAATTATATAACTTCTGACGATTCGAACGACAGAAGCAATAATGAAACGTACATACCGATATTTCACGAAATAATTATTGCGGTTAGGCGTCGTCAGACGGGATTTCCTTTCTTAATACGCTATTATTCATCATCGGTATAACGTAAATCGCATAATTCATACGGGTATATAAATACAACGACGCGATTTGGTCCAAGGCCAACTTGGCGTCGTCCGGGAAAATAAGGGCGCCAAAATACACACGGCCACGCCCCAAAAAGGTGCACTCGTTTATGGAAGTCATGATAATCATCACACACCGTATATACATATATATATATAATTAATAAATTAACGCGCCAACGCGTATCCCGCACACTCGATCACCGGCTGTCGTTCGTCGATCAGTTCGAACGAACTCGGCGTCCGTTTTATTGTACAGCACGGAGACGGATATTATTTTTGACGTGAAATGCGAATATTCTTCCGAAAACCAACTGGGTGATTGGATTAGACGATTAGAAACTCAATTTCTCAACAACTAACTTCCGTCAATCTGACAACGGACCGATGTCAAAAATACTCTCGTTATTTGGTAAATGTAACAGTGACGACGGCCTGTGGTTTTTTCACGGCCAAAACGCCGGGTACCGACGTTTCGGCCGGACTAAGTCCCCCCCCCCAGCAAATGTAACGGTTTTGGTTTATGTAACTATGGGAGTAAGATAAATACCTATGTGGAAAAACGTTCATTGAATAATCGTATACGTTTCCGTATCGGCGCGTCAAAAATAATTCCAAATAATACGAATAATGGCCCTTTGAGATATGCTGTAATATTTATTAACTATATTCAAATTTCGAGCAATTAATTTATTGATAATATTTATTTTACGGTCGAGATAAACTTGAATCGTTAACGGTTCCGTTACGTATTATAAAACCGAATAAACGGTGCGCAAGGCACATCATCGGTTGTTACGCTCATTTGCGTACACGTCGGACGAAGTCTGAGAGACTTGTTATTCGATTTTAAAATAATTAATTTTATCGTCATGTCTGTATGATACGAACACAAAAGGAGAACGAAATATTATTGTAGCTGTTTAATAGCACGCCGAGTGTACACACCGAATTTTAGGATTTTATTTCAAATTAATTCCCACCTCGGTCGCAACCCACGGGGCTAAAAGTTTTAAAGGAGTTTGCAGCGCACAGTTTTAACGAGTACATTAACATTAGGTTTTCAGACTCGACTATAAACAATAAACATGGGTGTGTTATTTAATATGTTTTACGCGTACATAACTCGGTAAAATATCTATTTAGTGTTAACAACGTTTTTGAAAACAAACTACACGACTACCTATGCGACGATATAATACACAAACTTTGAATGTTTTATACAAATTTTCATCAAAAATAACGATATAGCGTTAATATCCGGTATGTTACACACGAATACGTATGTACTTAAAAACGTATTTTATGCGAATATTCCAAGCGAAAAATCCAAATGGTCTTACGTTAATATATATTAAATATTGTACTCGAAATATTTTATGAGCACCGTAACATTCAATCGATCGAACGCTGTATGCGTATAAATTATGAATAATTGTACGCGCGTTCTCGTAGACTCAATAAAATATTTGTGATTATTTTTCTCGGGGGGTTTTTTTTACAACAACAAAACAAAATAATAGTTGTGCACGAGTTTAAATTGAAGTTAATGAGATTTAATTTAATTTTTTATATAAATTACGTATAACGCCGTTGACTACATTTTCAAGATTTTTGACGTGAATACGTCTGTAAATTTGGTAGCACGACAGAAAATACGACGGCGACGAAATCAAGGGATACGGTTTCGTGTTGCGGCTAGAAAACTATTACATCGAATATAAAAATATACCACACGATAGTTAAAGAGCCAAAGGAATTCATTTCGCCTTGTGGGCATAGTGTTAAGTCACGCGTGGGACGGAGTGAAGGACGCTGCCTTTTGTGATCGTTTCGTCGCATTCGGAAACTTTCACGCTGTATGACTTTTGACTCGGAGAAAATACGAGGCTCTTTATTGTCTCAATCAACAGTCCTAATCGTATTTCGACATATTTACGGTATGAAGAATAAAGTGTTATTCTTTTTTTTTTAGTAACTACAGACGCTACAATCGCGTTTCAAAATTAATAATGAAATAACCGTTTTTAGATATACGTTTTATGGTTCTTAAAAAGAAAAAAATATTGTTGAAATCGGTATGAATTTTGACTGAATACACGCGGCTTAAAGTTTTGGGGTTTTCACTTGCATTATTGTTCAATAAACTACGTGTTATTACGTTATTTCAAATCCCTTTTTTGAAAAAATGGACGGGAGATCATTTAAAAAAAATAAAACATTCTATCGTATATCGGTTCGACCTTAACGTGATCGCAGAAAAACAAATCTCATCGATTACAACGGAATAATAATTGGTTTTCCTGCGCTCCGTCCTTCGCGACGACAACGAAACGATCTGTTTTTGCGTACGCTGTGGACGCGCCGTCGGCGTCGTCACACGACGTCCCCCGTACACATTTTACCACACGCCGGAGAAAATCCGAAATCGAGCGGCGCGCGATATACAATGGACACGGTATCCTAACCACGTCTGAAACAATTGCCTTCGAACACACAAGCGTTTAGAGCGGTTTCGTTGTCCGCGTTTTTTCCAACTCGTATAGTATAATTCTACTCGGTTTGTTGAACTTGTCGACGCGAAACACGTTTAATCAATTGTATTGACCGTCGACGGTGTTATTACGGTTTTGAAACGATTCGCGGTCTGTACGAGGAAACTATACGGACGAATAGCGTTTTTTGTGACTTTATAATAACAGTGAAACGAACTGCAACGTCGGTTTTGTTTGCAAGTCGTCTATTTTTTTTTTTTTATACCAAATCATTTATTTATAGAATGGAATATAACTTTTCATTGCTGGCCCGGGGCAGCTCTTAGAAACATCACAACGACACAGGACAACAGCAAACGTATGCCGCGAAATCACTGGTACAACGAGTTATTGTTTAACATTGATGATTCACATAAGTCTGACCGTGAAACGTGTGCGGGGGTATTATTTTCGAAAATTCGTCCAGAACGGACTGGACGTGCTAGACACGCTTCGGCCTTGTAACGAAATTGGAGTGATTTCAATTTTTATTTTTGGAATCACACGCTTTCGCGGGCGTTTACTATTACAATTCGCACCGACGCGAATAGATCGATTACGCGATCCTCGGTTTACACCGCGCGGACGAACGTAAACAACACACCGTTGTCGAAATAAACGCGTGGCGAGATTAGATTAAACATTGGTTCGAGTGTTCTTCACGGCCGGTTTGAAAACATTCGCGCTCGTCCGAAAATCCACACGTCGACGGCGTGAAAACGAATGCGAACCGTATTCCGGACAGTACGCGGGGCGAGAGGCGCGAATAACGTTTGAAAATCGATAACGTTTTCGATCGTGTCACGGAGTCGTGTTGACGTGACGGGTTTCCGGAACCGGATTGCAGACGACGCGGGGTTTCGCAAGGCCGAAAACAAACAACCGGCACGAACTCACGAAAACCGCGCGCGTAATGTTTCATCAAATACGTCTCGAAAATGGCGGATTCGCCGTTCGATTCGAACGCTGTCGACGACCTCGTAGTACCCGGTCACCGAACGCTTTGAATATCTAAAATATATTTAACGATCAAAGTTCGTGTTGAAAAATCAGCCTCATCCTCCCCTTCCCCCCCCCTCATGACTAAATCGAGGAAATACGTGTGTGAGTTTCGTCGGAAATAATAAAAGTCTAGCGCACGTCCATTAAATGTTCCAAAAGTCTGCTGTATCGTTTTTTGTCGAACGGAAACGGAATGAATCGTATTTGAATAATTATGAACTGAAACGATCGAGACTACGGACATTGAGAAGTTCGATGTCGATTCGATGTCACTAAGCGTTTAATCGAATGGAGTTTAACGCGACATTTACGCTGTTTAAAAGTTGATATTTTTAATATCGAAACTCGTTCGACGCGCAATGCAATCGTGTTAAACTGTTTTCATAAAAATGAAATTCTAAAGCCAAGTGAGTGCGATAAGCGTATAATAATAATATACGTTTAATATGACCATTTTATAGTGTGCTGCAGGACATTAATTGACGTATGCGTGACTTATTACTTAGCGTCTGACGGGACTCGGCACAAATACAAAAACGGTACAAATCCATAATTGATTATTGGTTATTATCGATAAATTAATTTAACGGGAATAATAAAAATGTCGGGGGAGAGCACGCGTCCCCGGTTTCTCTCTCTCTCTCTCTCTCTGGCTACATCGCAGAAATATATTATTTATAAAATGTCTATCATCTGTTTAAACGACAAAGTCGAGTTTGAAAATGTTTTTATCGAAATTAAAATACACTACACGAACCGAGAAAGGTTAAGTTATTTTTTAATATACAATAACTATATTTCTCGAGTGTGTTTACGCCACACAACGTACATCAACGAGTATGTCTGGGAAAGATAACATACCCATTTTCGTTGTAACGTTACCGTGCAGTGAGTGAGTCGAACCATTTTAGATAGCACGCGCTCGATTTGCCGATCACGACTAATGTTCGACTTTTCATATTTTTTATAGTTCGCTCCGAGTACGATATTATCATTTTCTCTTTATTTTATTTTTTATTTATCGATTTTTTTTTTCACTATGAATTATACGATTACGGTATACAAAGACTCGAGAAATGTCAGTAGTATACGAACTCGTTTTTAACGGAAAATGATTGTTCCCCGCTGTATACATACTTGAGTATATGCTAACGTGTGATACAACGACGTAAAACATAATTTACTTCAGGTGGACGTCAAAACTTCTAGACTCTAATCACGTCGGCCAATGCGTTTCTGACACCAAGCATTGTGCGTGTACAACTCTCGTGTGATTATTTTTATTGAAATCATTTGCTCGTTACTCAATCAAAACGCTCACTAAAAAACTCAATTTTTTCACGAACATAATTATTTAATGGAGAATAAAAATTATTAACGATCATAATTTAAACGAATCGTTTGTCGAGTTTCGGTTGTTTAAAGTTAATTATACAACATTCTCGCGCGAGCAGCGTCCAAACAAAATTTGATTTACAATGGTCATTATTCATAATTATTTTATACTAAATCGCATTCGCCGTTTTACACAAACTTAAGTATTTAATACTTTTTTATCTTATTAGTTGTTATTATTATTATTATTATTTTTTTAATCCTAAGAGGACGAATATTTACACCAAATTTATTTACCCTCTTTTTTTTTTAAGTTTTCATTTTTGCTATAACGAACTATAATGATTTTTTTTTAAAACGTATTTGACTGTGTTATTATTCGAATATATTGAAAATATAATTTTAACAAACATTTTTCGTTTCAATAAAATCTCCAACCAACTAATGAAATCAATTGCGTATAACTATTAAATATGTATACATAAACGCTACTAATAAATGATTATGTCGGATATTTGAAATAAAGATCCCACGAAAATTGTTTATCGTAAACATGATAAAAAAAAATATTAACAACGCATTTGTAAGTATTTATAATGGCGAACAGTTATAGATTATATATTCTAATGACTTACTGACAAAAACCTATTTTTTTTCCAAAATAAAACATTTTTCTCGGAAACACGCTAAGTCAATAGGGTTTTCATTAAAAATTATTATAGTCACTTCAAACGAGGTGAAACTTTGAGATCGATCAAAACACATTAATCTACATAATCATCAATCAACTTTTAAATTACTATGAACTAAGAAACAAGAACGAACAAACACTGAAAAAACTTTTCGACGCTACTAAACTGCTATTACTACTAAAATAAAAAAAAATAAAATATGGGTTCTTAATACGAAATAATCCTTTTGAAATATATATAATAAATAAAAATTTTTAATTTTGTAAATGTACAGGTTTTTTTTATTTATACGTGTAGGAACGTCTTCAACGCTGTAAATATATATAATACGATTTCATATTACAACCTCTGGTTTATATAAAATATTGATTTGGAGTATTAAAAATAATAAAATAAATAATAGTTGTAACGAATAAAGCAAATCAAATGAATCACTAAAAACTACGTTTTATTTACTTAAATAAACGTGATTAAATCAACTCGTAATATATATTACAGGTATATAATACAAACAGATAGAATAAAATATTTTTTTTGCAAATGAATATAATTCGTGAAAATGATTAACGAAACGAAACCATTTCTAGTAGATTAATTTTTAGAAAACCCGATGTTAATGCTGATTGCATTTTAAAACCGAAATAACGTCAACTGTTTATTGAATTGCTACAGACCTCACTACACGTATTCGCAATAATAATTATAATAATTCGTCGTATATTTTAAATACTGTTCAGAGATTAGGTATTTTATGTTTCGTGTTTTTTAGTTCCCCGTTAAAACGCAAACACACTATATATAATTAAATTACGTTGTTCGGTTGATTCGATGACCGAAACGAAAGTTCAAACGAATTTACTCGAGTTTCACAAATGATATAAATAGTACGTACGATTATTTGACGTCGACAATTAAAATTTGATATATATTGTATAATATATAATATAATAATATGTTTAATTTATTGGTATATACATAAGCATAATATAAAATATGTGTACATTTTATTTATATTTGAAAATAAATTACGACGAGGTGGGATTTAATGCCAATATGAATCGCAAATAATGTCTTTGTACACACTCACGTTAACATTTGGGCGGAAAATATTATTTGAATATTGGGTATAAAGTGTAATATACATACATGAGTTCCACGATTCTGTTTGTTGGTGTACACGTGATCTGGAAATATAACACATTATATTATACCGAATCGAAACAAATCATTAATTCGAGACGGAAAATAACGAGAATAATCGACACGCGAAAAAGAAATATGTTCGATTGTTGAATCCCCTCGCAGCTAGTTAACCTGTCTGCTTAAAACTGGAGCCGATATTTTTACGGTCCGTTGTAATCAATAGCGCAGCTTGAAAATCATACCGTTTTGCCAGTACTACTTTTTATCGCCATAAAACATAAATAGACATTAAAATATTAACAATTTTTTTTTTAATTTTACAAAAAAAATATATATATATATATATCTACATTTTATAGCATAATACGTATTCGACAATTAAACGATCGTTCGATCACGATCGTACAGGATTTCTGACGAGCTTAAAAAATAATTTTCGCCCCGATTGTAATAACAGGCGAAAAGTATTTGTTTATTGTTCGTTGTAAAAAAGTAATTATTTTGCCCGGGCGATAATGAACTAGTCGTTATGTCACGAGCAAGAAGGGATCGTGGCGACTGACGGTATCCCGTTCCCAACCCACTCCCGTCAGCTGACCCATATGCACGGTGCTTATTATATATATATATTATATTTAATAATTTGTCGTTTGTAGACGAAAAAATCGTTTTCAACTCGTTATCTAACATTTATAAGACGGCGTGAGCACTGTCGTCGAAATCGCGATACAATTCGAATATATTCGGTTCATGACGTTTGTTTGGACGTAAAAAAAAAAAACATACTCATACGGTGTACACGTATATCGGATGTCCAAAAATAAGACGCATATTGTTCGACGCACGAGAGTAGAAAACAATTTGTTTCCACGTCACACCAATCAACAATATACTCGTTCAAATCGAAAACGATTCATTATAAATAACGTTAAACGTCTTTCGATTGATTCGTCGTTTCGTTTCAGCTAATACGACGATAAAACGGTTTACGAAATTGAAAATTGTTTGGTAATTTTACTAGAACGGTTTTTTTATTTGATTTGATTTTTTTTTATTATTTTTCCCCCGTAGCGTGTATACGTACAATAAAAACTATACTATGATTAATGTTTATCTATACGTTTAAGCTCTCGAACCGTGTATTGATTAAGATTATTCGATGAGAAAAATCGGTGTGGCACGAAGCAATCGTCGTTTGTATTTATTGAAAATCTATAGACATATGATACAGACGGACGGTAAGTACAATGACGTACAAAAATCAATTGTCGTTCAAAAGAAAATATCCGTATCGTACTATCGTTTTTCATTTATTTTATTTATGTATAAATATACGTAATACTGTGTGCATTGGCCACTTGAATACGTGTTATCTAACATAAATGTATTTCAAATTAAATTCAAACACACTGCACCAATTAATCATATTATATTTAGATATTATTTGCTGATAAAAAACAATAATAGTAATAATAATAACAATAATCGATCGACTTCATGTTATTTCAATAAAATAAACGATACGTCAGCACAATTGACGTCATTATGAAAAGTCCTAAAAACATCACCGACATACAAGGTATAAACACGCAAGGTATATATTACACACGTCTACATTTATTTTCCCGTGCAGAAAGAAAATGATTCGATATTCTCTGACTGCACGTTGTGTGCATATTATTTATTTTGACCGTATACGGTGTCGACAAGTGTTTCGATATTCGAACACGACACCGTTCAATTGTCCGGCGAGCACGGAATTTGATTAACGCAGCAGAGCAAGTACGAAACTACTATAAAACGTGTAAAACAATTTCAACGGCAGTGTTACCCGAACAGTATTAGGATTTTTCTTCATTTTTTTTTGTGTGTAATTTTACGTTTGAATCGTATTCGTATTTCAAAAGAACGGCGGTTTTGACGAGGACGTGAAACATAGGATTAAGCGCGGACGGACAAGTGGAGAGGAGCGTGTCTGGTGTTCTGTGCGATAAGGAAATTCCAATGAGACTGAAAGGTAAGTTCTATAAGAGCGTATGTCGTATGGTTCAGAGTGTTGGGCGGTCGACAAGAAAATAGAGCAGAGAATGTGTATAGCAGAGATGAGAATGCTTAGACGGATGAGTTGAGTGACGAGAGAAAATAGGACAAGGAATGAATATGTAAGAGGAAGCGCAGAAGTAGCGTCGATCGTGAATAAGTTGAGAGAGAATAGACTTAGATGGTTTGGCCATGTTATGAGGAGAGAAAATTCGGAAGCGGTAAGAACGATTATGAAAATGAACGTTGAAGGAAGACCGAGGAAGAGATGGTTGGATGCGATTGGGTGTGATATGAGGACTGCTGGTGTGTGCGTGGATGATTGATGTGGGAGATCGTGTCAAGTGAAGGTTTAGGACAAAGGCGGCCGACCCCAAAATAGCTGGAATAAAGGCTAGGAAGAAGAAGAAGAATCGTATTCGTATTTCCACATAAAGCGTATATCGGCCGTATATTATTATGTATAGCTATATAATGTGTTTGAAAAGATAATTTGCCGTTAAAATGTTTTTTTTATGGTTTATTGCAATAATTGCCGTACGATTCTTATTGCGACCATTGATTATAAACGATATAATATTCATAATCAACGGTATAACGTTTGCTGTTAACAGTTAATGTTTTGCGAGTTATTGTTAGCGTTTACGAGAAGAATCCATATTAAAATAACTGAATACTGAATCAATTTTAAAACGATAAAATAATATTTGTTGAGTATGTACGTTATACCGTACCACACGATATATAACAGTATACGCTGTACTGTCGATTTCGGTCGATTTTTCGGAAGAGCAATTTTTTTTTTTAACAGACGTGCATAACGGATCGTAAACGGACTACGTGATTATTGCAATATTATAGTTGTATATTACACGAGAACGTTCGGACATCACTGCACCGGTTCGGGGTATTGTTATCATTCGCGTTATACAACCACGTGACTTGTACAAAACCGAGATTTTTAATTTGAGAGATTTTGTGTATTTCATCAAACGAATACAAAGTAAACGGGTTTTTTTTCAAATTTTGTTTATAAAAAAATTTCTCGGCGACGGACCGCATCGCAATCACTGTGGTATTATAATATATATATATAACGAATAACGTATTTAACATCCGCCGTGCCGCCGAATACGTTTGGTGAAGAAAAGGCCTCTCCCCGAATCGCTTGCGGATGTGTGTGACTCGGTCCAACGGTTTCGGTTCGGCAGACGAGTTCGCTTGGGACATGGGTTTTCGCGAAAACAGCGCCCCTGGGTTGCGTTCAAGTCCCGAATAAGTATTGATACACATATATATGATGGCGCACGTACTAGTACGACGGCTATATTCGGCTTCGGCCAAATATAACGCTGTTATATCGATACGTACGTGTAGGTTTCGTTTTCGAAATTGCTGCTCAATCTATATATATATATTTCCATCCGTATATAATATATATATAGGTAGGCATCCCGCGCAATAAAAGACTCGGCTTATACGGCACACGGGTATAATACAATCATATAACGTGATATATTGTGACGGTAAAAAACCGATACGAATCTCCTCGCGCGGAAAGAAAAACGCGCTAGTCGTTTCACGCGGTGAGCGAAATCGAAACGATCGACGTCGTCGAGATATGCCGACTGTGAGTTTTACGTGATAATTATCGTAACATCGCATCATATTATGTCAGTATGTTATGTAGTGAGGGAACTGGGTCCTTCGTCGTCCCTTCGCTTGTTTCGTACAAAAAATCAAAATTACATTCCCAAAGATTATTATTAAGACGTTCATGGCACGCAGTATAGCAATATTATATTTACAGTCGACGTTTTATTTTTGAATAAACAATTTCATTTCGCGTTCGAATTTAATATTCGTTCACGGTTTGTAGTATATAGGTACGAGGGCGGTCCAAAAGGTTACGCCGTATTTCAAAAATCCAAAAGTGCGAATATTTTCATAGAACGTACAGAGATCGTAACGTGTTTTTTTTACTCACGTAATCGCCGTTCAGAACTTTTTTTGGCCAGCGTCGGAGGACTCACACTTCACCTGCTCGGACCGCTCACTTTATAGTCGGAAAAATTAATTCCGCGCACAAACTCCTTGAGCTCAGCGTAAAGGCCGATAATCACTGGGGCCGTAAGAGTTGAAAATGTCCGTCCAAAGAAGAACGAGAAATACCCGGGGGGCGTGAGGCGTGAAGGTGGCCGACATACCACGGGCCAGCATTCTCCCGCGGCGAATTTTTTTTTTCTCATGTTTTTCCGCGGTTTCTTAAATGTCTTGAAGGTCGAAGCTGAACTGATTGTTTCACCTCGACGCGCGAATCCCGCCAGCGGCGCCCCGTTCCGGTCCCAACAGATTGTGGCGAACCGAAGGAGCGATTTTGGACGATGGCGAGGTCGCGTGCCGCCACTGTGAAGACTGTCCCTATGGACTGGGTGGGGGCGGAGGGACAAGAATTTGTTTGCGTTCGGGCGTGAGCGTTTTCGGCACTCGTCTCGCACACGACTCACGGTATTCCAAACGTTTCCTCGCGCCCGGCAGGACTCGAGAGACGTCAGGATAAAGTTCGTCGGGTGTCACACGTCAACCCGCTCTCGGACGGTTTCTTCGACTTTCGTGCACTCGTCGCGGAGATCTCGTCCGCTGGCCCCGGGCTGGTGGAGACAACGCGGCATGCATATTTGATACGTAGACCTGTCGCGTACAAATTCGCTGATTTTTGTTTTCGTTCCTTTCTTTTTTTAACATTTAAATGAAAACACGTCCAACCGTTCAACCGCAGTGTATCTATACGCGATTAGTGTATTACGAATTCGAACGTCGGTTTCCTTTCCCCTTTCCACCCCTCCGCGAAGTTTTACTTCTCCGCCAAATCAAATGTTCGCCGAGGAAATCAATGTATTAAAATTCAATATTTATAATTGTATAAATAAAAAACTCGAGTTTAAAATTCAATACGATTTAGACTTTTTAATACGTTTTACGTCGTCACGCGTACTTAATGAGCATAACGATTAAAAACAACAACGAGATTCTTATGCTAACCCGACAACCCGATAAATCCTACGACGTACTCGACGTTGGTCAAATGCGTTACACGGCAACCGTCGTTTTACATTTAAAATCGTTTTACGTGTGTACATACGAGAGGCGTTCCGAAAGCATTGCCTGCACGTGTGCAATACGAAAACAGATAACGATATTTTCTTATCCGGATGTTTAATATTGTTTGTACACTTTCCAAAAAAAAAAAAAAAACGAATCAGTATAGTACTAAGTTTGTTAGTAAAACGATCATTTTCGAATACACCGACACGTTTTGAACGACGTGCATTTATCGAACACGCAGTTGTCGATAGAACGTCCACTCTACAGCCCCGTCAGCATTTTTCGGTCATTTCCCGTGTTAAAGACTCGTCTTGACGGAATTCGTTTTCGAAACGACGACGAAACGAAAGCAAGACCATTGTTTCGAGAACGATCTGAAAATTGGTTCATCGGCGGTAAATTTTCTCTATCTAATAAAGATTTATGTCAACGGAGGCGTGACTTTCGGAACGCCCTACGCATACATATATACGGCGTTTTCGGTTCAAACGACTGGTCACCGGCAGCTTACCGGGTGGTAGCGATCCGTATATAATATATAATATCGTATCGGCAAGGGTACGGTCGGATATTTTATATTTTTCAAACACCTTATACTGCGTCATCGGTATGTGCGCGTGTACGCGGAGGACCTCGGGGGAGGCAAAATACAACATATATTATTCCCACTGTATAAACAAAAAATGATTATTTGAATTTGTCGAGATCCGGAAAAATAAAGAGAAAAAAATACTATTTCAAAACTGTCAAATTGAAAAAAAATCCAACGAATATTTACTGTTATTTGCAATGATTAATGTTGTGATTTTCGCATCGTCTATTTTATATAGCTATTATGTGTGACAAGCTGAATTTATGTGTTTTTTCTTTGGTGAAATTTAAAATTACATTTTTTCTCTTCTTTTCCATCAGAAAGCGCACGCATGCGCCTCGTACATACACGGACAAACGAACAAGTGATTTCGTGAAATGAGCGCGGAAATCGATCTCTCTCTCTCTACGTGTATATCATACAGAATTCGTACTCGACGATATATTTTGTATTGATCTGAAACGAATCGCGTGGTGTGAACGTGACGTATTTGGATGGCCGTTTTACCGTTTCTAAATAAAATCCCAACGCGAAATCGGCACACGTCAACACTACATACCAATACGATGTACGACTAATGTGCACACATACATGTCGTCCGTGAACATTTGAGGTACGGCAATTATTCTGGCGATCATTAAATAACTATTCAGTTTTACGAGAACCGTAGGCGATGTGTTGTTTAATGATTTCTTTCAACTCAAATGAAGTCCGCGGCTTCTGCGGCCGTTGGACACGACTATTCCGACGTGTACAGATATTTACGTTCGTATATCGGCGTGTACGTTAAATTTGGTCGGTAAGGTCGGTGTCCCGGATCGGGACGTCGATCCGGGTCCGGGTTGAGGGTCTCCGAGATCCGGTCGGCCGGCTTTTCAAACGTTCGAACGTCCCGCCGGCATTACGTCCGTAAGGACGCGTTTGACGGCGTTTGGATGGGGAGACGTTTTTTTATTTCTCGTGTAGGTGGGCGCGACGTCGTTGCGGGCGCGTCAACAACGGAATCCTCCGATGCCGTGCGATTCGCGCCAATCCACTCGCCGACAACGAAACAACAACACTAGCCGACAACGATCGACTCCGGGAATCGGCGACTTGTACAAGTGCGCGAACGGTCGTGTACGTTTTTTACGCCGTCGTTCGCGTGGACCGCGTAAAGGGACGTACGCAATGTCGTTCAACACAACGACGATTGTTTACCACTACTATGTGTCCGACGGGTAAACTGATACGAACCGTAACCACGATCGATAACGCGCGGGTCAGACAAACCGATAACAAAGTTGGAGGGGGGAGCGAACAATTATTGATCGTTCGCAAAGCGGCTTGTAAAGCAGAACGGTATCACAGCGATGATTTAATTGCGGTAAACGATTTACGGTATTTTACGCGGCGCCCCCCCCGTGTTCGCGAAACAACAAACAAGTAATATTTATATATATTTAACTCGGCGTCGTAGTATATAAAACTTGATCGACCCCGAACGATAGCCATCGGTAATTAGTTTTATTTAGAACTCCGTTGACGTTAATGCGAACGGATTTGATTAGAACCGATTGTTTTAAACGGCCGTTCGCGCGACTACTACGGGTTCGTACGCCGGCGTAAAGTAACGCGTATCGATCGATACTTCTCCGCTCGGCGGTGGCGGTGGCGGTGGCGGTGGTGCTGGTGGAGGTGGTGGTGGTGGTGCTGGTGGTGGTGGTGCTGGTGGTGGTGGTGGTAAGTTTGCCGAACAACGGTTTCGACGGGAATCACACATCCGATCGATCAAAATTATTAACGAGTATTCAAAGACGCCGTGTGTTATTACATTCCGTTATCCGTTAGACGTGTGCGCGAAACGCGATCGACCGGACTCGGGGCCGCGCGCGCCAACGTTAACGAACGTTTGCATACATCGCGTTATTTGTTTTGCTCGGTCGCGAACTCGGTAAGGGACGCATGGAAACGGTATTAGATTTTGTCCGCATTATAATTACCGCACGGCGATGCCGGTCGTTTGTGCGAAAAACGAACAACGCGCCTACCGGACAAATCAATTTTACCTCCAGCGTTAGTCGAACGGGTTCAACATCAACCCGAGGGGTTTCGGTTTCCAAAAAAAAAATTTCAAGTTTATTAGGAAAAATCCGGATTTCTAACTTATAAATTGTAAGTCATTTTTATTTCCTGATTCGTTTAATGTTCAACTGTTATAGTTTTTTTTTTTTTTTTTTAATCTACAATTTATACACAAAAATTGTAAAATGAGTAAGTTTGTTGAAAGAAAAGAAAATAATACAAAAAAAAACAATGAGTAATATAATTCGGAAGATTACCCAGTGGTAACACCCAGCACTTATGTTAATTACTTACGTACTAACGAAGGGACCTTCTTCGCTTTTAAATGGTTTTAGTTAATAATACGAAAGATCAATCTAGTATTTGATCCGAAGACGTGTTTGATTCGGAACATTAATTCAGCGTGAGAGTTATACCGATTATCAAATGGTGATCCTATAGAAAATGTATTGGAAAATCGTTCGTTCCCAACGTGTTCGCTTAACCGGACGATCATGAAAACCAACCGTAGTCAAGTTGTGAAAAGGGAGTACAATGAACATTTGGACTCGTACCGTATGAATCCGCCAGGAAAACGAATCGTGTTTTTATTACATTTTTTGTATACAAATGATTATCGTACGTAATGATTTTCGTTTTGATGTTACGGGCTAATTTTCGTGCTGTTACTAAACAAGCGACTTCAATCGAATCTACGGACGTCTATGCCCGTCTCCGTTGATTCGTTTGCTTGAAAAAATCAAAACGAAAACGCGACATTGAACGCGCATATTCCCCCCCCCCCGCCCCCCCACGTAATAAAATATGAAAAACTGCGCATACATAATAACCATCGAATGGCGCTATAGGTACAGTACGATTTCCAATTCGACGAGTTGAGCGATACGTCTCCGTGCAAATAGATTTATGCATAAGAGTACAAGAAAAACATTCGTAAGCCATATAATCCTCCTGTGTGTGTGTGTCGTATCGTATCGGACGAGTATAACTTGAGCGACGGCAAATTGAACGTTTGGATTTTATTTACTCGGGTACGTACCAGTTTGCACACGGATTACGTTTAATTACACGTTTCGACGTTTGTTTTTTTACGTGCGTATTTTACAGTTTGTTCGTGTTAACGACGTTGAACCGATTGGCGATAATAAATATATATATATATGTACGTATGTATTAAAATTAGAATTCGTATTGAAAAAAAAAGTCAAAGGACAAACACGAAATGTAAAAAAAATAAAAAAACGCGTCATAAATGTATATTATACACGGGAAGACGTGTTTACACGTGCTCGGCAAATACGATATTATTTGCATTCGTTATCTCGTGCGATACTATCACGGCATAGGTGCGGGGCGTGTGTACGAATACGTTTCTAGACAGATGACACGTTGAAAATACAAAACGGTATTAGGCAGCACGCCTGGTATTCGGAAAACCTACACGATTACGATCAACGTCGAACTGTACACGCCAAGCGGGTCGCGCAGAGCGTCGAAAACGGTATTATACGATTCGCGCCCGTTTTCGTCCGTCGACGCTCGGACACGAGACCGCCACGAAGCAAACAACGGTATTAGACGCGATGGCGAAAGCGTGCCGGCCGAAGTGATTTGACGTTCGGTACACGCGGGCAAAAGACAAAAAGACGGCTATTGTCGCCAGCGTTCTTCGTCTGCGCGCGTAGTACGACATTCGGCGGTGACACACGACGACTGTCCGACGATACTGTCCGCGAAACGGAAACCAAATTAATTTCCAGGACCGGACAATCCTATTGTCGGCTGTAACTCACCGCGGGCCGTCGTGCATCTCTAAATATTTCGTAACCGTCGTACCCGTGGTGTTCGAGACTCGATTGCAAAACGCCGTTCACGGTCGGCGCAACAATGCATAACGCGTATTTACGCGTGACACGCGAATCACGGGATCGAATGTCAACGGAACGTAAGCGCGACCGGCTTCGTCGAGGCTTCGGGCGCCCAGCTGACCCGTCCGTTAACGTATCCCTCTGCCGCTGGCCGACCGAGGAGTAACGCGTAACGTGTCGAACCGGATCGGAAACTCTACGACGACAACTGAGATTGCCGAACGGACTTGACGTTATAACGAACGACCGTTATGAATATCGTGATGACGATAACATTATAAAATTACAAAACGGGCGCGCGAGATGCGTTTGGACGGTATCTTCTTGTCTAACCGCTCATGAGAACAATTTATCGGCGAACATTCTCAACGTTTATTGACTTTACTGTGCAGAGAAATACTACAATACATGTCCGATATACGTACACGAATAACCGGCTGACCGTCGTTTCGTGATGGTCGAATAAAAATCGAAAAATTAACAAATCTCGTATGGCTTATAAATACGACCCACATCGGATTGGAAAATTAAAAATATAATATATATTAAGCCGGTAGCCAAGTCATTACAATGTACAACGCGTTAGTTCTGAGTAAAAAATTGGTAAAACATTCTAAAAAAAAAAAAAAAACCCCCGTACAATATAAAACGGAACGTAAGTACCTGTACTTCTTCTTCTTTAACAGCTTAACGGCCCGTTAAGGACCTGCGCTGCCACTGGTAAGCCTCTCCATTTTTCTCTGTCCAACGCCCAGTCTGTCGTGGCTTTTCCGTCTCGTCGTATCCTATTCAACCGTGTTTCTCTCCGTCTTGGTCTGCGCGAATGGTCGACTCTTGTTTATTTGTTCTGTCAAGACAATTTTTCAATATATTCCCGTTTCCGATTTCCGCACATGTCCCCCGTACCGTTTCAATCGTTTACCTCTTACGTATATTGGGTTTTCTACGTAAGCAATACAACTCCTAGTTATGTCTTTTCTCGTATACACTCAAGTCACTGTCGTACACCCGGCCAAATATGTTTTTCACTATTTTCCTCTACCGTACAGCAAGTTTTTTGCTATCTCCTTTTGTCGTGGACCGAGTTTCACATGCATAAGTTTACTATTGGTCTGAGATAGCTCGTGTGTAAAATACATTTTGATTTTCTTGATAGCGACTTCGATAATAACAATTTACTAACTTGTTTCCGTTTGGTACCCTTTCATTCGTATCCCTGTGCATATAATTACTACTATTTATATATTCATACCCGAGTATTTAAAATGATCTATTATTTTTTTTTTTTTGCAAAACGCAGGTTTCCCGCTCTCAGATCATTGGTCTACATTTCTTCTAGATAACACCGTAAATTTAGTCTTGTCTTCGTTTGTACATAATCCCGTGTTTTCGCTTGATTCTACTTTCTTACAAAGTGAGACTGTGCAACGCCCTGTCGTGAATTCCTCAAAATAACTATATCGTCAGCGTATGTCAAAAAAAGTTTCCCTGCCAATTACCCTCATTTTTGGCTTTCGCAAGAATCTCGTTTAACCCTTTTGAGGTTAAACAGAGTTTACGGGTAACGTGAAAAAATAAAATGAATACAACGGACAACAATTAAATACAAAGCTACTTAATATTGTAAAAATACAAAAAATAATAATACCAAATGTATGACCACAACGTTTCATTGAATTCAAGAATATTTATACATTTTAAATTGCGTAAATATATACAATCGAGTTATAAAAAAATGTAAAATTTTAAAACGATTCGAGTTTACCGAATAATAATAATAGACGACGCTCGAAAACATACTTTTTACTCCGTTCGGTACGTAAAAACAAATTGTGTTTTGTTTATGTTAAGTATTTACTAAAAGTGGTCTATAGTTTAAAAAAAACCCGCGCATACATTTTAATGTCAATTTACAATTTAGATTTATAGTAAATTTACCTAGAAAAACGTATTATTATAATTCGTGAAATAAATTAATAACGGAACGACAAACTGCTACCAAATGGGTGTATACGTGTCTGAAAATCATATTTAAACAACAAACAATCGTTGTTTCGAGTGCGTTTCGGGAAAACGCAAATAACGTTTTAAACCCCCACACCACACCATACGAGGTATAATAAAATAATAAATCGATCGAAGCGCCATCGCCGTCGTGTTTGCGACGGGACAAGTCGGCGGACGACGGCGATACACAAAACGGTAACCGACGTGTCCGCGAGTAAACGACGATAAGCCCGCTTAGAGTCCGAAATCATCCCGAGAATACGGATTTGCCGTTAGCGCGTGCGGACGAATAAACGCGATTTTCCCGCGCGGCGGACGAGTACGACGGAAAGTTTAACGACAAAACGCTTTCCCCGTTTCGCGGGCGCACGTACGCGCCGCTATTAATTACGATCGTAAATCGTCGAGATCGGGACGACGCGATCGCGAGCGAACGCGCGTCCGGCGACGCCGTGCCGTTTCACCGCGTTGATCTCCAACGGACCGCGGCGGCACGACGTCCCGGGAAACGCTTCGGCCGTTCGTAGTAGTTTACCAGTGTGTGTGTGTGTATGTGTGTGTGTGTGTGTGTGTGTGTGTGTGTGTGTTCGCCACAGCGATCGTGCGCAATGCGAGACGGTGACTCCGATCGAGATCGCCGCGGTTGGTCGGTACGGTCGTCTACACGTAAGTAAACGTGTGTAAACACAAGTTGTGAGTAATTCACGAACGGTTATGGCGAGATCGTGTCGCAGTATTGAACACGTTTCCGACGAGCGAACGCGCGCGAATTGTGTACACCGCGGGGGCTTAGGACAGAACGTACGTATCGTTTAAAATCAATCGCCAACGATCGTTTCTTTTTTTTCGTCTGTATTTTTACGGGAACCGTTTTTGTGTTTTCGAGTCTGTTTGTTCCACGAAAACGTCTCGGACCTTGAAATGACAACGCAACACGGACATTCACACCGAGGGGGAAGTGAGCCAGACGACAACCGACACGCTGTCCGTATTTTTCGAATTCAAACGCGCAGTCGCCAGAAATAACCGTCGTTTTCTCGTTACTCTTGTACATTGATTTACGTCGGAAATCGAACTTTGCGCATTTATCAAAATGAACGTAATTTAACCACGGCACATACGTAAAGAGATTGGAGTACATTAACTGAATATGACGGTCTGAAAACGACCGAAAACGACCTATTTTGCTTGTCGTAATGATATGTCAATGATATGGTACGAAACTAAATTATATCGTATATCACATGTGATTACGTGAATCGTTCCGAAACGTCGTGTACGTAATGGTTTCGTTCGATATGGAGCTTAAAGACGGGATTTTTTTTTTATTTTTTTTTAAACGACTCTATAATACTGGCAATACGGAAAATATAAAAGCAATACGATGGTAATACGTTATCAGTTGTATTGTCGAAATATATGTTACTGTATGCAGAACGCATTATACGGCGGAGCAGGATTAACGTGCCCTGGCAACGTCCTCGATTCTCCTTCGCAAATGATAAGAAACTTTACTTCAAGTTTCCAAACATGTTAAACTATTCAACTTCGAGCCGTTAGCTCGACGTAGCTAACGAAGTGCCTAAAGGGCTATGGATATTATTTTTTATCTTGCGACAAGTGAATTACGTTTATTTTCGCCGCTTTGGATGTATACTTATTTAGTTATAAAGTAATCAAATCGCCAAAATTACATTACATTCACTATAATAAATATGAAGTATATATATAAATATATTCAAAAAGTTGAAATTTCGACGAATCCTGAACATTTATAAACGCACGTCTAATATATATATATATGTGTGTGTGTGTGTGTGTGTGTGTATTTGATATAAAAATATCTTTATATATAATTTCGAATAACATACAATTACAATATTCAATCGAAATACCGCATATAATTCGTCGATGAGTTTTCGCATAAAAGACCATATATTTTTAGAATAACTTTGTATGTATTTTCGTAAACGTTCAACAACATACAGGTAAACATACGGCGATTACAAAAAAATACGTATTTTACATTTTGTCAGTCCGTTTTGTTAATTATACGATATTATATACGTAATATTCATACACGTCTGTACACGTCCGTTTACATTTCGTAACGAGACGAACGCTTATTATTCGGATAAATCAATAATCGTGCACGAGTCGTTTTCCATGAATTATCGTATAATACAACGAACCCGAGACATTCCGAAGTCTAACAATGTCATTAGAGAGATCGCCTTGTGAACATCGGAGCAACAATATCCTCATGGCGACGGTTTTGTTAGCTGCGCGCGCGTCCTCTCCCAAAATTACATTTTGTTCAAAAAACACATCAAAAACGGTCAGGTGTGCTCACGAACATTAATTTTATATTATTTCATGATATTATGTAAATGTTATATTTTTTTTTGGATACTCGAAACTACTGCCAGTGGCGGAACAAATGATTTATGGCCGGTCGTATTGTTGTTGTATATTTATCGTTTGTTTATATTTATTTCTGGCTTATCTTATCGTCGAGGCCGGACGGGGTCAGCCTCCCCGCAAAAAAAAATCAAATCCCGGATCCTCGGCCAGCGCCGGGCATTAGCGAATAATACCATAACGGCACACCTGCATGTTTCTGTAAGATTAATATTTCTACGTGATGTGTACAACCGCCGGTTTTAATTTCATGCGGTAAATCATATTTGTTTTCGTCGACAAACGCGATAAATAACCGAGGGATTAAAAAAAAAAACCAAACCAAAAACGCGATTTGTCGTCCACGAATATGGTATTTTGACGTTTCCGGATAACGATCGAAATCGCATTTATAACTTGTGGGAATAACTTGCTCGAGACGTGCGAAACACGCGTACAATCGTTATCGGCGGACGTCTGACGTCCAAACGAAATCCACTCGGAACCTAACCCGGAGTAATGGGCGACGGAGAGCGTTTTTTTTTACCGTCGTCGTAAATGTGTTTCGACCGTTCCACCGTACAGAGCCGACCGCTCTCGTCCGCGTATTTTCAGAGTGAAAAATAACCTCGCGGATAATTGAAAAATCCCCCCCGCGTACGGTTATTGAAATGTTAATCTCGCCGTGAAAACGACCGGCGGCGCGTCATATTGCGAACAACGGTAAATCGTTTTAATTTTTCGATACGCGTTTGTTTTTGGATTTTTTTTATTTTTTTTTTTTACGTTATTCGTGTCCCGTCGAGGGGATGCGACGTCGATTTGTTTTACCGTCGGTCATTTGTTCGACACAACGCGGACGCTCGCTCCCGGCAGGTATATTTCACGTACGACGTACATTAGGGTGGTCCTCACTCATATATTTATTCGAAACATTTTTAGCCCATACCCTCTAGATTTGTTTGTTCATATAAAATGGTTGATATAACAAAATGTTAATTTTTTTTTTTAGAAGTTATATTACGTATCATTTGCATCTCACAAATGTCAAATATATTCAAATACTCAAAAAATCCATTCTGTCACAAATATGATTTAATGAGAAACTTCGTCGGACACTTTTTATAGACAATACCAGCTTTTACAATTATATACGTTTTTACAGTAAGTGCTATAATTTTTTCAGTAAAATTCAAGAAATAGTAAAACTACCCTTTTTCTTTTTTTGTAATATTTCAACCTCAAGTCGGCACTAGAAGAGGTAATCTTCCAAATTTCACCATAATTACTTTGTTATATAAATAGTACGGGACTGAAAAAAATTAAGTTCGAAAAATAAGCACCACCCTGAAATGTACATGATACGACGCATGTTCGCTGTACGCACGAAAAACGGTCGGCGATGACCATAAATTTCGTTCTGTCCGTCGTTTTCATCCGAGTGGTTTTTTTTATTCCGATTCCCGCGTTTGGACTACGGGGACGAATGAAAACGTCCAACGGAAAAACGCAACGCGACGAGTTTGGAATGTGGATTTCCCGAGTGTTTCCGTTCAACGTTTTACCGCCGCTCGGATACGACGTGTAATTCGGTCTGTCGATCCGAATGACGTATTACCCGTCACTCACAACATATTCGTAAGACTTGAGAAACGTATACACCGGTATTATACATCAATTGTAATTCGATTTGCGACGGACGACAGTGAATTATGACACACACGCACACACGAGTAATTTTCGATGTACTAATTATTTACGAAAATTACAAAACGAGCACGTACGCGTCTTAATTGATCGAAAATCACGTTGGATTGTCGTTACTAGTTTCTCGACACGGGATATCGCGCGTAGGATGGCCACGGAAAAAAACCACACGCGCACACACACGTTTCAACCGGGCGTTTGGAATAAAACAATAATGACGGCATTTCTTTCTATTGTTCGGGAACGTGGAGGGGTGGAGGGGTTGAAGAGAGAGAGAGAGAGTAGATATGTGATGGAAAAATGGCTTCCGCTAACCGATCGCGACGATAACCTACTACAATATTATTTAATGCGATTAATATTACCAATATTACACGTAGTTTGTCACGGGCGAAGAGCCAAAGTTTCGCGCATAGTAGACACAACGAATTAAAAAAGTAACAACAACGCCAAAATTCGACGTGTACGGCCGTCGGGTTGTTTATAAAGCTCTTCAACTTTTGATTAATTCCCCGCGACACGCGGTGCGAAGCGGGAAAAAACTCGAACGAATTAATAATTTAAAGTGCTGCGAATTTCCATGTACATATATATATATATATATTTTTTTTTCTTTTATAACAATGTCATATAGTTCGCTACACGTTCAAAAATCGTCCACACGCACGTATGTAAAAAAAGAAGAAAAAAACGTAATTATCGTACAATAATATGCGAAACGCAACTTTTGAAAGCACATAAAAATACGTTCACGTCTCGTGGTTAATTTTATCAGTAGGGCTTAAGTAGGGCTAAGGACTCAAAGAAGTTACCATGTTTTCCAATAATCATCCGAAACGTAGTCAAGTGATACAGACATTTGTTTCATAGTATTTTTTTTTTTTGCATATTTGCATATTTTTCACGCGTTAGTGCATAGTTTGTTTTACATTTTCATTTCGAGTATACATTTCACAGTTATTTTGGAATTAGAATTACATTTTTGTTTCATAACAATAAAATATACATGTATATATCTGCAAAAATTGTATTCGATGATATGAGTGTGGGCTGTGTGTTTTTCCCATTTATTTAGTCGAGATTATAAAGAGCCCATAATATGTTATATACACGCGAACTGAATGTATGAGTACGAGATATAGTAATCGGTCGGTGTTAGTTCGTCATATAAATATTTCCTTTTAGTAAAAAATAAATCAAAAATACCTAAATTGAAAGAAAATACGTACTACAATCGTCTACATTGTTATGTTTAAGAGTTCGGAAGCTCGGTGTTTTTGATTGATAAATTAAGTCAAAGTTAGTGTTAGGTAGATAAACATTTTACGACACCTTAAAACCGAAAAACATATTAGGTCAATAAACCGAATTGAAAAAGCCAAAAAAAATTTTAATGTGCCGACCAAAAAATCCTGTTACTTCATTTTAATATACTTTAATTATAATTAATTTTTATACGTAAATAAATTAATAATTTGTTTGTCGTTATGTATTTATTGACCTTAATTTAATACTTATATGTTTTGGTTGATCAATGCATATTTTTATAGTATATTTGGTGATTTTATTTTTTTCAGGGCACGAAGTCCCTAGCCGATCGGTTATAATGGACGGAAAGGCTTTCGCATGCTAATACGGTCCACACCACACACGGGCAAATGGGGGGGGGAGGTCAGTGAGTACTATGGTCCCGGGGCCCGGTAATAAAACATGATATATACATTTTATTAATTTAAATTAGAAAAATAAAATGAGTCATGCCATCCCAGTCATCATATCTTTAGACAATATTGGTATATAAATAATGTGATTTCTTATTACATAACTTTGTGTAACAATCTCTGTGTATTTTGTTTTTATTTCATAAGATCGGGCCACTTGACGTCGGTATATGAGTGAGGCGTGCGAAAGTTTGAAAATAATAATAATAATTTTTTTAATTATTATTATTCATAAATATTTTAAAAAAAAAATGTTAATTTTTATTCTAAACCGCAGTAAATTAGTGTACTTATGTTTCAAACTTATTTTAGGGTAACCAAAACAACTGATGTTTTATAGAGGCGTATAACAGCAAAAGAAACTGTGTACCCAACGTTTTAGGTACCTTATTGTAAAAATAAAAAATTAAATGTTAGAATTTATATTGCAATTATTATAAACGCTGATAATACAACGAGGTCCCGGATTTATTTATAGTACCGTAGTTAAAAAATTCATGTGGCGGTGGTGGGGGGGGAGGGATTGAGCCGCGCACGGTAAATATTTATTACGTACACTGTTCTTCGCCCTTAACGCGCACACTCGTGACGCGTTACTTGAGCTCTTCGTGCGCACGTCAATAAAATAAATCACTGTTTAACGGTACGACGCGTAAATCCACTTGGTCACACACTCGATGTACGTCGTCGTCGTCGTCCTGTCCGTCCATTTATTTATGTACGCTAGTACGTCGTACACTAAGTCGCCTGCCCCCGGCGTGCCTAACACACGCCGGAAAACGATGAAAACTATCGGGACAATACCGCGTCTTCCAAAAACTCGTGTCGTTCGTGTGAAGTCCGGTTGTCCGCGCGAAACATCCGCCACCGTGAAACGAGAACGTACAATGCGAACAGACCGGGCGAAATATTTCTAGAAAACGACTGGAGTTACCAGATACCACACGAGTCGTGCGACGTTACCCCGCGCTGATTACATGCCGTACGGCTTGAGCAGCTCGAGAACGTGTAACCGACGAACGGAAACAAGTACGATGACCGTGTTTCCGGCGTAGCGGGTCCATCCGGTAACGTTTCTGTTCGAGCTGCCGAACGGCGATCCCGGCCAACTCTCGCGTGACGATAAACGGTGTCTACCGTTCGACAAAGCCGCGTCGGATCGCCAAATGAAAATATAAATATATTAAAATCCAATCCGTACGAAGGCATTCCGCGCGTTCCCGTCCCGTACCTAACCTCCCGCTCCTTCGTGACCCGCGTGCGCGAACCGTCTTGCCGTCTACATAAAATATAATGCCGCCGACGTCGCGTACGATAACCGTGTTGTCCGAGTCGCCGAGTACATGTGTAAAAAAAGTACACGGGATTTATCGTTTGAAATGATGTCGTCACGATTTCGTTTTATTTTCTTTTTTTTTATCGTAGAGTTCGAGCCTGACTCGATGTGTTTCTGTTCGTCGTGCTCCCGAGCGCTCTGCGATTTTTACAACGACGAAAATTGGTCCAACTAAAGAGGGGGTCGCCTTAACGAAATTTCGCGTACCGAATCCCTGGAAATGTTGCCAGAAGATCTGCCGCTAATCGAGCATGTCGAAGACACAGGTAACAGTATTTCGCCTCATTCCGGACGACCTTCAATGTCTACGGACGACGAAAGCATCGGCAAAATGCATCAAGAAGCTGGTGTTCAAAAATCGTCGTACCAATATACTTAGAGGGTTGGTTTAAGTGGTAAACACGTATCTTTTAAGTTGCGTTCATAATATTATGACTGATATTTTGGGCACGTAACACGTCGTCGCACGACTGGTTCCGAAAAGGCTCAGTTGTGTCCAAAAACAGCGTCTAAAGCAGAATATCGCCGAAGACATGATTTTCCGAGCTTCTGCGAACCCCGAACTGCGCCACGAAACGCATAATAACTGGCGACAAGACGCTTCGGAATGGTTCGTCTAACACCTCAATCAGCTTACGAAAAATGTACGGAGGATTGGGTCGAGCGCCGGCACAGTTATATCACACTTGGCGGGGCCTACTTTGAAGGCGACAAAATAAATGTTGGTAAATTAATTAACTTGTTGTGATTTATTTAAAAATTCCGGAATTGCACGAAACGTATACGGTACGCTCGACCGTACGCGACTGTGAGTGTGTGGATACGACCCACCAACGTTAACTTAAAACCTAGTTGGTGCCACGGGAACCGGAGGAGAGAGCCCACTGATCGGTTTGCCGCTCCGGACGCGATGTCCCCGTGATGGGGAGGTGCCTATCATGGCCGAAACGTGGTGGCTGCGGGACAAACGCTAAATAGCAACCAGACCACAAGGCCCAGCGGGATGAGGAGTGACCAACACGGCGCTTAACTGAGTCTCTTCTTCTAAATGATGCGGGTTGTATTACCCGGTGACGGTGGTCCATAACGACGACCCAGGGACCGAACGATCTAGCCCTGTCCAACCGCATCCCTCAAGTAGCTCCTCCAGCTAACAGAAGATATACGGTCGCTAAGCTTCGACCGCAAAACCCGGTACTTAAACGTGAACATATGGATTTGATTTCGCGTACGGCCAAACGATATAAATATTGAACATCGATCCAGCGAGTGGTCGTCGTCCCCGATCGATTCCGCGTGCCGGATCGCCACCCGCAGCCTATGCACGCGTATAGATCATAAATATATATATATATCAAACGCTTAACGCGACGTGTCCAACCCGAAAGCACTAGACATAATTCTCGGGTACATTTTTACGTTGGCGACGACGCGAATAAAACGTTCGTGACAGTCTCGCCGGATAAGGTACGCACGTTGTCGTATCGACTTCGCCCGAAATTAAACGCGCGCGTTTTGATACTAATCCCGCAACGACGTTCTACGTACAAGCCGTCCAACAAGTCCGCGATGTGGCAAACGTGTAAAGTCGTCGGCCGAATTCGTGCGATTGTCAACCCGGTCGAAAGTGGTCCTTCCGTACGCGCTATAAAAAATAAATAAATAACCGTGACCCATAGGGGCCGTGGCCGAACGTGCATAATACATTTCCGTGTTATTGATCAGGTCGTTGTTCAAACAGTCCTCGACAGAGCTATTGTAATATTACGAGTGTATACATAAATGGAAGCAAACGGTGACACTTTTCTTTCTTTCTTTAAATCTAATATATTAGGGTGGAATTCATTTTTTTTTTCGAAAGTCGGCATTCAAACCAGGAGGAGTTTCTCCGATAACATTGAGTACAAAATATAATTGTGAACGATTGTACATAACAGAGTTGATTTTTTTTGAATCGAAAACGGTAGTTTTACCATTTGTAATTCATATATTCGTCATCGACTATAAAACTACGAAAACACGTTTAAAAACATGACCATACTTCTATTATAAAAAATGAAAAAAAATTGTTTCAATCGTTTTGCCGATACATAAGTATTACGCGGAGAAATGTCTGATTCAATTGTTATTTATGAACAACTTAGTTTTTAGTCAATTTTTTTCGTCGTCGCCTTTCCCGATGCCGTATTTGAACACAACAGCACCCGTTCTAAACCGGTCGGTTCAATTCGTCGCATACGAATAAGTTTACACTGTCCGGACGATGGAACCAAATCGAATCGAATAAAGGAAACAAAACATTGACAATATAACAACGTATTCTGCCGTTTCGATAAACTAGTACTCTCACGGACCATACGTGTACACAGGGGCGGACTGAGACTCTGAAGGCCCAGGTGGGTAAGTTTTTAGGCGGCCTTAAACTAACGTAATTAATACAAACAAGCGACTTGATAAAATAAATAACTTGATAATGTATCACATAAAAAAAATTATTGGATTAAAATAAAACCGACTTCGAAAAAAATGAACTAAAAAAAGTGTGAAATAATTCACAAAAATTTTGATTTTTCGATTTCGGTTATCGACATTTGGCAACGATTACGGTGTGATATGTGAAAGATAACAAATACTCGTGTTAAAAATCTTTTAAAATATCGTAATAATTTTTCTATTAGGTATATTATTTTGTGTAAGCCAATAGGCCATAATAAAATAAATAGCTTAAGGCCCAAGTACAAAATGTCTAAAGGGCCTGGGCGGGTATGGCCTCTTACCCACCCTGCCAGTCCGCCCCTGCGTGTACATCGATTTTATGAAATATCGCAAAGTCTACACGAGCGTTTGCAACTACATTTTTCGGTTTTACATAACGTCTTATACACAAGTACTGCAGCGGTCGTATCGTTACCCGGCTACGCAAATCGGAACGTTTCCGAGCTGCTTCACTCGGAGAAACTTACGCTGGCGGTACCTACCTAAACAGCCTGGATAAACCTAACCTCCTCGCATATCGTAAAATGGTTCCGACCGTGGGGTCGATGTAGTTCGCGGAATGTCGAATCGATAATGCGCGTTTCAATGCGTTTTTTTCGCCCAGCAGCTTCAAATCCCGAAAATAACATTTTTATTTGTCTTCTCGGTAACGTTAAACGTATGAAAATGTATATTTATTTGCACGATTGACTACTCGAATTCTACTCCACCATACACTGTTGTACGTAGGTAATGTTATATAAAAAAAAATGATAGGAAAAAAAGAGATAAGTTTTTCTCGAATTTTTTTAAAAAATGTTGCAAGAATAAAGATGGGCCGGAAGAAGGGCACAGTCGTTTACGGTGGCTTATAGCCGAGGGATGTTTTTACAGGATGACGAAACACTCCGTGTGGTTTTATTCTTCCTACCAGCACCGCATTTATTGTACTTTATCTAATAATAACGTTATTGTTATAAAATTTAACGGTACAACGATATCGAATAAGATACGCCTGCTATTTCTTTGCGTATATACGAACACAGCAGAGTGGTTCTTTTTTGAGTTTGACATATTATGTTATGAATGGAGAGTCGCGGGAATATTAAGGGGAAAAAAGTATCCAAATATATTATAAGCAAATATACGTGTGAACAAAATATATAAATATAATAAAAAAGTTACTACGAATTTCATGATATTTAAACTTTTATTAACTCTATTTAAAATTTAGAAATAATATAAATCATCGTATTAAAAAAAAACGAAAAGTTTGGGTACTTTATTATATTACTAATATCGAATCAATACACAACGCATAAAAAAAAAATTGTATATATAAATTATAAGTGCGTATAAAACATACCACGAGAGAATTAAAATGCTGATAACGATAGATTAGTTTTAGAAATATCAGACATACCAATCAAATCATATAATGGAGTAGATAATGCGTACAACATAAATTACAGACATTTGAATTTGCTAGAAGAAAGTCAATGCGTGAAATTGTCTTGTAATCATATTTTGATATTTTTAACGCGTACGATTTGTATAAGAAGATTTTGCGTAACTACGAGTTGTGCCTTTACATTACGAACAGGCACAACAGTAACAACGACTTCCGTGCTCATGTTCCGTGGACGATAACGTATTGATGAAATACAAACGAAAACTAACACAGTGCGTTAATCGTCGAGAAATGTTTCAATACTATTTTGAAAACGCCACAAGTAAATGCCACGTCGTGTCGCTGCTATATGTTATTATATTTGCGTGATAATGTGTTCACAGACCTAATTTTCCGTGTTCGTTTAAATAAATAACGATCAACCCGCAGCGGTCGGAAAACTAGATCCAATATAACGATCGTATAGATATCAATGATTTTGTTTAGTCAGTAATAACAAAAAAAAAAAGCGATATCGTTCGTCTACTTTTCTATTCACGCTTTAAAACGCACAATCGTAATATTTTCGATCGTGAATAGCACATTGTCCGCGAGGATAAATGTTAAAAAGTCGGCGAAACATTGAAAACCCAGTAAAAATCGGTTACGAGTTCCAAGGACCATTGGGTTTCGACTACTGTATTTTGTATAACGACGAAAACCGAAAACCGACACCGTTTTTTACGATTTAATTTTCTACGTACGAGTTATACAAATGGATGTTGGAAAAAAGTTTTTCCGCCAAACGATCCGAAGAAAAAGAAAAGATTGTGTTGACGCGAAATTGATTATTTTTTTATTTATTTTATGTATGAAAATATACGTATAGAAAAATTGGACGAAAACTTTTTCTAACGTATTATACTTCTCGCGTGAGTGCGACATGAAATTGAAAGCGCAGTATATACAAACGTATATATCCACGGGAAACTATTATTTAGAAAGAAAATATGATTTGCAAACGAATGCCAACGTGATGTTACTCGAGTATTTACGCGCGTAAACAAAAACGTATATCAAATCCGCCCGCGTCCGTTCTCCGCAAAATAATAACAATAATCACATTGAAATGATCTCAACGAATATTTCGCGGTTAAACGGTTGGCTAATGATAAGACAGTGTCACATTGAATTCAAATCAGCATGTAACAGCGACGCCGTAGGTTCAAGCGAAATTAAATCGTACATGTTTCAAACACGTAAAACGTTATTTAACAAGAGTTGTTGTTAAGAAACTCGCAAACGATATATTATCAAATCTTTTGGATTTCGCAATAATCAACCTAAACGGATACAAACTGCTAAATGTAATTTACCATTTTTAAACTCGAAAGCGATCTCGTGTATTACTCAGACCGCGGAGTGAGCAAGAACACCGTGCGCTAGTAATGCCGCCTCACTCGACCGAAAATTCGCCGTCATAACACCGATTTGATTATACTTTTGGCGTTGGCGTGATCACGTGATCCATTGGAACCCATATCCGCCCTCACGAAATGACCGAAACAAAACCGACCTTCGATTCGGTTGTTTATTTGAACGCCATTGAGATATTCTCTCTCTGGTAAAACAAGTATAACGCGATAACAATGTTGACCCCGAGGTACCTGTTTGGTCATTATTGCATCCTTCGTATCGAAAAACACCATCAACACGGCCTAAGTCATGGACTTCCCCTCACATGACCCTAACAAAATCGTTTGTGCCGCTCAAAAACACCGTTCTCAAACCCCTCCCTCTCCCACCGAAATATTATAAAATTACCTACTCTGCTTGCATGTCTTTCAGTAAATTTTATACAACAACTAATAATAATGGCCGGTTTACACTTATCAAAGTAGCCACGTCCGTAAACCACGAATTAGTGGCACGGATTCTACTTTGATAATATAAACACACCACACGTACAAGTCGTGTTGTCCGATCCGTGCCGGCACGGACATGTATCAAAATTCTCGTACGTGGCGAGAACATTTTTATTTTAATATGACTTGTTTTCATTCAGTGAATTGAACAATTAGTTAATATATTGTTAAAATGTTTTGTTGTTTAAAATATTAAATTTATAAGTTTTTAATACAATTATATTTTTTGTATAATTTTTTTTTCAATTTTATTTTTCTCCAGTAGCGAGAAATCTTAATGTGATTTCCAGCTTTGTCTTAGCTGATATTGCTTCTCGAAAAAACGTGTTCTGTTTTTGAATACGGATTTCCAATTTTTTTAGTAAAATATTAAAATGACCATCGCTCATCCTCATATAGTTCATAAAACCGGGTCTGTCTTCCACTCGGAGCTCCGTTAACAACGTATTTGATCCACCTAAAATATTTCGCCTGACAACCCAATCTCGCACCCATATTTTTCTTTTCTTTTTACGATTAGAAATAATTTGGTTTGCACACTCTTGAGCTAAAACTCCGCAGACTGATAACACTACGTCTGCCAGTTCTGGTTCCATTTTGGCTACTGATAAATTTACTTGGACAGACAAAAGTGTAGTGTAGACACTGTCGTCAGTGCTCGAATCAAAGTTACACTGATTCGTGGTTCACGGACGTGACTACTTTGATAAGTGTAAACCGGCCTTAAGTCGTGTAAAATTATGTGTGCAATAATTATTTGTGACCGTACGTTATGATGTAATTATTTCCATAAATATTATATATATAGTTGTTTTTTTTGGCTAAACCCCCTCCTCCCCCCCGAAATAATGTTTTGTGTACGTGCATGCCTCCGCGGACTACGTTGGCGATCACGTTCTTCGGGCAAACGCGCGCGCGGTTCGATTACATTTGAAATTGCGTTCTGTTGTCTGTTCGTTTACTGGCATATTCGGAATGCGCGAAAAAAAAATCGTTCAAACGCCATCGTCGTTTCGCGAGACGTAATCGACGAGCAAACCTCGAATACGGTTTTTAACGAGACGATTAAAAAACAACAACGTGCCTCCACGCTAAAACGCGTCCATACACAATCTATCGTCCCATCGAATAACGTATTGTCGCGAACTCGCCGTGCATACGGACGGTTGTTCGTAACAGACCGCGCGTCATTTGCTTCGGGTAATGAATTGCATTTTTAATGGGTTTTTTTTTTTTTTATTAACTATCGCTACAAATACGAAGTAGTTAAAAAAACAATAATTCATGTACAGTATATATTCGATAATGTCCTGCAGAGTTGTATAATTCGCTATAAGGACGCGCACAAGATTTTTCTTTACGGGGGGGGGGGGGGCTACGGAAATATACAGTTTAAATTCATTAAAACGGACACAACCAGAATCATAATTTCCAATGTATTTTACATTTATAACTGCAGGGCTGTAGCTCGTGAATATCAATGCATAGCCTTATAATAAAATGTATTTGAAATCTTAAAAATATTATTAAAAAACTCATTAAACATTCAGTTTCGCAGAATTGCAAAAATCACAAAACGAACTATAAATATACGAGTCCAAGGTAACTAATAATCAATACTCTGAAATATTTTACGTTGAATTTCCATGAAAAAAAAAAATAGAGTATTCAATTTTTTTTATAAACAAATTTAATCTACACAACCATAATACGCAATATTCGAGTACAAATAATACCAAACTATATAAGTAAAATAAAATTTAATAATTTTAATAAGACAATTTTTCATTCTCGATTGTGTGTACACGAAATACGTGTTGTAAAAATACGGCGAAATTCGATAAAAACAGAAATGACCTAAAATCGCAAAACGATTACTTAAAAATCAAAAATTCGAAAATTAGAGTCTCAAAATCAAACACTGAATACACGATATTGCAACTACGTAGAGAAAGAAGATATGTCTGAAACGGCAATGTGATTATTGTAAAGCGTTGGTAAAATTTCCAAGTAATACGATATAAAACGGGACTCTGAAGAAATTAATATACATTTTTACGTTTATACACATATATATACTAGTATGTATACTCGTACAGATGTACTGAATCTCAATTCTCCTCCTGCCCCAACTCTGGGTCACTGACCTAAATAATAAATATATGATATTTTTTTATTTTCCTCCCTCCGGGTCACAGCGGATATCCGATCACGAGCGGAAGGAGGATGGTGAAGCTTTTTCGCAGAACAATCCGACGACAACACGATAGAGTTTCAAATGAAATATCTTATGGTGCTTTTTTTTTATGGATTTAGGCGGGTGAGTGGGGGTGGCGAGAGTGAAAGGGAATGTGTTCCCAAAACCGAACGAAAACACGTCGATACGCATGTGTGTACACGCGTTACTATATTATAAAAGAATAAGACTTTAATCCCCGCGCAAAGCGATAGAAAACGTAAAACCAACAGAAACAATTATGTTTGACTTGGACCAACAACTTTTCAAATAAATAACAAACACGATATTCGACGATAGAAAACTATTCAATATATATATTATACCTACAAGATTACCACCGATACGGCTTGCTCTTTTTTTTCTTTAGCAAACCTTATGGATTATCATTCGGCCAAACATATACTTAACTTTTCCTGTCGTTGACGACCGTGGTTTCGAATAACGACTTCATTTTTTGGCTCCGAAATAAACGTATAAAGCAGTTAACAGACAATAAAGTAATGACTGTTGTAAAAAAATCCACCGTGAGGTTACAAGTCTTTTTCGCGTTTCGTAAGACGATAGTGACGCCTGCGATAGGGCCTCTGTATAGAACGGTGGGCGAGAGTGCAGAGGGCGGAGATGAGAACGTCAAGGCGGACGAGTGGAGTGAGACGGTAGAGAAATCAGTGTGTGTATATAATGTAAGTAGTGTAGGAGTGTGACTTCGGTTAGGTAGGCAAAACGCGAGAGAACAGATCAAAACGGCTCGGCCACATATTAAGAAGAAAAGGAACAGATGTAGTGAGACTAGTAGAGGAAATACGCTCGTATGTAGGAGAGAAGAATACCGAAAAACAGATGGTCGGACGTGATCGAGAGCGATGCGAAGAGTGGCTGTTGTAAGTGTTTGAGAGTTAACTCCCGGTCCGGTGAAAGTTGAGGGCTAGGGCACAAATAGTCGTGAGAGACGGCGAAGGGAAAGAAGAACACTGTGTGTGTCTTGTAATTTATTGTTTCGTGACTATTCGATCGAATAAATAAATATATATATATATATGTATGTATATAAGAAACTTGACATGTTATTGACGAGTATGTGGTGAACGAATGTACGTAAGAATAAAACGAAAACCTCGATAACGGTCGACAAAACGCCTCGTGTTTACCGTGCGCATTACATTTAATAGCTTCGCGTCACGGTTTCGTGTATACCGAAAAGTGCTCGGCCCCATCGAGTTCTCGTCGTTTAGACGGGATAATGTTTAACGCGGATTAAACAGCCGCCGCCGTCGATGACGGTTTCCGGAAAAGCGAACTTCTCGAACGGACCGAAAGACGAAACTTACTATTGATTCGCCGAATTAACACGATGAAATATTATAATAATAACCTAACCTACCTTGTGCCCGCGCCTGTACTCGACATGATCCGTAGACGTCCCGTGTTTTCCGTTAATTTCTTCGCCTTCGTATGAAAAAATTGCCGGCAGCGGCGTATCGCGCGTTCACACAAATCTTCTCCGTCGGAAAAGTCGTTGTTATTTCCCACGTCAATACTTGACAAATCTATTATCATTATGAATTATAATTCAAGTTAACATTTGACAGCAAACACCGAACGGTCTATCGGTTATTAAAAAACGAGAAACGACGGGGACAATACAACGGATTCATTATTAACGTTATTTCAAGTTTTTACTTATTGTTGTTTTTCATTCGAATGTATTTACACGGTCGTGTCGCCGTCGTCACTCGAAGACCGAATCCAAAAAAAAAAAAAAATTACGATAAGCGCGTTTCCTCCCAGTTTCCATATGTAATCGGACAGACAAATATCCGTTCGCTGTGTAATTACTGACTACAGCGTACGACACCAATGTACAACTGAAGCCAGTGGCGTAGCCAAGGGGGGGGGGGGTGTCACGGGGGTTGTGCCCCCCTTCCATTGGCTTTTTTTTTTACAATGGTTTATGTTAAATGATATTATGACGAGAATACGTGATAAACAATATATCTGATACCTTAAGTAACTATCTACAACCGTAATTACAAATAACATACGACAATATTATTAGATTATTATGTTATAATATTGTGTTTACGAATTACGGAATTCACGAATTTACGTGAAAAATACATTTTACCAGCTTTTATAAAGAGATCTCCAAGAAGGATACAAACATTGGACTGGACGAAATAAAAATATTATTAATAATATTTGAAAAATTAAAAACCCTGTTATTTGAATGTTATTTATTTAATTTTTTTTTTTGGTGCTTCCCCCCCCTCTTGAAGAAATCCTGGCTACGCCACTGACTGAAGCCGAACTCGTATCGCGAACGCGACATTATTGTTATCGTTTTTTCTTGTATTCGGTTCGGAGATCGGTCACGTATGTGCGTAAAATTGTTCGTTATTTCATGGACCACGTACGCGAACGATACGTGTTATATACGTTACCGTACCGACTCGTTACGGGTGTATTTCGTGACAACAAAACGCGGCTCCGAGGAATACATAATAAACACCGTGTGGGCAGTCGGAAAACAACGCCGTTCTTGGACGAAACGTGATTTTGCGACAAAACGGAACCGGACAGTCGACAATGACGTGCTCGTGAATTCGAACGGCGAATATATACATATATATTTTATATAGCGTTTTGAGTCGTTTCGTCACGCAATGTTACATGAATGTCGTTCGCCCGTCGGCGTTATTAATCAGAAACCGGAGCAAGCAGCTGGGTAGCAGCAAGGAGCTTCGACAAACATAACGCCGCGCCCAATGCTATCGCGAGCGTGTTTTTTTTTTGTTCTTAAATGGTCCTGCCGCGTGGGGTCGTCCGTAAAATTCATAGGCCGGAAATCTCGCCGCGCGTACGGCGGCGGTTCACGGTTCGGAACATCTCCGCTATTTATATCGCGCGATCCGACGTCTCGAAAGCGCCGGGTCGCCGCTAATCGTTACCGACGGGGACGGTTATATATAATAAATTCGGCCCGGGAAAACATTATGAAGGCGGGCCCGTTGAAAAAAAACACTTTCGGAATCGTTCAACCGGATGAGCGTTAGGTTTGTATTGGAATAAAATAAACGAACATGTACATGGAAGTTAGAAAACGCGCTCCATTCCGTTAGGTACATAAACACAGGAACTGTACGAGCGTACATTTTATCAATAAAATGCTTACTCGGTCACCGCTGCTAACTGCTGGATACTTTGAAACCGGTCACTTGGTTTACCGATCCTAAGTCCGACCAGCCTGAGTGTATGTAGTCAATGTAAATTAAGCACAGCAAAAAGAACACACGAAAAGCGGTTAACACAAAAATAATGGCCGTGGCACTTTTGTTCACGTTACTCGACCCGGTACGAATACGTCAGCGTATAAACAGCAAATGATTTGATCACGGCGCGTGCGGACACACGAGAGTCCTAGACGCGGTGAAATTGGTGGGGACGGCCAAGCGGTCTGCTATTGGCTACAACAGCAACATTACGCGCATGCGCAACTTATCTCGAGAAAAAGTATCGTGACAGCCGACCGTGACGCGCCAAAGTCTTTTTTTTTTTTTTGTACCCTCCATAATGAAGTTTCACTTCAAACAAAAATTACACATATTTATCAAAAATAATATCATGTCGGTTGTAAAATTTGAACGTAGCATTATAATCTGTAGGTACATTTCGTTTTTACATTTAACCGTTCTGAATGCAATACAGTCGCTTCCACTAATTTAGCTACACATAAGACCCCGTCACTGATTACCAACAAAACGGCCGGCTGGCGTACCGAACCGTCGCGTCAAGACGCTCGTCGTGACTCGTAAACGTCGTTTTGAACGATCGCTATTGACACCGGAAAACGTTTTAAGTAATACGCACCGTTTATTACCTTCAAAAACATTTGAAAAAAAAAAAAAAACCATATAATAACATCTGACAAACAAACATTACGATTTGCTGGTCTTCGAACGTAACGTTTCTACGGCGTAATCTCGCCATTTTTTCACAACCGCGATGTCTTTGTCCGACGCACCGATCTGCTGCTGTACGTACTTGAACGCTGTGTCCAGGGCCAGAGCACCACGCTGGTGATCTACTCGCTGTGCAGTCAAATCGTGAACGGACGGCGTTTTGTCGGTCTCGCGCATATCATTCTACAAAGAAAACATACGAACGCGGGATAAATATTCTGGAGAAATGAATCGTATACGTTTTGAAACCGATACGTCCAATAACGGGTGAACACGATACTAAAACCAATTCAAATCGTTTTACACACGTTGATAGAATTTATTACGGCTGTACCATATTTTATTACCCGTTATATACATATTAATAAAAAAATTAAAAAAATACAACCACAAATTTGCATATTCAATACTGTTGATACATTACGATACGATAGATGTCCAAATTGTTTTATTTTGAATTTTCACAAAATTTATAAAAAAGACATTTTTAGACATTGGTGTGTATACAATTTGTTTGATATTTGATAGTTAAATCGGTACAAGAACCGCAATAATATAACAAATCGAGCGACCGATAAATCATGTAAATTACAAAACAAAACATATACTATAACGATTGGGATTAAATCAGGGCAGAAGAAAGTTAAAGTTGTCCGTCTAGGGATTTCACAACGTTCAAATACTCTGAATAAGTTTGTACGTAATGAAGAAAGCGAACGATAATCCACAACAATATGGGCAAGTCACATTAAAACACTACGATGTGTACACGTAAATGAGAATAATTGTTTGGTGACGGCGATGACATTCGATTGTATTCGAATCAAAGACAAGAATACTGTACGAGTATGCGAGATACAATATAAGGTCACATAGAATATTATTTTTTTACAACCGTTATTTGATAAATTGCTTGTGGTGACTATGAATTTCGAAAAGAGCTGGCTCAGATCCTTTCCAAGCGTATATGGCTTATCCAAAGAAATTTAACAAATTATATATACACTCCATAATAAATAAAAAAAACTTTTAAATTGTTTGAAAACTTTTTTAATTAGTTTAAGCCGTTAGCACATTGGGATTATAATATTGTCAATTTTAAAAGTTCATTGTGGGATTTGATAAGAATGGGGAATTAAATTTTTACATTTCATTAAAAAGCGTTGGTGGAAATCTGTATACTAAGGTGAACTCATAATTAATGACTACATGAGTATTTCAATATTTTATATCTATTTTAATATTTTGTATGGAAAATTAATTTAGTTTCCAGCGAGACACCATTCCCAACAAATTTAGATTACCAGAATAAATATTTTACATATATATGACGTAGGTACATATTAATAAAATACACTTTAATACGACCAATTAACAATTATCATTAAATTATTAAATATCGTTTATACTATTATTTCTATATTTTATAAATTTGTTATTTTATAACTTACACACACATAAATGTACTTTTTTTTTCATTTTTAAAAACACACATTTTATAAAAGAATAATTCCAATTTATAATTTATAATTAGGTAAGTACTAATAGGTATTATTAATGTTTTTTAATTGATAATATTATAAAGCATTTTGTTTTATCACACTTACTTTAGGTTCCAATGGTTTAACTATATTTGGAGACATGGAATTTTTATTATTTTTCTTTGGTGATTCTTTTGCAACTTGTTTAGTTAATTCTTCAGTAGTCTGAGTCGCTGGAAGTTTTAACTTCACGTATTTCTCATCTTCATCATCACTATTAATAGATATGCGTGGTCTTTTTCTTTTGCAAACAATTTGTTTACTACCATTACCATTATTTTCTTTTGATGACACAATGTCTTCATTTATAGTAATGTTTGGATGTGATTTTTTAGACATTTTTCTCATTTCACATATGGATTTATTGATATTTTGTTTATTTATCTGAATATAACTTTTAGTTTTAATTTCTTCTGCTGGAGAAAAACAACTTTTTTGTTTGATTTCGTCTGGTAATGAAGATATTTTATTCTCACTGTGCTTTACTGAATTTGATACATTTAATTTAGGTAAACAACTTTCTTCTTCTGGAACAAGTTTTTAAACATAAAAAATACAAAAATTAGTATAAAACTCAAGTAATATAAAAAATAAGCCACTTAATTAATCATAATTATAACTGAAAAATAAATAAGTTGTTTAAATCTCTATCTTTATTTCTATATACATGCTTTTGTGTGAAGCGTTTCAAACTAATTTTAATTTTAACAGAAATAAATAATTATGATTTTCCAATATCTTATAATAAATAAAGGATTACTTTTCTTGGATAATTTTTGGGCCACAGATAGTTTTTTACAAATTTAAAAATGTTAAGTCCATTAACATTAAATTAAAAACAACTTTAATATATCATTTTTTTAATTAAACAATTTAGATTAAAACCTTGAAAAGTATATATGATTTTTAAAAAACTTTTTTTGTTTAAATATCACTGAAAAACAAATGTACATGCAGTCAGAATTGGTCAATAGTACTTAATGTTTAAGTTATAAATAAAAACACTATTTTCAAAAATACAGTGTCAAAAAAATTCAAACATTTCTTTTTTAAAGAACAATATCTTTTTATAGTAAGTATTTTTAGACAAAGAAGTCATACTTATTCTTCTAATGAAACAAGCTAAATTCCAAAACCCAGTGTATATAAATTATCTTCATATTTACCTCTGATAACTCTCACATAAAGTTCAAATATAAAATGCATACACACTAATTATTATTTATCTAGTACAAAATAGTTATCGTCTAGATAACTGAAAACTATAATAAAGAAATAACAATAATAAATAATAATCATACTCTCTTCATCCGACGCTTCAATATTCTCATCATTAGCATTTAAATTTAACTTAAGTTCTTCTTTCTCTTCATCAGAATCGCCCAAATTCACATCATTGGTTTCACAAACTAAAATGTCACTACACTGTTCTTCTTCATTAGTTTTTATATTACTTTTGAGTGTTTGATTATTTTCTATAAAAAAAAAAACAAATGTAAATTATTAAATTCATCCAATGCAAACTAACATGGTAGATTAATTTAACGTTCATAAGTCAATTATTATTGATACTACAGGTTTGGAAATTCTAAATATAAATAAAGGACAAAAATAGTGAATAAACCCTTCAAAAAATTAATGCTTTAATGTATAAGAAAATGACTACCTATTACCCACTACTATGAAAAACAAATACCAACATAACAAATTATTAAAATCACCAAAACCCAAATAAAAAAATTATATTTTTTAATTCATTGAAAATTACCAGATATATTTATTATTTTTGGTGGTGATGACATTGTAGAAACAGTAACTTGTTGTAATTTCTTAATAATTGTCGACAACCATTTTACAAAAACTGTTGTATTACTTTCCATCACAAAATCAATACTTTTGGCTAATTCAGTGCTGGATTTCTTAGTAGTGACCAACAGCATAATATAATCAATAATCTCATCACCTAAAATATGCAACTCGATTAACTAAAAATAATCTACCCAATATAAAAGAATATCACTATAAATATAAATAAAATAAAACAAAAAATGTCTCTAAAAATTTATTACTTACTACTATTTGCTTTCATTTCTTTAAGTTTTGCACGTATAGCTTCCTAAAAATTAAAACACATTATATTACTCATGTCATATTTTATTATTGGTATATCAGATTTCTAACTTCACAGATCTCTAGGCCAATGTTTTTTTTGTTTTTTTGAATTTTTTGTCATATCTTAGATGGGTGGGTTTCCAGAGATTATATTTAAGGATACTATTAGAATTAGTAGAGTTTTATAACTATTCAAGTGAGGTATACAATGTTCTATGAATTGATTGTTTGCGTTTTCAGGTCTTTATATAAGGGATACATTTGTAACATACTGTATTATAAATTGTATACGATTTCATTCCATGTCATATTAGTATAAGCCCAAACAGATCTTATAATACATTTTGTAATATAAACATATTTTATTATTAAAGTTCATTTTATTTTATTTTTTTTATGAATGTAAAATATGTAATTTTTTATTTACTAGATTATGAATTACATTCTCAAATATGATGAACATTACCTATTATTTTTACAATCTCAAAACAAACAAAAAAAACTTACTTTAACCCTTACAGAAACTTCAGTGCCTAAATTATCCATGATTTAGATTTTTAGCTGTGCTTCCAACGAATAGTAAAATAAAGACAAAAAACTATGAATACTAAATATATCAAGAACGTTTATTACAAACACGTAATCGGTTTAAAATAGTAAATACTATGTTTAAAATGAAACTGAATTTAAATATTGTTTACATTATCAGAAAGAAAACAAACATTTTTATCAAATGTCACAGAAAGCACATTTCATTCCATGATTTTTATTACAAACAACGACCATTATCACGAACATAGTGATAGTCGTCACGCGTATGCGCCACGGTAACGTTCTTTTAAAAATAGTTATGTTAAAGTTCTTAATTTAAAAATGTTTCTATAATTATCCATTCTAAAAAATATATTTTCGTTATTATTGATGCGACTTCTTTAGAAAAAAAAAATTGTTTTACAAATTTACGATAAATTAAAATTAACAATAACATAATACATACAATGAAAGAAATATTTAAATTACCTGATAGTTTACCTACGTTTTTTAAATCGAATATCTCGTCTGAAAACTCATTAATAGAGTTCAACAATGGGGACGTTTTGTACGTCATTGGAACTGTGGACGTGAACGTCATAGAAGGTGCCGTCGAAATGTGGGGTTTCACCATGACCAAAGACAGCCCGACAACAACGTTGTATTCGTCGGGAGTACACGGATTGATTTCAATTGCTTCGGCTGACGGAAAGAAGGCAATTGTTTTACTCCAGAAAAACAACCACACCGAAAGGTGGAAAACGTTTATGAATGAATATATGCCCGGTATGTAGTATTCCAAGTGAAAGCAATATGATTTTCAGAAACATTTTATAGATTTCAGTGTGTTCAACGTGAACAGAACAAGGTTAACTCCGCCTAAACCCATACTTGAATTAGAAGGACAATTAGGCTGTTGGTTCGACCTGAGCAAGAAACCTATTTCGTATCAAAGACTTGTAATCGACGAACAATGGCAAGGTTTCAGTGATGAATTTCTCAACCGTCCTGTGGACAGTAAGTTTTTATCTTATGGTTTTGTATCACTGTTACAGCTAATTCGCGACATTTATTCATAAAATAAATATGTTTAAATTAGGGCTAATCAGAGTTTTATTGGCCGGGTATAAAAATTCTGGAAAGTCAACACTGATGCGTTATTTCATAAATAAATGCTTAAAAAAATGGAACAAAGTATTAGTATTGGACTTTGATATTGGTCAGAGTGAATTTTCCATACAAGGATGTATTTCTGCAGTCATTATTGACACACCATTACTTGGACCAAATTTTACTCATTTAATACAACCTTTCAAGTAATCAAAAAATCTCAATTAATTTCAAAATAATTATTATAATCGATTTTGTGTGATTATAGATCATATATTTTTGAAAGCAACGATGTAATGACTAATGTAACTCTTTACAATACAATTGTTGAACAAATTGTAAATGATATAAAAACTAGTGATTTACTTCAAATACCGTGTTTTATAAATACTATGGGATTTGTCGAAGGTAAACCTTATTACATAAAATAATACAAATCGAAATTGTCAGAAATGTACTTATGAAATGTATTTTTAACTAAGGTGCGGGCCTCCAAATATTGTATAATCTTATATCTGTAACAAAACCGTCGGATGTAATACAACTGATGTTCAATGAAAACCAAAATTTAAATCTACATTCAGACATTATTAATGATAATACAAAATTGAATTTATCTTATGATTTGTGGTATTTTACATCTACAGTTAAAACTAAGTTTGCTAAAGCTCCGTATTTACCGTATGTCCTAACATAACCATAATATATAATCGTGTTAAAATATTTTTAATATATTCTTATAGTAATGTTGATAAACGCATCAGACAATACTTGACAACAACGTCTTACTTTAGTAAATGTCTGACAGGCACGAATATTTATTTCAATGATGTTGTTCCATATAGGTAAATCAATTTGAACCTATCCTAACATCACTGTATAAATAATAAATTTATTTTGTAATTTACAGAGTAAATCTGTGTAACATAAATATTCAATTAAACAATGTTGAAGAATTTACCCAAGATGAGGCATTAGACATAATAAATGCCAATGTTATCGCCTTGTGCGTATCCACAAATACAGATTTATGTGAATGTGTTGGTTTTGGTATGTATTCCTTTTTTCTCTTAAGTAGTTATTAAAGTATTAAAGACTCATAATTACATCTATCTTAGGTGTCGTCCGTAATGTAAATAAATCTACAGGCGACCTGTTCGTAGTTACTCCTGTACCACCAGAAACATTAAATCGTGTTAATCAGTTCAGACTCGGTAATGTTTATTTACCAACAGCGTTCTATACAAAGGTACACAAATTCCGAAGTATGTTTGTGCAAAACAGGATAATATTTTTAACGAGAAAGTTACAAGACATTATAAAGTCATGTTGTAATTAGTTTAATAATTTATCATTAAAATTAAAAATAACAAAAATAAATGAGATCATTATGTCTTTTTGGTTATTAAGATAATATTTGATCTATTAATTTAATTTATGTCTCTATCGAATCTAAAATAAAGAGCTGTAAGTACAGTTTGAGCGGCGATTTTTGGAATGACTAACGATGAAATTTGATGACAATCAGTTCCGCTGGATTTTGGCAGTAATTCTCCAACTTCAAATGAACCTGGTTTAATCATCAACTCAAAAGCTGCATGGCACTTATACTGATTTTTGGTTTCTAAATCGTGATACCTGATAAAATAAAATATTTTTATTAAAATAATAATTATGGTTATTGATGATTTACCTACCCAAAAGATTTTGTATTTTGGCAACATACTGTCCGCTTTAAGTATGGATATAGTATGATGTTTTCGGGTTCGGTATCTATCAAATAATCAAAATTACTATATTTCATGCATGTTAGGACAAAGACAAACAATAATTACCCGCTTTCATTCACTTTCATACACATATTATATCCAATAAAAACATAATTGAACAAAATTTACCTTGGTGAACTAAAGTCCCACCATCCAAGCAGTTGCGAATCATATCAAACGACCTCCCTACATATGCCGATTGCCATTTATCCAAGCACAAGTTACTATACTTTGGATGTTTGCGAAGTAGAAATTTGCACCAGCCTGTCTCGATAGACAATTTATTTTCATGACAAGTATATAAATTGCATCCATCACAATAGCACGTGTGGCCCACATCTAAGAAAAACTCGTCTGAAAAAGTTAAAAGTCAAAAAACAATTGAATTTATTAATTTATTACAAGTTAATACTAACCAGGAATACTGAGATATTTCCTGATTTTTAATGACAAGTTAAAATATTGACATTGTTTGAGACGAACAGATTTTAGAAATTTCATTTTGTCTTCGTTCTCTAGTATCAGGAGTATAATAACTTGATGTTTTCCCTGTACGCATTTTCGACATTCTCAGTGTGGATGTACTTGTTTCATCATCTATCCATCCGACCAACTCGGCTGAACGAGATCTGATATCGTGGCCACTGGCCACCAACACATTTTCATTGGTCTTATCAGTTTTCATCCAAGTCAAATCAGCTAATTCAGATTCTTCATACGCTGGACTCTGTTTTTCATCGCCTTCCAAATCGGCTTTCTCTTCAGACGGAATAGGTTGTCCAACATCATCCGGCAATAAGTCATATTCCAAAGACATATTTGGAATAGGATCAACAGATGATATATCAATAAAGGGATTTACTATGGATACCTACACAAATAAATCGGTGATGTTATTGTTTTCAAAGAAAATTTAATATTTCATTATGCACGTACTTGTTCACACTGGCCATATAAATCAACAATGCCATAACAACAATCAAGTGGCAAGTTAACCGCAGCTATTCCATAATCTATGTGGTTAACAAATAATTTTAAATTATCATCCGCATCAATCATAATGCCAATGATGTCTCCTGGTGAGCAATAATTCAAATCTGGACCATAATTACATTTGATCTAATGATTAAACAACAATACAAACTTCAAAAATTATTTGAATCGTTTTTTATGAAAAATATATATATATACCTTATGGCCATCATGATACACAGAATCGCCAGAAATTATCCACGTGTTATCAAATCCTTTCAAAGATAATGCTGATGTTGGTGCAGTGTTATTTGTACAAGTGATCTTTGATACTCCAATCATTAGTGATGATTCCCATTTTTTATTTAATATTTGGATTTCAATCTATTTATAAACATTAATAGCAACATCATAATCAACTAAAAATGTTTAGATATTCTTTACTCAATAAAATTTTTAAAAACCTGAAACATTGTGTTAGGTATTAAGATATCGGATGTCATGGTTAAACCGTAATTATAACTCTCTGTTCTGGTTGCAGTACGTCCATCTCGTGACAATCGTACATTGCGACCTCGCCATTCATTAAATTTCATTAACTTATATGTGGACTGTGTAAAGGAATACAATTTTTAATATTTATAAAATTATTATTATTTTTTATAACTATAACTGTACCTCGTCTATAAAATAACTTATTTCTGATGAACAACATTCACTCATATCTTCATCTAGTACAGTCATTCTTTTTAAAACATTAATTGTAGTATCTCTGAAATGAAATTATTATTTATTCAAACACAAGCCACTCTCAGACTTCAAATTTTGTTTTGATGGAATAGATATTACTTACACTTTAACAGAATCAGATAAATCCGATGCATCTTCACTACACTGCGATGAAACCATTTGCGTTTTTATTTTAGCATCTTGATCAGAATGTATTACTTTAACCGAAACATGACAACCATACAAATCAATCACGCCAATAACAATCTAAACACAAAGTATTTTCAAAATTAAATGCAACAAACATTTGAATATGTAATATGATTCCCAAGAAATCACCAACAGATATGTTTAAAAAACGTACAGGCATAAAGGTTAGGTCGGGGATAAGTTTTATACAACATTTATTTGAATAGAAATTTGCTTTGTATCTTTAGGTCATTTATCACTCTACAAAACTACTATATTTTCTAAATTCGATTAACAATATTTAATGACATCCGTGTAGATACATTTGAACAAAAAATAATAATAATAAGATGGTTGCAGAAATCTTTAATAATTTATTACCTCGGGCATGTTATATACAGCAGTTCCTTGATCACAACCGTTCACAAACAAATGTAACGTTCGATCGCTGGTGAACTTAATACCAACTCTATCACCCTCTCTCAACCTGTCCAAACTCGGACAATAATTATTCATAATCAACGATTGGTTATACCACACTTGATTACCTAAAATGAGTACAATAATAATTTGATATTCCAAATATAACAATTTATTTATACGTAGCACAGCAAATAACAACAATAAAAATAACATTGTGCATACCTGTAAAGTACCATACATCATTTTTATTCACATTCAAATCTTTGATATCGCATGGCAACGGAGGTTTCGGTAAATAACTAATGACACCAATTCGTAAGCTTCCTGCATACTTTGTATTGCATTTAACAATTAATATTTGAAATAATTCATTTGGTTTTATGTGCCTATCACATATTAACAAGCCTCCTTTGAATGACTTTACTCGTGTCGCTGTCCTATTGTCATCAAACAGTTGTATGTTCTCTCCATAAATATATTTAAATAAATTCATATCTCTGAAACGCAGAATAAATATGTATTGCTCGTATAATAAAGGAATTTATACACTTGTTGTATATCTCACTTATATCCGTTTACACCACTTTCAGTCTGTACCGATATTGGGCCGTTCTGCGAGCAACAGCTTGTGTCAGAATCACTGTCATTGCATCTGACTTCCGGTGGACTCACAATGGAGACCTGAGTGCATCGGCCGTATATATCAATTATTGGATATACATTTGAAGGCACGTCCATACAAGCTGTGCCTTGATCATTGCCATCCAAAAAATAATGTAGACTCCCATCATTGTATCTCATCAAACCTACTATGGAACCAACTTTAATCTTGTCCAAATCCAACAGGTAATTATATTTAATCGCCATCCCATCTTGCATAACCGTACACCCAGATAAAGCCCAAGTATCATGATCTAAATCCGTCAATGTACTCGGTAGATCAGTAGACAAGACATCAGGGGGAATCGTAGTGACTCCTGGAAAATGGCTTCTGTTATTACATAATGTCATTTCCTACAATCTATGGCAATAATGAGTATACTTGCCCACTTCTAATGACCCCGACCATCGGTCGTTCAGTTTGTCCACGCTAACAGCGAACAATTCACCGTCTTGCAAAGACTGATTGACTAGAATAATTGATTGACTAAACTCATATTCACAATAAAACCTGTCTGCAGTACGGCCACGCGATCCAGGAATAATACGTGCGTTTTTCCCATGGTTAGGAAAGAATCTAACATTATTCCTTTAGAAGAAAAAATAAATTAATATGGATTATCAATGTAATTCGAACACAGAATCATTAGCTTACTTATTAGGAGAAATTTGATCGACGTTATTGTGACATATGGTGACTTGAGCGGCTTGTCCATACAAATCAACAACACCGTACACACCTAATGGAATATTCTTAGCTGCTTCTCCTTGGTCAACGCCATTCACGTAAAAATGTAAACAACCATTTGATTTGACCATGACACCAACGCGGTCCCCAACTCTTAGCGTATCTAAATTTACTCCATACTGATTGACCACTGTAATACCGTTACACATGATTCCCACGCCAGTCATCATCCATGTACCGGAATTCACATTCGTCATGGTCAATGGATAGTCAAAGTCTCCTGGACGATGAACGGTTACGCCAATTTCTACAGAACCTGCCCATTTCATGACCAAACGGTCTAAACGCACTTCCAACAATTCATTTAGACGTAGAGGGCGTTTAGTTAATACGACACCATTGTTAAAATCTTCCAACGCACTAAAAGAACGATTAATTAAATAATAATAGAAATTTGAATTAATGTTGTGTTTGAATTACTTTGGTCTGTAAGCGACCGTGTTACTATTGACAACCAGAATATGTGCACCACACCTGGGATGGAATTCGAGTAAATCTTCATCAACCACTAACACAAATTGATTAAAGTTTCTGTCGTCTAACTAAGGAAACAATTACACTTACCTTCACTGGACAATGTCAACGAATTGCTTAGCCTTGTGAGCAAATTTTTTTCTTCATTAACGTCACGATCGACAATAGTAACTTTTACCGTTTTGCCATACATATCAACTACACCCCACACTTTGCTAGGCAAATTGGAAACAGCAACTCCTTGATCGAGGCCATTGATATAGTAGTGCAAGTCACCGCTGCGCTTTCGCATCAGACCAATACGATCGCCAACCTTTAAAGAATTGCGAGAACATAAAAATTCATTAACGACTATGAATACAATGCGAATACCTTCAAATCGTCCAGATTGAAATTACCGTACTCTCGTCTAATGCCTTTACCGTTAGCCAATATACCATGGCCGGACATCATTGAGGTACCGGTCCTCATATTGGTCATGGTCGATGGTATAGACACGGTCTGCGGGTCGTGAACAGTCACGCCTACTTCAACACTACCACTCCACTTGTCAACTAGTTTGTCGATGCGGATCTACGAAACGAACAAACCAATGATCGCGCATGATATACGTACGCTCATAAGCATATTTTTACCTCGAACAACTCGTCGTCCAACACATTCCGATTCGTCATGACCACTCCGTTGTTGAACTCATCGTACGCGCGCAACCGTTTGGCCGACCTGCTGTTCGGCGACAGTTTCACCAGCGTGCCGCACCGCACGTGAAATCTCAGACGGCCGTTCGAATCCGAATGCATTCCGCGAAACGCGCCGCGGCGACATACGACGGTATTTTTTTTTTGGTTTGGTTTTTCAGAACTCCGACGTATTCAACACTCCGAACGCCGCGCCCGGTCAATGACACGGACGTCGTCTGCCGATGTGCATCGTGTCGGCCGACCGTCGACGGTGTAACGACGGACGCGAATCGTGGACGATATTAACCCCGGAACGTATTCGATGATATTATGGCGAACGGGTTATCAGACGGCCCGATGGAGCGTCTAGCCACAATATCGTCTATCGGCGATTTAAGAAACCATATGGTTACACATGATACTCTGTTATCAATAAAACGGCGAGACCGTTCGGTGCGTACATCCGCACGTTACGTTTTCGTGTGCTCCGTGTAGGCATAGAATAATATAGAAGCGACACTTAGGTGATAACGATTTGTTTACAAAAATCATGAGGAAAAACCTGAAGTTAACAACGAACGCTTGAGGCACAGCCTTGAAGTTAGTAACGTTAATTACTTTGAATATTCTGAAGGAGCAAATTGTTTAGATGATTTAGATAACGTTTTGATTGGTCTTCAAAAATCACAATCTGATGATTTAAAAATAATTTTCGCAGAAAAAGTACATCTGTAAATACTTGTCCAATACCATTAGAAATACCATAGAATATTATTATTAATATTATTCTATGGAAATACGTGTGGGATATCATAAATACACCGTGGTGATAAGATAATCAGCTGATTTCGAGGTCAACGAAAAATAAATTAACTGAACAAAGGAAATCCAAAGAGTGTCGCTTCTATATTATTCTATGGTGTAGGGGGTTCCATACGTGTCCGTGTCCGTGGAACCTACGTCTGTAACTTCTATGGCCCGCAGTATGGAACATAAAACCGTAAACCAATATATGTATGCTTACGCGTATTTATATTTATTGTGTACACTTGCCACTTACGTTGTTTTTATAAGATATACTTTTGATGTAGGTCCTAAATGTACTCGTTTTTAACATTGTAAGAGTTGAAAACTTAAAATTTTTAACGTTTTTACCTATGAAATTGTTACATTTTTAAAACCTATTTTAAAACCCTATTTTATTGGAATATATAAATATCGCGCGTGTCGACCTTATTGATTAATGGTTTCTTTTACGTTTCATCAAGATTTTACTCTCAGTCATTCGCAGCATTTTTACGATTTTGGTATGTCATTTTGTGTCAAGTCATTGAATAATTAATTACATTTTTTTAATACGCACACATTTTTCTCTTTTTGGAGTCATATATTTTGGTGTGACACCATCAATAGAGGTATATTGAACCATTCGTTTGTTGTAAACCATTTTATTTATATTTAATGACTAATTTCTATTAATTATTTATATCATATCATGTTTGTATATTGTTATACTTATTGTTTTTGTTGTCGAACTTATTGTTTTTAAATGTTTTTAAACTTATGTTTTCTATACTATGGTAATTTATTGTTGTGTTGTATTATGTTATAGATTTCATTTTTGACATCTGTTATTTTTGATGCGTTAATCTACACAATGTTCTTTTACAAATTTCATAAATAGGCTAAAATCAATTCACAATATTCTAGTTCAATTAAAGAAAGTAATTATTTTCAAAAATGTTTTATAAACGTTCGAACAAATTGGATTTTCCTCGCTTGTTTAATTGAAAACTATTTGCAATAAGAAATGTTGGAAGTCGTTCATATTTTAAAATTTTAATTTTAAAATGTATAGATTATGACTATGATCTATGTGGAGGTATAAATATAATTTTTACCACGTGTTTTTCAGTTATTTACTTCAGAATGATTCTTTATGTCATGCATTAGATTTGGATTACATTCGTGTAGACATATGTGAAGTATTTTATACTAATTAACATCATATTATATATGTATACGTGTAATGTTAGAAACAATATATATATATATATACACACATGATAATTAACAATAATAAATATTTTAATAACATATAAAATAAAATTTAGATAAACAAAATTCCATAGGTAGTAACAAATTAGATTAATAGATAAGTAGCGTTATTATTATGTACCATGGCGAACATTTTTTGACTACATAATTATATTATTAATGTATATTATTAATAAGATAAATCGGGCGAATTGTATTCTTAATCAGTAATCACTATTAGATATTTGTTTTCAGTCGGCAAATGAATAAATGTAATTCGCTCTCCATGATTTTTCGTTCGGGACGGTCCTGAATATGTGTGTAATAATAAATACCAAAACTTAATATAACTTAATCAATATTAATTAATATACGTGCCTGTATACCTATCTAATAAATGTATAACGATAAAAACATTTTTCTCTCATTTCGTTGTAATCTATTCGTAGATACAACGTGCCTACAATGTTTAACTATATAAATTATTTGATAATGATAAAACGACCTATTGATTACATGAAATTATTATGGAAGTGTAATTGTGGTGGACCCCCTACTGGCGATCGAAGTGGAATATCGTCACTCTTTCTGTGTACCATCTGCCGACCTGACCAAGCTCGTGTCGGACTCGGTGAATTGCGACAAGTTCTCGGTAGCGTTTCAATTGATCGAATCGGACTTTGTATGTTTAGAACGCTCCTGGGTAATGCTTCGACAGACAAACTAAGAGCACCCACACCACTACCTCGACCTTGCATTCTCATCAACTTTCGTTTCTATAAAATACGTATTAAAATGTACAATGTACGTAATAATAATAATTATAATGTATAACTGGTAATTCACACTAACTTGAACGATTGCTCTCCACGTCTGTCCATAATTACGAGCCAACTGCAATCGATTCTGTTTACGTACGTGATGTTTTTTGTAGCCAATCTCGATGACAATTAAAACCATTCCAACCACTATACCCACGGCAACAAGTATGAATACACCAGCCATATTTTTCAGTCCTAACGTGTTCGGTGTTTTTTCTTGGTCTTCGCATTGTTCCACTCTCCCTTGAAATATCCACTTATCGTCTAAACTCTCCATGAAACCACCTGACTCAAAAGACCAATGTCAGAATTTATATTAAAAACTAATATATGTCTTACATACTCTCATGAAAGTCTAAAATCGATAACGTAACCCATTCTGACCAAGGAGATCCTTTTTGTAAACCAACTCCGTACCCAGAACGTCCAAATAATTCTCCGGCAGTGACTAATTGACAGTCTTGTGCTGCTTCAAATTCCAACCGACTGCTGTCCCATATAAAAGCCATAAGTTTGCTAAAAATAAATTAGAATACATTTTATTGTGTCTTTAGTTCGATATATTCAGTTCGTACTCGTTCTTCACATCTCGAATTGCGTCTTCTGCTGTTTCGTAGTTGTTGGCCTCCATTGTTCTATACATGTTGGATAGTTCCACTTGTCGTCTAAAATACATATCGACCGCCGATCCTTTCACCGTGGCACATGTTAAATTCTCCATTGTACTACGAAGCTATTACATCATGAACAGCGAAACAATTATTAACAATTAAAACGGTTATTACTCAAACTAATAAGTATTCTTCCTACCCTGGCATCATTAATTCCGGACAGTTTAGTCTTGGGTCTTTCGAGCACGAGGAAAGCGGCCAAGTTAGCAGTGTACGACGCAACGATGATCATAGCGAATCCAGCCCATACCATTCCAAGCACTCTGGCCGAAAAACTTCTAGGTGTTCCTTCTCCTATACCACTGTTTAGTAAAACCCCCCACGCAAACCACGTAGCGCTTGATAGATTGAGAGCATCCTCTTCTGTACCGTCAGCGTTGATCAACTTGAATCTGGCAAATGGAGAAAATCTGTCGAGTAGATATAAGACGAGTGCAACCACGTGAACAGAACCCATAACAAGTACCCAGAGCGTGTGACTGAATGGTTGCAGAAACGATACGAGCGTTGAAGACCGCGATGGCTATAAAATATTGCGTCAATATGATTATTGTCGAATAAAAAAATATCTAGCATTAATCGCTAATACCTTTTTCTCCAAAATTGTTATTCCCTGGTACTTGAATGGTTTACTAAACTCGATGAATTCTGCTCTTTCCGGATTAATGGTAAGAGGAGCTAATATCATATCTGCTCTCTCGTACACTAATTCTCCGATTAAACCATTCCATTCTTTTTTTCCACTAACTATAATAATTTATCATTTGTAATTCGACCTAACCATGCAAGTTTTTACATTTTAAAAAAACCGATACTAACCTGAACTGTTCCTTATTTCATAATTCCCGAATTGGCCATCCGGTGACAACGACAAACTATAAGTAAAATTAATCGTTGTAGACAGCTCCACAAGCAAATCAATACAATACCCTTTGCAGCAATAGACTTTTGGTTCTAAAAGTTATATAGACAAATCAGTGGATTTCCAACAACTGTCTTTTTTATTTTTTTCATGGTAAAAATATTATACCTTTAGCTGAAGTATTATACAACGGACACATTATTTCATCTGATTCGCAACTATTTCCGTCGTCTTTTTTTAGAGGTCTTACATACACAAATGGTTTTTCTTCTATTGTTAAGACTTTTAAATGCGTTGGAATCATAAAGCCTTCGGGTTTCTTCTTCAAACGTCCTGGCCATACAATGTTAGATTCATTGAGTCGTAATTTCATCTTATTAAGTTCCTGAAATCGATTATATATTTTTTTCAGTTATCAATAATTGTTTGTAATTAAATCATTTTATTACTTACATTGTCGAAATAATATTTACCGATGGCGTCTTTATTTGCCACTTCTTTAACATTAACTATATCATATTCAGCGTATATTCGATCGCCGTTATTATCAAATGCTACTTTGCCCGTGTGTCCATCTTTATAAACTTGTTTTTTTATATAACTAAAAATAATAATGGATAACACTATAATAATTGTTATGTCTAAAATATGTATGTGTATTGAACATCGATGAAAATTTACTCGAAAAGAGTTTTTCCAGTTTCCCAAATAGCGCCGGAATTATCACAATCAGCCGGCGGTGGTGTTATAGTCTTCGTACGATTCATGTCCGTAATTGCCGAAGCCAATATGTATCTGTAAATTAAATATTAAAAAATTTGAATGTTTTTAGTTCTTGCTTTCAAAATATAGTATAACGTATTCAACTACACGCGTACATGCTGTCATATATGTGAGCCAATTCGTTAGACGCATTGACCAATTTCAGCCCGATCGTCCCTTCCGGCACATTACTAGCGTCCAAAGCTTGTTCCGTCACAATCCACACGTATCCCGCCTCGGTCATGTTACGAGTAGCCGCGTCCCTGAATATCACTTCGGCGTCTACTTTATTCGCGTACATCAAATACACTCTGGCCTGTGCGTTCTTCATTTCATTTAGCTGGTTGTTGAAATGAAACATACCCGGTTCGAACTCAATCACAGCTTCCACCTGTGAAAGAGAAAAACAAATGTTCTTTCAGGCATACTTCGAATACAACAGTATATGCGTATAACAATAAGCGACGAAATCGAACGAACTTGAACTTTCTTTTCAATATCTTCTCCTTGGTTTTGCGAAGTAGTCTGGAATCTACCGACGAACGCTCTGCCGTCCGTGTCGGAACTGTGGATGAATATAACCTACACATCGCGATATCATATTTAATTAAAAATAACAGTAAGTACTTGTGGCTATAAATAAGCAGTACATCAAGTAGGTACCACAATTAGTAACGTATTAGACGCATCGACGTCAAATCCCATTTTACTAATATTATTGTTGAGAAAAAAACCCTAGGCCCTAGGTAGAGCCTATGATGAGAGTAGAGCAACCCTATATTATGTGGTCTATACATTTTTTAAATAAACATTTGATATGATATGTACGTCTATAAATATGCACGTGGAAGAGGGTCTGGTTTAAATTTATTATAGGCAATACACGGTTTAAAGATGATTTCAACAGGATAATGTGACGACGGTGTATAATACACGTATCAGAAAACATAATATCATCAATACAGGTTGTGACGTACCTTTAAATAGTTGAAATATTTGAGTAATTCAACCCACACTTCGGCCTGGTGCGAATAGGGTGGAACGGTGCGGAGGAACGATACGTGAATGTTCTGAAAAAATGTTCGGTTCCAGTAATAACAGCGTATCTCAATTTCACAGTATAAAGCGCTAGCATGCGCGTTAGTTACAATATATTACGTTTCAATATCGCGATCGCATTACTTTATCGGAAAAAGCAGAGTCTCTGGACGAAATGCCGATCACGGGAATATGGTAGAAGCCACTGGTGTAGGACACCGCGGCCGGAGACAGGTCGCCGATTTGCGGATGAGACACGATGACTGCGTACACCCTCCGGACGATCAATTGTTTGCAAACATTTAGCGCGGTTTTAATCGGATTCGGGTCCATTTTTATGGAATGAGCGTAAAACGTATTGCCGGGTTTCATGAACGGCGTGTTGAAGTTCAAATGCTACAGGTACATAGTAATAATTTGAAATGAGCGTATGTAATAAATACGTGGACATTTGAAACTTAAACAAATGACAGTATTACTGTACAATATATATTTATGAATATGTATATGTATAATTACTTCGATCGTTTGTTTGAAGTAACCTTCGCTTGCGTTGCTACTCAGAACCCCGCCGATGTGGAATTCATACGGATTGTTGTCGGTATTATCTTTTTCTATGTCTTCGCTCTTGCAGTTGTTAATTATAAAAAATAAACACAACGGCACAAGAACGCTCGAAAACGTTTTCATAATGCTAAAATTGAATTTTGATTTAACGAAAAAAATAATCGAGGTGAATATTATTATTCGACGGATTGACGAAGTTGTAAATTTTTTCTAAAAACTTCCGACACGTCTACATTAATACGAATTACGAGTCGGGGTTTTAAACGAATTATCGCGCTGCTTCGGCGTTTGTTAAAAACGTGATTACATCGTAATATTTAAATCTCACAATGCATTATTGCAACTGTATAGAGAACGAAACAGACCCCGATACAAATCTATATAAATGGACCACAGAGCATGCTTGAGAAAGACCGTAACTATGGCGACTGCATACTTTCCCGTCAGGATATATTGATCAGATTACGGTATGACCATACCTACAAAACTTAATACACGCACAATGTATGAAAAATCGAATTCGAATCTATACAAAAGAAATTACGATTTTTGTTTTTTTTTTTTTTGAATACCTAAAATAATAAATTTAGACTTCGATATACATTTACGTAATAAAATTTAAAAGTATATACTTATACTGTTTTTCCTGCACACACAATTTCACGAGAAATATTTTTTAGAAAAAACCAATTTATTATGAAACACTCCGATCGTTTTAAGCTACTGCTCGAGTCTGAACAAAAAAAAAAGTCACGTATCATTTTTAACACGAACTTCAAAACAATGGCAAATCACCCCACACTTGAAAAATCGGAAAACGGTTCAAAACGGAGCTGCATCAATTCATTATAAAAAGTGTCATTTTAAAAATTTTAAATGCAAACAAAAATTACGAAAAAGTTTTAGAAATATAAGCAACTAAAATTACTAATCACAATACTTGAAATTTAATTAAAATATATACGAAAAAAATAGCATTAAAAAACTAATAAATTCAACCGTTGCTCAAATATTTTCAATGTTTTGGTAACTATAAAAAATAACAAGTCCCTCTCATCATTTTAGTAACCTATATAGTAGTACTTGACATGAAATTTTACCCTATGCGTGTGTCATAGGCTTATAAGTTTTATGTGTATCTTTAAAAATGAATACATTATTTATTATTACCTAGTACTTAGATGTCTCTAGATACAGATGCATGAGATACAGATACTAAAAAAAATAATACTGATTATAATGTTGCAAAAATATTTTCAATTTTGTTTTATAGTTAATAATTACATTTTTTAAATATTAATCATTTGTAATTGTTTTTATTTTGACATGTCATTAACCGATAACAAGTACTTATTTAAAAATAGAAAAATGAAAAAAGATACTAAATATTAATTTTAATATTTAATACATTGAAACTAAACTCAAGTATTATACTGAAATCAACTCAGTGTATGGATAGTAATCTACTATCATTGATTTCATAATAAAATTTAAAATGTATTATAAAATCAATAATACTTCACATCTATGTAACAATACCATATAAACGGTTTATCTTTGATTATTCTATGAAAATTTATTGATGGATTGACTGATGGTATTATATATAAATAAAACAATTATAATCTAAATTATTTTATCTTTCTACTAAATTATATTATTATTATGAATATTATTTAAATTATTGCATTATAATTAATTTTTATTAAGTATTTCCATATTTTTACTCTGTAAAACGTGTGTGTATACATTTCAATCATATGCATACTAAATTGTTGCTAAAAAATTGTAAGTTTATTAAAAATGTATGTAATGTAGTTATAATTATGAGGAAGCAAAATGAATGAAATTTCATTCCATCACTATTTTTTTTTTTAATCAAATAGGGATAAAAATTCTTAATAATCTGTTACCACAGAACATATGTTACCACCTTACCATCACCAACATAACACTGGAAAATCAAAATTATATTACTGTATTTTTTTATTATTAAATAAATCAGGAAGGAACTTAAGTTAAATGTCTACCACAAGTATATATGTGGTTCTAATTTAGTTTATTATATATATATACACACATACACATAATATGTTTATGCAAATATATTATTTATTTGATCAGTCTACAATTATATAATCATTCTAACATCAGAACTGCTCTGTTCATAACCACATTGCTTTTAACAATATTAAATTTAAGTAAAACTGTACATTAAACATGTAATTTACATAATAATAACAAGAAGCGTAACATTTTTAACAATATAAACAAAAAGAATAACTTAGGAAAATGTGATTTCAAAAAAATTATAAAACTACAATAAGATCAGATTATTGAATAAATTATACAATATATACATTGGTATAATGGTCCAGTATACTATCTATTGCATAGGTGATATATACCATTTGTCTTTTTTAGTTCATACGCTGTCTGATCTACCTAAATAAAACCAAATTACTCCTATACTTCTTTTATATAGTTTTATTAATATATATGTTTATGAGTGTGTGTGTGTGTATACATTTTTCTAAATTATATATTATACATATTATGGAACCTTAAACCTCATTGAAAAATTATGATGTATAAAGAATACTACAAATCAGTTTGAAATTTTTATTTTATGTTTTTCTATAAAAATGTATAATATTAATAGTTATTATTTTAAATTAATTTAATAGTTTAATTTTTTTATATGAAGTTTTAAAATACTAATACTAGTAACTTATTTAATATATATTCCTTAACTGTTCAATTTTTTAATTTGTTTAAAACTATTTAGTAATATTAAAAATGAATTTATATAGTAAATATCACCAGGTACAGTATGTAGTACAATGGACCAAAAAACAGCAGTGATTTCATGTTGAACATTTAATTGTACATTTAATTAATGATATAATCACAATAATAATTCAATATATAAAAAGTTATAACAGAAAAATCAAGAATATAAAATGAAGTAATTTTATACACAAATATTAAATGTTGTTGAAAACTATAAACGTTTGTCAATTTATTACAGTAATTATTGATAAATATCTTCAATAGTTTTAATACATCTGCTTCCAGTAAAAAATTCATTAACTCCTCTAGCCACAGTTTCTTCATCTAGAAAATATAATTTGAAATTAAGTATAAATATTATATTACATATGAAATATTAAGTAATAATATAATTTATTATACATATTAAACTATTTAAAGTTATTTAGATTCTCATAATTTTATTCATACTTTATATTTATACAGTTTCATCAGAAAAAATTTATTTTAATTATTTTATCTATAATTAAAATTATGAGTAATATGTTTAATAATGAATAATTAAACATATCCCATTTCAACATTTTCATTATATAGTTTGATTAATATGTATTTTACTTTATGTATAAAATATAAGTTTCAGAAATTGTATAATTAAAAGTTGGTATCAAATATCATTAAAATTTAATTATAAAATGCTACACAACTAAAATAAAATCACCTGGATCATATGCACGATCCATAAGATTCTTAGAAATTAATTTTGCAAGACTTTTAAACAAATATCTACTGATACGATTTGCTTTGTAGTAAGGTGTCATAAATTCAACAACCATTTTAACAATTCTTTTATGAGCTATAATACGTTCTTCTTCCATAGACAACGGATCCGATTCATAGGTATGACCATTTCCAAATAATTCATCAAATCTTTGATTCACTTTATTTTTTAATTTCTGAGGCAACTCATTCATACTTTTTTGTAATTCATATGATTTGGCTATGCGATTACTTTTAAATTTGTCCTTGAATATTTTATTTATTTTATTTTGGCGTACAATATTTGGACTTATGTAACTCTGTGCAGGTAATTCAGGAAAATTATCTATAGACTCATGATTTTCAATAGCTAATCCATGTGTTATATGACGTTCATTCAATTTAGTACATGGTTGTTCAAATTCAGGAGAATCTTGAAGATCTTTCAATAATGTGTTGATACTTAATATATCATTTGTTGCACAATTATTTTGTTTTGAATTTTGAAATTCCATGGTCCCGTAATTATAATTCACTTCCATAGGTGTATCTGAAGTAGAACTTGAAGAGTTAAATGATTTTAATAGAGAATTTAAATTATCAAAAATATTTGATTCAGATATTTTGGATTTCACGTCATAGAAACTAGGAGATACATTTGATGTATTTACAAGGTCTGTGTTGTTAACAAACATGTTTGAAAATAAATTATTATCCAAATCTGTGCATGTTTCAGTCTGTGTTGATACTGATTTATTCATTTTTTGTTCAGTAATAACACCAATTGATTCCTTTGTCATAATTTCTTGTCCAAAATATTTATTTTGTAATGATGATTGATTGTCTGAATCAATTATATGCTTTAACCAAACATATGACATTGAATTCTTTGTACAAGTTTTGACTTTATTAATCTAAATATAGAAAATAAACAATCTTAAACAATGCTGTGTTGTAAATTATATGTATGATTAGTATGCATAAGCATAATTATTCAATATCTATTAATAATAATAATAAATAATTTAAAGAAATATCTAAAAAATTATAACTATTTTAAATATTGTACACTTATTCATTTGATTTAAACAATACTCATTAATAATTATATTTTGAAGAAAACATTGATTTATAGTAAACTACAAAATGTATTAAAAACAATGATGTGTATAAAAATATAATAGAATTTAATATACAAAACATTTGACTGCTTCCAATATGTAATGATTTTTTTTTTTTTTTAGTCTAAGTAAAATAATAAATTTTGATAATTAATATTTAATAGATATGTCAGACCTAATGTATCATATGGAGGCTACTTTAAGTTAGCACCAGTGCATACCGGGTTTGCGGCAGAAACCTACTGACCGCATACCTTCTATTAGCACGAGATGCTACTCAATAGATTGCGGCAGAACAGAACTCAATTGGTCTTATTCCAATCAAATCCTGGATCATCTATGAACCACCAGCAAAAGGCCAACCTTGTACCCTTTCAAAAAAATGACACAACTCAGTCAAGCACTGGGTCTTGTGGTTTTATTACTATCTAGCACCTATCCCATAGCAACAACATTTCATCCGAGGTAGGCTTTTCAACCTCGGGAGCTAGTGGTGAGCCATTTAAGTTGGCACTAGTATATAACTCTCTTTGAATTTTAATAATATAATTTTTTTAAATCAACAATTGTATAATAAATAATAAATATAATTTAAACAAATAGTATTATAAAAAGAACATACCATATTAGACATGCTTTCACGATAAATACTAGCTATCATACATCGTCTTAAAGCTCGTTTTTCCATTTCTGCCATGCATATATCTACACATTGTTGAATATGATAGAAATGTGTTTTTTGATAATCTTCAGTAACGTCTAAATTATCAAGCAATGTTTGACGGAGACGTTTTAAGTAATGATTCCTAACCAATTCACACAATAAATCCAAGTCTTCTGAAGCTTCCTCATCCATATCCAATGGACTTTCAGGTAAATCTACTTTCCAAAATTTCATTTTTGATGCCAAATTTTCAAATGTATTAAATTTATTACATTCAACATTTAATGTCATTTTTCCTAGAAAAAAAAATTATCCTATTACTATTTAACTAATGTTTACATTGTATTAATTTTTAACAAAATATACTTGAAAATACTACATATATTGTTTTTATAAATAAATAAGATTGATTTTTATTTTATCATTCAAATTTTATTGATTTTTTACAGCACAACCAGTAAGTACCTTCTTAGTGTTTATATTTATTAATTTGTCTAAGCATAGCCATTATTTTAAAGTATAAAACTATTATTGGAAATTAATGTTCAATAATGTACTTATTCCAAAAAAACAACAAACGTATGATCGACTATGTTAATTATACAAGTGTGAATTTGAACGCCACATCCAATGTACATCATAAATTTTTTCGCCAAGTCGTAAATCTGAAAATCATTTTATAAAAATATATATGAGTCGATAGCATATAACTCTAATGAAATTATAACTAAAACGAATAAACATCAACAATAATGTCTACCATCGTCAAGCCAATAAATTGAACATTTTTAAATTTAATTTTAATAATAATAATAATATTGATAAACTGATAAACGAAAATATAATAAAAAATAAATAAAAAATTGCCGCTGTTTGTTATCAAAATGTCCGTATCCTTTGAAGCATCCACTAGATCGCATTAACGGCCTCTTATTAAAGGCACGAGGAAACGATTTGGCGGTTATTCAGGGTATGTGCTACAACCACCAATGAATTTCTACTTCTAGTCCTTACATTCTAATTTAGTTCAATAAAAAAAATACTATATATAATTGAATCACGGAAAAACATTCAACCAGGAGCGGCTCTTGATACTTGTTTTTCATTTCTTCATCACTAAATACAATATTATACATGTTTTATAATGTATATATTGTTAATATGTAATGTAGAATAAAAAAAATCAATAAAAGTTTTAACTTAAGTGTGAAAAATGAGGAAAGACGCAAAAATAGTCTGTCCAAGAAATGTGTAAAAAAGAACCATTTGCCCGATTCCGATTTCCTAACCGCCACGCAATTCTCATTTTCGATTCGCTGTGGTTTAGAAGAGCCTTGAGACGTCACATGAAAGTATTCACCTGAATCATTTTTGTTTATAAATGTATATTTAATTTTTCGATTAAAGCAAAGGAAATTGGTGTTACCTAAGCTTCGGGCTCATGGGGCACACAAATTATAATATATGGTTGAACGAAAATTCTTGGGGCCAACTTCTAATTTAAAATTGCCATCAACATACCAACTATCTACCTTAGATAAAAGCTCTAATCAGTCTTATGCAAATATAATAATTCTTTCAATATTATTAGAATGTTGATCGTTATTGTAGAGTAAAACTCATTCGTTTAAATTCACTCAACATTTAGACCATTTATCTAAAATATAATTAAATTAAATACTATACTATATGTCTATACAAATTTAACTTTTGTGAGAAAAAATTAGTAGAGTACGTATATACATACAGATATAACATACCTATATGAATAGGTATGCCATAACATACGTATTATTCATAGAAAAAAAATTCGGGTTAATAGTTTTTTGCGGATGACAATTATGTACAGATAAATAGTGTCATATTGTTTCCACCAAATTAATTGATTCAAATAACACGTCTGCACTTGTTAACCAGGACAAAATTTTAATCCACAGGGAAAACATCGTTTAAAAAAAAAAAAAATTTTTTTACAGCAGTTATGGTGCGGAAGTACATACCGAAATACGACACGTCTTCATGTCAAAACGAAAAATTCGGGAATTCTTTCTTATGCGTGGTGTTGTTTCACAACAAATCGGTTGATATTTTCTATTTAAATTCCAACACGAGAAAACGAATGAAAAATAACATAAATGATATAATTTATAACATGAATTAATTTTATTGGTGGCTTAGACGACAGGGGGTGCCCGAGCACCCATAGCCCCCACGCCTAAAAAAAAACTTAGGACACTGATGAACACTAATTATTTATTGATTTTCAGTGCGTCACACGTCTTCGACCTCTTCCATCCGTTATTTGGGTTTGGAATCGAATTAAAAATTTCCCGCGCGCGTGTCATCATCGCGACACATCGAGTCCGGCCGGCCGGGTCGGTCTTTTAACCACATAGATAATAAAAGAAACAGACATGGTCTATCCATTCTTTAATTATCTATGCTTATTTATTCTTATTCTTATTATCATCCTTGTACTAGATCTTTGCAGGTTAAAACAAACAATAATAGACATTTTAATGGGGTTTTCTTTAAAAATATTTTTTAAATTGACGGTAGGACGTAAATAAAATCTTTGAATAAACCCAGTATTTTAATATACTTTGTTGTACTATACTCCGTATTTTGTACATTACTATTATATTCGTAATTCAAATTGTACGGTACGTACCGATTACAAAAACTTAAAATTAAACAAGTTCATATTGCACGTTGAAGTCAATGACAGTTGTTGAACGGTAATATACATCATTTTCATCACATATACCTTATAAATACTAAATTACACAAATTAATGGTGACAACATAAATGTATTGTGTATTAGGTATGTATACAAAACGGTAGCGAATGATAAAGGGTCGATTACGTAGGCTTCGTCGTTAATGATTATACCGGAATTGACTGAATGAATTATATTGATCATTCGTAGGTATTATTAATCTAATCTGCCGCAGATGAAAAGCAGGTTTTTGATCATGTATACCATAAATTTGTCGGGTAGATAATACTATAGGGTTATTTGTTGTCCGATGAGAACGCGCACAGTCGAACGTGCAATATTATGTGGTAGGAGACGCGGTAACTATTTGGTTAGGTATCGCCGGTGGCAGGAATTTATATTATGGTTTGTCGCACAACAGTGCACTTGTTGTATACTCTTTGACTTTTTCGTTTCTCGGAGTTTCCATTGGTCATTATTCTCACCGTCGCGAGTCGCAACCGTGATAATACACTGTATGCGGAGAACGTTTCGAAAAGAACGTATAACGTACGAGTCGTCGTTTTTGTATAATCGTAGTGGGAGAAATTATTGTATATTTCTTAATTTTTGGTTACGTTTGATCTAGATATGATTTGTGAATAATCTACAGCGTATTGAATGTCAAACGGCTTTATGCAATTAATATTGTTTTTTGTCTTTGTCCGCGAAATGTTTAAGTTTTTCACACTGACCACGGAACGCCAAAAATAATAATTCGTATTTTCGTGTACGGACATTATTATTTAGTGCGTACACTTCTTTACGTCGTGTTCACGTAATAAATAATCGTAATACTTTTATATATTTTTTACGTTCAAAATGTTTTTCCGAACTCGTCGATCGGTTACAAATGCTCAAGGTTGTCACAACAATGATCATTCTATTAAATGATGATTTCTATTACGGTTTGATTTTGTTGATGATCCCTGCGGTATGTGCTTATTTAATTTATGATCTTTCGAATGCTTATTACGATGTAGGTTTATTGTATTTGGTCCTTTGTGCTGTCCATTGGTCAATAATTGACATAATTATAAATTATATTATACTTGTGAGGAGTCTGTATGGTGGAATAATGTCAATAAATATTTGAAATAATGTATTGACATATATAAATATATATATATAATAATTAGTAACAGTGTTAATTGTATGAAATAAGTATTAAGTAGGTATCTGATAGTGTTTATCCATAACTTTGTTTACTTGTTAATCATGAATTTAATGCCTGTTGTTATATTTATGGCTAGATATTATGTAAGTCTATAAGTATAAGTATCACTTCATTTTATGTATTACATTAAATACTGTTTCTTATTTAAGTAATTTTTTTTTTTTTATATAAACATGATTACGGATTGTAAAACTAATAAGAGCCTTAGAATTACATTAAATATATATATATATATGATGTAGATATGGTATTAAAAAGTAAAAGATTAAGGAATATTCAAGAGAATTGGATGAAATTAAAAAAAAAAAAAATACAAAGATTATATATTTAATAATATTGATAGAAACATTACTAAGGATCTCAAATTAAAAATACAATTTATAGTAATTGTTTTGTTTCCTATAAATTCTAATGATTTTTACTTCTTTGACAATTTAGTGAGATTTATAGACCTAATGCTACTATATTATACTATATTTATTCAACTCTCCATATTATTTCCTAAAATATATTTATATTAGCTTTACATCTAGTTTTATGTTTTCTTCCTTTATTTCATCCATATTTCAACATATTACCCAACATTCCAAATATGTAAAATTTGTTGTATGAGAAAGTATGTTCTCAACACAGATTTTATAGTGCTGGTTTTCTCATACATAACTGTCATTGTCTTATATTTCTAATCAAATATTCATATCTTTCATTCACAGACATAATTATTGCATTATTACTACCCATATACTACTCGTATAATACTGACATTTTCAACCATTTAAAATATTTCACTATTCCTACAAATATATGCTATCACAATTTAAACTTATTTACTTTTTTTCAACATAGGGTTTAATTAAATGTGAGCTTTAGAAAACTCTTGTAATTTTCTTGAATTAAAATACATTTCAGGTATGCATTCCCAAACATTAAAAAGACAAGCTGAAGATGTCATTTTTAATAGTGGTATGTACTTAGTACTATCTGAAAACAATATTAATTGGCAAAAAATAATATTAGAGTTCTTTAGTTTATGCATAATATAATTTGTTTCAATTTTTGCTATGATATATATATATAATTTACTTATGATTTAGATGATGGCGAATATGACGTCACATTGGGTAGCAAAAAGTCAAGATATCTCTATACTTACACTTTACAATCTCCTGATTTATTTTCAAATATTAGTGATTCAGATCAAACTGAAAGTATATACAGCGTTCAATCAAAGTCGACAAGTAATAATTTTAAAAAAATGTTATTTATAACCAACATCTGAAGTTCTACACAATACCCTCCTAATAAAAAATGTCTCAATGAAAAATAAATTTGGAATTATTATTTTTGAAACTTATTTATATTTATATAATTGAATTAATGTTAAATTGAATAGTGTACTCAGAATTTAAACGTATGGAGTTATATGGTTTTTAAAAAATTATTAATATAAAAAACCATTTTTCAATCAAACAGTTTATAGCATTTTATTTTAGGAGGGTAGCATATAGTTTCCCTTTTGATTCAGCATATTAATTAATGTTTATGTGTTTGTGTGTGTACATATATATTATATAATAATGACAAGGAGGGAAAGGGAAAACAATTTATAATTGATACTTATATATAATTACTTTATATCTTACGATTAGATTGTGTGTTGTGTATGTCTATAACATTATATTTGGTTTGTGTGTATAACTTGTGTTGTACTTTGTACTTTTTTTAATAAATGGAGAATATTATAACTGAAGGATATAAAGGTAACAACAATTTCCTTGTTAAACAAAAACTTTTGACAGAAAATAATGTTAGATATACAAATCGTGTAATATATATAAATATGTTTAATGATAAAATTTCAATAAGATTTTTCTTGGATGGAAAGGAGTTGAAATTACCACACTTTATATAACTTACCACTTGATTCAGGAAGCGACAAATTTGAAGAAATTTACACTGTTCAAAACTATTTACACAGAAAAATACACTGTTCATATTTCACAAAACATTAATATAACATTTACATAATAAAAGTATAAAAATAATCTATTTTTAATTTATTTAAAAGTAATATACAAAATATTAATTTTTCTATTATATTATATATTTTAATTATTAAATAGAAATAATTTCTATACGCTTAAGGAATGTGGAAAATTTGTATAATTAAATAAAGTAGGTTTTAGTTTTAATATTTTAAATTTGTAGTAATATCTAATTTATCTAAGTACAGTATACATATATATATTTATGTGTATATGTTATATACATTATTTATGAGGATATTTTATTGGCTGCACATATGGATTATAAAAATATGATTTATTTTTGAAATCGAAAAATAAAAAATAATAATATTTGTAATGGGTCAAATATTTGATGTGTACAATTATTTTTCAATATTTTTTTATTTGTTCACGTATTAATTATTAATTAAGTTAATAACAGTGTTATCAAATACTTATTTATTTATATTTTGGTTCAACCTCTTTTTACTAAACATAGTTTTATCTAGAAAAGAAGAAATTGGTAAAAATTACACTTGGGTCATCTATCACAGATTTGGCAACAAATTACAAGGTTCAACTTTATATCAGCAAATCAAATTGAACAATAAACAGGACTACTGTCAATCTTTAATAATGTTTATACATGTTTTAATGTAAATTTTAATTAATCAACTTTTTTAGTTGAAGTAACAGACGAACTTGATCTTGAACTCTTATCTCAAACAAGTTGTGCAAGTGACTGCGATTCTGAATGTCAAAGTTCTAGTCAAACAGATCATACTGAATTTAAGGTAGTATTTTTATATTCTTATATTAATTTCAAACATTACTATATTCAAATTCTTCTGCAACAATAAATAACAAAGTAAAATTTAATATAAATTTATGTGATATGTATGTGTATTATTTTTGAACATTTTAAAGTATGAGTTATTTAAATTTATCCTAACTCTACTTTTCATAATATATTTTAATTTAATAATCATGAGTAAAACTGAAATATATTACATTTTATTTCAGTTAAAAAAATTATATTAAAAGTACAGAAGTAAATTATATAGGTAACATTGTTGATCTATCCTTTTCAACAAAATTATATTTTTAAGTTGTTTCGATAAATGATTAAAAATTATACTTAAATTTTGAAACTGTAATATAAGGTAATAGCTTTAATCATTGAATTTATTATTTATTATTGAATAATTGATCAGTAAAGTATTAATTTGCCATAAATTTAATTCCAATACAATGTAAAACATACATAATTAACTTTTTTTATTATTTTAATAATGTTATTGATGTTAGGTAACAAAACATGCTATATTACTTAATATTGACAAAGGATACTCACCCGATGATACAGATTGCGAAGAAACTGTTCTAGAAACAAATTTACTATTTCAAGGTTGTTTTAAAACATGTATACTATGTAGAAAAGTAAACCCTAATCCCAATTTTCAATACTGCAATAGATGTTTTAGAGTAAGTAATTATAAAATTATAAAATATAGTAAATTATATTTATTTATAATTAAACTTTAAAAACAAAATAAATTTTTTTTACTTAAATGAAAGTATTTTTTGTTAATTAAATTTTTTATGTTAATTATTAAAAATATATAAATGTAAAAGTTATTTAAAAAAATGTTAATTATGAACTAATATTGTTTTAATATTATATAAGATATAGATAAAAACATTTGGATTTATTTAAAGTATATGAAACAAATGAATATTACACAATTATATAACAAAACATATTATCTGTGTAATTGAGTAATAAATTAATTTTTTATTTTATTATATTTGTTTAGTATCGATTACAATTATTTGAAAGTAAATCTGATCCAAAACCAAAAAGCATCAAACGTTTGAATAGAATGTCCAGTTCCAACAGTTCATGCAATGACTCTCAAGAATCTAGTTCATTTGGCTTATCTGGCTTGTGTTTAAGTCAAGAAAGCAAGTGTGATACGTTCCAAAACTCTGCAAATTTATGTAATGTTTGTTTTTTAAAACCTAAAAATGGTATATTTAATCATGGCAAAACTGGCCATGTTTATTGTTGCTATTCATGTGCTAAACAAATATGGCGTAAATCAGGCAAATGTCCTATTTGTAACTTAAAAGTTAGGTATGTTACTAAAATTGTTAGGGGTTAGTATTTTATTTTTATTTTTTTTTAAAAAGAATCTATTTTGAATACTTTTGAATGTATTATATATTATTTGCATATGATTATTTTTTAATATAATATACATTATATATCAACATTATTTTAGAATATTTATTAATTAAAGATTTTATTTTTTAAATGCTGGGTGTACGGTACAAAGTATAAAACAATTATTCTCTCACCATCTTATTTCTCAGCTCAGTAGTATAAAGTATTTACTTTTCAATAAAACAAATCAAGATTATACCTATCTTCATTTATCTAATATCCTTTATATTCATGTTCATAAACTCATTGAAGTTTAATTAAATTTAATTAAATGAACAGTTGTTGCATCATTCAATGCACTTGTCACAATCAAGGATTTATCTAAACCTTTGCCCACTTCCAATGTCCAGTCTTATTTTTACCACCACATGACTTACCATTTATCAAGTCCAAAAATCCAGTTTTTTGCTACACCTATTATTAAATAGAATTTATTCCTAAATATATATATTTACCCAGTACCCTTCAGCCTAGGTAATTAAAACATAATATGAACATCAGTTAATTTTTGAGATTATGTTACAGTGCATATACTGTTTTTCAAATAAAACAACTCAAATAAGGAAGTACTCATTGACAATATTCCTATCTATATTATTTATATTTATATAGGTACAATTAATCTATAGTATTTATGATGTACTATTATTATCTAAACACAATGTTGTATGCAATTATTTATAATATAAAGTAGACAAAACTATATTTTTATATTATGGTTAATTGAATGACCAATTATATATTAATATTATAAATTGTACATGTGTATAACCTACATGTAGCTATAAATAATGCTATTTATTAATAAAAATTAATTCGACCAATCACGACTCTCTTTGATATGTGAGATATATCTGATCGATATAGACTACAGATTATTATAATTTGCCAAATATGTAAAATAAGAATAGATTCGTAAAAAAAAAAATTTAATTTTAAATCAACATTTTCATTTTTATTCTGATTTCATTAACATTTACATGTTTTAATAAACATCATTCACTTCCGTTTTGCTTTACATTATTATATGAAACAATAATAAACTTTGCATGAAAATTCCCTTTTTGCGGCTCCGTCTGCACGTGCAACTATCCCACCATCTAAGTGCATTATAATATAACACGGGCACGTCTTAGCTTCTCCATAATTGCTCTTTCGTATTATTACGTTTACGAACCACACCCTCAGCACACTTAGCACCGGATTGGGAAGAAAACGGGCTTTCGAGGTCTAGGAAAACGACGTTTTACAGCGTATATTACATTTTTGAAAGCAAATAATTCTCATGGTAAGTACAGTCAACAGCACATCGCTGTAAATTATGGTAGACATTTTATGTGAACTGCCGAGTTAAACTCATAACAACTCGTCCTGTATTCCTGTATTAAAAGTATTACGCCCGTATTCGTCGAACTAAATACTAAATGGCGTAAAGATTAATGGGGCTCATTCTGAGGAATGCGAGTTTTCCCCAACACAATCGACATTAATTAACCTAGGAAAAAAAAATCTCCGATACAGAAATACATCAATGACCGAAAATACATTGAGAAAAACCTTGAAAAAAATATACCACAGTAATATTATCGTGTTTTTTTTTTTCATTTAATATGTCTAAATAAAATATCTACGTAAAACTGTAGAAACGGTATTTTAAAACCTGTTAGTTTCATTCAACCGCGGCGAATGTCAATACAAATCCAATTACGTTCCCGCGGGCAATGCCGTTGACACGATTTTACACGAAATAATGTCAACGCGACGTTCTACACCGTGGAATAGAGTTATAGTAGGCATAACATTTGATAGACGACGGTTAAATCGTTCAATACGTCCGGACAGCAAACGATCCGGGAGGCGAACGGCGTTGGTTTTGTCTTGTAATGCCCGTCGTTTCTCGCGTCGCGGCGCGTGTACCCATTAGCGGGCGGGTGTGTGGGGAGGTGAGCGTGAATAGAATCCAACCGGGCAAAGCGTAAGGGACGTTTCGTCGACCATAGTTCGTACCATATGTGGTTCGACAGTATTAATACGAACGACAAAAAAAAACGGCTCGCGTTCGAGAATCGAAACGCGATCGAACGGGCCGCACGCACACGCACAACGGTACGTTATTTATTCAACGACGAAAAAACGACGTAACGAACGGACCGCTCTTCGTCGTTCTCCCGCCCGCGTGATTTTATCGATTCGGTGAAGTAAAACGGCCGACGACGAATGGAATCGCTCCGCGTTATCATTACCCGCGTCGCGTTCTTCCGCGACATTGGTTCCGCGGTTCGAACGCCACAGGTAAGACGAACACACAATCGGCCGACCCGCGTTATTGCTACGGGGTGTCGACACTTTTACGAATAGACGCCGGTGCGGCGACCGTACGTGCGTACGTAACGGTCCGTTTGCGAGTGAATATTTAAAAAAAAAACCTGTAGGTCGTCCCGGACGAGAGCGGTGGTTTTTTTGGCGGCGATCCGTTTCCGAAAATAATACAAAATTACGTTACTGATGAACACCCGTACACGTTCGTTTCGATTAATCGATACCGTGCCCGTCACTGCAAGTTCATCAGCAGCAGCAGCAGCAGCAGCAGTAGTAGTACTCGGGCTGGCGTTCGGCCGCGACCGCACCCCTAGACCCGGACCTCCTCGTCGAGTCTTCGGTGCGCTCCGCGGCGGTGGGCTCGGGCCTGAGGCGTTTTCTCGCGCGGCATAATCCGCACTGTCAGCATGTACGATGCGCTTTTGTTCCACGCGGATGTCGTTGTAATCGCGTTGTTCGCCACCATTTTGCGGCGGCGGGCGTCACGTAAATGACATTTGCGTGATCAAATAAAATCAAATTTAGCGCGGTCTGTTGGTGGCGAGGAAAATAAAAAATAATTTCATAAAACACGGCTAACCTTTTATAACGAACAATCGTTTCCGTGGGCGAACCACGTACATTTCTCGATTAAAAATACATATATATATATTTTATTACACGTATATCAGGTGTATATAGAACAGAAACGCGGCTCGACACGCGCTTAAAACAAAACAATTCGCGTTGACTGTCGATTAATGGTAGGATACATATCTGTGGTTGTAATCGTTAATCCTATATACGTTGTATACCGTTGATTAAGTTATGTCGCTTGCATCAGTTGCGACCTCATGGAATATTCGAAAACAGTCTCTCAGTGTTCGCCTTCGGTTTGTCCTCACTCGTTCAGTTAGTTTGTTGTTGTTAATATTTTGTTTTTTGTAAATTTTTTTCATTTATTATTGATATTGCTGTATACGTTAAATTATACTTAAATCCACATCACACACGTTTATGGATGTCATTAACACAGTATACAGACAGTATTCATCGTTTTCCTTCAAAACATTGTATTACACATATTTATTAATTTTCCTTTAAATTTATTTGTTATAGATAATAAAAATTAATAAAAAGAAAATATTCATATTTTTGTGACGACTTTTTCATGTGTTATTACACACATTATATAATAAAATTGTTACTATACACTTTTATGCACACTAATTTATTGCTGCACATAGTATTGAACAAAAAAATAGGCCTTAATATAGTTACAAGTACCAAATACGACCCAATGCCGCGAATCGTGATCATAAAACAATTTCGACAATTAGAAAATTAATATTCAAGTAGGTACCTTACACAATATATAGTTACGTATTTCAGTTAGCAAATGGTAATCACGCAAAGTATTTTAAACTTTAAAATAAATCTCCGTAAACGTTCAATATGTATGTATGTATGTATATATATATATATTATTATAGTTATTTCTTATAAATATATAGTTGTCCTATATAATTTTACTTCTTTAATACTGATACGACAAAATATAATATATTTTATTTCATATATATGTAAAATAAAGATACGTCTATGTCATATATATAATAATAATAATACACTGTCACAGCAAAAAATGATACTATATTATGTAGATCGCACGTTCGTAATTTGCATATTTAATGCCATTGTATTTCATTCGAGAACCGAGTACCATTATATCATTGTACACCATATACGCTGTTTAGTGTTTATATCGTCGTACGCATGCAATGTTACCTAGTGTCCATTGATTGTGAAAAATTTACAATATATACTTATGTATAATTTTAACCATGCCAGTCAGCATAGTCATTATATATAATATATATATATATAATACCCGCGCGATAAATACGCCACTCGACGTGATATAAATTTTTTTTTATGTTTTTTTCTCAAATGTTTCTATGAAACGCCGAATATTGACGAGTACCATTTTCAATAATTGCGGTGCAATACAATATCAAGCTGCTAATCTTTTACGCTATATTATTAATCACGATCGAATCGTGTGAGATTACCCGCCGTGGACAAATAATTATCCGTATCATGAAGTTTTAAACGTTCGAACCGTTCTGCCGTTTTAATAGACTTCGGAGAATCGTAGTCAAGTGACTTGTAACTGCGTAGTGGTAGCTGCCGCGGGGCGAGCGAAACACGCGCGCGAAAAATCACGTTGGTTATCGCGCAGCCGCGCTGTTAACGGTGACGTTATGACGTAATTCTCATATCACAACAGGGTCGCACCGAGTCTTTTTTGCCGATCGATTTACCGCGCACCACCGCGTTCCGCTGTCCGAGCGTATTATGCCTAACCGCGATGACAGGGGGAATCGTCAGACACTCGTCGGTATACGTTCAGTCGAGTTTGTGGTGTACGAGTGATTGCTTGTCGTCGTTTTCTTATCGCTTGACGTATCGTTTTTTGTGCCTATACGTTAATTCAGACGTTTCAAAAGTGACGATTCACTTTCGTTAGCCATTCATTGTTTTGACATAAAATCGTCTCGTGTTCACACGTATTCCTGAATTGACGGCAGAATAACTTCTATCGTAACGCATATAGTTAATCACATTTACAAACAATAAGTGTTCGTGTGTGTTTACTAGCAAACAACAAGAAAAGTAAAAGATAAATAAAAATAATCAACAATCAAAATGTTTAACGGAATCACTAGTCAAATGAGCAATTGGATCGGTAAAAAGCAAGAGGATGTAGAAGAAACTGTACCCTCACCAAAAACTGAACAGCCTGACGAAGATTTCACTGAGAAAAAAGTGGACTTAAGGTATGTATTATGACTTCAATAAAATGGTATATACTTGTCTTTTACGATTTATTGTCAATCTTTCATCATTTAATTTTTAGTCCTACAAAACCACCCAGTAAACTGGAGATGTTGGGTAATGTGAAAAACCAAATGTCAAGTTGGTTGGGTAGTGGTATATCTGGTTTGCGTAAAAATGACAGTGAAGTTGTACCGGATCCTCCTGCAGAACTTTTACAAGAAACTACCAAAGAAAACTTTAAGGAGAAAGAAGATGATAACTCCAGGTCGGTCAAACAGTTTATTGTTCCTTTAATACAATTGTATTAATTATATATTTTTTATTTCAGTGCTACTGGAGATCCAGACACTCCTATTTCAGAAGGAGAGGACGATTTGGGCAATACTCAAGGAAATGGTTAGCATTTTTTTCTTCATTTTTTATATTAATTTAATGTCTAAATAGTTTTTATCACAACTTTTAAATTTTAAAATAAAATAAAAGTGTTAAATATATTTTTAGATTGATTTTTTTTATTTACTATAATTTTTCTTAAAATAAGATAAATATTTAATATTATTTTTTTTTCAGTATCAAATAAAGCTCTCCAAGGAGCAAAGTCGATAGGAAGCTTTTTATACAGTGCTGTGAACAAAGCAGGAAAAACTGTCAGTGAAGCAGGAGCCAAGATCAAAAAAACTGTTGGAGAAAATGTAAGTATTATGATAATTACACATTTAATTTTATTTAATATAGTATATTATATTTATGAAATTTATAAATTAAATACTTATTTTGATAAACAAACAAGTGTCTTTCTTTATGTTAAGAATCACTTGTCAATGAATGGTGCAAAACACTTAAGTTTTGGTTTCATGAATTGCTTCTAAGTGATTTTAATACTAAAATTTCATACAGATTGCACCATGCGTCCAAAATGCAAATGCCAGTTTCAAATCTCATATTAATTTTTAAATATTTTAATGTGAGTTGTTTGTATATTTGCTTGTTATACAATTGTATCAAGATTATATAGCTTTGAACTAACATATGCTATGTAACTAAATAGTGTATAGCTAATTTAGTGATTGGTTCATTCTTTTATTGTCCCAAACTTTCATTAATTTTATACTATTTTATTATACATTCACACTGTGTGCGCATTAACTGTACTAAATGTACCATGTAAAAATATTCATGATAAAGTTAAAAATGCTATCAGGGAAAGACCATTAGATGTATTAACCTAATATTAAGTACTACTAATTTACATTTTTGATTTATAATGTATGTTAGTTAAAGTTAAATAGATGGTCCTTAAATTATCGTAAATGCTTAATTGATACTATTTTATTTTAAAATAATATAACTACATATACATTTTTTTTTTACAATTTTATTTTTCTACTATAATTTATTGATTATTTTACTTGCCAATAATTTCAATGGCCTTTTTTAATGGTAGTGTTTAGAAATTGATTGAAGACTTAGTTTAATAGGATTATGACTATTAAAGTTATAGTGAATTGTGATTAAAACAAAATAACTACCCTTGTGTATTGATTTAATTGATGTAATTGTTTAAATTTGATTAAATGTGTTTAGTAATTCGTGAAATACACACATTAATATGACTGAAACTTTAATTTTATTTTTATTTTAATTTTAAATTTAGTTTTTAGTTATGATATAAGTAATTCTTAATTATATTATAAGTTTACAAAAAACATAAAGTGGTAATTTTTAGTTTAATATGTATATATTAGTTAACTATGATTTATATATTACACATAAATATATTTTTTACTTGTTTTTACCACCCTCTTGTAGTCTTTTGGTGTACTATATCTCTAATGGAAGTGCTCAAAGGGAAGGGATGCTGTTTAATAGCAGTAGCAGTTTATTGATCCATCCTATTCCCTTGCATTTCCCAACCCTATGCATTATACGGCTTTCAGCAACTACTCCCAACCTTGACCTAATAATGAAAAATAATAAACAGATAATGTATAAACATACTTAAATTAAATTTGATTAAAAATGTGTAAATAATATTAATCAGTATGAAAGTTAGTTAGTATTGATTATATTGTTTAAAATATATATATATATTAATATATTTAATATAATAATATATTAATTATGATTATAATTAATTATAATTAATTATGTAATATAATATACACTTATTTTACAAAATGTTATTTACAGAATTTTAATTATTGTGAAATTTTTAGTATAACTTAAAAAAAAACTAGTTATTAATTTGAAAAATAGGGTTATATGATAGTTTATAATGTAGTATGAAAAATTATAGACGTTTTACTAAATTTGATGTGTAACACATTTATTTTAAAAAAGAAAAAACATAATTTATAGATAGATGTAAACATGTAAAAATATTTAATGGAAGTTAGTCCAAAACTATAGTCCTATAAAGTGTGAATGATATATATATATTTTTATTAATATTAAAATCCATTACTAAAAATATCTGGTTCAACTCCAACCCTCTATTTATAAAGATATTCAACATTTATTTATTGAGTTGTAATAGTAACTAGTTATTATTTACTGTATTACAATATATTAAATTATATTTTTTGTAAATCTTTAAAATTAATGTAATTTTGCACATACACTATTAAGAATTAATAAATATGTATGAGTTTATAATTTTTTAGAGTTTACTTGGAGAGTTAAACAAAGAACAAGAGTCATTCTTAAAGGATAAAAAAGATGGTGAGGTAGCTGCTGTTCCGCCTTGGATTGGTCATCCAAATGAAGAAGCAGTTAAAGTTGAATGTCTAACTTTATCAACAGTTAGTATAACTTTTTTCTGTTCCTTTATATAATAATTTGTATTTTTGTGAATATATTTAATTACAAACTTAAATATGTATACATTATAATATTTATATTTATAGGATAGGCGCAACTTTGTGCGCAGTCCTCCAGTTGGTGTAGATTTTAGTTTCAATTATGAAACATCTTACCCTGTTGCTATGGCTATTTTAGCTGAAGATCCAAACTTAGAGAAAATGCGATTTGATCTCGTTCCCAAAATGTATGTATTAATTGCATTAATTTAATATGTATATTGTATCAGATTAATTTTTTTTGAATGATTAATTATTATATTATTTAGAATAAATGAAGAAAATTTCTGGCAAAACTATTTCTACAGAGTCAATTTAATTTGCAATGCAATCAATTTGGAATCACTTAAGTCAACAGATTACAATACAGCATCATCAAATATCAGTTCTGATGTGACAGGTAATAAATAACAGTATATTATATATAACATTTTATATGTTGTATATATGTTTAAAATTCCCATTCATTTATTAATTTTTAAAAATATATAGTTTACATACTACATTTATTCATCAACTAAGCATAGAAAATTAGACATTAGATTTCGGTTATGTTCATAAAATTATGAAATTGTTTTTTTTTGTTTTGCATGGCTTTTTGAAGTACTTTTATCCTGTTTAATATGACATTTAGTTAAAATGCTGCACTTTTCATTTTAGTTTTGCTGAGTATATATTATTTTGCTTCTTTTAAACATTATTATTGTAAAAATAGACACCACGAACAATGACACTTATGACACTTATGTGAAAGAATCAGAGTTTGTATCCGATACATTTGCGGAACATGATACAAATGAAATAGATGAAATAAGGAAGAGTTTAAAAGAAAGTTTGGGCGTTGAATCTTCAGAAAATGGTAAGTCAAAGAAAAACTGTCTATATCCAAAGAATCTCATGATTTTTTAAGCATATAATAAATTTAAATTTAATTTCAATTTAGGATCATACTAATTTAAATTATATTCTACATATGAAATTCAAATAGATTAAAAGGTTGAATCAATGTTAAAATAATTATATATATATTAGTTGTAAATTGAAGTTGGAATATGAATATACATATTCCCATATAAAATTATCTGTTATTTAAATTATTATTTTAAATATCAAAATAAAAATAAGTATGGTTTTAGATATAGACTAAAAATTATTTTAATATTTTTTTATTGGGGAAAAAACAAAATAATAACAAATTAATTATCTAAATTATAATTGTAACAAATAATTTTGTTTTAATACCTACACATGTCCACTATTAAAATTTTTGATTTAAATATAAATTTAAATTAAATTTTAATACATGAATATTTTTATTCATCAAATTAATTACTTTTTAGGTAAATTAATACATATGGATGAGTATTGGATTCTATATTTATATTTATAATAGAAATTTATATATCATAAAGTATTTCCCATGTAAAAAGTAATATTTATTATTGATAAAAGATGTAAAATAATTTTATATCTATCTATCTATTTAATTATATATTATTGTATTATTAAATATTATTTTTTATTTCAAATAGATAAAATACTTTTATATAAATATATAAATCCACATTTTATTTATAAAAATCTAGATATATTTTAGATCAACTGCATATTTTTATTTATTTTTTACTTTTGTTGAAACAATAGGTGGTATTCGATTGATTTTTTTATTAATATTATGTTTTATTTATAAGTTTATTGCACTACACATCAATTATTTCCATCCTCATATCATATGATTTTTGTTAATAATTTACATCCAATTTGTTAAAACCTAGTTGAAATATTTCCTATCTAAAATGCATGGTGGCTTACACATAGCACAATTTTTGTTCTTGTCATATCTATTACTACCAACTTTTAAAACTTATACAAAATTATCTATTTTAAATTTCAAAAAGTTTATGTTCAATTGATAAAATTGACAAGCAAAAAAACTTGAACATTGGACAAAATTCAATGACAATATTGAATTATAGATGTCCTATATTAATTAATTTTATTAAGATTAATATTTTGTATATGCTTATTTCCAAATATATATGGAATTCATTCAAGTATGTGTGTAGATTGGATGTATTTATAAACACATATGTGTGTGTGTGTATTGTGTTAACAGCTTGAAACGATGTCAACAAATTACAACCACAAGACGACTTTCTTTAAATGCTTTGCTTCCATTTTCCCTGAAAAGCGTATTTTCTCTTCTATTCGCTTTTCCTTTATCCTAAAAGTGCAATAACAATTTATACTTAAATCTATAAGTATTTTTCCTATCCTTGTGTGTTTATTAAAAATTTTCGGAACCGGTTTGTAGAAGAACATTGGGAAAATGAGTTGGAGGCAGAATTACAAGAATACGAGATTGTCAAAAACAATGAGGAAGGCGAAACAGACAATACAAAAACTGGATTTGGTGAAATATATGACCTCAAATAATTATGTTCATTATATAGTGTGTAGGTCTCAATAAACATTGTTAAATATTGATTTTTAAGGCTGGTGTTTTAATGTAGAATCTAGTAATGATTGACTGTTTTACATTTTATTTATTATTTACAATATTTATACTATATGATATATACCATACCTAACCTAATATTTATTACTATTTATGGTAAACTTATTAAAAAATCTTCATGTTGTTAAATTAGTGATAATTATTATTATTATTATTATTATTATATTATTATATTATTATTATTACAATGAAATTATACATGATTACTAAAATATCATAAAGCAATAGCTAGTTTTTATTATTCCTTTTCACAACATTAATATACCTAAGAAATACAATAAATTAGCTATTACATATTAAGCTACACAAAATAATAATAATAAAAAAAAAAGGTATTAATCTAATATACAATTTTGGAGTATATTTACATTAAATTAATAGACGTGGACCATACCATATAAAAATCTGTAAACATTTAATTAAGGATAATTTTGAATACATCACATTTAATCATTGATATAGTATTATTTATTATATAACTACATATGTTACAGATTAATATATTGAATCAGGTATTTTATAAATCACATATACACTTGAATTAATATATGTAATGAATTATGGAAAGATAATTGTTATTAAATAACTGTATGGGAGATGCTTTGTTAGTGTGATATATATTAGATCTTATGTGATAACCAATTTTATATCTTTTACGCTTTTATTTTATTTGCAAGTATTACTGCCATTATACATACTACATACATGTTGAATTATTATGATATTTTGAATAGAATATATAATATATATATATACTTATTTATGTATATATATAAATAAGTTAAAATAATATCTTTCACCTATACATTTTAGTTGTTTTATCAATTGCTTAGGCATTTTTTAGAATTACATTATTCAATACTAACTGTAACATATATAATATTTGTATAAAATAAATGAAGTACTTAATATTGAAAAAAAAATATATATATATATATATATATATATATATATATATAATACTATAAAGTTAAAATTTTTCCTAAAATTATAGACATGCATTATAATAAGAAAAATCTAAAAAGTGTTTTAGGAAAAGAAATATTGATTTTACTTTTTTTTTTTTAACTACACCTGCCAAATTATTATTTGTTTCATATTAATTTTAAAAACATTAAAAGTAAATAACTCTTCATAAATGAATATAAATAAAATAAAAATTGTACATCATGTACATTTGTTAAAATGTTTGTGATTTTGTATTTAAATCATATACATTATACATCATCAGTTATGTGATGGTTGACAATTACAATATGTTGTTAATAAATAAATATCATATTTTTTTGTTTCATTAATTATTATAATGTCATCGAATATTAATAAAATATTTTAAATGATAAAATCTATAGTTAAACAAATTAAATCAACCCCTATAGTCATATTTCTATTATTTTCAAAAAATAATAGACATTATCTAATTAAGATTCTAATTAATAACTAATAGTATCATATAAATTCAATTTTAAAAGGATACGTCCAAAATAATACGTATGTCTGAAGAATTTTAGTTAAGAAATATAGTAATATATAAAATAAATACAGTTGAATAAATTTTACTTACACTTAATAAACATGTTATATTAAGGGGATTAGAAACAGTCATGTATAGGCAATTCTATGTTTTGTATACATTTTGAAGTATGTTTGTGTGAAATGTAAATGTTGATAAGTGTCAATGCACCATAATAATGTGGAATGTGGGAAGCATATCAGCTAACGCATATAATATGAAAGCTAACTTCCGATGTACAGATAGATCTAGTAATTCATTGAGCATTCTGAAAACGGATTTGAAGTTGTAAATTCTACTGTAGATCCTTAAAAATGATGTATTGTCATTTTAAAAATTTATTTAATTAATTTTGGAGAAATTTATAAAAAAAACCAAAAAATTGTGGAAACATTAACCACAAGAAGAATTCATCACTTCACGTTTGTTTTCAAATTTCTTATCAAACTACTAGATCGATTGTATTGTTGCAAATAGAAAACGTTTAAATTACTATGTTTCATGTGTGTTAGGCAAAGAAAGAAAACATACATTTCCAGTCCCCTTAATAAATCAAGTAAAACATATGCAAAACAGAACACTTTGGAAATAATTTAGAAGTTCTGTTGTTTTTTTGTTAATGACATGTTTCACTTGCATTATATTTTTTAATATGTTTAATAAAAAGGATACAAAGAGTCCACTGAAGAAACCGCCAGTTAATAGACTATGTCTATTAAGGAAATATTTTTGCCAACATTTTCCTGCTTTTAACAACAATAAACCCTGAAATAAAAAACAGAAAAATATAATTAGTTTAAATTATTATTAATAAATTATGGAATCATTTAATAAATTCATAGAATACAAGTTTAGTAAGTTGGATTTATTCTCATAAATATTAAAATTAATTATCAACTAAATTATAAATAACACCTACAATTTATTGTAAATGGTTGTATTATGTATGAATTGGAAGATTGGCAAAACTTAGAAAGATACAATTTGAAACAGTAATGATTATTTAGATTATTAATATATTGATTGAACACTGGTTTCAGTTATTTACCTGAAATTGTTCTATTTACAAATCTGAACTAAACTATTAATATATTTTATCAAACACAAACTCTAATATTTTTCTTATAGGACAAAATCAAATTTGAAGTATATTATATATTTTATATCAATCCCATTAAAATAATATGGGTACTATTTTTATTTTATATGTATTTGTACATTGTCACTAGTGATGCAACAAAATTACTCTTTTAATTTTATAGGCTGATTTTTTTTAATTTCAGTTTTATTTTTCCTTTTACATTTTATGTTGTTTTTTCACTTTAGTCATATTACCTATATATTAATTTATAGTTTTTTTTTTTATATCTACAACTAGTATAAAACATTTATTTATTATGATACTATCACTAATTAAAAAATATATTTTTCTTTTAGTGTTTTACAAAACATATATTTCATTTTGCAAAGTATATTAAGTGTTCAACATTTATTTTGAAATTAAAGAATACAAAATATATGCAGGTGTTTATTTTAAGTATTACACCGCAAGGATTAAAGTTTCATTTTGGGATGGTCAAGTTAAAGTGATTAAAAAATCATTTAAAATTGGTTATCAAAACACAAGAAAAATAGTGACATATTTACATAACTTCAATTGTAATTAAAAATGATAAAATATAGTATTTAATTACCCATAATGCTAAGACAGAAAATATATAAAATATGAATCCAAATAGTCCTGTTAAGCCAAGAATTCCAGCAGTACATCCAGATAAAGCAGACATTGAAGTACGGCAGTATTCAACAACTGAAGAATTGTTGCGAAGGGCCGGTTCACTGTATGATACCAATTCTAATAATATATTGTTTTGAATTAAATACAAAGAATTTAATATTTTTATTTTTACTTTAATTTAAGTATGTACTGGTACAAAAATTGATATTTGAATATTACCTTTAAATTTTATTTCTTTGTCCTCTGCCATTTCGAACTTTCAAAGTAAATAAATAGAGGTGTTAAATAAAGGAAAAAGGAATAAGAGAAAATATAAATTATCCAATTTATGTGTTAAATTCGAATTAATTAAAATGTATGAAATTGTAATTTGTTTTTTCCAATTTTCATAAAAAATAATTTATTTTATTGTGGTATCATCACAGACTATATGGTCTAGGATGAATATAGTCTGTGGTATCATATTATCATTTAAAAAGATTGATTTCAAAGAGTTTATACAAACTTAAAACAGAATGTCTTCTTTGACAAATTGAAAAACAGATTTTTGAATTTTTGAGGTTACCGACGTCAACATGTTTTTTTTCTATGAAAAAAAATTTAATATTTTCGTTTTGCCACTATACCATTACAGAGAAACCGCAATGTTGAATGTGGTCTCAATTCTTCTAAATTTTAGTTTTCAATTATTCTAGAATTATTAACTTAGTTTTATATTTATAGTTAAATATTTTTTTTTTATAATTATTAAGAATTGTAATTAAAGTGTTTATGATTTCATAAGGTAATACTTAAGTCAATTATTTTCTGAATACTAAAATCATGAAAGTTTAAAATAATTTAGAGTGCTTAAAATACAATTTACAAATTATTCTTGACCGAAAATATATTAATTTTTTTTATCTTTTAGTTTTAACAATATTTTAAAATGCCACGTAACAAAGCTGTTGAAGAAACGGATAAACAAATCCGAATAGCTATTGTGAATAATGATAAGTGTAAACCTAAAAGATGTCGTCAAGAATGCAAAAAATCTTGTCCTGTTGTTAGGATGGGAAAATTATGTATAGAAGTAGCTCCTAATGATAAAATTGCTTCAATATCTGAAGAATTATGTATTGGATGTGGTATTTGTGTCAAAAAATGTCCATTTGAAGCTATAACCATAATAAATTTGCCTAGCAATTTGGAAAAAGATACTACCCATAGATATTCAAAAAATTCATTCAAATTGCATAGATTACCTACACCAAGGCAGGGTGAAGTCTTAGGTTTGGTTGGAACTAATGGTATTGGAAAGTCTACTGCCTTAAAAATACTTGCAGGCAAGCAAAAACCGAATCTTGGACGTTTTTCTGTGAGTTTAATTCATACTTAATAAGAAATTAAAAATTATCCATTTCAATATTGAAATCTAAAAAATTATTATACCATTTTAAGAGTATTTATTATTTATAGGATCCACCAGATTGGACAGACATATTAAATCACTTTAGAGGATCAGAGTTACAAAATTATTTTACCAAAATTTTAGAAGATGATTTAAAAGCAATGATAAAACCTCAATATGTTGATCAAATTCCCAAAGCTGTAAAGGGTACAGTTCAACAGTTGTTAGATAAAAAAAATGAACGAAACAACATTGAACAAATATGTGATTTTCTTGGTATGTTAGTTTAGCATCATTTATTTACTTATTGATGTTAAGATATAATATTTGAAAATATATTTTTAGTATTCTTATATATATTTCCATTATATTTATATTTTGAAATAATATTTCTATGTATAAAAAACTGTTTTTGATTAAGTATAAAATATTATGAATTTTTTTCAGAGTTAGATAAAATCCGTGATAGATCTATTGAACAACTTTCAGGAGGAGAGTTGCAACGTTTTGCATGTGCTATGGTTTGTATACAAAATGGAGACATATTTATGTTTGATGAACCTTCTAGTTACCTTGATGTTAAACAACGTTTAAAGGCTGCTTTGACTATTCGATCTTTAATTGCTCCTGATAAGTAAGTTTATCATTAGAAAATACTTTTGAAAATATTAATATTTTGTAACAAAAATGTGTTTAGGTATATTATTGTAGTAGAACACGATTTATCAGTGTTGGATTATTTGTCTGATTATATTTGCGTTCTTTATGGAGTACCTGGAGCATATGGTGTAGTCACTATGCCTTTTTCAGTACGTGAAGGTAAATCATATTTATTACTACTTTTTATTATTGTTTTTAAATGTTTTGTTAAACATTTGTTTTAGGCATAAACATTTTTTTGGATGGTTTTGTACCTACTGAAAATCTTCGTTTTCGAGATGAAAGTCTCATATTCAAAGTTGCAGAAAGTGCAACCGAAGAAGAAGTTAAACGCATGACTCATTATGAATATCCAGAAATGACAAAAACTTTAGGCAATTTCTTTTTAAGTATTCGGACAGGACAATTTACAGATTCTGAAATTTTAGTTTTATTGGGTGAAAATGGTACAGGAAAAACTACATTCATTAAGCTTTTGGCTGGTATCATGCCACCCGATGGTGCTAAAGGTATACATATACATAAACACATACCACTATGTTTGAAAATATTTGTAGTGTACAATTTTAACTATTAAATAAAATATTTAATATAATATTACAGTTGAATTACCGAGGTTGAATGTAAGCTATAAACCTCAAAAAATCAGTCCTAAAAGTCAATGTATGGTGCGTGTTCTTTTACATGAAAAGATTCGAGATGCATATATTCATCCACAATTTGTAACCGAAGTCATGAAACCATTGAAAATTGATGACATCATGGATCAAGAAGTTCAAAATTTATCTGGTGGAGAATTGCAACGAGTTGCTATTGCATTATGTTTAGGAAAACCAGCAGATATATATTTAATTGATGAACCGTCTGCTTATTTGGATTCAGAACAACGTTTGGTAGCTGCTAAAGTTATTAAACGGTTTATTTTGCATGCTAAAAAAACAGGATTTGTTGTGGAACACGATTTTATTATGGCAACTTATTTGGCTGATCGAGTTATTGTATTAGAAGGTCAACCATCAGTATCGTCTACAGCAAATACTCCTCAAGGATTATTAGCTGGAATGAACAGATTTTTGGAGTTACTTGGAATTACTTTCAGAAGAGATCCTAACAATTTTCGACCTCGAATTAATAAGACAAATTCTGTAAAGGTGAGTAAAACAAAATTATTTATAAAACATGAATATAAAGAACACAATATAAATATATTTCAACTTTTATTAATTATTTAAACATAAATGTAGTATTAGTATTTCTTTTTTTCAATTATGTATTTATTTTTGATTATACCACTTACTATATTTTAAACGATTTATTATACATATTATTATTAAATTCATTAAAATCTTGTTAATACAGTTCTGCTTTATGTACTGTATTTTATTTGGTAAACTTTCTTTGGTAAATTTAAACATTTTGTCAGAAATTAAGCTTTTATAGACTCAATTTAGGTCCTATTTGATTTAAATAGTTTTATTCATAGTCCTTGTATCTAAAAACGTAAAGCTCTTTAATTTTCATCTTCCCATGTTTTAGTATTAATAACTATATACCATATTACATTTTTAGATAAGTACATTAATTGAATAATTTGTTTTATTTTTTAGGATGTGGAACAAAAGCGAGCAGGCCAGTACTTCTTCTTAGAAGATTGAAAAAATATTTTGTTTTACAAATACTTAATTGAATACAATTTTTATAAATATAATTATTGAATCAATTAAATATAACTTTTTATATTATGTAAAATTATTTTATTTAAGCCATATTTCTAAAGGTAATACAAATTTAGGATATGTGTGATCTTTACAACTAAAGTATAACTCATAAATAATATAATTATTTGTATATTATACATACATATTAGGACATTTTTTTTTATCAAAAACAGAGAAAATTAATATATTTAAAATTTTATCTATGATTTTTCTATTTAAAATCTTTTAAAATATCTGTAAGAATATTTATAGAACTAAATAATTTAAAATTAACAGTTATATTGTATATGTTATATTGAATTATTTAAATTAATTTGATTTTATATACAGAAACCAATAGTGAATATATGAATGAAGCTTATAACATCCAAACGATTGATGATGGTTGAAGAAATACATCTAAATCATTGATAAATGTAAACATCTATGTAATTATACTCATAGATATTTAATACCTAGATTTTATATTTGATATTAGATCTGTGGTTATAGGTAATATTCAATTGAGGGCTATACTATCTCTATGAATAGTTATTAAAATAATATATGTAATATTTTACTAATTATTTCTACTTCACTCAAAACAGTATGAATGAAAATAGACTATTTACAAGTATGACCCAATGCTAGGTTCATAGGACAATTTTGTAATTAAGCTTAAAATTATTGCTTTTAAAAAAGAATATAAATATAAATGCATTAGGTGTCGCTGAGCTAGAAGAGTGTAAATTATGTTTTATTCGTTTTAGTACTTTTCCAATAATTTTTTCGAAACATATGTCTTTCAATGTATTGAAAAGAAAAAGAAATAAATATTAATAAATTCAAGAACACGCCATATTACGTCATATCACGCCATGTTTACATTTCAGATTAACAATATAAATATATGTATATGGCGGATATTCAACTTACTGGAGTTATAATCAGCGGTTTCCTCATAGCGTACACTACATATACGCCTATAATCTTAACATTTTGTTGAAAATTCATGGATAAACTGTGTATACTCTCAAGCAATTTGGGAAGAAATATAAATAAAATATAGAAAAATTAGTTTTAAATGTATTGATGTTGGTTTATCTTTAGAATGAATATTAATTTTTTCCTTTAGAGACTAGTGCATTACTATCAGTGGCGTATTTAGGCCGTGGCCCCCGAGGTATGTCTAAGTTGGGAGGCCACAAAGGGCCCTTCATATATTAAAAAAACACTGAACATTTTTTTTAAAATATTTATGTTGAAACTAATTTGATTTAAAAAATGAAAAAAATGTACAACGAGCAGCGACGTTTTTCATTTTACATACGTCATTAGTTTTTCAAAATAAACTATTATAGCTTAAACGTGGTAATTCCAATACCACTATTCTAAGATAAGATTACTGACAACGAATATGTAGGTTTAAGTTCTATTGATGAAAACATAAATTAAATATATCGAAATGCAATTAATTTTTAAAATCTGTTTTTATCGACTGTAGAGTATCACAATACGATATAAACAATATTGCTACACGTTTGTTGTGTTAATAATCTATGATTGTGTGCCAGGCCGTAAAGGAATAAGTCTTAAATAAATAAATATATCGAATTGCGATGCAAAGTTTTGATTAAAAATACAAATTAGTATTTATTGTCAATTAATAATGTCTGAACGTATACATTTGAGTGGAAGCTTAAAAAGAAAATTACAAACACAATGTATTGAAAAAGAAAAATTACTCCCTCGAATAAGTGCTTTTTTCAATAGAGATGCTCCTGAAAATAATTCAAGTTTAAGTACAACGTCTGTGAAATCTACGCCTGCAGAAACAACTGATTTTGTAAGTAGATTAATTTTTCATGTCTATAATAGTTCAAATAAAATTAAAGTAGTACTAAAATTTAAAACGAAAATGATAAATGTGTTTTAACGACGGGTTGAATAAATATGTATTTATTTTAGTATTATAGCTTAAAAGCTAATACTTTTTTTAGTAATTTACTATGATTTCATTGACAGTTACTATATTGAAAAATACTATTGTATATAATATGTATAATTATATTTGTAATCAATGATTTATCGTATATTTTGATATTTCTATTGTCTTTTGGCCATTATTATAATAGATACACATGGCTGCTGATTATCGGTGATCAAACATTATCTACTAAATGTGCACATCAATGTATAACAATCTAACAACCGTTAGCCGACTTTTTATATTTTTATCATTTTCAACTGGCAGTGTTCACTGTTCACGCATACATTTTCTTTTCTATACCAAGTGTTTTCTTTTGATAATAAAATCCAGAGTTCGAATTCTAAATGTGGTATACTAAATAGTTTCTTTTCTATTGAACAAAAAAAGAAAATTAAAATCAATGCTAACGCTGATACTGCTGTGGCTGGTTCATTCTTGTTACCACATGATGTGGACAATTGTCACGCTATGTTCTATACAGGTTGTTCCTTGTATAAGTTATTAAATTGGGTAGTGGGTACTCTTAGGGAAAAAAATTACACGCACTTTTTATTACTGAATAGTATTTATTTTGTGAGTCGTAGTTAAATGGTTAATTGTGATTTTATTTATTACTAATTAACATTAATATAACATTTTACTGTGTAAACGTATTGAAACTCGATTGACTACGACGAACCGGACGGATGATGGCGACGGCAGTCGTATAATGCTTACGAAGCATTTACATTGTGTTAATATTATATTATATGCTTATTTCATATATAATTATAATACTGTCTTAATGTTAAAACAAGAGGTTCTTAACAGTAATGATGGCAGATGCACTGAAAGTACGAGGTAATGACATAAACAATATCACATGAATAATCGCGGTATCCCTCTCATACAGTTTTGTAACGACTCCAGATTTATTTCGCGTCATCACACTCGTACCATCGCTTGCAAACGCAATCCAATTTTTCAATGTAAATGATTTTGAAATTCCTACACTTTTTAACTACACTGCTTACTCAATAGTTTCAGTGTTTGTTCATTTGTATTTAATATACGTCAAATTTTAGATACGAACAGCACAAGAATGGAGATATGTTTTAGACTTAATTTGATGAAATGAAAACTAGAAATTACTTTTTAAAAACGTATAATTATATAAATCATAAAAATATATTTTAATTTATCAATTTGGCGCCAACTCGTTTAAATACATAAAATGGCACCCTGTACGTATAAATTAAAACATATATTTAAGTTGGTACTCCACTCATATCATGTTTTATCAACAATTGAATTTCGCATAAAACACTAAGTTTTCAGTTACTCTATGTTTCCGTTGAGGTTATTCGTTGTTTTTGTATATTTGTTGCGTTTATTTTTTATTATAATTTTCTTTTTTATTGATAAAGTATTACTGCATTTTAAAAATTGTTTTTCATTTAATGAATTATAACTAACAACCATGACGTTCCAGTAAATTTCAAACGTGAGAATGTTTGGTAAGAGGATTTTCATTTCGTCATTATTTATATTACGTTGTTGTAATTGTAAATACATTGTACTATTTATATATCAAATAGGTTTTTATTATATATTATACAATATTATATTTGATAGGTTCAGGGTCAGGTGCATTTTCTGGTGGAGCCGCCAATACATCGGGATTTGGTCAATCAGCATTTGGCAAACCTGCAGCACCTGCAGTTTTTGGTCAAGCAAATACATCACTATTTAATCAGACCACTCAACCTAATACCGGTTTATTTGGATCTACTGCTGCTGCGCCTGCTTTTGGTCAGACGCCTACCGCTCAACCAGCATTTGGAGGTTGATAATTTATATAATCTGTAAAGAATTGTTATATATGAAAATATTTTATTAGGTTTCAATACTGGTGGAACTTCACTATTTGGAACTTCAACAGCAGCGCCTGTTTCAAGTGGAGGATTATTTGGCCAGCAAAATGCTTCAATGGTGGGAAATACTGGAGGCGGATTATTTGGTTCAACAAATACTAATACATCGTTTGGACAACCAAAACCAGTTGGCACAGGGTTTTCTTTTGGAGGGCCTGCTGCACAACCAACTGGTAATTTATTCGGTACACCTCAAACAAGCACTGCTGGCACTGGAATGTTTGGCGGCACTACTACTGGTATATTCATAATATAATTGTCGTATATTATAGTATTACATATTATAGAATACTACATGAAATTTTATCATAAGTTTAATGTAAATTTATTTTAATAATTTTAATATATTTTAAAACTTTGGTATATATATTCTTCTTATTATTTAGTATATCATTTATTGACATAAAATAGTCAAAGAAGTATTTTTAACCACCTCATATATAGGTCCTTTTGGTACTACATCTGGATTTGGAGCAACATCTGCTGGTGGTACTACCATTAAATTCAATCCTGTGACTGGTACTGATACAATGGTAAAAAATGGTGTCAATCAAACTATAAATACTAGGCACCAATCAATAACTGTTATGAAAGAATATGAATCCAAAATATTTGAGGAACTTAGATTTGAAGATTATTGTGCTAATCGCAAAATTGGTCAACAGGTAATTTCTCCATATTTTATTTATTTTTTTATTTGACATAATATTATCTAAGTAATTTTTAGAATAAGTATTGGAGCTAATACATTATAATTTATTTATTTAATACTTATTTCGTATGATTTACAAGATTAAGCGCTATAAAATTGAATTAATCTATAAATATTAAAATATACTTATGAATTTCATTAACAAATTAATCGATTTACAATTTTACATCCTCTTATTTCCCAAACACTAATATGCTCAGAGATTGTACTGTACCCTTCGCATATTAGGGGAGTGGAAGATGATTCTTGGGCAAGACAAAGATGGACAGGGTGAATAATTATGGCTGGCTTGCATCAAAGACCTGACGCTACCAATGCAAAAAATCTTATTGGCTACCCTTTGGGATCGAATCACAAACTTCATTCATCAAAACGTGTGTTTCTACCCACTCGACCACAGCTAATCTCTTATGAATACAATTAATAAAATTTAATTTTAGTTAAAAAGTTTAAAATAAAATAAACAAATATACTATGTTAAAAATTATTTTGTTAGGTAACTTCATTAACATTTTTGGTTTATAATTTGATGTTTGGTTACTTTATTTACTCAATAGCCAAGTTTGTGGCTTTGAAATTATCATCCATCGCTTCTGGGTATTGTTTAGCCGGGCAGTTTCTTATAATATGGTCCATTGATTGCTTCTCTCTATAGTCACAATTTGGGTTGTCCCTTAGTTTTCATATGTTTAAGATTTGATTGCATCGTCCTTGACTGATGCGGATGTGGTTAAGAGGAACCCATGTTTTTTGCAGAAGTTCTATCTATACCAAACTGTGGCATTGAAGGATAGCCAATTAGTTTTCCGCTTGGCAGGAGGTTTTTATGCCAATCTGTATGTAGTGGGTTCTGGTTGTTGTAGTAATTCGCCAGCTTCTCCACTCTGCAAAGGAAAGGTTTTAAAAGGAAAGCTTTAGGACAGTGTATTCCCTTTGGATGTGTAGAGGTCCATTATGCAACAACACTGGTAACCTAGGAAGTGGGGTTAGCATGACACTCCCTGTTATAAGGTACATAGTTTTTCTAAGTTGGGTATCCACCAGCTTACAGTAGCTGCTGTTTCCCACGGTGCACAATATTTTGCCTCTGAATAGACCAAAGCCAGAGTTAATAACTTAAATACATTAAATGACTTGATTAAAGAGTGATACTGATCACAAATTATAATAACAATCATTTAATAGTGATCTTTCATGAAATATAATTCTATATATTCTTTCTTTAAATGAATGTATACATATAATCTATGTCTAATATTATTAGATATTATTATAATTATTAATATTAGAAACTTAATCTATAAGTTATATATTTTATTTCAATAGGGTGCTGTTAGTGTTGGGTTATTTGGATCTTCTAAAAACTTGTTTAGTTCAACAACAACAGCAAGTACAGGTTTATTTGGAGCAAATGATAATAAACCACTCTTTGGGGGAACTTCTACTGCACCTGCACTTGGAGGTAAATAAAGATCATAATATATTTATATTTAATACATTCTTATATTCATTTAGTCTAAATTATAAATTATTAATAATATTGATTGTTTGTTATATTAAATTAATAGGTTTTGGAAATAATACTTTGTGTGCACAGAATAGTATATTTGGAAAACCTCAGCAAACAGTACAAGCGTTTGGTGCACAAACCACTACTCAGTCATTTGGAATGAATGCAACTCAACCAAGTATTTTTGGATCAAATACTGCTCAAACATCTAAACCATTTGGAGGTAATTTTTTAAAGAGCATTTGGTTATAATGAAAATCTACCTATGGTTGATCTATATAGTCTAAAAAAAAAAAAAAAATTAAATAACAATTATTTTCATATTAAAAATAATATAATATAAATTTTTTAAAGAGTATTTTTAAAGTCTTTCATTTTTTATGAAATTAGTATTACCAATAATGTTTAAATACAATATATCATGAAAATTATTTTGAGATTGAAATTATTTTTTTATATTTGGTAGTTATAAAAGTATCTAATATTCAAGTCTTAAGAAATTTAAACGATTGACATTTTTTGGTGTATGATTCTCTTAAATAAATACATATTCATTTTTATAATATGCCCAAATGTATAAATGAATAATCCAATAATTATATTTTAAGTTGCTACTCCCCAAACAAATATATTTGGAAGCACCGCTCCTTCAACTTTTGGTACTCAAACTACAGGATTTGGTCAAACTGGATTTGGTCAACCCAATCAGGTTAGTATAGCTTTATTAAATTTCTATTTTTATGTAAGATACTACTATTATATTTTGTTATAGAATAATCTATTCGGTCAAAATAAACCAGCATTTGGTCTTGGATCAACACAAACAACAACTGGTTTTGGTTTTGGAACAAATACATCTACTAGTGCAAATGGTCTTTTTGGAAGCAAACCCGCTAATGCTGGTTTTCAAATGACTACCCCGGCTTTTGGAGCAAACACTACTTTTGGTGCTACAGCAACAGTTCAACCTACTACGGGTAGTCTTTTTGGTTCTAATGCTTTTAATAAAGCACCAAATACATCATTATTTAATCAACCAACAAACCAACAAACCGGTATGTGAAAGAACTTATTGAACATTATTTTGATGTTAAATACATTTTAATGTTATTTTGTTTCAAAATTTAGGTGTATTTAATAATGCTGCAAAACCAGGTGGATTATTTGGACAAAGCACTCAAGGAACAGGAATTTTTGGTTCATCTACTACTACTGGTTTCGGTACTGGTGGAACTTCATTTTTTGGTAACAATCAACAATCTGGTGGAATTGGACTTTTCGGAAAGTAAATGAGTATTAAAGAAAATTTCTGTGTAACAATAATTAATGATACATTTTTTTTTTAAATAAATAAATCAATATATTTATAGTACCAATAATGTTCAGCTATCTGCCAATCAAGTGTCCCAAAGTAATCAAATGCAATTACAATTGGATACTTTAAAAGCAATGCCATATGGCGATTCACCTTTATTTAAAAGATTTTATAAGGTATGTAAATTGGGATAAAAATGTGTTTGTATAATACATTTATTGTTTTTTATGTTTAAAAATTATATATTTTTATACTTAGGACGTATCAAAAGTAGATGATTCATCACTTGTGCGATCACAAAATGTATCTTTTGAGAAATGTAGTAGCTATAAAGTTTCTCCAATACCAACATCAAGAAGCACACGACAAATTCATAGGAATTTTCCACAATTTAATAGAAAATCTTTGTTTGATGGACTTGATGAATCTCCACCTTCAATGAAAAATCGAGATAAAACAGGTGATAATTCACTACTACTGAATGTTTCTTCTCCAAGATCTGGCTGTAAAAAATTGAATTTAAAAAAAGACGATTGTAGTAACAATGGAAATAGTATGATTATGCATATCAAACCTCTTGCAAAGTAATGTATAGATATTATATTATATTAATTTATGACTAATAATTTATTAAATGTAGATTAGAATCATATTTTTCTACCAAGCAAGATTTATCCAATGATGTATCACATAAAATTGATTTATCAATTAATGATGAAAACAATACTATGGCTCAATTACATAGCAATAAACAAAATAATTTGGATTCATCAAAAGGAGTAGAAGTTAATGATACTTTTCAAGATAATGTTACTGGTAAGCAAATATAAAAATAACTGTAATGTCAATTTAATTATTTTAGAAACTTAATTGTTATATTATATACAAATAAATAAATAAAAACGTTAAATCTAGTTTTCTAATTAATAGAGTGGTTTTGAAAAGAATGTCTTATCTAATAACATTATAATTCTTTAATATTAATAGATTGATTTAGAAGTTGAAAATAAATCTCTTGTAAACTTTGAAAGAAGTAAGAGACAAACAATAGAAAATGTTTTCAATTAAATAATTTTCTGTCTCGAATTTAAAATCCGTAGTAAATTAAAATATAAATATGTATATTTAAAAAATAATATAGAAATTATGATGCCATATTATATCTGAATTTTTTATGCTATATTAAGTGTTCTAATTAGAAATTATTTTTTAGATACTGTTTTTGATAATAAAGAACCTGCAATTGATCCAAATGTTCCAGAAGAAGATCATCCTACTGGTATTAAATTGAGACGTGTTGGGTATTACACCATTCCGCCTATGAATGAATTGGCGGAATTAGTGGATCAAGATGGTTTATGTTATGTTGATGGATTCACTATAGGTCGTTATGATTATGGAAATGTTTACTTTCCTGATCGTTTTAATGTTGCTGGTTTAGATTTAGATTCTATAGGTAAGATTATTGTTGCTTTCATTCAATTTAAATATATATTATTTATTTATTTCTTCTTTTCAAACTATATATATTATTTCAGTTCATATTAGACATAGAGAAATTATAATTTATCAAGATGATGAAATCAAACCTCCGTTAGGAGAAGGGTTGAATAGAAAGGCTACTGTTACATTGGACAGAGTTTGGCCTAATGATAAAACAACTAAGCAACCAATCACTAACCCGGACCGCATTGCAGCTACAAATTTTGTTCTTAAGCTTCAAAGAGCATGTGCCAAATTAAGGACTCATTTTGTAGACTATCGTGCAGATACAGGATCATGGGTATTTAATGTTGAACATTTTTCAAAGTATGCTCTTGTAGACTCGGATGATGAAGTTGAGGAGAATATAACAGAACGTAATTTAGATTCTAAAACTCTTCCCAAACCACCGGTATTACAAAAACCTAAAAGTATAAAAGCATCAGAAACGAACCCAAAACAAAATGTAAGTATAAACTCATTTGTTTAAGTTTTTGGTACTTAATTATATTTTTATTTTGACATTTTTTAACAGTTAATGAAACCATTACTAGATCTGTCTGTTGGTCTTGACAGAACTCAATCACCGCATCAGTATTTATTAAAATCAAATTCTCAACTTTCTACTGCGAACTTACTAACTGATGATTCTCAAATTATACATTATTACGGTATTAATTAATTTTGAAACTATATATATTCTTTATTTAAAAATAAATTGTTTAACAAAATAATATATTTTAGATAACAAAGAAAACAGCATTAATGTAACAGCTCAGTTATCTCAAAATATGAATCTACAGGCTCATAAGATACAATGTATGAAAGCCTCATTTGATGACATTTTTTATAATGAAATAGAGCCCATGGAACAAGATGATAGTATTTATGGTAATATATATATTTATTAATTATTACTTTAATAAAATATTAATAAATACATTTTACAGGACAAAAAGATAAATTTGAAGACAAGTTAGAAAAAATTTTGGAAACAATTCCAGAATATATTATTAGTCCTAAAAATCAAGACAGCTTATGCAAGTCCAAATCAATTTGTACTCCAGTAGATAATCAAGTATCTCCAAAGTTTTTCATCTCAAAACAAAGTAATTAATTTACTGCTTTGTATGTTCATAAAGAAAAAAAATATTTCTGTTTTGTCTAATTTAATCGGAATCAATAAGTTTTGTGTCAAGTAAAATTTTCATTAGTTTGGACAAATTACGTAATTAATCAATATGTGTTACAAAATTTTATAATTATTTACTAATATTTATATTATAAGAATTGCACACTTAATTATAACCTTGTGTATGGAACTTAAACTTTTTTTATTTTATGTATTTTTGTAACATTTTCATTCTGTGTTTAACATTAATTAATTGATAATTTTTTTACAATTTATAGAAAAGAAAGTTGTTCAAGCTGATGAGTTAAAACCAGTTTTATCAGCTCCTGTAAGTTTGTTTTTGTTGAAATTTAATCATGATATATATTATTTACATAATTGAAGTTGAACATCCATTTTTTATTTATATATTTATTTACAGTTACAAGCACAACGTTTCAAATTGAAATATGATTCTAATGTTCGTTTACCATTTGAAATAAAATTAAACAATAACAGCGAGCCTAACAAATTATCATTGTCAAATATTACATCATTTAAAGTTCCTTGGACAAATAATTTAACATTTATTGTAATGAACACCAAAGCTAAAAAAAATTGTTTACTGCCAATTAACGGAGTTGATATCAGTTATTTAGCAACAGAGTTGTCAGGACGTGGAAAAGATGATTATTCCTCCACAGTTATGCAGAAGATACAAATTAAGACTCCTGTTCAATCAGAGACATTCATTGTACGTTACAGTGTAGATTAATCCATATTAAATATTAATGAATTTATTTATTTTTAGGAATTATTGACAGAACATTTACAAATTTGTTTGGTGAATAGTAATTGTGAAATTGAAAACAATAAAATACCATACTTTCATCCAGAAATTGGAATGGACGCATTACATTCTCATTGTTATTTATCAGCTCATTTTTTTGAACTCCCCGAAGAGCACTATGCACATGTGTGGGATTTAATAAAAGCACTATGGGGTGATCCAGAACATCTATACTCTAAATATTGTCCTGAAGAACATGCATACAATATGGCTAGACGTCAAGCTGTATCCGATTGGCTTGAAACATTATTAGAAAAAACATTAGACTTTAAATGTCCTAATGATAATATTTCACAAAAAATACTAAAGCTAGTTTCATCTCATAAAATTATGGAAGCTTGTGATTTAGCAATTTCCAATAGTATGTGACAAGAATATTATACAATTTAATTTTGAACAATACATATATATGTTATATTTTTATTGTTACTTTTTCAGATGAATTAAATTTAGCAATGTTATTAGCACAATTAGGAAGTGAAAATTCCGTACGATGTTGCATTCAAAGACAACTCTGGCAATGGTTCAATAGCAAAGCTGATTTGTTTATAGATATCGATCATCTTAAATTGTTTACCATGATATCGGGTCAGCCACTATTTGATTCCAATCAAGGAATAGTAAACGTTTGTGAGAACTTAGATTGGGTCCGAGCTTTTGCTCTACACATGTGGTACGTATACATATTACGGTTACAGTAAATATGTAAAACCTAGTCAAATTATACAACCTCTTTTAAATTATATACCTAGGTATTTACAACCTCCATCTGGTACTATTGAAGATGCATTGGATGCTTATCAAAATGCATTTGATGGCGACGATTCTTATGCTTGCAAACCATACCTAACATATGATGATAATTTGATGGATGATATTGATGAACAATTTGCCACATATGACATTTGTTATCATTTATTGAAACTTTATACCAACTCAGCATATGAAATTTATAATATTGTAAATCCTCTTACACATACTCGTGACCCATTGGATTATAATTTTAGTTGGCTTTTATACAATACATTACAATCTCTAGGCCACACGCAAATGTGTGATACATATGCTAATCAGTTACATTCTAATTTTGCTTCACAATTAGTATCACATGGACTATGGCAATGGGCTGTATTTGTTCTTTTGCATATTAAAGATGAACAATTGTAAATATAATCAATTTCGAAATTTATACTATTGAATTATGTGGATTAGTAATTTTTATATTGATTTTAGAAGAGAAAACCTGGTTGAAGAGATTATTGGAAGAAACATTGACTCACCTGTGGGTGACATCTATAAAATTGTTCTTTCAGAGAAAGAATTGTTTATAGTAGAAAAGTTAAAAATCAAGAAGGAAATAATATATAATGCTAAAGCTATCTTGGCTGTTACACAAAAAAAGTATTATATTAAAACATAGCTTAATTATTTTTAATAAGTTTAATTGTAATAAATATTATTTATTTGTATTCATTCTTTAGATATTTGGAAGCGACAATTTGTTACTTAATGGCCGAACACTGGTTTGAAGCTTATGATATTCTTACTAGTCATTTATTGGCAGACTACATACTTGAAAAAGGTTATATTAGTTAAAAAATTATAAGATTATTTTATTTGTAATTGATATTTTATTTATTTTTCAATTGTAGATGGCAAACAAAAATTAAAACATTTATTGAATTGGTTAATAAATGGTTCTAAAGTAGATGGATCCATACCAATATCCATGGAACACAGTTTAACCATTTTGGAATTTTTACAATTAAATGAATATATTATTAAAATGTCTCCAGAAAAATCAATTTCCCTTATTGAATCATTATGTGAAAGAGTTGTATGTTTTTCTGAAAATTCTGTTGAAGAACGGTAATTTTTGATATTATTAAAAGTCAATATAAATCAAGTTTTTTAAAAATAAATAAATTACTAGAACTGATTTGTTCAGTTATTAAACTTTTGTTTTTCATATTTAAATGTCATTAATATTGTATTAAAAAACATATTTTTCAGAATGATTAAAAATGAAGTTTTTAGTTCCATAATTCATATAACTGGACAACTAATGTCAAAACTCGAACCTGAACATAATGTGATTTTACAATCTTTAATAATATCTCTGAACAAATTGGAACTAATGGAAAACTATGAATTGGATGAAATAATAATGAAAATGACTAGAATTATATCTTGAATTTTTTGTTTTATACTGTCTTGATGTTCTTTTTGATTAATTAAATTACAAATTTGTTCATATTTATTATAATAATTAAAAAATTTATTCAATTAAAAAAAAAATAAATTGTAAGTCATTAATAATGTTACTAAATTATTTTAATTAAAATTAAATATGTGAACAGAATTATTGATGTAACAAAACAATTTTTTATTTGCTATAGTTAGCTAATAAAGTTAAAATTAAGAGATGTTAATAAATTTAATTTTGACAATATTTTTTTTTTTGTTTGTAAGTTAGGTAAAAAGAAATCACTTATTTTAGTTTTACAAAAAAAAAAAAAAAAATTACACATTTATTAGTTTTTATTATTAGTTCTTAATAATTTTCAATTATCTTTAGCTGTGTTTCTGCGTTTCACATCCCAATTATAAACCCTGGCCATATTAACTTCAGTTGTAGTAAACTGGTCTCTGAAAATAATTAAAATAATTATTATGTTATATTTATCAATAAAAAGTGAACTTTAATGTACTAAAAACTTTAATATATGCTCTATAAAGTTTTAAAATATGCTTAATCATATATACCCTATAAAACAGCATTATATGCTTACAAAGTATTGCTAATAATATGCACAAATATATCAAATATGTATTACATTTTTAAAAACATCAAATAGACAAAAAAATGTTGCACTAAAACATTAATGTAAAAATGTATAAATAATAAAAATAAAAACGGTAGTTGTATATACTATGTATTAAAAATTAGATAATTATAAATTATGTAAAATGTGCTCTCATTTTATTTCTAGTTGATTTAAGCTAAAAAAAAATACTACACTACTGATAAACTGTCACAGTAATTTAGTGCTCGTACTATAACCTGTACTATTACCTATTACAGATGTACCTACGCTTTGGAAACCCATTAATAACATTTCAAATAAATTTTATTAATAATGATAAAACTTTTGAAATATCCATTGTAATAAATTATAATTAATTGTCAAAATGTAAAAAAAAAAAAAGGTGAAATATATGCAAATATATGTGACAAAAATTTTACCTTTATTTTGTAAAGATTACAAAATATATTTCTATCCTACGCTGCCACTTCTATTATTTAAGGGAAAAAATATGCAACTCATTAACGTCCGCCCTTAATTTATGAACTTTGAAATTATGAATACCTTAAAAAGTCAAGATCATCATCAACTTGTCTCATATTATCTGTAGCTAATTGTATATTTCTTGAAATAAGTTCTGTGGCATCTTCGAGATTATACTCCAACATGACGTTAGCCTGTAACAAAAATATACATTTTATTAATTTTCAACCAACTTATAAAAAACATACCTAATCAAAAAATATCACTTACACCAAGCCAGAGATAAACATTATCAGTTCCTTGTATGTGAGCTTTTATATAGACATCATCAGATAATAAAAAATCTGTCTTCAGCTGCTGTTCTTTATGAGCTTTCATTATTTTAATCATCTCAAGTGTATTTTCTAAATCTGGTAATTGTGATTGTAATCTAAATAAATCATAAAATATCTTATTATAACTAAAATATTATTTATTAATAAGAAATTTAAGGTTTTAGAGTAAAAACCACTCAAAGTTGAATATATTTTATTTAAAAACACTTGTTATATTTTGTATTTGTTTTCAGCTGCTTAGTGACATACATTAAATTTTAAATAAAAGTGACAGAATGTCAAATTGTATCAAATTTTAAAAACCCCTCAAATCCACTAAAGTTAGGTATCTAAAGTTGGGTATCATAATTTTACTAATAATTAGAAAATATTAATACTAAAATAATCAAAAATTAATGAAGTATCTAAGACCCATCTTTCTACTCATTTTCAATTATCACAATTAAAAATTTAAATGATTACAATTTCTATAGAATTTGTAGAGGCTTAAAATAAATGAACCTAAAAATTAAAGGATATATTGTGATATTTATAGAATAGGATTTATATATTTTAATGATTAATTCTGGTATCAATATAAAATATCTAATATTGAATTGTCTTTTCAATGGAACATTGATAATACGCCCACAATTGTCTGTCCATAAAATGACCCACCTCAGATTTCTTAGATTAGATACACTTCTGAACTAGAAAGTTCATAGGGATTCTGAAAACATTTAAATCTAGAAATATTAAACTATGATATAAAAACGAAAAAAGAAAACTTATTCAAGGTGTTCTTAAAACTAAAACATAAACCATGTGTTCTAATTTTTTTCTTTTTGTAGAATACTATCGAACTAAAAGAAATTGTGTCCTACCTTTTTCTCTTTGTGATTAAATTACATTCAAAAAATTTATATTTGCTATGTTGTTCATCTAGTTTTTTGAGTACACCTTCAACACTAGTATTTTCTGATTTGTTCATAAACTTGTCCACATCGTCCTGTATAATTAATCCCAAAACAATTATGTTTTTGAATATTAGGTACAAACATTTGTTTAAATCGAATGTACGGGTATTTTAGGATTACAAACCACAAAAACTGCAGACGGTATTCGAGGATTAGTATTGTGTTTGCCACCTTCTTTCTCCATAATAATTAAAATAAAAATTTATTGATAATTCCTAAACACGTTTAATAATTATTATTTAATATTTATGAATATAATATTTTAATAAATCAAAACCCCATAAAGGATATTCACGTCAATTCGTTAAATTGTTAAAAATCAAAACTCCGAATTTCAGAACACAGACAAGAATATTAAGTATATTGGTTCGGAAACTGAAACTTTAACAATATCTAAAATCATTCCAAACCATTGACTATTGTATAACCTAACAAAATAAAAAATTGCATGGAAGAATAACACGTTGTCAGATTAAATAATCATGTCTGGCAAATGGGTGCAACGGAGTTTATAATGGACCAACTTGTCGAAAATCGGAATTTTCTTTTACTGTATAATGAAGTTTCTCTGTGTTCTTCTTATCAGCCACAGTGTCCATTTAACACACAGTTTTCGAAGATAACCGTAGTTATATGTATTATATTATAAAATCAATTTTCTATGATATTTACGTAGATAAGATATTTTCGTTTTTGTGAATTTTTTAATCATTACATTTTTAATATGTATGTATTTATTTACTTATTAATAGTAGCATTTGTTTTTAATTGTAATCCAACTGCTTATAGCATTTAATAACGATTCTCTCAGGTACTTTATTTTTAATTCTATTAAATGGAGTTATTTGTAGTTTCTTAATTTGTTACTGTCTAAAAACTACAGCTTTTGACGGGTGCCATGTCTGACAATTTAAACGTCGCAGAAGGAGCGACAATCGATCATGAGTTGATCTCATGTGTCGAATCAATCAACAGCAACAAAACTGATTGTATTTTCACGGAAGCTATTGAATTCTAACAACTGTATAAATAATTCAATGGACATTAGTCAACGAATTGAAAACTGTGAACAATTTAACAGTATAGTTTTGACAGATACAAATAATATCAACAACAAAGAGTTAGTTGTAAATGTTGTAGAACAAAATGATCATAATTTAAGAGATGTCGATATTGAAAATGCACTCGATCAAATTAATATAGACGCCACTTGTAGTATGGATAATGAGCCTGCCATTCCCGATGTTGAAAACAAACTTATGGTAGCCAATAATGCAATTGAAGTTGTTATTGACCAAGCTGACCAAATAACTGGCAAAGACATGACAGGTAAATTACAATTTATAATTCATTGTTGTTTAATTGTCAAAATAATTATTTTTAAATAGATTTGTCAACAATTGATGTGTTCAAACCAATTACAAATAATGGAATAAATGATTTTGCTGATGAAGCAATTTCAAAGGAAACGGCTTGTAATGAAAGTAAAATGGCATATGAAAATTGTTCTATACATTTGAATGAAAATAATCAGAATGAAAATAATGTGATATTAAATCCTGATATATACCAAGAGCAAGAACAACAAATAAGTGAACCAGAGAAAACACTTATAAAAACAAGTTCTAGACCACAACGTCAAGCTGCAAAAAAAGCGGAAAATCAAATCAGAGTAAATAAGTAGAAACCATTATTATAGTTTTCTTTTTCATGTATAAATTAATTTATTCTATGTATATTGCAGGAAATAGCTAAAGAAATTATCAAGCCTATAGATAGTATTGATGAAATTGTTATAGATACAATTGAAATGTTATCCTCTCCACTGAAAAAAGTTTGCTGCCAATGTAACAGGGTATTTATTTACAATTATTCTCCGTATAAATCTGATTACAATTTTTGATTTGTATGATTTAACTTACAGTTTCGTTTGTGTAAATTTACTGCAAAAGATCATAAATCTATGTATTTATGTCAGGAAGAATGTGTGGACAAATATCGTAGAAAAAATGATCAGTACAATTTTGAAAAAAATTGTGAACAATGTTTGTCTGTAATTTCAAAGAATGATGATAAGAGTTATTATTGGCAAACAAAACATTTTTGTTCAGTAGAATGCTTAAGTATGTGGTAATTATTTATAGTTTATCAAAACATTTAATTTAACTTATTTCATTATGAATTATGCTATTTTATATAGGTAATTATCAAAATACAGTTTTTGATTCAAACTGCATTAATTGTCAAAAACTTATAAAGTCTGACGCTGATTTAGGAAAATTCTGTCGTTATATTTCTGGAAAAATATTACAATTTTGTGGAGTTGTTTGTGTAGAGAACTATGAAAATATGTTAAGCTTATGCAGTTTTTGTCAAAAGGAATTAGTTGATAATCATTTTGAAGTAATGATACAAATATATTTTGTTATATGATCATTTTTATTTTATATTTTATTTATTCTAGAAATTTTGTTCTTCATTTTGTCAAACTAAAGATTATGAATCAAGAAAAAAACATATTGAACCTAATAGTTCTGTTAATTACAATTCAAATGATACATCACAAGTCGTTGGTAAGTTCATCTTTAAATATTTAACTAAAAATAACAAACAAGAATGTTGTGTTCTTGTAATAATAATGTTTCCTACTATCAAGTTTAAATACAAAATATTATCTGAGTCCTTTCCTTTTTTCTTTTTATTTAATAAAGTGATATAGAACTATTTAAAAAAAATTATTTAAAAATAAAAATATTTTCAAAATTTAAATTAAAAAAAAAAAAATCATTGCATGTAAACAGATGAAATTTGCTTATAAATTTGATAATAGGAGTTTAAACTTTAAATTTAATTTAAAACTGGATAGTGATAGTTTTCTATGTTTTTCTTTAGATAGATAGAGAGAATAATTAGTGTGCCATCTTAATGCTTATATAAATTAATATTAACATTTTAATTTTAATTTTATTATTGATATTTTGGTTTCAGATAGGTGTAAAGTGTGCTTTTGTAAATTAAATTCTTCATCTACTAATAGGATTCAAATTTGTAGTAATACAGATACTCTATTTCAATTTTGTTCAAATGAATGTAATAATAAATTCATTATATCAAAAAAAAGAACTGTGTCTTGTTCTTTATGTAAAGTAAGTTTATTTTATTTTTATGAACTGTTTGTTGTGTACAAATTTATAAAACTAAATATAAAATATATAACAAATACTATTTTGCTTAATACATATTATTTAATCGAATATTTTAAGAATAGTGATTTTACATTATTCAAATATATTTTCTAGATTAAAAAATTTAGCTTTGATATGATTTCTACAAAAAATGGGTTTTCCAATAGTCCAACATATATTTGTTCATTATACTGTTTACATAGACTAGAATTACCACAATCAAAATCCAAAAAGTATTATTAATTAAATTTATTAAAAGAATATGTCTTATTTATTAATGTCTAATAATTTTAATTTATTTTCTTTAGAGTTATATGTGATAAGTGTGGTTTACTGTCTCAAGCACGTTATAAAGCAGTTTATATTGCAACTACCTATAATTTTTGTAGCCAGAACTGTTTAAACTTATTTCAGTCAACCAAAAAACAAAAATCTAAATCTAAAAATGGTAGGTAAAAAAAACATTTAATAAATATTATAATTGTTAATATTGTATCATGTGTTTTCTTCAGCTTTATTTAAAATTTGATTATGTACCTATTTTATTGTAATTAGAAAAACAGTTTTCAACTACACGAATATCTACTCGACAGTCTGCTCGTAAAGAAGACAATTTATCTGATGTAAATGAAAATATTTTATATATAATATATTATGAGTATATAATTATGAATATGTATTTATATTCTTTTAGAGTGATGGAGTACCTAACTTTCAACAAAAAACTTCCAAAGTAAAAAAGAAAGTTTCTAGAAAAATTAGTTATGAGGATACAAATGTACTATCAAAAGTAGATAAAGAAGTGCAAACAGGTAATTTATAATTTTAAAAATATTTATGTTAAATGCTGGTTATTTTATTATTTATGATTTTATTTAAGATCAAACAGGAAGTAAAGGAGTAATAATTCCAGTCCGGTACCAGTTTACATTCCAATGCCTATGCATATGTATGTTAGGCCATATCCTGTACCAGTGCCACTCCCTATACCTCTACCAATTCCAATTTTTATACCTACAACTAAAAATACGACTAAAGGAATATTTAAGGATATAAAGGTAATCTAAATTAAACATAGTTGTTTAAATACACAGTTTACTTCAATGTTTAATTTCTTAAAGAAAATTAGAGAGGAAACACCATCTGATCCATTTGAGGCAGAACTATTGTTGATGGCTGGTATGGTAGCCGATGACCAAAAAAATGAAAATAGTTCATCATCAGATAGTGAAAATGATGTATCAAATAATGGTAATTATTGTACAAGTATTTTTGTTTTAGACATTTTAATCCCAATATTCATAAAATATTTTTTAGATTATAATGATGATACAAAAATTGTTTCATCAAGTGCTCGTAGTCATAATTCTTTTGGTGATGATGTTCTTGCAATGGCTTTTAATATGGCAGGAGCAGATACAGAAAATCTTGAAGGGCCAGATGAGTTATCTACAATTACTTCAAATAATCAAGCAAATCAAATTATTGATGATGTTGAAGCGAATTTGGTATCTTCTACAATTATGCCTCAAATACCTGATCCAATGGAGGGTAAGTTTAATAACTATTTATATATTAATTTGAAAATTAAAATATTTATATTTTTAAAGATATAACTCAAGAAAATATGATATCTTCTCCTCAAGATATGCTTCGTCGTCCCCCAAGAAAAAGGGCACCTCGTACACAGTCGCAGCACAACTCAAATTTTAAACGCTCTCGTAAAAATGAATACCCTCAAGTTCCATGCACACAATCATCTGCAGGTCTAATACAACAACCGTTACAAAATCCTCTTTATTCCATGCCGATGTCTATATTTAAACCTGATGCAAACATGTGTCTCAAATATACATTAGGAGTTAATGCCTGGCGACAATGGGCTGCTACAAAGAGCATTGAATTTGAGAAAACATTATCTAATAACACGTGTGGTGTGAACAAAACAAATATATTTAAATTAGATCTTCTTCAGTTAACAGCTAGTGAACTGAATTATTGTCTTTGTCTGTTTGTGAAAGAAGTACGCAAACCAAATGGTAATGAATATGCACCAGACACGATTTATTATCTTTGTTTAGGCGTTCAACAATATTTATTTGAAAATGGACGAATCGACAATATATTTACTGATATATCATATGAAAAATTTACTGATACTTTAAATGAAGTAGCTATAAAATTCACTGAACTCTATAATGATACAAGTAACTAAACTAATTTGTTAAACATAATGTGTATATCAGTTATTATTATTATGTTTGATTACAGAATTTATTGTTACACGTGTTGAAGAAGAGTATTTATGGGAGAGTAAACAGCTTGGAGCACATTCTCCCTATGTATTGTTGTGTACATTAATTTTTTTTAATACCAAACATTTTAATTTAACGGTAAGATTATTATAGATTGTTTATTACATTTTGTTCTATTATTGTTACAATTATTATTATTATTTAGTGTGTTGAAGAACATATGCAATTATCATTTTCTCATATTATGAAACATTGGAAAAGAAATCCAAATCAACCATCGACATCTGGGGTCAAAGCACCAGGAACTTACAGAAATGTATTATTGCGTTTTTATCCTCCACAAGCATCCATTGGTATTTATTTTATGTTATTTATATTAATATTTTCGTAGAAAATTGCTTGATTTTTAATTTGTTTACTATAGACTCTCCCAATTCTCGCAAAAAAAAAGTGTATGAGCAGCATGAGAATGAAGAAAATCCATTAAGATGTCCTGTGAAATTATATGAATTTTACTTATCAAAATGGTTATTATTTAATTATTTTTTAATCAGCATTTAAAATTAAGGTTTATATGAGTTTGTATTATTATTGTTTTTTTTTTTTTTTTTTAATAGCCCAGAAAGTGTTAAAACAAGAAACGATTTGTTTTATTTAACACCCGAAAGATCTTGTGTACCAGACAGTCCTGTGTGGTATTCAACTTGCACTTTGAATAAAGAATCACTTGAAAAAATGCTTAACAGAGTTAAAATGGTTAAAGAAATTAATGTAGCTTTGTTATCATCGTAATAATTAAATTAAGATTTTTTTTTCATTGTTATATTGAACTTGGTTTAACTGAGTTTTTTGTACAGATAATTTATTTACGTTAAAGATTCTTTTGTAAGTTAAACTATTTTATTTTTCTATGCCTACCTACATTATTATACTTATATTTTGTAATATAATCTGTTAATTCTATTTGTTTTATTGTGTACAGAAACTTGATATTGTCAATTTTTTCAAAGCTTTTAGTTAACTTAAGTTGTTGTTCATGTATTTCAAATTCTATTTTATTCATATACTATTACAGAGTCTTAATAAAAACCTATTTTTAAAATGTACAGTTAAATTTGGTTAAGTTTATACATTCTGATAAATAAAATGACCTTATTGGTTAATTAAAATGAATAAAAATAGTGACTATTAATTTTTGGAAAAATCAATGTACGTTTAAAATAATAGTATTTGTTAAGCGATTTAAAGTTTAATATCATTAGATGAAAAAAATTCACGGTATATTGTACAGCGTTTTTTCAATTTTGTGCTTGTTTTTTTTATTCATTATTTGAAAAATTAAAGTAAAAAACTATGCGAAATAAGTTGTTCTAATAAAAAAATTATAAAAAAAGTCATTTTGTTTATTCTAAGGATTAAAAATAAATATTGCACATCGAAAAGTTAACAAAAAATTACATACATTGTTACATAGGTACTTTTACAATTTTCTAATTTTGTTTGTTCATCTGTAGGATTTTTGCCAAATCTGTAGTAAAAGTATTCCTGAATGGAACCTGTAGAAGACTACTAGTGGCAAGGATATCCTGGACAGTAATCCCCAGGCCAGTAAGCCCATAAAACGCAATTGTCGTTCTTGACTGATCCAACTCTGCGTGATGAACGAGTCGAACATCCACAGCGCAATGTTACTACACAGCAAATACGTGATTACCTATACAGATATACATAAGATAATGATTAGTTCAAATTTTTACAAGATTTCCACTTGAACAACACAAAATAATAATCGTGTTGAACTTTTTCTGGGTATTAATGTAGTTCTAACAAGAGTTATGAACTCCTCCACCCATGAGGCATATATCACTGGAAAATTACTTAAATGACTATTTGCCAAATTGGCGTGGAGGAGTAGGCAAGGATTGCATAATAATTTGCAATCATACACTTTTGATTTTTGTCGGACACTATAAGGATATTTTAGTTTTAGGTTAAAATTTGCTTTAAATTAAAAAAAAAAAGAAACTAGACTAACAACAAAATTTAGTGCTACACAATGGAAATTTTAGTACTGATAACAGTTTATTTGATATTTTTTGTTTACGATGATCATCTGATAACCTGTTTAGTCTTGTAAATATTTAATTTGTTGCTTAGAGTTGATAGGCGAAGTTGCACTGTAGCAAAAGAATGTGATATCTAGAACGCGCTCTGTCTAGCTAGACTGCACTAGCAGTGTGTTTACACTGTGTATAGTGTATAGTGGTGAGGTACTTCAAAAGTAAAAATATAGTCGACCGTATGATTACCTGACGTCCGGGCTTAGTGAACAGTTGATGTCTTGACCAAGAACTCCTCCTGTAAGCTTCGGCCGTCAGAGAGCTCTGGACAGCCACTTGGACGAGCTGCAGTACATTGACGACGGTCAGCATAGTGTCTACTTTATGTTCCGAACTGCCCGGTTGCAGAGTCACCATGCCGACGGCGCCCACCATTATGCCGAATAGAGCGTACAATACGACGCCGGCGCTGGACACCGTGGCCAGCAAGGAGTCCAACGTGGACAGTCGACTGCCGTTGTGGCAGAGTTTGCGGATCTGATAAAGGCCCACGCAACCCAACAGCGTGCCGGTAGACAAGATGATGACCAACGTGGTGGACGTCATCCAAAACAGAGTGTCGGACGCGAAGTCCACGTCGTCCTTGACCACCAGGAATATGATGACCACCACTATGGCCATGACCAATGTTAACAGGCCGAGGAACAAGCCCTTGTTGGCGCCCGAGAAACTCACGCCTCGCGACACGTACATCCGGCCCAACTGCGCGTCTTTTTGGTCCTTGGGCATCGACGACGGTGACGACTTTTGCAGGTCGCGCTGTTTCGTCGGTTTCATCTGACAGACGCCCACGTTCTGACCCATCACGTACGTCACTCCGGCAGCTATTAAGCTGTAATATTACGATGTTATACAGTACTGTTCGACGCAGACTGGAAAAAATCAACATCGAAAATCGAGAACGACTTTGCTTTCAAAATGAGTACAGAGCGTTTCAGGTATCTAGAAATTGGGAATAACGATGTCGGGGGAAAAACGAATCATTGCGAACACTGCGCGCATGAGTATGTTTATAGGTTAAACGAGGGAGGAGGAGGAGAGGCAATGGGCCACACATCGTTTCTTACTCACGTTACCTACCCATACGTTTACCGTACGCGTGTAGCAGTTGGAAAAGACATTCGAGTTTTCAACGATACGACACGGCACGGTAAATACAGTGAACGTCTCTTAATTACAAATTGCCGTCTCTTACCTGAATTGCACGATGAACGGATAAAGAAATGGCATGGAAGATGTCAGCAGTTGACCCAGAGAATTGGTGTTCAGACAATGATGGAGTGTCACTACTTGTGCTACATGGTTCTCGGACACCGGTTGGTATACTGAATTTCTGAATGTTCCGTTATAATCATCTGCAGTGCAAAAACAAGATTATTGAGCGAGTCAGCATTTTATCTTACGAAAGTGGTAAATCTTCGAGATTTACATTCCAGGTAAAAGCATATAACAGGACACCGTTTTACTATTGCGGAAAATATTGTCAACAAGATATAACACTATAAGATTATAACATATAACAATGTTGTGTGGAAGTTACACCGTACATGAGCCCACCGATTGGTTGAGATTTACTCTACTTTTTACATGAAACGATAAACATTTCGTAAATGTACACTTATAGTACGTGTACATTTTGATGTAGGTACATTGTTATTTTTATTATCGGTCCGGGGAATGGAATATTAATATGCAACAAATACCCATTTTGAGATCTCGCGTGTGCCTCGTGGTGATAAATCTAGGAAATCCACGCAGTTGCAACGGCGTTGGAATGCCAGATTCATATAACGCTGCAGACATGCCTCCAATGTTCGACGTTTGTGCCAAATGGATGAAATAAATCCATTCAACGCCGCTTTCCCAGATTACTAAACGCACCCACAACGCAATGTTTGTTGCGGCTAAATGCATGAATCCGAATCTGGCTGCCAAACCAAACTTTTCTACCAATACCTAAAATTATACAGGTGAATTTAAGTATGTTTTTAATAGGGGTAAATTGTGATATTTAAAACAAAATTGACTATTCATTAAAATGTTAGACATTTACACTGTAAATTGTACAGTGTTTATCGATAGAAAACTGCATATAATGCAGTTATATGATACATAATGATACATCAACGATAAAGGTATTATACAGTTTATGCGTGTTATACAAACAGATCGGGTATTGTATAATGTAGAAAATCTCAAAACATTAAAACAAATAAATAATTTTTTTTAAACTTACTCGTAATCATGATGATTCTTTAATTTCTTAACAAGTGGTGCGTGATTCCTGTACATTATCTACCTATGCCGTCGTCATGGGTTGTGGTTAGAATATATTTCATTCAATATAAATTAAATGTTAATCTTGATTTAAAAACTCGTAGGTTAGGCTAACCGACTAAAATATATTCATCGTAATATACGTGCTAAATTTTCTAATAATGAAAAATCAAAAATAGAAAGAATCAATTTTTTTATATTAAAATCTATTATATTGGCATTACGTGCATATTCATAGAGAAATTGTAAGTTACGCTTGTTCACAATTTTAAACTTTGATTCTAGATTAGTTTAATTATTTTATCGAACACATTTTTTAAAACAGATTTAAATTTAATTTCATCTTATTATTCTCGTATCTCATGGAATTAACATATTTCTGTACATAAATGCGTTATATACCATAATCTTTTTCACTACATAATGCGAATTATAACATAGAATTATATTTTCACGACTAAAATATGATGATTTTGAATATATATGCTAGGTAGTAATTATAAAAATTAGATATTATTTTAAATCATTTCGGTTATGATAGTGTAATATATATAGTTAATACTTAAATTTTACCTGCGAATTTATAAAAAGGAAATGCATTTGCAAAAATGTAAACAGCCCGTGTAGTATAGGATGTACGAATATGGCATCGTTCAAACAGCTAACGTCCATCATGGAGTGCATGGCCATTTCCAAACCGTTGAACACGAGAGTTCCCAAACCGAACACTGAAAACAATTCATTGGGCATCATTAATTTATGTCACAAATGAAAATATTCCAAGTCTTGTTATAACTGCACATGCATATATATAAATATTGTTAGACGATGCAAATTTTATTTACGATTGTATTATTTATCAATATCCCGTTTTCTAAACGCTTGGTATTGAATTGAAAATATATACATTTATTTTTTGGAAACTTACTCAAAGCTCCTACTCTTAAATAGAAACTGGTGTCTGAAGTCTTCGAACGTGAAATATGTGCTCGTTTCAGCGAACTAAATTGTTTCAAAGAGTTGAATCGGTTCAATGTAAAGATGCCCGGCGACGACGAGTCGGACGTGATGATTTCAGATTCGTCCGACGTCAGGCTGACACACGAATCGATTAATACCCATATGTATATGCATATGATTACGGCTATGCTTCCCAAGTACAAGTACATGAGATAAATCCCTTGTATGGATAATAACTTCACAGGATTATCCATTACTTCTATTAGACAAATGGCAAACATGAGGATAACCAGTACCGTGCCATAAAACGAGCTGAGCGTCACCCAAAAGTGGTAGCTACAATGAGTACAAAAATGAAACGTAAGTTGTAAATACCTCATATTAATTAGTTTGTCAGGCATTTTTGGGATTGTAGATCGATTGATGTGTATACTTACAACGATTCAGTGTGCAGTAGCATGTCTGTCCCTTTGCTCGTTAACAGATTTATAAGGGTTCGGCTACTTTTGAGTTTAGGTCTTTCGCCTCGACCCATTTTTGATGATCTTTGAACTAATTTGTGATTTATGTGTGAAAAATGATCATCAAGACTGTCTTGTTCTGTTAGTTCGCATATACTATGCACTGAAAAATAAATAATATAATAATTTTTGTTCCGTTGAGTAAAATTTATATATATATTTTTTTTTTTTTGGTATTAATATAGTAAGCATTTTAATCATTATATACTTAAAACGTGTACGCACGACTATTAAACACATTATACTTAATATACTTACAATAACAACTATTATATTTTTGAATAAATATTAATGAAACATTTATAACGTTTAAAATGTGTTCTTACATCGATTTTTTTTAAATTATATTATTGTTATTTGTCAAGGCTGTAATTGAAAATCAATTTCAGAAGGAAAAGGGGGTTCAAAATGTTTTAGTTTTTCGTTTTTTACACATTAAATTTATTGCTAAACAAATTTCAGGCTGAAAGCATTTTGGAAATAGTCCCGACGACCGGACCCCACTGTCAGTACGGCATTGATATTGTAAAATGTTTTAATAAATTCAATATTAAAAGGCCCAATTTCATTGTATCCAATTGTAACACCGTATACCAGATATTTAATAATTTCCATATATTAGTAATATTGCAACGTGATTTGTGTATAACACATATTAGGTTGTAAAACGGGGAAGTTGAAAAAATCGTATTATTAAACAAGCACGAATAATCTATTAACATAATTAATTAATTGTGGCGTATCGTATGTACATTCAAACGAACCAAATACGGTTCAAATGTTCAAGTGTGGCGATATAAACGCCAGAACTGAAATGTATTTTTGCTAATTATAGTATTTTATTGTTTGTGTGTGTGTGTGTGCGCGCGAGCGCGCGTAAACAAAATAAGACTGGCGGCAATAAGCGTTGAATTTTCCCTTTCAAAACTAACAGCCACGAAATTATTTGTATTCTTTTTGTCTTGCGTTTTCAACCGTCGGAACTCGCATGATTATGAATTCAGCAATGCCATTAAACTACATTATAAATATTAAGCACCAAGTGTTCTGTATAGTTTAGTGTTGTATGTAGACTATGTAACAGAATGTAAGTCATACGCGAAATAACGTTTGACACAGCGTAGGATTAACTAGATCACATATATTATATCGTTTTCACGACAATGGCATGTATACGTAGCATATAATTATCATTTATGTGGCTCGAAAACGATTTAACATATTATTAAACGGCGGAAAACCATTCTGCATAATTCTATCCGTGGCGGAAATTCGCACACACGCACAAAGATTAGAATCGTTCGGGTACAGGTATTCCAATAAACAAGAATGTATTTTGCACTACGCGTGGGTGGGGGGGGAGCCGTTAAACACCATTATCTGTATAAAAGGTGCACGTCAAATTCTATATTCATCGTCCAATTCACGTTATTACGTGAAGCGTGAAAAATCATTATCATATTGTTACGAACAGGCTCGTACACAATATCATTGTCGATCTTTTCGTATGTGTTATGTTTTAACGTTTAATGATGGGTTTACTTTCGTTAATTATCCGCTGTACGCCGTAGTAAAAAGCCAAATTTCAATAGAAATTACTGTACATCTTCATTAAATGATATATATATATATATATATATAAACTTCTGTTTCACTAACGAATTCTTTCGAGAAATACAACAGTCGTCTGTCGGAGCGATTGTACGCACTACTCGTTCCGGTTCCTAAATAATATCCACTTTCTCACATTGCACGTTGATGGGAGAGTTATAGCCACGGTTAGCGGTTTATGTTAACAACTTTTGTTGGATAACGTAATGTTTAGTAGGCATATGTACAGAAGTCGTGGTGTACTCACGCGTAATTTGTACTGTTCTTTATTTTTTCCTTTTTCTTTTTTTAAGTAATAATAACGTTCTACCATTACGACTTACAACATTTGTAACATAACAACGTTTTGCGCGTAATTCAATGAAAATATGGATAGAGATCGGGAAATTATTTAATAATGATCTTTTATTTTTTATTTTTATAATAAAGTAAATAATTCGTGCGTAAAATAATCGTATGATCGTGTACCACGACGTGCACGCGTTTGTATAACGCAAATTGTGTATTAATTTGTTTATAACTAGTGAATAAAACGTTACGATAGATCACTAAACGATTTAATGATAGGTCACAGATATTTATTTGATGAAATTGCTATACTACCCGAGTGGATGTGTGTATAGTATGAAGTATATTATAATATTATATCGATCCTTTACTCATATAGTCTTTTACCGAGTATCAAATAATATGTTATGATTAGATTTAAATTATTTTGAGGTTTTAACTGTCCATAGAAATTATGTTTTTAATGAATTTACCTACTTTACAATCAAACGATGGTATAAAATAAAAAAATAAATAATCGACATATAAAATATACAAAAAAACAAAAAACATGAAATACTTATTATGATACAACGTAGAGTTGTTTAAATTACGACACTAGGTAGGGATTTAAATTTAATAACAATAATAATTTATTAGTTATTGGTAACGGAGTATTTCTATACCTGTATGTACGTCATTATTCACTAAATATTATTATATGTTACTATGGTAATAATACATGGTACTATTTATATTGGTATAAATTTCATGTGTGTATATTATAATAATATTAGGTGTGTATACGTAATATAAATTGGTGAAATATAAACTCAATGAAGTGTTAAAATAATGTATTAAACCTGTCCCTATGGATTGTAACCACAAGTTTAAAAAATGATATGTAAAAATGTCGAAACAATAAGTATAGACATTTCGGATCATCCTGCATATAGTATATTATATTATGAACGTACTTCGTAAATTCGTATGCAAGTAGGTTTTGTTTTATACAATATTTATTTATATAATACTGTTCGTAGTATATGTTTTATTTTCATGTCATTCTATATTCTTTATATAAATATATTTTTATAATTGGTCTGCGTACAAATGTGTCCATAGATTGTAAATAAAAATACATTGGTGACAACATATTTTATTTCACATTGTAATTTTCGATTACTACGTACAAAGAAATGGACGATAATTAATAGAAATATTTAAAAAGATATCGTTTTGCCGAAATCGATTAAGTTAAACTGATTCAGTTCACGGTTATCCAAGAATAGATTATAATTTTAACGGTTAAAAAATCGTGTGATGATTCACGAACCTAGTGCTAACGTAACGCTGTCGTTTCACAAGACCGTATGAGTATTGCGTCCATTCCGTATCTATATATAGGAATCGCCGATTGCGGAAAGGCGAGACAAAAACAAAAAAATCAAACAATAAAAGCGTGATGAATTGTTTTAGGTAACGTTTTGAAAAAAAAAATAGAATTAAAATCAATTATTAATATAATATCATATACGTATGTGTATAAATAAATTCTATAAAAACCGATTTGTTGGGGTGACTTGAAGGAATGCCCGACAGTTCCTCTATATTAACTTATGAATTTTATGAACTCCTCTTATTGTCGAATATTATTAAATAATTTATAATTATGTTTTGTCGAAAATGACAAAGTATATCAGTCGTTTTAATTTCGAATAGCATGTTGCGACGAGTTCGCTAAAGTAAATGTGTTGACGTACATTCAACCGGATTGCCGATTCATCATTTCGAAGAACAAAACAATGTTTAGTGTTCAGCCGTATCGGGTTAATAATAATAACAATGATAATATCGGAAAATCTGCATCGAACAGCGCATCCTGATATGTATGTTTTTGTCGAAACGTTAGAACGGCAGTCGGCGACAATAAAAACCGTACACTCGCGAAATGAACAAACGCATACGTACGTACGGGCGACGTCGTTTAAAAATGTCCGGGATGAACGAAACAAAACAAAAAAAAAATGAAGCCCGACAGTGAATGCACGAACGAGGGGACGACACGACGAAGAGAAATGTCCGGCGACGAGAGCGTAGTGAGGCGTGTCCGATGCATTTTTCGCGTCGGGTGCGCAAGGCGCGGCTACTACGGGTGGTGCACCCACCTGCGGAGATTACACGACAGCGGTCGGCAGCGAAATTGTCGGCGCCGGTATGGTGGTGCGCCAACCTCCAGTTCTCGCGTCCCACGTCGTCCCGCGCGCCGTCCGCGTTGACCGTCGTCCGTCCCGGGACGGTGTCCTCCGTCGTCGTCGCGGCCACCGCGGCCGCGTCGTCGCCGTCGGCGGCGGTTCCGCGTGCCGTGGTCATTGCGGTGTACCGCTGCGACCGAAACCGTACGACGCGCGCGACATCACGGACGGACCGCTGCGAACGCACTGCCGGACACGGATCACGCCGCGGCACTTGCTCGTCGCCACCGTGACATGCATCCTCCTACATAACGCGCGCGCACGGGAAAGCGTAAACGGTATCGTGCGGACTAGCGACAGCGGGGAGGGACGGTTAGCGGTTTACATTGTTTCCGTACAAGACGGGCACGGCGATATAACGTGTACGCACTTACTGTGAACGAGATATACCATGGACCCACGGACGTTCCGCCGTCGCCGTCAAGCACCAAGACGTGTCGTCCCAGCGGCCAAGCGCTTTCCGTTTCGGACAGGTTACGGACGGACGTGTTCGGTCGTTGGTGCAGTCGCGGCGGCGCGGACAGTATCGTAAATGTGGGTTCCGACGATATGATGTGCACGCGTTCCGTGTGTAGTCGTCGCGGTCGCCGTACAAACGGCACTTCGGCAGTGATCGATTCGCCCGATCGTGAGCTTGTCTTTCTCCCGCCGTTAAAACCGGTCGGCCCGGTTCCTGCATCCAGCATCCGGCTGTACAGGGTGTGCCGCGTTCGTTATAAACGCTATTCTTACGCCGCGGCTTATTCCGTCGCACGGGCGTAACTTTCGGGGAGGGGGGGAGGGGGGGGTAATCAAACTTCGTCCTCAAACATTATTATCCGAAGTCCTCGGGAAATTGTTAACGTGTGTTTTACTTGGGTCGTTTCTAAACAGTTTGGATTAGAGCGACGTTCCATCGTGATCGATGTGAGCGAGGGTGTTAACGATTATTGCGTATTATATACATATGCATTCGCATAACACGTACCTGTATTTTACTATACTACACGTTTTTTTTTTCTATTTGTAAAAGGGTATATTTAAAATATTTCTCGGGAATTTTTACAAAAGGGTGATACTAAATCAAACAATACGGACCGACAGGAATAGTTTATAATTACATAGTCTAGTTGGGCTGTGTGAAAATTTTGTGATGATTGCACAATTGTATGCCTGTCTCGTCGCAATTACTATACTCATTTTATGCGCCCTTAAGAAATGTATAACGCAAATCATATACAATATTTTTTTGGTTTAGTATTAATTATTAAGTATATATTGTTATGCATAAATAACAATTTTGAAAAATAGTATTCTGATTCAGTGCAGATTCAGAATTGAATGTGAAATGAAAATTACGGACAGAACACCCGCACAGAGAGTGAGACCAAACGTTTGGACACTTGTCTCACTTCGTTCACCTGAATACTAAAACATAGTGGATGATTCAGTGTTTTAGTATTTATTAAATATTCAAAAGCCGTGCCAATGAAAGATTATCAATATACATTTATCTAAACGAAGCTCAGAATATGGTCAAGTATTAAAAAATACAAGAAACACTAGTAAAAACTTATTGTTTTTCGCGATCTACGACTCGAATAAACTGTACCATAGATTACAATTATTAAATAAATTCGAAAGGTCGCACGTTTAATAACCATCGGCATTAAATTTCTAAATCAATCCGTTTTCACCAATTAAATAACAAAATACGAGAAAACCGCGATAGCGTTGCGCGTTCTAAAAAAAAAATAATAAAAATAATCACTTTTTACGTGTAGTGTGTACACACACGTACGCACAAACTTTTATCGAGTTCATTTACACGTTGAAAATGTTTATTTTTATTATGCCCGTCGCCGACGGCGGAACAGACGGAACGCTTAAAAAAAAAAAAAAAATAAGAATCGTAGTCGGCTATGACTTTACGGACCTGCTGCTTTGCATGTGCGCACATACAGCAATGTGTTTGTACAGCAGACGAACGTCACAGCCGCATGTCGTCGTGGCCCACATAATATTGTTTGCGTGTACAAGGATCTGTCCTTGTTTACTCCGTCGGAAATTGATCCGATGTCGTTGGTGTATAGGCGATACGTCATCAAGAGTGAAAACTAAATGTTAATTTCCTTCTCGTTTTACGACGACTCATCCAGTTATAATAAAATATACATACGACTCTTTCGGACGCGTTTACGAAAGCTATATATTATGTGTATGTGTGTGTGTGTGTGTGCAAATATAGACGTCGTGGGGAGGGGAGGGGGGTTTATTACCTTGTCGCCTCGATACTGTAATATTCTCGGGATTAATCGTTTTGGAAAGGAATTTTTTTATACCTGTATTCGACAAAAACGAAATAATAACCGTTGCGTCCCGTATAGAAATGTCCAATGGCACTGTCTAACACAAGTCCAATTAATTACGTATAATAACTATGCGCCGGTTGTTTGTCGACCGATTTGATCGCGAACGGATATATATATATATTTATTTCGTTGCTATTCGACTTTCGAGTTCACTTTTAAAACGTGAAGCAACTACGCACGTGTATACATATATATTATTACGGTCACCGACGCGCGAGAGTTTTAATTCTGTAAAACGTATTCATAAATTCCCGTTTGGATTATAATGACAACGGGGAAAATGAAACGTTTTGATGATTTATCTGATGTCTATAGAATTAAAACGTTTACACATTAGATACGCATACACTTCAATACGGTTGTATACGTACGTATACCGTACGAAGAAAACGATCGAATCTTGTGCTATCGTAACCCATGTACGGTTTATGACGAGTGCAAAATAATTCACCCCATTGCGATTGATCACGCGTTGAACTTAATTGTATTTGAAGTTTTCAACAGTATCCTTTTGCATAAATATCAGCTGTAAATAATTAACTTACCTATACTACATCTACTCATCGATTTTCCTTTTCTTTTTTACTTTTTACGGTATTGTTAATTATTAATTGTTGTTGATTGTGCACATACGAGTACACTATAGATAATGTCCCTTACATTTTTACACACATATATTATTTATCGACTTAAATTCGTTTTACGTGTATATTCACATGCAGATATTTGATAGTATTTGGTTTGTTGTGATTTGCACTCATTTTTAGAAATGTATTCGTGTGTAAAATGTAAATGTATTATTATGACAAATTATAATAATTACATTTCATTATGTAGCTATAATTTGTCTTATTTTAAACAGAAAATACAGGTCACTGCACCGAGATACACAAGAGTAATCATATTTAGTATATTATAAGTTTAGCGAAATGTAGTTTATGTATCACTTTGAAATGTCCTTTAGTATTATTTACGTAATTACGTATTTAAATATGTTCGGTATAAATCCGTCTTGTCAAAAAAAACAAATACATACATTCATCACAAAATTATTTTAAAATACAATAAAATAATGTTTAACATTTTCCTCCAATTTTCTATACCCACCGCTCTTAGATTCACTTCTACTTTTTTGAGCTTTGCTTTAATCTTGACTCAGTTGTAAAGGATGTCGACTCCATGTTACATATATTATGTTATATAAACTGTCTTTGTAAATACTATCTGTTTTTTGGAAGTCTACGAACAACTGCTGTATATTTTGTCGATACTCAACATTTCTCAATAATCTGCCCTATAATCGATATTTCCTCTATTGTTGATTTTTCCTTTCTAAATTCACACTAATGTTCCCCACATATGATATAAGACGTACAATAGTATTCTGGAATACTATTTATTTTATATATTACATTAAATAACTTAAAGATCAACCGGTGTAACTTTTTTCAACATACTTTATCAGTTCTGCCAGTATATTAGATCCTAGCTTTTTAGTTTTTTAGCACCGCATAGCTGTATTTACATATTCTTGACTAACGTTATTTACAAATAATTCCGCTGTTTGAAAACTGATAAGAGGTATTATTCGTGTAATGGGTTGTCTGAAACCATGCTATTTAGAAGGTTTACGAAGTACTCTTTTCCATTTACCACCCTACTTTTTGAGTCCGTTATGATTTGTTCAGCTTTTGGTTTTTAATAGTTTTACATATCGGATTAAATTGTTTATATTGCTTTATCGTTATAAAACAATTCCTAACTCTACCTAGACTACGGGTTTCTGTTACATTTTGAAGTATATTATTCATGAACTTTCTTTCTTCTTCTTGTAAGGCTTTCTTACAGTTCTTCCGCTTCATTAAAAAGAGTTCCTGACTGACTTCCGTTCCAAGCCTAAAGTAGTTCTCTCTAGTTTTGCGACATTTTAACATTATGCTTTTGAGCTAGATACAACTATTTTTTCTAACCGATTTTGCGTTGACAATTTCGCGTAAGATCACGCTCATTTCTGCTATACTACTACTAATCCTTTACGTGCCGCATCACCATCGTCAGTTCACTACTGATGGGAATGCAATGCGGAGTATTTTGTTAACCGATTTTGGGTAGTTATTTTTAAATGATTAAAAATAAAAATAATTTTTTTCTTATTAAATTTGTTTTTTTAATAATTAAAACAATTATTTTTGAATCATTCAAATGAGTTATAACTAACAAAAACTCCCAAAAACATATATATGATTCATTATTTTCTCGTCTATTGGAGAAAATATCAAGTAGCGCACTACGTTTCGTCAATTTTTCTATTACTTTTCGGTAATTACTATTATACCAGCTTTGACTTTTTCAATTGCCTTTTTGACTGCATTCTTGATTACTTTTCAGTCTGAGCCTAAGTCCTGATGTTAAACCTTTAACTTACAAATACCAGATTTCGTCAATCAATTAAGATCAAAGTAATGGCTTTTGCAGTACATCTTTCGACATGCTGCGCGATGGAGGCGCTACTTTCTTTACGCCGTTATATTATTTAGTATATATTATTAAAATTAGAAAAAATTTTCTAGTGGTTATAATAAATATTATGATCAATAATAATCACAGTTATTGTATTACACACTATTTCATATAGATTTATTTTCAGTATCTCCGAGAAAAAAATACATTAACAGTATAACATCATTCAATAATATATTATTGTAATTATAGTATAATAGTTTATTCAAAGAAAAAATACTTAATACGAGTAACAGTATATATAGTAATGTTGTTATATCAAAATCAAAATGTTGAGTTTTGCATATGCATATAAAGAGATTGTTATCGTGTACAGCTCATTGTTGGTTTCCAATTCGGATTTTCTCTAATTAAGAATACAGTATAGACAAAACGGGTCTTTAACATTTACTACGATAACTTAATATAAAAATATAATTCGCGTGTTGCAAGTGAATAATAACTTATGTACCATAACGGATATTTTAGTGTAAAACGAAAATAAATCAGTAAATTTTGTTAAACATGTAATGTGGTGCAAAATAACTTTTTACTTAATTGAGCTATTTAAAAATATGCGTTTCAACGGAAATAAAATCAAATACATTAATTGTGTTTAAAAAAAAAATAAAAATTAAGGTACCTCTCGGTGACGGCGGAAGGGATAAATACCAGACTATATGTATAAAACGAGCGTGCAGTAAATAATAATAGTAAGTACAATTTCCAACCACTATAGTGGTTACATGCACTCATAGCATTTTTCAATTACATGTATTTTATGTTTTATTTTACCGCTTCGAATATGATAAATTAATAAATAAAAAAAAAAACTCGTATTCTCTATTCATATCCGTCGAGCGATACTTCCAAAAGTCCGGGCTACATGAAGCGTTTGTTAAAAAATGTTTCTTTTCATTTAATTTGTTCGCATTTTCTCGTAAATTTCGTCTAATTATAAAGTTGTATGTTATTGGAAGAAATCCATTGCGGTAACGACGGCAGCTGCGGCAGTGATTACGACCGCGGTCCTATACAGACCCTTCGAGACGATCATAGTCGTGGAACCATTGCACATGTTATTGGTACAGGAGCAATGAGTTACATCAATGTCCTTGGACCCGAGTCTACCGTAGCAGTCTTGATTATCGTGTACGGGATCTTCCACGTATCCGCAATCCCGTACTATTCGGACATTCCCGTGGACTGTTTATAAAAATCCATTAAGCGATTAATAATAATAATAATAATATACATGTATGTATACTACGTATGCGTACTTTAGATTACAGTTAAAATTATTTTAATTTTCAACGATTTCTGATCATAATATATAATTTTTTTTTATTTAGTTTATGTAAATATACTTGTCGCAGATAATAACAGTTAGTATTTTTAATTTGATGAAAAATGAATCCGTTTAATTTGAATCATTATTCAAATTTTAAATCCAATAGAAAAAAAGGTGAACCGTGTGTTATATCCGTTTGTAAACATTTTAATCGTAAAACTATAAGTATCTAATATCTATAATAATATAATAATAATGTAAAATTATATATTTACTGCGTTGGACGGATTTACGACATATAACTGGTTTTTTTCCATTCAAATGACTAGGCACATCTGTTATATTACAATTTACTAAGCCGATATTATATGGTTTGAACGGGTCACCACATCTCGGGTCGTATTTTGAATTGCATTTGTAGCACACTATAGATTTTGCACCTGTATAAAGTACATTAAATATTAATATTAAAATATATATATAAACACGTAAATAAGTTTAATATAAGTCAATTTTTCGTTTTTCTTCAAACATTAAACAATGACAAAATATGCATGATTATGAGTTTTTATACATTATGTTACGGAGTTACGGTTCACAGAAATCGAATTAGTATACACAAATGGTTAATCTTTAAGGATTTTCTTAAATGTCATTGAAATTCTATGTTATTCGTTTAAATAAATATATATATATATAAGTATATGCTCCTTCTTATTGAAATAACTTAATAATAAATTGTAGCAGGTACATTTATTATTATAAAATAACTACAGATAAATCAGAGACTGAGAACACCAAGATAGTCAAATCCAAACCTTTAAGTACTCAAAAAAAAAAAAATATCGTTATTGTTATTATTATTATTATTTTTTTTTAAATTTAAATTTATAAGAATATTACGAACACAAAAAATAATTTTAACTAAACAATATTTTCTACTACCAAAATAATAAATAACGAGCTTCGTATATTAACCTTTTGGGACCCTAAATGATTCCCAGGGGGTCTTTAATCAATATACAAGTATGTCACAATATGAGGCAGTGCTTGTTATGGCGTGCTTTAGAGCACAAATTGTGGCAATACGATTTTTCGAAGTGTGTCGTAAAACATTAATCGATTTTCACGAAATTACTTATTAATTCTTATAAAAATGAAAATATTCCTGTTTATATGTTGATGGAAAGATGTTCCTAGATCGTGGTAGTTAATTAAAATCACAGGAAGAAAACAATTTTTTTCTTTAACCAAATTTTTAAGTTACCTACACTACTGACCTTTGGAAAATGTGGTTTTGAGACGATTTATACATGCTCATGCAGTACCTATATAAACTGCAGTGTAACTTCAACCCTTACTTTACTATTTTTAATAATTTATTTATTTACTATATAATTAAATAATAAAACAATATACCCCTCATATATATTGAATTTTAGAAATATCTTCTGGGAATGTGAAACAAATAATTTTACTAGTAATATATGGGATAGAAATAATAAAGTTTATTACCATTTAAAAAAATAAATATATATATTTTTGGCTTGTCATTAAATGTTGACGAAGTATAAATATAAATTATTAATGTACATGATAATGGCATAGTGCCAATATGGCAGTATTTTATGTTTATATAGTGAATGAAAAATCATTTGTTTTGGTAATTCAGAAAGTATTTTAGTAAATATATATTTAATCTAAGAAAAATATATAGGTTATAGTATGTCGAAACTGTATTTTTTTTTTTATAAACATCAATAAGATCTACCAATTACCTAAGTGTTAACAGTTCAATATTGGAAAAATATCAAATATTTCTATAAACGTATATAAATGTACTCATATACTTGTAATGAAATTTCGTGGATAAGTATTTAAGAAAATAGAAATAGAAAACATTTTTGTATATAGTATTATTGTAATACTATTATTAAACCTTTTTCATCAGGCTATTAAAAAAAATTAAAAATAGCTTATACATTTTATAATAAAAATAGTATTTTTTCTACATGTAGTATGTAATTACATTACAATTTCATAATAGGGGTATTATGGTAAAAATATATAATTTAATCACATTAATGATAACACGAGTACCTATAGTTTGTGTAATAAATAATAATAGAATTAAGCTTATATTTATAGTTAAATCTATTTTATGTACCATGAAATATAATTCTACATTTATATCAGTTTATTACATTAACTTCTATTTAAATAATTTAATATTTACCAAAGATGAATAAAACCAAATATAACATATAATTATGTGAGTCATGAATCGTGAAATGAAAATCTCGTTTGTAATATGTTAACAAATTTTATTTAAATAGAAGCTAGTATATTTTAACAATCAACACATACCAATGATGTCAGGAGTTGTTTAAGGAGTGAAGATTAATATACCCATAACCAATATCATATAAAAAGAGCTAGGGAAAAAACGAATGCAATAATAGTTTTAGCCCAACACTGAAAATTCCCAAAAAAAATCTGTAAATTAAATTAAAATTTCACAACAATTTTTATTTTATTCATAATTTTTCATATTAATCTATTATATATTTTTCTTATTAACCGTGTAATAATAATTAAGATTAAAAATTACATGTATTAATTATTATTACATTGTTAAAGTTTCCTTTTAATGCCGATCGTGGACAATTTCCAAATATCTCCCACACTATTTGCAAGTGACCGCAGTCAACGCTGGTCAACGATTCATTTCATCATGAATTGTTTGTGGGTACTACGAGTCGCGAGTAGTACGAGACCAGCGTTAGAGTTTATAATTATGAATTATATGAGTTATGAACTCATGACTAATGATTTTAATTAATTTAATTAAATTAATCACTCATCAGATATTGCTCATAATTTATATTATATTTATGAAATAATCAATTTGATTTTTAATTTCATAAGAACATTCACTTTCTTTTTACATTTTTGTGAGAAAATAAAATATGTATTTGAAAACTAGTAATAACCAATTATTTTCCTAAAATAATGATAATGTAATATAGTTTAAAATGAGAAATATTACATTTTATTTGCCTACAACTATTACACTACATCCCTATTATCTGAGACTTATGAATCTGAATGTATATAAATATATTGATACGTATATTCCATATAATTCGATAGTATTATATTTTGCGGTATCAAAGTTGTGAAAATATCCGTTTCATGACACTTGCATTGAGGTTTATTGTTACTCTAAATAACGAAAATGAAGGCTGCCAGTTGGTACAAAATGTAATTTAGTTATATAATGTATGTGGTATGGACTACAATTAATTTAATTAGAATCCCGAGACAGAGAATCATTGGAAAACAACGTATAAAAGTGAATAATATTAATGTACATTAATGGCAATAATAATACGAAAAGTATTTTCTGGTAATCGAGAATTAGGGTCATTTGAAGCTTATAAGAGACCTTATACAATACATTAAAGTGCCCCTCACAATGCGTATTCCAGTCAGTGAATACAGAATATAAATTTCTACGGCTTTGCGACTCAAAGTTATATATAAACAGTCTTCGGATGAAATCGGTTAAAAAAAAAATGACTGGATAAAACCTGCGCTCTAGGCCTTTCAAACTTCACCCATACATATATACCACTCGCACAGTGTTTAATCGATAACGTTTGGCGCCGTCAAATCGGGCCAACAAAACGAAAACGAAATTCTCGTATCCGGATTTTATCGCGGAATATTTCGGCATTTCGTCGTCGCGACAGTGAAACGGATACATATTTAAACACTCGTATGTCGAAATAATTTCATTTCAACACGCGCCGCGTGTACTGCGGAATGCGCACGATTGCACGGGACTTCAAATAATACCCACACGACCACGTATCAAATAATAATAATAATAGTTTATATACACCTACATTTTATCCCCAAATACCCAAACACCGCTTGAATACCGCGCGTCACGTCTTCTTTATTTGTTTATTTCGAAACTAAATCGCCATGGCAATAATACATTTCATTTGATGACATGTTAAAATCGATATGCAAACACGACCGAAAGAAACCGCCGTTTGTACTATGCACTAGTCGTCGCGCGTATTATCACGTTACGGTACACGACCGATTCGCCTACCCGTTACGCGCGAACCCAAAACAAATAATAATGACCAAACAGCCAAACGACCCGTCGCAATTAAACACGTTTTTGAAAACACACAACGACGTGTACAACGGTTAATTATTATCGACGTCGTATATTTGTCGTTCCCGACCCTAAATAGGCGCCCACATACGTTTTATGTGTTTACGGTCAAATAGACGCAATGTCATTTTGTCGATCGTACAATTTAGTATATGCGTTCCGTAGGTATTGTGGACATGAGCGGACATAATGTTATACGTGTTCATGAGCGCGCGCGGGTCTTCTTGGCCGGCGAAGCGGCGAACTCCAGAACTTTTTACCGACACATAATCGTCGCGCTAAATGATTTTCAGACCTTATTTGTGTTTCTTTAATTTTTCTGTCAAAAAAATAAAACTATTCGCCTACGATTAAAACAGAAAGACGCCACAATTATGTTCAATAAAACGAAATAGAATGTTTTTAAAAAATGAATATTTTTACTGTTGTATCATTTGTGCGCCTTATGCGCCGTCATGTCATAAAAACGTCTATTACTTCGTTATAATGTCAAGTAGGTAACATATGCTAGTTGTCGATCAGCTCGCAAAATATTGTACAGCGAACGGTCACGAGTTGGAAATCGATTGACAGTTCAAATCTTTATTACGTTGACCGGGAAACGTCGCCGGAGGGACAACGGTCGTCTCGTACGCCGTATTAAAAATGTAAACGTGGTAAACGTTGTTCGGCGCGTTTAAAACCGCTGTGCGACAGGTGCTAATGTGAAATTCGATTTGACCAAATACCTTTGACGACGAACGCGAAAAGGACGAACAGAACGGCGGCGAGGCACGCGGCGCATTTAGCGCCATTCATATTTCCGGCGGGACGACCGAATCGAAGGCGCGCGCGCGTTTGGGCGACGCGGCGTTTTATGACGGACACTGTGGACGCGGGCGAGCGGACGAACGGAGTCGTATTTATAAAACGCGCGCGCGTAATACACACGGCGGACGGGATAATTAATAACGACGCGCGTGACGACGAACGACACACGACGACCACGACGACCACGACGACCGCGACCACGACGACGAAAGCTCGCGGCGGACACGAGGATACGCGCTGCGCTCGGTTTAGGGGAAGCCGCGGCGATACGTCGCCGGGGAGGGCTCCAGTCGTACCAACGTCGTCTCGGTGCCGAACGCACGATACACGTAACGAACAATGCCGCCCCGAACGCGTACGCGCGTGTTATACGTATTATACACGTTCACCCGGCGGCGGACGACAGTCGAATGTTTTTGTGGCTAGACGGAAGGACGGAAGGACAGACTCACTCGCTGCCAGGAAAGTCTCGTCCGTAAGCCGGAACGCCGGAAAAGCACTGTACCGATTCGGCGCGGCGGCACGGGTTTTCACTCCCGGCGCAAACATTGTCATCACCACGTCGTTCGCTCACCGTGATGACATATCGCGGTGTTTTATTTTTACTCGTTTTGGTCAGCCAACTTCGCGTACCGACCGGTAGAAAATTCCGCGATAAGCGTTAAAGTACACGTATTATATAGTTTTCGCGAACATCGCGGAAACAATCATAATGAACAAACGTTATGATCAAGGCTGTGAATTTAATGCATTAAACAAATTATCAAACGTGCACTAAAAAAAAACCTTAAAAATTGCAAAAATATGCATTTAAAAACTATAAACACGCAAATATATACAAATTCTATTTTTTTTTTTTTATCAACAAAATTATGATACATAAATGTACATAAAAAATTATTTATATATAATTTTATTTAAAGTTTGTAAATGTTTAATCTCTTTCAGTACCTGAAAATTAACAATACAATTTTACATGTAGGTAAGCACGTTTATTTTATACTACATAAATATTATGATTTACCTTCAAAGTATAAATTCTTAAAGCTTTTCGTGCCTTAACCATATATGGCGCGACATCGCTTAAAAACAATAATACATTATCACGACATATTCCGTTTGGCTATAGTAAAAAAAGAGAATTTTCAAATAATGTACATATTGTTCTATGATTTCATTTTTCTAACTGTTCAAGATTAAATAAATAAGTTTTACCTGGACGATCTGGTATTAATGTTCCGATAACAACAGAGGCTATGAAACGATCATCACTGTCAGTCGTTTCGTTGAGGCCCAAATTTTCTTGCCAATAACATTTTTTCTTATTTCTTCTATTATTCCTTTATAAGAGTTGTCAACGTATTCTTTTCGTAGAGTTGATTGGTCTGGTACATTTACTCCCATAAATTTCTCCAAAAAGTGTTTGAATTGTTGTTCAGTTTATTAAATGAAATGTTAATACTTATGAATGCTTTGCATAAATCAGTATTAAAATATGATTTTTTAGCAATATTTTAAAAACAATTAATTGTTGAGATTTTTCTTTTTTATCTCTTGCACGTTTTTCAGCATTACGATGTTTTTCGGTTGTACTGTGTTGAATAATAGAAAATTTTTTATCGCTTAATATTTTAATATTACATAGTTCACAAAAAAGAACTTGACTATCTGTTGAAAATACATTGTTTCCAAATTTCGAAATACAATTTTGAAACCGGGACGACAACAGTTGGTTTTTCTTGTGGTATTATTATTTATTTTATTTTTTGTGTATTTATATTTATTTACAAAAAAACAGAGATAGACACGAATATTTTTTTTTAGCGTAGTTTTCCTTCGCACTTAAGTAAGCTACTGAGACAATCGAAAAACGTGTCAAATAAAATATCAACTATAGATATTATTTTCTACCGATGAGTAGTAATCTCGAGATAATTCGAGCACTCCTTCTACACAAAAAAGTAAAGGAAAAAGAAACCTATTATTTTAAAACCAATATACATTTTTAATTGAAAAAGATACGTTTTGTATTTTGTCATTTTGTTCCTTACATTTGAAAATAAATAGTATTCGTATGACAAATTAAAAAAAAGTCGTTCAGTACATATACATATATAATATTATTTACAATAATTGTGTACATATGATCTTTAAAGCATGTTTGTACTATAAAGACAAAATAATAATTAATAATACAGTCATTCAATTATTATTATTAATTTCAATGTATTATATAACAAGTTTCAAACCGATAAAAAATGTTTGCATAATATTGCAGTGTTAAATGTTTTTTTTCATAAATATAAACAAACATATACATTTTACGAGCATAGGTACTTTTTGACTTCATACATATCAAATGCTTTTCTTACCTGACTATTTGTATCAATATTATGTACTATTATGATTTCGGCTTTCTTACAATCCGAGCCGTTTGCAGTTTATTGTATATATACATTTACAATTTACTGTATATAATAGTAAATATACAAAGGTATACTTACAGGGTAATTAAAATACTCACAATAGATATAAGTAATTATTCTTGTCAGCGGTGTAACTTCGATATTTTTAGACAACTATTAAATAAAAATCTTATATGGGGACGTTATCATCGAAATTCTGTTATTAAATAGTATAATATCAATCGAGACACGTCTTTTGAAGTTTGAGTGATGGAAAGGGAAATGAAGTATAAACTATAACATCCACGTTTTTACATCCAGTGAAAAATTACAAATTCTGTCTGAAACTTTTTGTTGTGCAGGTATGTAACATTTGTTATTTTAATATTTAAAAAAAAAAATTAATGTAATATATCATAAACCGTAAAAAACGAAAAACGTGTATTCTGTTTTTGGACAGTTGTTAGTTACACCACTGATGTCTGATTAGTATATTATAGGTATTTACCTATATTATTACATTGCAGTCTTACACATTACATTCAGATACACACAGTACATTCAGTTTTTTTGTAACGATAGGTGTAAGCACGTATGTGTGTGTATATGTGCATATACCTACACCAACATTTGAACAGTCTCATTTATATACTTAAATGTCTATTTATTGAAAATCCGATATATAATAATAATAAAGTATAAAAAATTTTCATCTATCTACTAATTGTCTCGTTTAGTAGTCACGGCGTACAATTCGTTTTCTTCGGTATCGCTGCTACTCTTGCGAGATAAACTCAACTTACTCGTCTCCTCGCTAGAATCCTCTTCGTCTTCTTCTTCAATGATGCTGGATTGGATCCACTGTTTGATGCGCTCTTTCTTTGCCGCCCTATCAACAACTACGGTTTCAATACCGCAATTGGAGAACGCCAACATAAACTTCTTGTTTTCCTCTTGGTCCGTCTGATAACTATATAAAGACGGACTCAGCTCGTCAATTTCATCTGAAACTGTACACAGAACGGAACATTCAGACTTATTAATGATTAAAACTATTAAGAACAAATTCACCATATTCACCAAGTTATTATACTTTGCAGTTTGTATTATTCACAAAAAAAAATTAATGCGAGCAATCTACATTAAAATTCTGATTTATATTACGATATGTACGAGTATAAGTATCAAATACTGAATATTTCATTTACAAAATAATTAAAAAATACAATAACTTAGGTATTTACTTGTACACAGGCAATAGATATTCTATTGAAAAAAGAATTTTATTTTCAGAAAAATATTTCGGAGGGGGCCATCAAAAAATGTACACCCTAATTTTGTTTAATATACTCTCAACAGTGGCGTAACCTGGATTTTTTCATGGGGGGGAGGGGTCCGACATAACAAACCACCTTTATCTTAATTGTAGTGAATCAAGTACTACACATTTTTTTGCGGATGTGGGCATAAAGTTGTATTATACACACTGTGTGGAATTATATTGTACCGAAAATATAGAAAAAATAAAAATAAATTGATAACCCATGGACGTGTTATTGGCCTTACCAGGACTATAGCTCAGAGCGTGAAAATTTCGAGTAAATTTGTGTAAAAAAAAAAAGAAAAGTAATCTGATTTTGTCGATTGTATTTTCATAATTTACAGATTTATTTATTTCAAATAATAATATTATCGTTATGCACAGTGCTCGAATTTGGAAAAAATAAGTAGAGAAGCTCAACCTAACGATTTAAAGACTGCATTCCAAGTGCAAAATTGTCTAAAACAAACCCGTGGGTTTGTACCATACCACCCTCCCACGACAAAACTAATTAAAAACAAAAATTATATTTTAGCTGGATACATATAAATTCCAAATATAATTCATGTAAGTGAATGTCAATTGATGCATGAATATGCATAATTGTGCTCAAATTTCGTAAAGAGGGTGGAGGGGTGAGAGGATGGAGGATGGAGTACGTGTTCTCATTTTTTCTCCCTTCTAATTTTTCTTAACAAGACGCCGTAATTTTTTCTCCCTTCCTCTACGCACGTCGAACTTGGAATATAATAAACAATTTTTTTCACTTCTATAACGCGAGTCGGACTTTAAAAGAAATTTTTTTCACCTATATTACGATAGTCGGATTTTGAAAAAAAAAAATTTTACATTCCGATAAACATTCGAATTTAAAAAGAAATTTTTTTTCACCTACACTACGCGAGTCAGATTATGAAAAAAAAATTTATTGGCATTACGGTAAAGATTTGGATTTTAAATGAAATTTTTTTTTCACTACTACGCGAGTCGGATTTTGAAAAAAAAATTTTTACATTCCGATAAACATTTGAATTTAAAAAGAAATTTTTTTTTCACCTACACTACGCGAGTCAGATTATGAAAAAAAAATTTATTGACATTTCGGTAAAGATTTGGATTTTAAATGAAATTTTTTTTTCACCACTGCGTAAGACAGACATTGAAAAAAAAATTTTTTTACATTCCGTTAACGATTCGGATAATACTTTTTTTTTACATCCCTCTTCCGATTCGTTTCCAATTCGAGCACTGTATGGTAATTTCTCTTTATCCGCTGTCGAGTCGGAAATACTCAAAAGATTATAATAACTCGTACATTTTATCGTTATTATAGGACCACCGTATTTAATTTGTTTTAGATAATTTTAGACAATTTTCGTTATGTCGTTACGTCAATAACGCAACCAGGATTTTTTTATGAGGGTGGGTCCGACTATGAGTCTATCCCCTTTGGTATGCCACTGACTCTCAATATAAAAACTAAAAATTATAAATCATAGATCACGGAGTCAGGAGTACAAGTTATCACATGTTACAATATCATGTAATAATGTTCTAATATATATAAGTTGTTTCCACGGATACGGTTACCTATAGTCGTAATTGTTTCGAGCCGGATTAGTAGAAATAATATTCGATTATTTTATCTCACGTCAAAAAAAAAAAATACTGAAAATTATTTGATATTTAGAAGGAATTATTAGTAGGAATTTAAACAAATATCAAATAAAATAGCGGGAGAGGGGCCATGACTCCCCTCGCCTCCTCCTACGAGTGACTTTGTAAGTATGTAAGTATATTTTATACCTTTACTTTTGTCCAACATGTACTTGGACAGCCACCGTTCATCAATAAAATTCTGCACTTCATCTAAGACGTTGGGTCTGGTCCGTATATTGGGCTGTAGGAACTTTCGGAACATTCTCTGCGCGTTTGACGTCAACAGCTTGAACAATTTAGGTTTTCGAAACGGGCTCATTATGCCGTTGCTGGACAACCAATAAACATAACTAACAAATCTCGGGTCTTCGGTACTGGCTTTCTGCCATGGCAAACACCCGGTCATACACACGAACAACACAACCGCAAACTGCCAAACGTCGTGTGAACTTTCTACTCTAAATATACACAAAACATGATTATCATATGTATATTGGTGCGATCGAACTTGATCCACCGTACTTGTACTTGTGTTCAGCATTTATGGCTAAGATTTCAGGGGGCATGTAAGGGATCCACTCGTTTCGACGCGTTACCCAGCTGCCGTTCTTTCTCGTTTCGCCAAAATCGCAAAGCTTTATCCTCGAAAAATCACTCTTGAAAACTAAAATGTTGTCTAGTTTTATGTCTCTGTGGACCAAGTCATAGCTGTGGATGTACTGGATCGCCGAAACCAACTGAATAATAATAAAAATTATAATGTTGTATATCAAGAATGTCCTAACCGAAACTTAAATGTATAGGCGCTAATACGTAAAAACGTAATTCCTCCTGTATGTTTTATTCAATGTACGAAGTCGAAGTATGTCCTCAAAATCCAGTAAAGGAAGATCCAAAAACAACTTAAAAAATCTCAAAATGATTTTCTGCGCTTAAAACCATACGGGAGACACCGTGTTACGTTTAAGTGTAGTCAAGAATTTTTGATCGGCTAGCGACCGACCTGTTTGGCAACGCTTTTACTGTGCAACTCTCCGATCCCGCTGTCAGATATGTTTGACGTGAGGTCGCCCAGCGGCGCGTATTCCTGTGCGAACACATAAAAACTGGCCGTCTGGAACGCCACGTCGAATGTGGACACGATGTTCCGGTGGGCGCTCAGGTGGTAGCTGAAATGGAATTCCCGGTAGAAATCCTTAACGGCCGTGTAGTTTTTGGGCAGCGCTTTCAGCACCATCTCGTTGTCCGTACCCCGGTGTTCGACCAACAATATCTTGCCAAACCATCCTTCGCCGACAATTTGCACTATGTCGAACGTCTCGACCAGATCTATCTGGAGGGAAATGAACGAGCGTAAATCATTGGCAAATCACTGTATTGTATTGCATGTCATGTATAATAAATTATGTGCACAGTGGGCCACAGTATTCTGATGACTACATATTGTAAAAATTAATCATGAAATATATAACTTAAATATTAATTTTTTGTTTTATTGCTTCATATTCATCAATTAGTAGTTCAATAAGACCATAATTGTGTCCATACGACATTACCGAAGCTATTCCAGTCGGTCTCGTAGATTTTGCTTGACCGCCGCTTACATTCATATGTGTGTTGTTCTGATACTGCGTATAATAATTTTGTATTTCTTCCTGTATATATATATATATATATATATGTGTGTATGTGTGTGTGTGTGTTTGTGTGTATGTGTGTGTGTGTGTGTGTTTACGACACCCAGGTATTTAATAATTGATACGGTGCGACGGTAAGTATAATTTTTTTAGATCTTTAAAAGTGAATTTATTGAATTATTTACTTACATTATTATACTGGTATTGATGTAATGATAATAATAATAATTGTATTCTAGTTTAACAGTTATAGTCTATACCTATGTTATTTTTCTCGAAGGTTTTATACATGTTTACTCACATAACATTGGCACTATTATAACCGATTACGAATATTGAGGAGCTATTATTATAAATGTACCAATCATTCATATATATATATAGATTAAACAATCTGTTATTCTATACGGTTTTACATTAAAAAAACAATAATTGAATAATACAATAATAGAGTTTACCTATTATAGATAATTAACAGAATTTTTGTACAGAGAGAATCAATTTTTATTGACAACACAAATTTATATATATATTTAAATTTAGTTCGTTTTTTATAATAATTATAATAGTAATACTCATTATCATTCATTCAATAGGTAATCCGAATAAATAATTATTTACCTTTTGAATAAAACATTTACAAACTTAGCCTACACCAAACAATAAATACTTAACATAATAATTAAAAATGCAAAGTGTATAATTTACCTTCTCTAACTCAAATTCTCGAATTTTAGATACGTTTCCTGCCTGCTTCAATTTTCTTGATACACCGCCCGATTTACGTTCGAATTTAAATTGACTTTGTGACATGATTCATGTAAGTATATGTAATATAGACACTTGCACTTCACATATTAGTTATTTGTTTAATTATTACTAATTAACATAAAATTTGAAAAAAAAATGAACGTCGAATATCTTTCATATTTTTTCTACAACAGAAATGATTCAACAGTTTTGTTAAAAGTTCATTTTATAATACGTTCGACAATGCAGTATATTTATGTCAGACTCTATTTTAAGAACGATTATTTCCCCTACTCCAGTTTGACAAAAAACAAAACAGAACTGCATCTGAACATTTCTAACTTCAATCTGACGGGATGGACGAAAACAGAGTTTTAAAATTCGTCACAAAGAAAAATGTTTCGTTTATTCGTCACTCATAACGTTTTTTCTCGACTACATTTGTTTTAAAATTATTACGATGATGACATTGCGTGTACTACGCTATTATGTTTCACAACTGTATCTGATATGACTAATATGATTTATGTATTTGGTTTTTTTTTTTTAATACTGGGACACATAATATTTAATAAAATCGAATTAGATATATCAATAAATCGTTTATAGATTAATATTATTGGACATTAACAGCTAGTCGTGTGAATAGCAGCTTTAAGAATTTGTTTTTTAAATAGGTTTGAAAGTTTTTCAAAACTGCCGTTTTCTTTCCGAAACTTCGTCTTCCTCTAGTTTTATCGAAACATGTTATCCGTTTGTGCTTTAACGTATTTTTACCAACTAACATTCTAGACGCGCACACACGTGTGCATAGGAGGTACACATTTCATAAAAAAACACAACTATAATACTTTAGGTGACCACCGTTCGTCCTATATGTCTTATATAAACGCCGTGTTTTTAGATGTTATTGTCCGTCATACTCAATCAACAGCAGAAACGATAATTCTAGACGCATCTGTATTCAATGGAAACCGTTGGCTTGAAGCAACGCATTACTCCCGGGTACCGTAGTGACGGTCCTGTATTCCAGTGTCGTATCCAAGAGGGGGGGGATAGGGGGTTGTAATCCCTTCCTGAAAATTGTTGCTAAATAGTAAAATAATATTGTTAATATCGAATATGTACAAATAAAATAAATATTAAAAACTTACAGATAATAACTGAATTAGTATATATCGTTCGTTGACTATTATGATTATCGAATAAAATCATTTTTATATAATAAAAAATGTTCCTCTTATCGTTTTAGATTAAATTTAAAATCGGTCGGTGTGGCGCCCGGCGATAATATTACATAAAAATTATTTCATTGGGAATATTTGCTTGTTGCAGTGGCGCTGAACCTATACTCAAAAAGGGGCAGCCGTCCACTCGATTTTTAAGTGGATGGTGGTCGGCTGTTCGGTACTAACTCATAAAAATATTTTAACTTCAGGTAATATAATTTTTGTTGATAAGATTTTATAAATTAATATTATAATTTATAATCTATAGCTAACCATTCATCCACACAATCAGTTTTGCAGTTATAACGTATATTTACGTAGCCAGGTATAACAAGTGATGGTAAACAAATCTTTTTCAAGGAGTTATAATGAATTAAATTTATAAATGTTGATGGCCTAAATGCAAAATAATATACAATGAAATTCAAATTATAAAATGTTTTAAGTTAAATTTTCTGAAATTTCAATTATTGAATAATGTTAATATCCAAATGATATAATATAGTAATCGATATTAATAAAGTAATTAATATTTTATTAAATGTGTTTTAAATGTACCTTGTATTATATGAGTATGCATAATAATATAATATTATATCTATTTTTTAAAAAATATTATATATAAATATATATTACAAATTAATGTCTATAGCAATAGGTGGCCAACAGGTGGATCGCGACTCACTTTCGTATTTTCTATGTAAATGTATATTAAATGTAATCAATATATTAAATTTACGACTATGACAATCCAAAAAATCTTATAAATCGATCTCTACTATATATAGTATAGTTACCTACTCAGTTAGTCACCCCACATGGTCAATGACCTCTTTCGGTCCTACATCGCTGAAGAATTTTTCAATTAGTGTCTTCCTATCATGGACGGTTCAATCTCGACGGCCTCAGCCAGTTATGCGATTTTCATTCCCAATTTTCATATTTCCTTCTCTGATGTTCTCCATAGATTATCCTCCTCTTTTTCGACATGCGATAATTCAAGCTTTATTAACTATCCACACTCTCCCTCCAGATAAATATTTCATTATTTTAGATTCTCAGGTTGCTTTATTCTCTATTGTTTCCAATCCATTCAGTTCCCATTCTTCTGTATTTTTTGTACCTATTCATTCTTTAATCGCCAATCTAGAAGCAAGCCAGTATTCCATTAGGTTTTTATGGGCTCCAAGTCACGTAGGGATTGTTGGTAATGAAAGGGCTGACACCTTGACAGAAGACTGCAATATCTTGCAATGATATTTCATTTGTAACGTGCAAGTATTATTTACTTCAGTATATTTATTTTATATACCTACCAATTTGTTTTGATGATTAATTTATAGTATTTTTGTTGTTGAAATTGTAAAATATTACATGCAGTTCTAAAAAAGAGGATTTAAATTTTCAGATAAAAAATAGAAATTACCACATTTCAATATTAAATAATAAATACTAATTTTTAAGAGACTAACTACTAAATAATAGGTACCGAACACTGTAATATAATATGATACATTTCAATATAATTCTTGTTGAAATTTTTTAATTATAAACATTTAAAAAATTAATGAAATTATAACAAATAGTAGATGAATAATATTTATAAAAGATTCTATAATCATAGAATGACAAGGCACATAACAGTTACATAATAAAAAACCAATATCAATTTAATTTATACAAGTACAACAACATTTTTTCATAAATTTCACTTTTAAACTTAAGTAATAATGTTAACACCCATAGCAGACAATTTAAATATGTAAACTTAAACATTTATAATTATAATTTAATAAAACAATATGCAAAAAATAAAAATAAATAAAATATTCATACATTTTGCAATAATTTAAATGTATGCAATAAAAAACAGATTGAAAAAAATTAGTGTTTGCAATTTTGTATTTAACAATTTCCCCTGAATATAATGTTATAACTTATTTTTAGTAACTTAAAATAACAAAAATACACAAAATGTTAACCATATAGGAACTTATTTTAGTATACAAGAAAATCTTTATAAATATTAAATATGAAAAATAATACAAATTTATCCACAAAAGATTAAAAAAATAGTATAGCTCTAAAACTGTGGTAAGTACATATATTACTATTATAATCATAATATATTGCAAAAAAGAGATCAACCATGATGGTAAGGAAAAATGTGTATGTTCATCATTTTTAAATAATACATTTTCATCATATTTGTTTATTTTAATATCATTTTTAATTGTCAAGAGCTTTTCAATCTTATCAATCATCAATTTTTTTATAATAATTGTTTTCTTTATTATCATTATTATTAATATTTTCTAATGCTGATTTCAAATTATGTTTATTTCTATTCAACTCCATTTTTATCCTATTGGGTTTTTTTTTTTTGCTTTTATTAAAATCAAAGCACAGGCAACTTGTCTTTAATAGCTCCTTCAATCTGGCTTCGTTTTTCATCTGAAATAGTTTTCCTATCTTCTTGTTTATCAATACTAGAGTTACGGTTTAAAATAGGTTTCATAGATTTTATTTTATTTTTTTCAAATTGCATTTGATGAGCTCCTTTTAATTCTTCTAGAATTTTTTTTGATTCAGCTAATATTTTTTTCTCTTCGTTTTCATGACTTTTTAAGTTTTCGAGTATGTGTAGTTCTGGTCTTTTTTCTAATTCTTCATCTTCTTTCTTTATTGCATCTTTACTTATAGTATTCCCATTATCAACTTTTATTACTTTTTCTTGATTTACTTCACCATCTGATTTTATTATAGGTTCCATGGGAACAGGAGGTTCAATTCGTATCTCTCCAGATTTTTTCAATTCAGGTTGTACAACATCATAAAGATGATCCTTAGATTTTAATTCTAGTGCATCTTTTTCTAAAAATAATATAGAAATGAAAAAATATTATAAAATTTAAACAGAATATTTAATAAATTAAAAATATTATAATATAATATACACTTAATCAATTTTTAATTTAATGATTTCCACAAATCGCCATATAATATTGTATATTGATAAATAACAATGTTAATTAAATTTTTTAAATATCTAATAGGTCTATGATGTAGCTAGCAAGAAATTCGATACAGTTATTTTAAAACAAACAAATCATTTTCTTAATTTAATTAAATATATCTATCAAAAATTAATAAATATATACATACTCTTGTTTAATTCGTGTTTAGCTAATTCATTAGCTATTAAATCTGTAGAAATAATTCTTTTTGCTTCTACAATATCTTTATCAACTATTTTCAAAGCTGAAAACGTTTGTTGAATAGCATATAGATTTGCCAATGTTCCCATTACCATAATAAAAATGCCTACAAAAAATACGAGCTGAAAATAATAAAATGATAATTAATATATAATTTTAAAAAACTTGTTTTTATCAATTAAATATGTATTATTGTTAGTTATAAAATATGTTTTATTATTCACTATACAATAATATCAATATACTTACTCTTGCCCAAAATCGCTCTTTAGGATTTTTATTAGCGACACGCACCAAAAACATTGAAGGAAACATAACATTTATCAAAACTCCAATAGTAGATCCAATTAAACCTAATACAACTTCAATATTAGGCATTAAAAGGCCAGTTACCAAAGAAAATAGTACTATGAAAAATGTGATACATTTGAAAGGAGTTTCAGCAATGTGTTGTCTTCCTCCAGACACAAGTACATAGTCCTTAAAGAAATAATTTAAATTGTTTGATTAAATAACATATTAATTTTATATAACAATCAAATTTCAATTAATTTTATATATACTTTTGTGGCAAGAAGAGAGTATATTGAAGAACGACATGGAAATATAACCAATGGAAAACTGACGGCAATAGACATAATAAAACCAATTTTTATTATATCACTAGAGAGACATTGTGAAAAACTAGTAAGAATATTCCCTGAAAATAAAATAAAAGTTAATTCATATTTTAATAGAATGGGAAAATTAACTACTTAAAATTAATAAATATGAATACAAATTTAATTATTTATTTTATACCATATATCTAAATTCCCAACAAATGTTACAATAAAATTAAAACTCGAATATACAATAAACAATTATGTACTTGTTTATCAAATTAATCCAAAATTATTTATAATACATAATAATAATATAATAATGAACAAATTACTTTGATTAATAAATAAAACATTTAAATTTTATAATAGATTAAAACTAGTCTTTTAGAGATAGTTATTTTGTTAGTTAAGCTTAGGTACTTTAAAATCACTAAATGAAGACTCAAATTGGTTTTATTGTATAATGTATTGTTGATTTGAATTTAAAATTTTTGAATTAATTAATACATAATAATTATTATAATATACACAGAATTTTACAAGACATAATTTTTGCTTATATTGGCTACACTGGAAAATATGATTAATGATATGTTATCAAAAGTTGCAATTTATGTTTTTATGTGCATTAATGATTTCACTGGTCCTCATTCATCAATATTGTTCATCATATTCCACACATAATAAAAATATTATTAAGCATTTATACATAATTAAAATATAAATAACCTCTAAAGTATATATCTCATATATCTATATAAGATTTTAATTTTATTAAATCATACTATAACTAAATTAGTACTTAGACAATTAGAATTGGATTAATTTAATGAATATTTTACTATTAAATTATAAATGTAAGTACAGTTTTAAATGCCTATAAATAAAAAAATAATTTCATAGTATGCATAGAAATAAGTTAATGATACATTTAAGAGCAAATTATTTTTAATAAATAATTTGAAATCTTAATTATAAATAACTAAAAAAATATTACAGTATGATGAAAATTGAAAAGAAAAAACAAGAATTCAACAAGGAAATTAATCAAAATCGCATTAATTACTTATACCAATTAAGTATGACTTTGGCTGAACAATGTCCTGGTTTATCGTCAACATATAATTTGATATTAAAAGGTATATGTCAAAAAAATTTACTAAAAATTGACCCAGAAATAAAAAGAAATATTTGCAAAAAATGTAATACAATGCTTATACCCGGGAAAACAGTTACATGTCGTATAGTAAAAAAATCCAAAGGTATGATAAAATGGACATGTAAATTTTGTGGGAAATCGAAAATTTTTAGAAAAAATGATAATTATTGTATGTGGTCGGAGAATCCACAGTTTTTGTTACAAACTATTGTTTATACATAATAAAATACATATACCTGTTAATGTTGAATCATGATATGCAATATACCCAAGAATACCTACACTAATGTAAACGCTAGTGCACATATTCATTGATGAACGTATAGTTGCATTTAACTTGACCAATGATTCATTTGTAATTGACTCAAATATATCAAACAGTTGTCTGTAAATAATAAAATACAATTATTACATGTAACAATGATTTGTTTTTCTTTTATATATATATAAATATTAAATAATTAATATATATTATATATTAAATATAACTTCTATTGGTTGTAAAATATTTTATAATTGTACTTTAATTAGAAGTTTTAATGCTGTTAGTTTTATTATAAAATTAACTAGAAATAAAATTCTATATCTACCTAAAGCTAATAGAAATATTGGTTAATCATGAATGTTGTTGATTTTAAAATTTACATTTAGATATTCTAACTGTATCATTAAGTAGAAGTAGTTAATAAATGTAATGTGTTATCAAGAAGTTCATCATAATGAGGACTGAGGAAAATTTAAACTTGTAATTGATCATCAATATCCATACTCAAGCTAGTAGCCATACCATAGTATGGTTTGGTGTATAATCCTATAAATATTATGCTTATTAATTAATATATAAATATATTCATTTTATTCTTTTAATTTACCAATTAACTAATTTTCCCCCAATACTTAAAAAATAAAAACTGTAGAGCTTCAATATCTTTAATCTTATATTTAATTTAATTTATAAATATTCCAAGAAAAAAAATTATTTTAATTATTTTAAATGATGCCAACAAAAATTGTTTTGGTAACCCAATGCAAATTATTTTAATATTATAAAAAAGCCTACAAATCTTAAATAATACATTGATAAATAACTAAATATTTATTGACAACATTAATAAAATATACTTTGTAAAATAACTAATAATTATTAAATTTTACTTACGTTTGACAAAATAAAGACATCGAAAATATTGGTAAACACTGAAGAAGACCACTAGGTTTCCAAAAAAATATCTCTGATACCCAAACAGAAGAGAAAAGCTTGTCGGAAGCTTCAACAAAAATCTGTAAATGTAATAGTCATAATTAATAAATTAACAATCAAAAATCAAATTGTTTATTTAATAAAAATGTATACCTTAAATACTAAACAAGCATAAAATATTATTGCTGCAGTACAAATTGTATTTAAACTATTAACATCGCGTAATAACCCCAATGGCAATACTACAAATGCAGCTAAACCTATAAAAACATTTATATTATTAAAAAAGAAGCTATTTGCATACTATACAAAATAATGCTAAAAAACAGTACAATAAATAATAAACTAGATCCTTTTCTAAAATACTTAAGTAATTTATATTAAAAGTTTTGATCAGCATAAAAATTATTCAATTAATTACCTATCATTATACTTGGTCGAAGTGCAGCTGTATGTTTTATGTTAAATGTCTCGCCAATAATTTGAGGTCCTAAATCACCCATCACAACAAAGAATGCAATACATGTTCCCATAAGATACAGTATTATGCATAATTCTACTGTGATTTTCCCTAATTTTCCAAATAAATGAAATGCTAAAACAAAATGAATCAGAAAAAATAAAAATAATGATTAAATAAAATCTATATTACTTATAAATACTTACCTAAGAATTCAAAGTCACGTGTCCTCGATTTAATAGCAGACTTTAATAGAAAATGACAAGAGGCTCTTGACATTAAATTGCTTAAAACCAATAATACTGTTGATAGCACTACTCCACACTATACAGATATATAAATTAATTATATACATTAATTAATAAATACTAAATGTATATATTAATAAAATGTTTACCTCCTTATAACAAAATGGCATAGCAAGTATACTAACACCAATAATGCTGTTAGCCAGTGTCATTACATGAGCTCTCATTTTCAATATATATTTCTCATCCACAAAAAAATAATTAAGTCATAATTTATATAGCAATTTATAAACATGAAAAATTTAATATATATTTTATTCAAGTAAACATAATATATTTAACTTTAACACAATTTTAAAACGATTAACTTGTGATATTGAATGATTTCCATATTACATTTAAATTTTTAACTAAAGTAATTCCACTTTATTGTCTACAATAATTGTTGAGTAATTTTAAAAAACTGCCAAGTGTTAAAAGTTTACAAATATACAATAACGTTTTATCATTTAAGTATGATAATACATTTTGAGAAACACTGAACACCACATCAGCTTCTAGTGGTGATAAAATACAATAATGTGATTAAGAATGAAAACCATAAATCGTGAAAGTTCAATACAAAAATATATACATATTACTTCATACTTGTTAAAATTTTTAAAGTATCAGTTATAATTTTGTTCTTTTAAATATTATAGAAAAATGGCAAATTCTGTTCAAACAGTAGGATTTAAAATCACATTGACATCAGATCCAAAACTACCATTTAAAATACTCAAAGTACCAGAAACAGCTCCATTTACTGCAGTTTTAAAATTTGCAGCTGAAGAATTCAAAGTCTCTCCTGAAACATCAGCAATCATCACAGATGATGGAATAGGTATAAATCCACAACAAACGGCTGGTGTTGTATTTCTTAAACACGGAGCAGAGTTGAGACTCATACCAAGAGACAGGGTTGGAACAATTAAATGTTAATAATATAGTATTAAATTTTAAAATAAATTCTCATGTAACTTGTTTATATTTTCTTGAATATAATCTTATTGAATACAATACTTATAATGATGTATTACGAAAAATTCATAATATTTTTATTTAGGCAATTCTTAAAAGACAGCCAGATGTTGTATTTATTCTAGTAAAAAAAAATCCATTAAAAATGTTTTATATTTAAAAAGTATTATTATTTAATATATTACTTTGTTATATCCTTTGATCCTTTGATATCATGTAAAAAATATTTGAAACCAAGTTCTTTTATTTTAGGTGCTTTAGCACATCGAAGTTCTAAATCCTAAAATAGAAAATTCCATATTATATACAAATCACAAATATAAATAATTTCTTTAAAGTCATTAATTGTAATAAAATCATTTTTAGAAGTATAAACAAAATTATAACTTAAAAGCTCTACATTTATTTAAATTTGTCAATTTTTAATATACACAAGAATCACAATATAAGTAGGTACTTAAAAATAAAATAATAAATATTATACATTATATATTTACAATGTGTTAGTAAATTATTGATATAATTATTAATGTCAATAGTAAATATATTGAATAAAATAAATAAAGATAAAGTAATAACCTTTTAGAGATTAATGACTAATAAAATAAATAAAACTGTATTATTAACTTTACATAATAATTATTTCATACAAATAAAAACAACTCACATTTTCTAATATCTCCTGAAATTTCCGTCGTTTAATTATTTGAATAATATATTTCCGTCCTTCAATATAACGCCTTATAAAATTACTAGCAGATGGAAAAGATATCCAATAACTTTCACAGTCTTTAATCAATAAGATCCCACAATTAATTAATTCTCTGAAAATAAATGTTGCTATTTAATAAAATACTAACAAGTGTAAATTAATTTAAAATTGAATTGAATTCCTTACGTCAACTCATGTTGTTGTAATTTAAACTTTTGTTTCAATATACATTTTGCAACTCCAGATGATTTTATTGAAGGTAAAATAGTATTTATAAATTTGTTAACAAAACTGTTTTCAGGATAAATGTTTAATATGTATTTAACATAATCATCATATAATATTAAGGCTGAAGAATTACACGATCCAATTACAAGTTGTTGTATCTTACTTTGATTTTGTAATATTTCCTAAAATAAATTTATAAAATGAAAATAACATAATGTATATGTATATTATTTACTAACCAGTTCTTTAACAATCAATGTTTTATTATGGATAATATCATATAGTTGTTGAACAAAAATGATTGGTGGGTACTTAAATGTATCATTTTGATTTACTGGTAACAATTTCTTAATATAATTTATGGCTGCTTCTGTATCATTTGGTAAATCATTAATGACTATACTACTGTCATTGAAGAAGTGCTTGAAAATGAAAAATATGTTATTAATAAACAATATTCATTTGTATGGGTATTAATATTATTGAAATAATTATATCTCAACAATTATAATTTTGAGTTAATAAATGCAAGTAAGTATAAGGAAAAAGATTAAAATTGAAAGTATTATAATAATGATTTATATGGTGAAACTATTGATTATAGATAAATCAATTAGAAATTGAAATGAATTGAACTAATGTTCTTGTTAAGGATTTTTTGGGTTTCTTCTAATGATGGATCATAAATCAATGTTTAACTAGCATATATGTCAATACATTGCCTATATTTAAATATAAAAATATAAATTATAAAAAAAGTGAAAATTATACTTCACTGATAAAATATTTCAAAGAAACTAAATATTCGAAATCAACATTTATACATAACAAACGTTTTTAACAAATTTACAATTTATACATAAACAAATATGTTTAATAAGCATATCTTATATAAAATGAAAAAGAAAATAACTAATTTTACGAGAATGGAAAAAGCCATCTATTGGTGGAACTCTTATTTATACATTTAATACAACTATATTATTTCACCTTTATCTGATGAAGACATCAATTAAAAATAAATAAATAAGTCGCAGATATGCAAATTAATACTACTTTATTAATAACATTAGATAAAAGCATTAATTGTTAAATAATATAATTCTAAAAGTTAAAATAACTTTTTATTTAATTTAAATTAATAAATAAATTATGATTTATATGTACATAATAACCATAGACTTATAATATTATAAGTCTATGATAATAACTAAAAAAAAAATGATAAACATAAAAAATAGTCTTTGGCAACGCAGACCACTCGTGATGAGTCAACGAACCATCGATGGTCAGCGGATCACCAGTTGGGAACCACTGTTCTATACGAATCTTAAGATTTACCCCATCGACTCAGTGTTTCCTATACAATAACTACATTCAAACGGTTCAAAAATCTTTTTGCAATTATTTTAAGGTGTTTCTTATAATCTTATTTATTTTAATTTATTAAAAAATATACAATTATAAAAAAATAAAAGCCTAAATACAAAAAATATAGTGAGATATTTATTTAATAATTATTAGAATGTTAAGTTATGACGAAAAATTTGATATAACATAGGGTGGTTACACTGTTTTATTTTTTACTTGTCATGCTTATGTCTCGTCTAATGCATAACCAGAAAATATTACTGGTATTACTGCATTAAACTTGTCATTTGTTTTGTTTCATTCCCAATTGGTATTTTGATCTCGTCTCTTTTATTTGTTATTTGTTATTTTATTTAACAACATATTTTTAATAACACGAAACTCATAATGCCTATGATAAAACTCCAGAGTTCTGATGGTGAAGTATTTCAAGTGGATTTCGAGATCGCCAAAGCATCAGTAACTATAAAAACTATGGTCGAGGATTTGGGCTTAGAGGATGAAGATGAAGAAATTGTTCCATTGCCAAACGTGAACGCTGGTATATTGAAAAAAGTTATTCAGTGGGCTACTTACCACAAAGACGACCCACCACCAGCTGAAGATGACGAGGGACGTGAAAAGCGCACTGACGACATATCCAGTTGGGATGCCGATTTCTTAAAGGTGGACCAGGGTACATTGTTTGAACTTATCTTGGCAGCAAACTATTTGGATATTAAAGGCCTTCTGGACGTTACATGCAAAACTGTTGCTAACATGATCAAAGGTAAAACTCCTGAAGAGATAAGAAAGACTTTTAACATTAAAAACGATTTCACTGCCGCTGAGGAGGATCAAGTACGCAAGGAGAACGAGTGGTGTGAAGAAAAGTAATACGGTTATAAAAATAAATGAGATTTTTTTTTGTCAACTTTACAATTAAATAATTTAATATAAAAATTTGTCTAATATTCTGTATGTCATTTTTTTTTTTTTTTATTGTTAAGAATTCAAAATTGTAAACATCACTTTGTTTATATTGTTTAATCTATTTAATATATCATTTTCTTAAATCAATTAATTTATGATTTTGTTTCATTCAATGAATTCTTTTATTTTTTATTACAGCATCCTAATAATAACTACTTAACTAAAACATTCAATTTGCATTTATTTTTTTATATAAAATGTTGGAAATCTTTTTATTTTACGTATTACTGGACTTATATTAGTTACATTAAAAGTGTTCCTGTGATAGATTTTACAAATCACTTATTGATCTGATAAATTTCTTTAAAGAAAAAATGTATAGACATAATGACATTTAATCATTTTAAATGTATAAAATAAATTTATTAATGAATAAAATGTTGCATTTAAAGAACAATTATTTGTTTTTAATAACCATAGGTAATTCATGTACGATTTATATAGATTAATTTAGTGGCATGATTATATATTGGGTAGTATATCTTATAAAAACAAAGTAAAACGTATTGTAATTATTTGAAAATACATAAATATAGAGGAAAATTTTAAAAAGTGAGAAATTAGTGATTTAAAAATAACATTAAAATATTGACTTGATAATTGTAAAACATGTTATGAAATCAAAGATTTTAAACCGATTTAAAATTTCTTAAATTGATTATAATAATACTATGACCATAAATAATGAAAAGATTTAGAAAATATATAATATTTTAACAAATGAACGTTAATGAAATGAATAGAATAATAACAAAACACTTTTATATTTAGCAGAACATTTCTAATACAAAAAAATGAGATATTTTTAATTTGATGTTTTAATTCATTTTAATAATCATGTAAATTTACAGATTAATAAATTGCAGTTATATTTTTTTAATCTCTAATTAATTTAACTAAAAATCTATAAATATGTTGGTTATTGGAAAAGTTCCAAAGACTTCAGATTTTGGAAATACCTGAATAAGTTGATAGCATTTCCTAAAACACATGCAAAATTTTGGAACAATTCCAAATAGCAATTGTTTAAAATGCATATTATCTTAAAAGACAAACAGAAGTTTGTTGCGACTGCATAGCAGACAAATCCAAGGTTTACAAATAATATAAAATAAAAATTTCCTAAAATAAAATTAATGTGTGTACATTTAATGGGATTTATTGCATTACACTTTAATATATCTTTCATTTTAATTTTAATTCTAAACAATAATTATACATAATTGAATAATCGAGTCATATAGTTTCTTTTTTTATTCTAAACTATTTTTTCATACAATCTTAATAACTTGATATAAAAGCAATCGCATCTAAATAAATCATATATAACATATTAGATATGATATATTTAAATATTACAATGTTCGTTAAATTAAAATGTATGTACATAAGATGTTAAATGTATATGTTATTACAATGAGATTTCATTGCTAATTAAAATTATGAAAATGTTCACAGTTTTAAAGACTAGGTTAAATTCATAAATAAGATACATCATAACAAAATAATAATAAATAAATAAACAAATAAATAAATAATAATAGTAATAATAAATATAAATAATAATATAATAAAATAAAGTAACAAAAAAATATAAAAAATTTAAATGAATTAACAATTAAAATAATACTTTTAATTTATTTTAATAAAATAACAATAAAATAAACAATAGATTTATAGAAAGTACAAATATTGATTGGTAAATCATTATTAATTTAAAATATTCTATTTTCATCTTGCTAACGATTAAATAAAATTAAAATATGATATTGAGATTATTATTGATTTAATTCGAGGTGATGACAGTGTATACTTTTTAAATGTGAGTAAAAAAAAAAAACTTGTCTGGAAATAATGATCATATAAAATATGGTGGAGAAAAGTAAGATAAAAGCAATTTATTATTTTACATTAAACCTAATTAGGCCTATATAAATATTTAATATACTGTTATATTTATTCAATATTTTGTTAACATTAATTAAATTGGTAATTACCTACTCCTCTAGACTAGGATATATATTATATTTACAACGTTTTTTTTTAAAATATGATACGGGTGTTTAGTTTAAGTGTATTTACAAATTTTGTTGGCCATAATATTGTAATAGATATATATACTTTTTTTTTATTTTGATTGTCAACATTAAGAAAGACAAATAAATTATAGTTGTCATATGAAATTTGTAGTCATATTTCAAAATTGATAAAGTTTATCTTGAAGTAAAACAATATTTTTATCCATACATAATACATGTAATTGATGAGGTGCAACACAATGCCAAATTGAAGTCCTACAATTTTGACAGAGATCAAAATATTGATGAAAATTATATGAATTTTTTTTTGCATTTTAACACATCGAGAAATTATCAGTCTTGTTATAAATATAATTGGATGACTTCATTAGAGAGCCAAAAGAGTTGATACTTTAAAGTAATACCACTATGATGTATTTCAATTTGTTATGGTACATGTTAATAGAGAAGAAACCACAATTAAATTAATATACATTATTTACCGACTAGACATGATGTTGAATTCAACCAAAATGCATTTGAAGATACTGACAGATCTAACTAACATTATAGTTAACATAAGTTATTTATTAATTGCAAACTGGAGAGCAGAATGTTATTGAAATTCACACATTTATGCTAAAAGAAACACAATGAATAATTCATTAAAATTTCTCAACAATCTACTATCTATTTTATAAATTTGTATTGAACTGGTTAAGTGGTCAATACTAAACTAATAATATTTACAACTGAATGTATTGTAGGGCTGTTAATGTACATTGTATAATTTGATTTGCATTCAATTCATGTTATACATAGTACATGAGTGTTTGATTACGTTGAATATAATGCTTCCCTCTCTCGATCTTAAAAAATATTTTCATTATTACCAATAATTAGTACAAAATAATGAAAAGTATATAATATAATGTTTAAAACATTTTAGAATTTTCAAATATTTGATATTTATTGCATTATTGACAATATTTTAAATACAAAATTTAAGTGGTAAAATATATTATATTATACATACTTAAATATTGTATCTAAATTATTTTAGTCTTGTTACAAATAAAGTATAGATAATTTTATGATTTAATTTTTATGGAAATATATCATTAATCACCTAGTATAGATCAATTAGAAATAGAACTAACATTACTTAGCTAAAAAAATTGACTGGCATGAAAAAAAAGGAAATGACAAAATACGTATTTAAAGTAGAAAATACAGTAAATGATTGTAGGAGTTTGAGACTATAGATTTTTAGGACACCAAACATCGGAAACACTGTAATTGTATTCCTTTTTATAAGTGGTCTTAAATAATGCACAAAAATGTATGTATTAGAAAAATTGTACTAAAAAATTATAAAATGTATAAAAAATAGTATTTTATTACATTCATCTACACTATCCATTCTCTATACAATAATATGAAATAATGAAACACCACAGTCTTATAAAGTAGCGTTACACTAACCTTAGCCAATAATATCAGGATCGAGTTAAAATGAAAAAAAAAGACCGAGGGAGGAGATAGACAAAGCAGAACATTTTCATTAAATAAATATTAAGCACTGAGATTCATCAATGAGATTTGTGTAACCACCTAATTGAAAAAAAATAAAATCAAATGAACTTTTAAAAATCAGTATGTACAACACACAATAATTGATAACTGCTACTTCTTTTCATTTAAAAATTAATTAAAATTTTGATTTTTTTTTCCTAAGCAAAAAACAATTTTTATAACCAGGAGAGCAATGTATGTTACAAGTTAAATTAATTGAATAAACTCATATTTTTGTATGATAAAACTCAAACATAATAATAATAAATTATTAAAACTTTTCTAACACTGCAATACCTTATTATATAACTAATTGCCATTGGTATTTGTAGTAGATGTTAGAGGATCAGCTTCTTCTTGTATAAACATTTTGCCAGGTTTTTTCAATTTTTTTAAAAGATCATGAGTAGATTTATGTGTAGAACGTAATGACAATGCCCATTCTTTTAAACCAATTTCATCCTATAATCATAATTCATGATAATTTTTTTTAGCATAATAAAAGATTTTGTAGGATGAATATAAAAGTTAATACAATGAAAACATAACACAAAGTTATAAGTTATAATAATAAAACAACTAAAATTAATTGAAATTGAAACCGTAATTAATGTAAAAATTAACGAAAACTTACACTATTGGTGAGGACCAGTTTTCCATCTTTACCATCTTTCATACGCAACACAATGCACTGCTCATTTTTTACAATTACTAATTCTGGACTGACTTCCAATACTTGGTCTAACGTGATTACTTCAGTTTTTACTGAACCTGAATCAGAATGTAACTCTAATCGGTTAGGGTATAGTTTAGCATATCTTGTTTGCCACGCAGATGCAAACGGCCCTCCTAATTTTTTAATATATCCATGAAGTATACAGTCAGATTCTAACAATAAACAAATCAATAGATTAATATTCATCTAGTCTGTATAACATATAATTTATAAATATACCTTCCTCATTGTGTTCATTGAATTTCTTTTGCCTAGACTTTCTCTTCTGATCAGCTTTATCAGCCTCTGCATTAACTGTTTCAAATACTGTTTCAGCAACTTCATTTTGCCATCTCTCAGATATAGTTATTGAAAAATTCTTATAGAGTTCTTGATCAGCATCAGTTAACTATTATATTAAGACATTGAAATAAATGATAATGCAGCTCATTACCATAAATATATATTAAAATATAAATTTACTTTGATGCCTTTAGTGTCCTCTTCATCAAATGAACCAATATCAAATGCATCAGCTGCATTGACTTCTCCTCTTGGAGGTATAAGAGGAGGTGTATATTTTTGCAAGTACACCTGTTGCCAATCAAGTCCCCCAAAAAATGGATGTTCTTTTAATTCATCTGACCTATAAAATAAAGTTTTAAACCCCAAAAACAAAATAAAACAAAATGGAATAGTATTGAAATTATAATTTTAAATATTAGGAATTATCTTACCCTCTTCCTCGACATCCAATCCTTTCATTTATATCACGTTGTAATAGACCTTCTAAAAGATCCTTTAAACTTTTGGAAAAAGAATCTGGAAGTTCTACATTCTGCAACATAAACTGTTTTTGTCAATTTGAATTAACAAAATTAACAAATACATATTTTATTTCTTAAAGAATAATTTATAAATATAATAGTAATAAATATTTTATATGATTAAGTAAATATTCAAGATTAAATTCATCCTCAATTTTAAATATTAAATTTTTTTTAATTTTAATTTTGAAATAAAAAAATAAAAATAAAATAGATAGTTTCATAAAAAGATTTTAAATTGAATAATATACCAACCATTGTTAATGTCATTCTATCAATTTCATGTTTATCTTTGGTTTTATGTTGTCTAAATGGACTGTGGCCCTTAAGTAGTTTGTATAACATACAACCAAAAGAAAACCAATCTGCACTCGAATCATAAGCAGTACCTTTCGATAACACTTCTGGAGCCATGTAACCATGTGTTCCCCTAAATATAAATTTTTATTTATATGTATGATGGATACATTGACAAATATTTAACTTACACACTAGCATGTGGTTTCTTTTTAGAAAAATCACATGCTAAACCTAAATCTGATATTCGTACATGTCCATACTCATCTAATAGTATGTTGGCTGGTTTTAAGTCCCTGTAGACAATAAATCTTCGATGCATATGTTCCAAGCCTTATTGTAAACACAAAATAATAATTAATATATATATATTTTATGCATACAGTAAAATTTTTCAAAAATATAATATATTTACCTAAAATTACTTCAGCAGCATAAAACTTCATATCAAGTTCATTAAACACACCATGCTGTGCTAAATGATAATGTAGATCTCCACCATGCATTAAGTCCAATATGAAACAAAGTTTATCTGGTGTATGAAAAGCGTATGTCATACAAACAATAAAAGGACAATCCACCTATCAAATAAAATTAAAAAATAAATAATTGAAATAATTTTATTAAAATAAATGCAGTAACTACCCCTGTGCTGACAAGAGAGAGCATAATACGTTCATTCAAGGCAAGGGTTTCTCCTTGTTTCATTTTTATTCGTTTCTTATCAAGACATTTCATTGCATACATTTTGCCAGTATCAGCTTTTCGACAGCCATAGACTTCACCAAAGCCACCTCTACCAATTATACGATGAACACTAAAATCGTTCATGGTCAACTGAAATTAAAAACATTTCCAATACAATACATAAAATAATGAGTACAATATAATTCTTAATGCCTTACCGAAATATTAAGCTCTAGATTTTTCCATTGACAAAATCGTGTATATTTATCACTAGTAAATAAATTATGTAATTAATACAATGCACCTATACAATTCCAAATTAAATTAACATACCTTTCTAAGAATTTTTTAAACGGTTCTTCTCGAAGGTGATTGAATATTACTTTGATATAAGGCTAAAATGTTTGTAAAACATAAATAAATACAAAATATTTTAATATTAAAATACTACTTACTTCAAATAAATTGACAGGCACTTCATTTTTCATCAAATATTTTTGAACATGAGCGACTGCATCTTTAGGATAATTCTAAAATAATAATCATATTATTATTAGTCTAAAAAGTCATGAATTTTATTATGTCTATGATTAAATAATGTTTACTTACATGGGTGTGTGATAAAAGTTCTTTCATAATATAATTATCATAGATGTCTCTAGCTAACTTTCTTCTCTCATCAACTGATTCTAACTTCTCATACCTTTTTATCTAAAATCAAATATATTAGATTTGTATTAATTAATTCCTAGCATATAAAACTTGGTGTGATTATACATATGAAAATAATAATTTTCATATAATGAAAATTTTATATACAATACAAATAATTGGCAAATCGTCTTTTAATTCATTAAATAATTAAAATATAATACCAATGGAAATTAACAAGTAACATATAATATATTTATAAGGCTTCATTTCATTTTAATCCCTAATTGTTTAAATAAGAATACCAACAGATAACAGTAATAAACATTCCTTCATTATTTATTATCAATACAAAAAAATTTATATTATGATTGGAATTGTTTTATGCTGATAATGCAATAGAAACATTTTAAATATTTATAGATATATATGAAAAATGAAATGTATATTTTCGAGTTCAACAATCATGAATTTATGTCTGAATGCAGAACATTAACTAAAAATGTCCAGGTATAAAAAAGTCTACATTTCATAACAATTCAATACAAAATAACTGTTTAAATAATTTTTAACAAAAATATCAATTTAAAAGTATCATTACATATTGTTTAATGTTTAACAAAGTATCTCTGAACATTGTATTTACAGTATAACAACATTTTTAAAATTTACATTGATAAAATAGGAAGATTCTAGTGGAAAATTCTATTTTTAACACAGATAAATAAAACACTGAAATATAAACACATAATTAAAAATAAAATAGAAATGTAAAAAAATGTCAACCAACATATTTTATTTATTTAAAATTCAATACATAATTATTATTATATATATATATATATATATTACAATTAAAAAATTGTAAAACCATACAAGTCATATTAACAAACAAAATTAAAGCCCTTGAATACTAATTTCTTAACTCCCATTTGTTTGAAAAAAGTACTTGTGTAACTCTAATGAATAAATATCTTAAATTTATCATATTATACAAATATTATGTTTCTTTTCAAATTGTAATTTGTTAATGAAATTAATTTATCCATGATGACAAGAGTAAGCTTAGGTTTACAAATTATATACAATACATTATCAACAATGGACAGTTTTAAAATACACAAAATTATATATTTAATAGTTTTCACAGATTATCAAGTGTAACTAAATTTATATTGATTTTGTAAATAACGTTTACTTTTACATATTGACTGAAATTAGTTTTTTCATTCAACTTATAGTTTTACGATACATTATAATTTACAAGTGTTATGAAATGTTAATTATATTATATATAAGGTATGGCTATTAAATAATGAAACTATCAAACTAGTGATAAGAATGGTACATATAAGGAAATACAATTGATATATTTATAAACTATGAATCTCATTGCACCAAACAATACCAGTTTAGTCAATCTATGTTTGGTAGTTTACTTGTGAGCTTACTTGTTAAAGTAACCTTATTCCTGTTGTATATCGAAATAATGCTAGACAAAAATATTGAGCAGCGTATTAATTTAAAATTTCTAGTGAAATTCGGAAAATATGCGATTGAAAGTTTTTGTTTGTTGACATGTATATAGAGATGATGTCATGTCACGACAACATGGTTTTGAGTGGCACAAACAATGTTCAAATCAAAAAAGTCGACTTGTTTATTCGATTTTAAGACTGGTTGTTGTTGTTGATCATATTTTTTGATATAAAAAATGTAATAATGACTGAATGGGTACCTCAATAAAAGATTGTTAATCAACATTATTATCTACAAGTCTTGACAATACTCGGAGAACAAGTAAGAAGAAAGCAGCCTGAATTGTGGTAAAATAACTCTTGCATCAAGGAAATGTGCTGGATCATACCTTATCTGTTAAGAAGTTTCTGGCCAAAAATCGAACGCCAGTGTTACAACACTACCCTTATTTCATAGAGCTTGTTTGATGTAACTTTTAGCTATTTACAAAATTAATAAATACATTAAAAGGAAGTCAATTTCAGACAGATGAAGCTATAAAAACAAAATCAAAAGAGGTATTGAATGCATTGTGAGAAAAGGATTTTCAACATTGTTTCAACTAATGGAAAATACAGACAGAGTGAAGGAGAATATGTAAAACAAGAAAAATGATAAATTATGAATAAAAAATGTTTAGTGAAAGTCTTGTTATTTAATAGCTATACACCTCGTATATTAAAAATAAATATTCAATTGCGAGAGATATGGATTAGGTGATTTTTAATTTAAATAAATGTTTAAACTAGTTTTGATTTTAATTTTACAAAATGGAAATTAAAAATAAGATATATAAAATTGAATATATATTCTTCTGAATTCAAAGCAATTAATACTCATAAAACACTATATAACTATTGTTAAAACAATTAAAAACAACGTTGAAATGTAGGAATGCTTTTAATTATAAACTCTACCATTATTTTACAAGGTATATATTAATAAGCCAAATTTATCCTTCAAAAACTTATAAAAAAATATTAAAATATATTAAAATTTATAAATTATGTAATTTACAATTCTGTTTTATGGTTATTTGCTTGGAAAAAATCTTGTATTTATTAATAACTTTTTTTTTGTATATCATTGACCATGATTTTAATGCATTACAAATTAGTTTTTATAAAGACATACATGTAGATATAATGCACGTTTGTATAAAAAAAAACGCAATAGAGAAGCCGTTGTAGTCATTGAGAATTTATATGGATAGTCCGCCATAGGCGTGTTTACAGTATACAAAGGTCACTTATTAAAGTTACAAGGAAAGAAGATGACAGAGACTATTTTGAAACAGTTCCACTTGACCAGAAAACTCATCCTATTTTCATGATGAAAAACTTGGACCTCCATTCTCTCTCACTCCTTATACTTTACTTTATGTTGTCATATGTCATCCCAAATAATGGTTGCTGTTAATAGTGCCAATCTTTTATATAGTGGTTAAAAGTATGCAGAGATTATAAAAACCTAAATTATGATTTAACTCTGAAATATATCCTACTTTGGTTTCTAGATTTCTTTCAAATATATTTGCATTCTATTTCATATAATACTAAGAATATTTATCTAATTTAATGCAGTAAAATAGCTATTAAATTGAATGAATACCAATAAAATTACTTTTTTTTTTTGTAATCATTTTTGTCATCAATTTACAATATTAATAATAAAATTACTATGTTAGCCAATTTAAAAATGAAACAAAAATTCATAATATTAAAACTAAGTATGATAATAAAAACTGATAATAATTTAAATTCCATGAACTTAAAACATGTTTTGTTCTAAGTAGATAACATTGAAAAATATATTGAAAGATAAAATATAACAATTTACTAATTTAAAATATAATAACAGAAATTATTCAAATTCTTTAAAAAATTATTGTCAATAGATTAAAGAACATTTTTTAAATTTTATTATTACGATTATGAAGTTAAGTGTAAAATATAAATATATCAAATTTGACATTATAATTAATGAATGTAAAAATAAAATGTGTATAATAACACACATAAAATATGATTATCAATCAATTATTTTTATATAAATTAATTTCAATGTTATTATATAATGCATTAACAGAGGATAATATAATCACAATAAGGTTTATCATGAAATTTAATATGATCATTAAAATAGAATAACTCATAAATGGTAATGAAAATAAATCTTACCTCATCATAAAAGTTGATTTCAGGTATTTGCTCATCTTCAGGTAGATGTTCACAGAAATCTTTGAATAACAAGTAACCTAAAAACACAAAACGATTATACATAGATATAGAAAATACATAATTATAATATGAAATTACCTAAAACTTGATTGAAGATTTTATCAAAATTAACTTCTTCTTTTTTTTCAAGATATTTGTGCATAACACTTCGAACACTAAAAAAAAAATGTTTTTATACATAAACATGCCTATAAGGAATGAACAAATTAAAAATCATTCACATTTAAATAACAATTATGTTTAGTATAGTTTAAAAATAATAACCAACTAATCTTATTTGTTGTTTTTTAAATTAAAAACTATAACTAGGGTGTAGGAGTTTATATTTTACTTTTTATATAAGTATATCCAATATTTTTAGTTTGGTGACTTTATTTTATAAGAATTTCATTGAGATATATTTAAGTTAAGCACATTATTTTTATTGGACATTAATGATTATATTTCTATTATATAAAAATTAAAACAAACAGTTATAATAATTAGTATATATATATATATTTTTTTTTTTTTTTGATACTACATATTTAAAATTTTGTCTATTAGATGAAAACTAATTATATATATTTTCTTTGATAAAATGTTAGAATCAATTGCATTTCAAATCTTTATTATTGAAGTGAAATCGGCTATGTTCTAAAATACTATAGGACATTTTAATTATTTACACAAATATAATCTTTATAGTGCAAATAAAAATTAGTAAATAATGTCCAAATAAAAATTAAAATTAATAATTTGTTTTATACAAATTCAAATCGTACAAACAATGTTAAAGAATATTTAAAAAAATTAACTTGTTATTAATTAGATACCTAAATAACAAAACCTATATTCTATTATATTTAACACGTTCAACTAGATAATTTAAGAAACTAATAATCTAAAATATTGTTAAAAAAATATAACTGATTTTATTTTATCAAAGCTACATTATTTATTAACACCTAAAATTATTATGTGACATACATACTAGTAAATAGTTATATAGCAGAAACCAAAAATAATTTTAGTATTTATTAGTAGATTATTGTACAAAATTGCAGAAAATAATGATAATAGTAATAAAATTAAGGCCAATTGTGTTTACTAAAATAGGTTAAAATATCAAAATTGGTTATCATTGTCCACTAACCTATTGTCTATCATGAATAAGATGAGATAGAATAGACTAGATGGTTTGGTCATGTTATAGGAAGAGAAAATTCGGAAACTAAGAACAGTTATGGAAATGAACATTGAAGGAAGAAAAGGAAGAGGAAGACCAAAGAAGTGATTGGATGCGATTGAGTATGATATGAGGACTGCTTGTGTGTGCGTAAATGATGTGGGAGATTGTATCAAGTGGAGGTTTAGAACATAGGTGGGCAACTCCAAGTAGCTGGGATAGAGACAAAGAAGAAGAATTAATTTAATTGAGTTTAATAAAATTTAGAACTAATTAAAAATGTAAGAAGCAATTGCATTTCATAACTTTATTATTGGAATGAAACCGCTGAGCTTTAAAATACTTTAGGACACAATTTCAACATTTGTATTAATTCCATAAAAACAAATAAATTGTGTCAATCCTAGATAATATAAGAAATGATAACACTTTATTTCCATAGATCACACAATTAATACTAGTATTACACAAATAATATAGGACAGTGGTTCTTAAACTTTTGTAGAACATGGACCCCTGATGAAAGACTTTTAGAAATCACAGACCCTCTTACCAATTTTCTTTCGAATGCCTTTTTTTTACAAAATATTATAAATATTATAAATATCATGTTATCATAATCGATATTTTAATACTTATTTTATATAACTAATCACATAAGTAGGTACATAAAAACATACACATTTTTAATTATTTTTATTACACTTCATTTTTCATAAAAATTTAATTAGAAATATATTTCGCAAATATTAAATATTTTATTTACAATGCTCTTAAAATTTAATTTTTATTTACTTAATGTAAAGGATGGTGTTGTATATGAGACATCAGTTTTTGAACACCAGGCTCAATACTAGAAAGCTTTAATCATAGTTTGGACTCCATGTTTTTATTCGGTTGCAAAACTTATTCTTAATATAAACAAGGGTGGAAAAGGCTTTTCCACATATATAAATTGTAGGAAATAGTATTAAAACTTTCAAAGTTTCATTCAATAATTCTGGATAATCTTTTCGAACATGCAACTATAAATTATTATGATTATGATTATTATGATTACAATTAGGTGTAGGTACCTATTTGTCTCGAATTCCATTACATCTCATTGCTCGTGTAATAAAAATAAAATAAGCTACATGAAAAAAAAATACATTTTCAAATTCACCCAACAATTGCATTAAAACACACGTGTCATGTACGTTGTGTCCAGGCTTGAACCATCAATAGAGCCTTCAGAGACTCACGACATAAGTGTCGTGGATCACCAGAGAGCCTCAGATCACAGTTTAAGAAACGCTGATCTAGGACATAGGTACTATCTAAGATGATAGGGCTAAGAACTACAAGTTTTTGTATAGGCATTTGTTTCAATTGATCACAAAATTGTAAGTACCGTATGTACAAATGTTTCAAAAATCAAGAGTTAAAGAAGTAAAAAATTATTTGTGCTCATTTACTGATTTTCAAAAGTATATGGATTTGCATATTTCATGATTTTGTTTAGTAATTCAGTTGACGGTTTAAATAATAATATGTCATATTGATATAATGAATGATGCCTTCAAAAATGAAAAAATACCTAAATGTATTTTTTGGAGATAAACAATATCTGTATAGAATGTTTTACACTTAACGATGTCATATTGATCAAGATGCACAACAATGAAGAGGTAAAAGCATACCATCACCATTACGCAGTAACATCAATAGAAACTATTAAACAATTATAAGCTTATTTAACTGAATGAAACCTACACTATCTATTTGACGATTGGAAATATTTATATTGCATTATCGTGGAGAGTATGGTAACAACAATGGGCGATTTAGCTGATGAATGTACATATATTATATTACCTCGGGTCGGGCAAGACGATCTTTTTGCTGGCTCTAGCTGCAGGCGTACACTTGCTCTTCTCCATGGCCATCAGGTAGCTGACGTCGGCCAGCACAGCTTCCAAGTCGGCCATAGTGCGCGGTGGGTAGGCAGCTTACGCGCAATTCAAATAAGACCGATGTCCCGCGGCGTAAACGAACTTTGCGGCGCGAGGGAACGATAAGAACAAAAAACAACAAAAACCGAAATATATATTTTATACTCGGCCGCAACGGAAAACGGGGCAGCAACGGCGGCGGCGGCGGCGGCAACAACAACAACAACAATAACAAGGACCAGTGCGACGCCACCACGTTCAACCTAGGCCACAGCGGTCAGCAGCCTAGACTCGGTGGAAACCATTATCACTTGCAAGGCTTCATCGCCGTCGTGTCCGCAATCACGACGGACGCGATCCCAAAACAACGACCGCGGTTACCCTCGCGGACGTCGTCGCGGCCACGGCAACGGCCGTGCTCGTTGGACATGACAACGACGACGACTGTGCTGCGGCAACGATGACGATGATCCGGCGGACGTCGCGCGTCGTTCGATTTCCGAAACCGAAATGAATAGTTATTAATTTTTTTTCATTCGAAAACGAGAAAAAAAAACCAACAACACGCACACATACACACACACACACACACACACACGTAACTAGCTGCGAAACGCAACGACTACGTTCCGGAAGGGTAGTTTATTTTTTATTTATATTAATATTATTATTATTATTATTATTCCCGTGTTATGGTTATCGGACGGGTATCAGTCACCTGGGCGACGACACGACGAGCGACCGTTTAACCGACGGTGGCACGTAACGTGAAACTAGGTCGTCCTCGAGCACATTATATCACATCGTAATATTAAATACGACCAACAAGCGCTTACACACAAACACACACACACACTCATACAAAAGTACGCACGCAGACACACGTACGGTCGAGCGCGGGTCGTGATCGCCGCCGTTCGTTCCACTCGTCGTCGTCGCTGGCGCTGTAGCCGCCACCGCCTCTGTTACCCGCTCTGGACGAACCGGCCCGCTACGGTATCTCCTCTTTCTCACTCGCTCGACCGTCGCCCCACCCACCGCGATATCACCACGTAACGTTCGGTGCGTGTGCGCGAGCAGATACGACGAGTGCTTGCGCGCGTGCCCCACGAACGTCGGTACGTGCGGGAGACGCACGAAATACAACGCTACGGGGACGGTCGTAGTCCAATAAACGGGTCCTGTCCGTCTACTCGGCGGCGGTTTTCACTGACGCTGGCATTATTATTTGCACGGTGCACAGACATTCGCACCGACGTCGTGTGGTGTATGACCTAATATAAGGCGGGGCGACAGACACGGTCACCGATGATAACACTACCGTGCGGCCGAACAACGAATGTCTTCGCGGGGTGAGAGCACTGTCATGATGTGTCTTCGTCGGCGGTCATGCGACAGTGCGTCCCGATGACGGACCGCTAAATATGTCGACGCGGATTTCCTCAACCGCCGACGATACAATGTTTTTTTTTTTTTTTTAATTCAAAATATTTCGTTTCACCCTCCGCGAACACATTTCCAATTGTCTTCAATCTGATTTCAACAGACGACAGATGGGTTCCTTCGCGTTCGATTCGACTTTACGACGGGCACTCGAATATTAAACATTGGTGGCTGTTAAACTTAACGTTTATTCGCGTTTCGATCGGTCTAACGTGTGTACGATCGATATCGTAATGTCCGACAAAAGGAATTAAATCGATTTGGTTATAATTTCTTTTTTTTTTTTTTTTAATTCCGTCGACTATGCAACGAACAATGGGCAAATGAATAATTCGTAAATCGTTTTGAACATATAAATAGTTATGTTTATAACATATTACATACGTAATATGTATCTTGTTTATTAAGTACAAGAAGATATTTATCGATATTTTATTATAGCGTGGCCGTTAAATTCCAAGTAATAAAAAATATCTATTTTTAAATAATATTATATGAATACGCGTCATTTATAAAATTACCCGTTATATATTATATGATCTGCGAACTGCAATATAATAATGTACGAACTCATTTTTACGTTTGTATCATATATACTTTTAAAAATAATGAAGGAAATACAATTTCATATAGGTATAAAACGATAAGATACACTATAAATCTGACAGAAGTACTCAAATTGAATATAGATGTACCTACATAAAGATTGCAAGTATATAATTTATAATTATGTATCAATGCATAAAAAAAAAAATACAAGGAGACAAATACTTACAATACTATAATGAACACATTATCTACAGCATTCATTACAAATAGTGTTTATATTAATATATGATAATGATATGCATAATTATTTATTGATCATATTTACCGATGAGTAATAAATTATATATATATATTACTGTTAAAATTGTCAAAAAATTGAAATTTAAACTAAATACGGGCACTTGTTTCTTTACACTCATATGCATCAGTATCGTATTGTAATGTAATATTATTTAAAATATTGATATGATATACGATTTTCATAGATGTATAAATAATAGTATAACTGTATAAATTGGTAATGTGTATCCACAAATCACAAACCATTAAGTATATATACATCGTAAGAAGACGCCATACGGGAAGTAAAACAAATTTAATATTACCACTCCACATATATGGTCGCTCATCGTTCCTTGACTAAAATTTTAAACTGATCTCTCTCGCCTTTATCCCAGCTATTTTGGGTCGGCCATCTTTGTTCTAAACCTCTACTTGACAAGATCTCTCACATCACTCACGCACACACCAGCAGTCCTCACATCACACTCAATCGCATCCAACCACTTCTTCTTCGGTCTTCCTCTTTCTCTTTTTCCTTCAACATTCATTTCCATAACCGTTCTTACCACTTCCGAATTTTCTCTCCTCATAACATTTTCTCTTGTCACTCCACTCATTTATCTAAGAATTCTGATCTCTGCTCTATTTTCTTGTCAACTGCCCAACACTCCAAATCATACAATATAGTTGATCTCACTACACTATTATAGAACTTACCTTTCAGCCACATTGGAATTTTTTTATCGCACAAAACATCAGACGCTTTTCTTCGCTTGATCCATCTGCACCTAATCCAATGTTTCACATCCTTGTCAAAACTGCCGTTCTTTTGTACAAAGGACCCTAAATACGTAAAACTTTCCACCTTACTTATCTCGTCGCCGCTTATTGTTATTACACTATTTGTTTCATCAACTTGTTTTCTTTCATCAAATTCATCTATCTACTAATCCTTAATCCCTTTCATTCCAGAATTAATTTTCACACATCAAGCCTTTGGTTAACTTCTTCTCTATTTTCTCCTACCAAAACTATATCAGCAAACATCATGTACCATGGTACCTCCTCTTGTATCTCTTTTGTTAATATCTTGGTGCACACCTACACTCACCCTAAAATCTTCTGTTTTTTCCACAGACTTTTGACACTGGTACATGATATAATTATATGATAATTATTATGATACCACATAAATATGCATTTTTGGGACTCCTTTTCTCATTAACGCCCACTTTAAAATTTCTCTCCGCACTCTGTCATACACTTTCTCTAAATGTATAAACACCATACAAAGCTTTTTCTTCTTCTTATATTTCTCTAAAAGTTGTCTCACACAAAATAACGGTTCCATCGTCGATTTCCCAGGCATAAAACCAACCTAATTTTTAGTTGCTGACGTCTCACTTCTTATTCTCTTATTTATATAATCTTTTCCAAAATCTTCATATTATGACTCATAAACTTTATGTTCATAGGCGCAAATAGGGAGGGCTAGGGGTTCTAAGCCCCTACATTTTTTATAGACCCTCCAAAAATTTATGATTGTTGTTATTGTCAGGCAATATTGTTATGTATTATAATTGTTTTAAGGGTTTTAAATTGGTATAAAAATCTCATAAGAGTATTTGGGATGGATTTAGACTTCAGCCCTCCCAAATCTCAAACACATTTTGCGTCTATGTTTATGCCTTTATAATTTCTACATTCTTGTATGTACTTCTTTGCCTTTAGGTACCACAACACTCTTTCTCCACTCGTTTGGCATTTTCCTCTCTACTAGCACTTTATTAAAAAGATGTCTCAACCACTTAATGCTTACATCTTCTAACCTCTTCCACACTTCCACTAATACTTCATTTAGTCCTACCGCTTTTTTATTTTTCATCGCTTTCACGGCTTACCATACCTCATTAATTAAATCTAAAATTTCAGACTGATAGTGTCACAAAATACGGATATTATTATCTTGTTTTACATAATATTTGGTCACACTGGTTAAAATGATAATTGATTTTTTTATCAATACTACATTTATACAACCAATAGTAATTATACAAGTCTTAACAGGTTTTTAATTTACCAAATATTACTTGTTTTCTTATACATTTTCATTTGAAGCTATTTGACATTTACATTTGTTGAATAGACAATAATACAATAATATTTTCAAGTAATATTACTAGAGCAAAACAAATGGAGATGGAAGAAGAAACAATCAATATGGACGAAGAAGAATTCTCATACTTAGATTCTATTACAGGCAAGTGGTTGATTGTTGTTGTTTCAAGGTTGTTGAAATAAATTATGAACAATTTGTTTAAAGAAAATCAATGTTAATTATTTTATAACATAAATATCACCTATGAATTTTATAGGATTTATTCAAAATAATGGATGGTACTTCTTGGCTTTGGTTGTTTTTCTGGCATATTTGGCTCCTAAAATTATGGCCTCGTTATATAAAATGGTCAGAACAACGAGCAGAAGCTATATATGAAGCTGAAATTAAAAAAAGTGATGTCTAAATATTTTTATTAAAATAAATTACTTTTTAATTTAACTCATTACATGTAATTATAGATCCTGATTTATTTAAGCAAAAACAAGAAGAACTACAAAAGGCACGAATAAAATTCCAAGAAGAATATGAGAAAAAAGCAAAAATCGCTCTTGAAAAACAAAAAGAAGTAGAATAAATTATTAGTTATTATTTATTTAAGTATAAATGCACTTTAATTTTTTTTATGTCCTGATGTAAATTCTTTGATATTGAAAATTATGGTTTAAAAAGAAAATTTTGACAATTATTTTTTTATTATGGAATTTTCATACATGGGAATTCAAATTTTTTTTCATTATCATTGTTATCTTTTTTTATATAGTTTAAAAACATATTACTTAGAGCATAATTTTTTAAAATTTTGAAACACAAAGGTTTTAAAAAAACATGACCAGTAAAATGCAATTATTTCTTAATTAAATTATTTATTGTTATACTAGAAGGAGAAGAAAATATTAGAAGAAAAAAAAACGCTATTAAATAGTCAAAGTACTGGGCAGACAATAAATAATTCTGAAAAATCAAACAATTTTAAACCAGGTAATAAATAATAAATTTATTCATTTTATTAGAAATGTTATAAAAAGTATAAGGCAAACATTTAAATAGTTAAGTATTCTTTATATGTAAAAATTAGAAGTATGCAATTTTGTATGCAATTATATTTGTAAAATACATTGGCTCTAAAATATAAATTATTTTATAGTAAATATTGTTGATAGAGTAATATTGTATTTTTAATTAAATTTTTGCTTAATATTTTTTGAAACTTGACATTATTTTAAAAAAACTTTTTTACAATTTTTTTTTCACAATAAACAATATAAATTCAATAATAAATTCACAATATAGAATATAATATGCATTTATAAATCTATTTATAAATTTAATTAAAAACACATAGCTATAGAAAGGATGTTTATTAATTATTTATACTTTGTAAAACTTCATAAATATATATTTTTTATAGATTACAACCCTTTAATGGGATCTGGCAGGGGTTCAAATTATAGACCTCCAAGAAGAAGTGCATGCTCTGGCGGTAGGTGTGGATAAGACTAATATATGAAAAAAAAAATGTGTAAAAGTAATATTGTTTAGATTAATAAATAATAAATTATTGATTAATATATATATAATATAGTAATTCATCAATACTGAAATCTACGTGAATGTTAAACAGCTGTATTTTTACTAAATTTATTTATACATGATAAATCAATGAACTGTGGGTTATCATAGTTTGTATTCTTGGTTTAACCATAGTTAAGCATCTTGAGAAAATCATGTAAAACAGATCTTTGTCATATGTTTTATAATATTTTAATACTTTAGTATCATTGTGTATCACATAATAGTAATTAATTCATATTTTATGAATTTATGTTAAATTAATTAATGGATTTAATGGAGTAATATTAAAAATATTTAATTTGTGATTTGTTGGTTGATTGTTTAGTAATTATTATATTTAATATATTTGAAGATATAATTAATGTTTGTGCAATTATGTATATTTGATGATTAAGTTCACTTTTTACATTAACTTGTCTATAGATTTGAATTTTACACTTAATTTGATTTTTATCATTATATACAATATAATTAAAATAAATATTTTATTATTTTCATTATACGTATTAAAAGTACAATATAGTAGAGTAACTGAATTCCATTGTAATATTTAACATTATAATATTATATATGAGATATATCTATATTATTTATATAGCAAATTAGTTGAAATTGTAAAAATGAAAATTTAAAAACAAATTAACAAAATAAATAATTCGCTATAACATTTAATGTAATATATACATTTTAAAATTATGTAATACTTTAGTCTATTTAAAAGATTACAAGTTACAACCAACTGAAATTGAAATAAAATTATAAATATAAAAGTTGTTACTATTGTATATAATTCAATTTGAATACTAATAGTTCAAAATTAGATTTTATTATTAAAAATATATATTAATATTTTGAAAATAATTAAACTTAACTAATTCCAAAATATAAACTCTACTAATACTTTATTTTATAATTAATCTGTATACTTACATACATAATTACTTCCTTAAATATTTTATAATTATTATAGAAGTGGTCAATCTGAAAAAAAAATAATGTTATATATTTAGTGTTACTTAAATATTTTCAAATAAAAATACTTACATAAATAAACTTAAACCAACAATACGTTTCCTTTTCCTACTCTGGTAATTGGAATAATACTCAACTCTGTATTTTGATTTCATGTTATTAATGACATGATTATTTCTATAACATATTGTATTGAAATGATAAAAATAATTAACAATCAACAAATTTTTTTTGAATATATACAATTGAATTATATTTAAGAAGGCCAATAAGTAATAAAGGAAACTAAGTAACAATTTTAGATAGGAGTAAAAGATGGAATGGTTTTTTTTTTAATTTAACTAACTTTTTTAAACAATTCCATATAAATAACAATAACAATTCACCAATTATTTAATATAATTTGTAATATTTGAATATATTTAATAGTTTAAATAAACTTACAAGAAAGATGGGGCAATCAAAACAGTATAGTTTGAAAGCAATTTCATATCAAAATTACAATTTTGTTGTAGATCATATTTCAGCTGAAACCAAAGATACAACTATAATTATAAATAAATATATATATATATATATTCATGATAGTATAATTTTATATTTACTTTTTTTAAATCTAAAGCAGTAAAAAAAAATCCTTTATTCTGAATAATTAAATAATTAGTTTGATCGGTGTGGATATCTCCTTCTAAATCCTAAATTGAAATCCTTTAATATTAACTATTTATAAATCATGGATAATATTCAATATAACTTTTGTGTAACTCAATTTTATCAAATAAATAAATACTTACTAAACTATTTGTTACTGATCGACAGATGAACAGTTTATTTTTATAATATTCTACAGATTTTAAAAGTTCTGTTAAAGTATACTTTTGATTAATTATTTCTCTGAAAATGAATATTTCACAAATTTATAATATACTTGTACATTAATTATTTAAAATTAAACACCAAACATTTTAAAATAATTTTATATTTCTACATGCTATATTTTTTAAATGTATTCATTTTGGTACTAAATATGAATAACTTACGATTTAGAGGAACAGTTTTTAATAATATGGATTATTTTTACAAAACAATAACCAGTATAGTAAGCATCCCATCCAGCATGATGCAATTTCATAGTTTGTGCTAAAATATATATTACATAAGTCTTAATTTTTATAGTGAAAAACAAAAAAATTATATTTTTTAATATTTTTTACTAAGAATAATAGTTTTTAAATTTTAATAAAATTATTATGTAAATGTTTTTATTATTTGTTTTGTTTGACCTAACAATTTATATGTTCTAAATATAAAAATACACAAATAAGGTTAGTGATTCTATTCTTATTAATTGAAAGTATTGAATACTCATGTTTTTTTTTCAATATTTTTATTAAACATTTTTCAATGTTTATATAATATATTATATTTAGTGAATAGTATAAAATGGCATTTTTAAATAGTGGTTTACAGTTTAAAAAAAAATATTTTTAAAAGTAGTGGCTGCGGACACTTATATGTGATGGTGACGACACATACGATGGGAACAGGTAAACTTTCATGAGCAAATATTTTAAAAAGAGTCTGCAGACCTATTATATTATATAGCTATGGATCTGTAGCTTAATGCTAATTGAGAGCCACTGGTATAAAATGTAATTATAGTTTTTGTAAACCATTATTTACAATTAACTAAATGGTTATTTTTTTAAAGTACACATAGAATTTCTTACATTCTTCAATTCCAGTTAATTTAATACACACTGATTCTGAATACATGTTACAACCTTCATCTGTTAAAAATGAATATATTTCTGAGAGAGAACTTCCATTCCATTTACCTAATGCATAAATAATATTTTATTTTAATTTAAACAAATTATAAATAATTAAAAATGGGTCGAACTGTTCAAATTTCAAACCAAATCAAACATCACGTATTCAAAGTTTATGTAAAAAAAAAAACTGAACTGAGTTTTAGTTTTGAAATAATGAATTGATTATAATCAATTTGACATTAACTATATTTTATGGGTTAATGTTTTATTCTATATTTAGATTATGTAACATTACAGTGGTCAATGGGGTAACTAAGATTTTTTTATGAGAAATAATACATAAAAACTTTTTATATCCATAAAAAAAAAACAATTATTTTTTGTTAGAAATAACTATTGACTACTTATATATTTATACAGACTTTATTTTAAAATGGATGTTAAATACACATTATATAGCTGGAACTATTTGTGTGCTTAAATATCAAAATTTGAGTAGTTGAAATTATTTAAAAAAATATAAATTGTACTCATAACTTTTATTATTCGATCACAAATTTAATGATTATACTGTTTTGAGAGTATTAAAGTAAAGATAAAAACTAATAATATTATTTTTATAGAAAAAAAGAACTTTGAATATCATGATTTACTAATTTAATAAGTGTATCATGTTAATCTATGTATCCATAGATGTATTTTCATTACTCCCTATAAATAAATATGCGACTGTAACATTTTCATAAAATTTAAATCAATATTTTTATTATTTTCTGTATTATAATATATAAATATATAACTATATTTGTTTATAATACCCTGTGTGTTATATACATAATATAATAAAACTAATTATAACCTATTTAAGTTAAAAATACAATTTATATAGTTATTTACTTGTCTAATTAACCAAGCATTATTTTTCTTATTTTAATTTTAATTTTATTTGTACCAATGAGGAAAAGAGCAAGACTCAACTTAGAGGAAATATATTAATTCAGTTCTATTCATGTATGTAAATGGTATTAAAAGTTCAGTTCAACTCAAAACATTAAGGTTCGACCCATTTCTATACATTTTTCTAATTTAAATCAAATTCCATAAATCAATAAAAATAACAAACCACTTTTAGGCATTAAGCGTTTAACTTCTTTACATAATAATTTTGTATCATAAATTGGTCCGAAATTGTGTGATACAAAATTCTGGTAATCTTTGAACCTTTCTGCAAAAATTGATATATGTATATATATAATTATTTACATATTGAGTGATAAATTTATTATATTATAACATTAAATTATATAAACTTTAAATTTTAAACATTAATGACTAATTTTAATAGTTCAAACAATTTTATGCTTTTATGCATTTAAGACAAAATTTACGTCATGATTAGATGTATTTATTTTATTATTATAATTACATGAAATATAATAATATATAAAAATATAATATTTTAGTTTCATTCATTATCATCCCACTAATGATTTTTACCTTTAGCATTAAGTTAATATTTTCATAATTAACTTTAAATTAAGTATTTTGTTTTTGTACTTATTTGTTGATACATGAGAAATGTATACATAAATCTTAAGTATGATAATTAATGGTTTTATAGCATTACTTATGCAATTATTTATGTTATATTCATATGTTTTAAACTATTGTAATTTACATGGTAGAAAAAACATAAATAAAATTATATTATTTAATAAATTATATTAAAACTATAGGTTAATTAATTTTAACCAATTGTAAATACAAATATTTTGCATGCACCAATTAAAATTTAAGAATAAAAAATTAATTTAGATTTATAACCTTTAAAGAATGGTTATAAAACTATTGAAAAATAAATAAGGTTAAATATTAAATTCAAGTTTGTATGGAAAGTTAAAAAAAGTTTTTTTTAATTTCTTACATCAATGTCAAAATGCCAGTTTCATTATTTGCTTATGAAATATTTCAAAAGGAAAATGTTTTTATTAGACACTACAAACAAATTAATGTAGCATGGGAAATGTATTACCAAACATATATAATTTTAATTACCAGGTAAAGATTTAAAAAATTGATTGCTCAAAATTAAAATATCTAAGCCACAATTATGACCAACTAATGGTTTCTTCAGCTTTGATATAAGTTTCAATAAATGTTTAATACCCATCATTTTGTTTAATAAACAAAGTTTGAGATTTTCATAATGCTGATTGTTAATTGTTTCAGAATTTTCATTTTTCTTAGTTTTTGTAATGGTTAATCCAAATTGACTCTATAAAAATATACATATATATCATAAATATCAATATTAAAGTCATTTAAAACATTTTTTATCATTACTTCATCTATACATATGTATTTAAATTTCTTCAGAAGATAATACTGCATTAAAATTATATAAGCAGGTTCATTGCATCCATTTATTTCTAAAAATGTGTGATCTTCATAATCAGCATTATTATACCATTCAGACACAATATTTAATATTTTAATTAACTCTACTTCAATTGACCGAAATTTTAAATTAGTTTCAAAATACTTGTCAAAAAATAATACATCTAACATTTCTGATTTAATTGTCATTTCTTGTTCATCGGTCAAGTAAGGTACTCTGGTATGAAACAACTAAGAACAAAAGTTAAATTACAATAGACAATGCATTCATTTTTAATAAAACTTACTTTATTAAAATCAAATTTATGTTTACACAAAAATTCAACACATGATGTTTGAAAATGAACTAATCCATCAGATTTATAAAATGACTGAGGATATGTATAAAATGAGTAATTACAGGATGTAAATGTTTTCCTATTGGCATCATAAGTGAAAATTGCTAAACCCAATTGTATACAGGTTATATCAGATACTTTCATCCGTAATTTATTATACTGTTCTTCAGATGTATCAAAAAAACTGCAAATGAAAAAAAAATATCAGTTACAGTTATTAACAATCATGAATGACTTATTGAATTTTTAAATCTATATTTTAATATTAAAATCAATGTTTTTTAAATGCAATATTTAACTGTTCAATACCCACAATCTAAATACAATATGAAATATATATTGTTCATAAACTTTCAATTTTAAAAATTGACAGTGTATTTTCTATAACGCAGTCAACTCATTATTTTCTTAATATGAAGTTGAGTATATTAAATATGAAGATTATTGAATTAAAAATTAATATTGCCTATTCAACTTATATTAACAGATAATACGTAGACTTATATGTAGGAGTAACAGAGTGTACAATCGATTCTTTTTTTCTGTAAACTTATATTTTTTAAGAATACAAGATTATTACTACTGTAACCATTAAATGTAAATACTAATTATATACTAATAAATACTAATTATACTATTAAAGTGTTGGTCTAGAACAGTGTTTCTTAAATTGGGGGGTCGCGGCTCCCTAGACGGCCGTGAGTATATTACTGGGGAACTGTAAAATATGTGGATATAAATATTTTAACCATTTTTTCAAAGCCTCAAGCCTTTATGAAAAAAACACCATAATTATTTTAGATTATCAAAATTATATGGTCAGTTATTTAATAATAATAAAATTATTATTATTAATACATTGAAGAAGTTTATCTCACATTAGACTTTATCGACAATGATGATAATCTTAATATACCATTTAAACTTTAATGATATAAACTCTATATATTACTATATATTTTAATAATTTAATCTGTGTAAATTAGTATATGTCTAACAATTTAATTTTAGTATATAGTTTAGATAATAAAAAATAATTTCCTATTATTATGCACACTGTATTAACAACTTTTTCTTTTTCCTGACAAAGACTTTTTTTTTTAGTTATTAGTAACTTTTTGGGCAAAAAAATAATTCTAGAACTTAGGAGGGAGCCTTGACAGTTTTAAGGAGATTGACTCCATGACAAAATGTTTGAGAAGCACAGATCTAGAACTCTAGAGTGGAAGGAAAGAAATAAAGAACTATTAATTTTTAGTAACTTGTTGTAATTAGAAAGCTAGTTTTTGTTTCAAATGATTTATGATGTTTAAAAAAGATTGCCTGTAATGACAAATGTTCATTATTTCTTAAATGATTTATTAGAAGAGAGTAAAACAAAATTAATTTAAGATTTGAATTCCCTTGACAGTTGCCATGAAAGTTGTGCATGCCTATGGAAATATACTGTTTAACATAATAGCAACACTATTAATTGTAAATTATGTCATTCGTGTATAAATGTATAATGAATAAAATATTTTATTCTGATTTGTTATTTATATTTATATATATCTTACGTAAATGGATTTGTAACGTTTTCATGCAATTTGGAAAATTCCATATCTAAACTAATAAAAGCAGATTCTTTGATTGCTGCTTCGATGACTGGCAGTTCAGAATAAAAATTTTCACAAGTGACCTCACACATGGTTGAAATTCAAAATAAAATTTAAAATTTAATAATTTAAACATTCAAATATTTAATATTTTTGTTGTTAAAAAACTATTATTTTAAATACTAATCTTCATATGAAAACTCATTTACATCATATGAAAACTCAATAAACAATTGATGTTCGTATATTTTACATAGATAGCTATGAAATAGCGAGAATAATTACATTGATATTATAGGGACCATGGCACACTGGACCCTTTTCCGCGCGAAAGATATCATATTCATGATTATAACACAGACTATATCATAGACATATATTTATTTATATTACAAGTCTATGGACTATATAGTCTGTGATTATAATTTAAAATGTTGCGCAATGATAACTATACACCGATATATTTAGGTTATAATAACATCGGTTTGTATTATCATATTTTATAACATGATAACAGTTAGTCAATTTATATTAGCAATACATTTTTAAGGTTAGACGAATGATAACGTTGCCTCTTTCTAATTTGTATTTGTTTGGCCCATCGGTTGATTTGTGTTTTATAATTTTTATCCGAAAACATCCAAGTAAGTACGTTCTTAATAATTTATTTGACCCTCTATTTAACCATATCGTATATTTGTGCTTGTTATTTCTGTTTGATATTTGATTTTTGACGAAAACATAAAAATTGTCATGTATCCTACATTATTCGTTTTACGTTTTGTTCAGGATGTTGATGTCAAAAAAGAATCGCAGGGCTATTTATGAATATATATTCAAAGAAGGTGTTATGGTCGCCGAAAAGGATTTCCATAAACCAGTACATGCCGACATCGAAGGCATCCCGAATTTACAAGTTATAAAGGCTATGCAGGTACCTAACATTTAAACAAATTTATATGTTTTTACTATTTTCATTAATTTTTGTTTTTTTTTTTATTAGAGTCTTAAATCCAGAAATTATGTCAAAGAACAATTTGCATGGCGTCATTATTATTGGTATTTGACAAATGAAGGAATTCAATACCTTAGGGATTATCTTCATTTGCCAACTGAGGTAAATACTTAATTTAACATAATAACTTAATTTTTATTAAAATTGTTAGGTATTTGATGTGTGTGTGTACATATATATGTATATATGTTTTTGTGTAAAAAGTAAATGTGGCTAGATCTCCTCATACCCCACACCATTATATGTAGTGATTTTGTGATAGCCATTTTCAAAACTAGCGCTTTTCAATTACTGATATGTTACAGTTGCATTATTATTTATATTTTATATGAACGAATAATCAATTAAAAATCATAATTTAATTTAAATAATAATTCTGTGACTGCCGATAGGCGAAAATTCAACATAAAAATACAAATAACACAAATAATAGAAATAATTGAACCAATGCTTATATAATACAAAATCGATGATGAACATAATAGCGCAATTAACAATAACAACTATGCACATGCACAAACACGGGCATGTGTCCGTGATAACATAAAAGTACGATACCGAAACTGTCTGGCTAACTCCCTGGCGACGTCGGCAACGCAGGTTATGTTCGAACTCCGACCAACAGGATACTCAGGCGCCAAGTCAATGTCAACGACGAATACAAATAGCTTTGTGAACGCCACGCTAACGGATCGAATACTACCGGGCACTACCGCAAAATAACCGTTATACGCGTAAATCAAAACAGGACGCAATGCGAATTACACAATACTGGTTCACCAGCAAACACATACGTCTTCGTACGAACGCAACGTCATGTGCGCATCAACTTTTTGGGACAATCACGAAGATGACACCACTGTGAACGACGCACTTCACCGGTCACAGCAATTCTCGGATATCTGTGCGCTCATGGTCAATACAGTCGAAGATGCACACACGATGTACAACGATACAAAAACTGCAACGGATCACCCGTCGTATATGAAAACGTCGTGCGCGGATAAAAAAACACGTATACGGTTTGTTGCCAACGAACACACACCATATGCACATAAGGTACGCAATTCAATGCGAACGCGATTACAATACTGGTTTCAAACCGAAATAACTTGCATAAGAATGAAAGTCCAACAACAATCTGAAGCGAACAATAGAGATTGCCCCGCGAATACGTATATGGCGCGAACAAATTCAATTGTACATAATTGTAAATAATAAAGATTTCAGGTTACCTATGCATTTTATATATACTGTTCTATCAGTAGGTATAAATTTGGACATTTTTTTGTTGTTAAAATATTATAATATATAGTGCATAGGTATCTACAATAATTACTAACACATAATATCAACAATTAACAGTTAATAGATAAACTAAAATATAAAAAGCAAGATTTGAATTAGTGCATCATTGAAAAGATAATTTAAAATGTTTTTTATTGGTTTCCAGTTTTACATTTTTCTTAAATCTTAAATACCTTTGTTTTAAAATTTAGTTTCTTTAAAAAAATATTATGTTACTTTAGTAAGATTTAATAATTTGTCATTTTAAATGACCTCATAGTTTTCATCATGTATGTAACTTTATTTGTTTGGTTGTGGAAAGTTTATGGAGTTTTCTTCAAGTATCTATTGATTTTTGTTTATTTTGCATAAATATTTAATTTAATTGACTAAGGCTTTTGTTTGTAATGTGTTTATTTAATAACCATAAGTAGTTTAATTTTTAAGTTATAAATTCTTTAACAAAAAACTAATATTTTTTAATTTTTTAAAATGCTTAAAAAGTTATAAAATACTAATCTTTGTATTCTATGTGTATTTCTTAGTAATTTTATATTTAATTATTTTACAGTCTATATTTATATAAATGTTTTACCTAACCTAAATTTAAAATGGTCTGTGTGAATTTGTAGTTGTTATTTGGCTTTAATTTTAACTACCTACTGACTCACATATCAACTATCATATTATTATTGTGGGGTGATAATCATTACTTAGTTTTAGTTTTCATGGTTCAGAACAATAAAATATTCTAAATATATTTTCAGATTGTTCCGGCTACATTAAAGAGACAAGCTAGACAAGATCCTAGAGGACCTAGAACTGCACCAGGAGGAAGACCTGAAGGAGGTCGATCAGGTGAAGACAGAGCAACTTATAGACGTGCTCCAGGTGCACCTGGAACTGACAAAAAAGCAGAAGTAGGCGCTGGTACCGCTGATTTAGACTTTGTGAGTATAATAATACTATTAAAAAATAATACAACTTGTATCTTTATAAAAACTATATAAATGTACTATTTATTATTTTTTTTTTTTTACGTTATTTAGAAAGGACCTGGTTCTGGTGCATATGGTGGATTTGGTCGTGGTAGAGCTCCACCTCAATAAATGTATAATTATTTTTTTACAAATAATTAAAAATAAAAAAAGTATAAAAATTCTTAATTTGTTTATTAATTTCATTTATTCCTTGATGGTACTTCCTTGTAACATTTCAAACAGAAATTGAATGATAATTTGCTCTTATCAACCTAACTTTAACGATTTTAGAGAAAACCTATCAATACAAATTTTATAAAAATTTATTAAGTATTTTAAAAGTTGCTATGTTATAAATAAATATAACACATTATATCTTTGAATGAATGCCACACTCATTTATATGTGTTGTCTGTTAAGACTAAATATGTAGCTCAAAGTCTGTAAAACTAGTCAACAAATTTCTGATAATTAACAATTTGATAATTGTTAAAAATTTTATATGTATGTTTCTGAGTAGTATAATTTATATATATAGGAATACATCATGGCTATAGCTTATATAATTATGTGACTGTGATATAAAGTATTGAAAATTCATAATTTTTTTTCTAAATAATTAAAAGATTTAACGATAAATTGTATTAAATAATAAAAAATGCTGTTAAATCTCATGGGAAGATACTTCGTTGATGCAATTAACATTATTTAATTAATTATAATTCACAAAACAATTGGCATTTGGTATTAAATTTATTAGAAGTCATTATTATTGCATCTGTTACAGCCTACAAAGTACTGACTTAATATGATTTTTATAACTAAAAATCATTGATAATCAGAAGTTAATCTTCAAATTAAAATGAATATCAAATAAAGGATAATTTAAATTCTCTTTTAATAATTACAGTATATAAACAAAGCCTAAATCTTGATTCTTGTCTACCATTAAATCATTAAGTTCAAGTATAAAATAGTTAAAACTAAAATAATATATATCATAAAATAATAATATGTATAAAGAATTACTATAAATTATAAAAATATTATATATATAAGGAAAATATACCTAATGTATTTAATAAATATTTAAAAAAGTAAAAACTAGTTTTAATGGTAAGTCATTAGGTTAATAGTATTTAATAATGGTAACCCAATGATGTCTTACAATCAAAACAAGTAACTTTTATAAACATTTATTAAATACTCTAGGAATATTTTCTTTATACATATAATTTTTATAATTTTGTATACATATTATTTTATTGTTAAAAGAGTATTAATTAATTTTTTAATTTTATATTTATTTATAAAATAGTTATCAAGAAATTTAAGAAAACTAAAAGTCAAATTTAATATAAGGTTTACCAATATATTTTATTTTTGTTTTTTATATACATAAATATAAAATATATAGACACTGAGGCATAGAGCATAATATGCATATTAAACAATTAAAAGAACATTTCATTCGATATAACATAATTTTTTGTTGTATTTTTATTAAATTAATTTTAAGAGCTCGCTAAGTACAATATGGAACAGTAATAAAAATATTAAAGAAATATTCTATAGAAAATAGAATATGTTTTCAAGTTTTATAGTCTGTAAATGTTTATGTACACTACACTGTTATTTGTTTATAAGTCTGCAATTTAGTTTTGCTAAATGATAGTTTGACTTTAAAAATATAGATATTGTATTTTAAGTTTCAATGATACATTTTTAGCGGCTTAATTAGATAGTCCAAATATTATTCTACACACCAATATTTTGTAATTCAATTATACATTTACTCCATTTGAATTACTTTTTTTTGTATAAATAATTGATTTTAAAAAGCCTATAAAGTTAATACATTTAGATTAAAGTTTCCTTAGTTTAATTAGATATGATATGTTTTGACAACTATGCAGTTTTAAATTGAAAAAAATGTGAATTTTAATGCTTTGGTATTTTCAAGTTTCTAATTATACAAAATGAATTATGTCATTCGATCAGATTAATTCAATTTTGGAATATAGTTTTTTTTTCCAAATTTTAACACAATAAAAATAATTTGTTTTCACTAAATATTCGTCCTTAGGGCTCAGATCATTTTGGACTTGTGCCCTTTTAGTAATGAAAATAAACAACAAGTTAAATCTTTTTTAGTCAAGTGACTAATATCTCTCCGTGTTTACGTTGCATCCTTCAAATATAACTCGCATAATATATATTATCTATTGTTTATTATTAAATCACAAAACATTGTAATATTTCATTGTTTTGTATATATGCAATTAAAATAATTTTTATTTTATGTTAAAACAGTTTTTTACAATATGTGTACACAAAACAAATATACTTAATTATGTTATATGCTACATAAGAATTCGTGACAATCACAAAATGATTTTAAATTTAAAGCTTTATGTATTATATATATATACATATAAAATTAATGGTGATTTATTATTTTACTATATCACGGACCAGATGTAGGACGTGGATCCGAGTGGGCAAAGAGGTTTCAAGTTTACACTTTTTACACTTTAAATATAATGAAAATTTAAAATTGTTTTATCATATTTTTAACTAGATTAAGAAGTTTGTTTGCAGTTCCTAAAGCCATGCTTGTCACGTTTTATATGAATAATTATTTAGTATATGAGTTATAGGGACTCATTGTTATGGAGAACATTGCAATTTGGGTGGTTTATTATAGATGTTAAAATCGAAACCGTATTTGAGAAAATTGTACAATAATACCAATTTGACAAAAGAGTGTCATATAACTCTGTCAAGTAACTAGGTAGATCTGCGAATGATATTATAATATTTATCCGATAAGTATTAGCATATTGGGACAGAAGCCTTTAAACAAATTACGTTAACGAGAAGCCACGCGAAAGTTGTAGATGTCCTCAGATCGAATGGTCACTTGTTGCAGAATATTTTTTAATTGAAACCGTTGATCAATTACTACGTTTAATTATTTTTTAATACTAGGTTTATTATTTCTTTGTAATTTTTCGAAATTCAAATTTCAAACTGAAAAATAAATATCAATGATTATTTTTGAAACTAACAAGGATTGTTATGGAATATCAAACACTACAGACGTGTATTAAATTTGATTAAATTATAAACATGAAAATACCAAGCGTCATTATTATTATTGGAATTACACGTCCAATTGCATGTCCGTGCACGATTTGCGAAACGGGGCCGTACGGCGCGTTGGAATCCGGGAGCGCATCCGTGCCGTCCGGCAAACGCGTGTTTTACAAAAATTATCGTAGGATCGTTGGCGCGTTCAAACAAGAACCGCGAAAACCGACCGTTAGGTACGCGTGCACAACATTCGGTCGCAAATAAAATACAATTCTCGTGCAAATAGACAAAATGGTAAATACAATAAAACTCGCGCGTACGGGGCGGAGGGCGATCGTATCCGCGGCCGAGGCGAACGGAGATAACAAATGTAGGTAACGTTGTTTGTTTACTCGGCTGTCGCGCGAATACACCAAATATTTGCTCGAATCAAATTCGATTATTAGACTGGTCCGTCTGTTTGCGCGTACCACGTATACTGTACCGTCACACGGGCATTTGCAAGCGTGCGTTGTAAGCGCCGCGTCGTACGCGATTCACGTTTACGGGTGTTCGGATTTCAGTCGTATTTCACAATGGGCGCGGTTGGTGGCGAGCCCGGCGGGGGCGATACGTGTGCGCCCTGCACCTCCCAACATTTCGTTCGTCGAAGTACCTACAAAAGTCGGCAAACTCGATTGCAATGAACAATATTCGTGAAATCGGAAGCGAGAAGGAAAAAAAGGCGAATCCGTGTCGCCGCCACATATGGGTCGTAATATACCTATTATTCGGTCTACGACCGATATTGAAAAGTCGGCAATTTCACTTACGAAATACCGGCTATTTCGCGCCGGTCCTGCGTGTGCACACCCACAGTTTCGGAAACGTTGCCGTGAATACTATTCCGCCGCTTGTTTCCTCTAACACTAAATACGTAATGCTAAACGCGATATTGATTGGATACTGCTGTATACATATATTTTTTTTTATTCAAAACAGTTCTTTGCGTTACCGCGACATGACTTATGGTACGCGCTCGCGTATATTTGTTTTCGATTATATAAGTACGGTTTATACCCAAGTAAGTTTTAAACGTTGATGAAACAAACAAAAAAAAAACGCATAAAGTTTACGGCAGCAACAAACATTTTCCGGATTCTGACGTCGCCGGTATTGGAATAGCGGGGCTGGGCGCTTCGCCACCGCCCCCGCAGACCTACAGACGTTCAATACGCACAACATTATGTCGGCGGCGTGTATAAGTTAATGCATAAATGTATTTATATATTTTTTTTTTCGCCCGAGTCTGAAACGCAAAAAAAAACATTTTTCGTTTTTTCGTTTTTTTTTGTGTTTTTCATCGATCGTCGTCGTCGTCGTCGAAGTCATTCGGAATATTACCCCCGTCGCACCACACGCCGCTCACCGGACACGGTCGGCCTATATTGTTCGCTCACGCGCACGAATGCGGACGAACGACGACGACGACAACAATGTCGGCGGCTGCTGCGGCTGTAGCTCGTGCTTTTATGTTACTGGGTCACACTACAAAATACAATACGTGTATATACGTATATTTTTTTTTTTTTTTTGTTCATTTTCCGTATTGATCGGTCATGACTGATGAATCAGCTGTGCGTCGGACGGACCGGAAATATATCGCGCGCACATTTTCACAATAGATTAGGTATGATCATTGCACGGATTAATATACGCCGACATGATAAGTAATATGAAATCGTTTGTTGTTTTTTTTCATCGGATAATCCTAGGTCAAGTAGAACTGTCCAAACCACCTTGTATCACGTATATATATATATATATATACACGCATAAAACACATTACGGCGTAATAACAATATTATTATTATTATTATTATTAATATTATTATTACAAACAAAATATACATAGGTGGGTGTAACGTTTCAATAATAATCATCCGCCCTTTCCGGGATACGTCGGGTGACCAACTCCCACTCTCGAAACCTTTTTGTTGTTGTTGTTGTTGTTGTTGTAAAGCTCGCAACCATTTTCCGTCGCATACGCACACCACTCGGTCAAGGTCTCCACCGCCACACCGCGATCGTTGCTGCCGCCGCCCCTCTCACACCCCTTTGCGTTTCGAACGCACTCCCTAGCGGTGGCCTCGCGACCCACCGTCACCACCTCGGCCTGTACAAGCTATCTCGCCCGGCCGCTAACTCACGAGTAAACACTATTCACCTTGGCGTGATATTATGAAACTGTACAAAAATAAAACAGAACAACGCTTGCGAGTCAAACTCATTATTAGGTATTATATAACTATTATTAAAGGTGTATGTCTGCTATTACCATATATTTATATCGCGTTCCCGCGGTTGATGAGTATTGAATCGATTGTGTAAAAACCCGTGCAATTTTGTTCATGTAGGTACCACCTATGTACATGTCTTATTGAGCTCTAAAGTCCTCTCAGAACATGCAAGAATTTAGTTATACACGACGATTATACGACTAATAGTCATGTATGGATCATAATGTTGGCTATTGAGGAAAACAGAAGAAGACAGACTACGTATTTCTAACAGGAAGGTATTATGAAAAATGTATGTGTCGTGCTTTGATCAACATACACGAGTGTGGAGAAAAAGACATAATCAAGACTTAGAGAATCTGTTCAAAAGATCAAATATTGTGACTGAGATAAAAAGAAGTAAGGTAGAATGGGCAAGCCACGTGTGTAGGAAACAAAACTCCATGATAAAAAAATATGCTTCAAGAAAACCCAAGAAGCAAAAGACCTCTAGGCAGACCAAAACTACATTTTTGGGAAGACTGCATTAGGAAAGATTTTATAAATGCTATGGGAATAAATAATGGAAACCGGAATTGGAAGGAGGTAGCAGAGAATAAAGAAGAGTAGAAAAGAATTTGTTGTATGGCAAGATGGTCTTAACGGTCTTATAATAATATATATATGTATTTAAATAATATTTCAATTATAAACTTAATACAAGCGTTTTGAAGTAAATCGGTTATATATTCATTATACTTAATAAAAATATTTTTGAAAATTGTTTATATTTACACAAAATGTGTGGCAAGCAACACATTTTCAATCATCAGACGAGGTTAAATTTATTATGTTTGAAATTATCTTATAATTTATGTATATATAACCTATAAGTTATAATTTACACACTTTTTTTCTCATAAATATAATATATAGATTCGACTATAATGTAAATGTATTATATAGTCAATAGACACAGTAGCATATTTACAACAACAAAATATTGGGAGAGTTGATGTAATTATAATAAAATAATGTTGGTTTTATATAAGTTTAGAAATAGTGTGAAAAAGAACAATGATTTTTCGAGTGTCATTATTTATCATTGTTTTTAAATTAAAATAATAATGTACAACTCTAAACAATCGATTAAGTGATCCACTCGAATCAATATCTACAGCATCCGGCTGCGGATTAATACTTTTTTAAAAAGAAAATTATGATTATAATTATAATTATATGATATGTAATTATCATAATTCATACATCTTCTACATGTTTAATAATGATAAAAAGCTTAGACAATGATAATACACAGTCAACAGGCTAGTGAGTAATATGACTATTAACTTTTATATCTAACAATACAATAAAAAATGTATATTATGTTATTCGCGGATGTATATACAGAACGATATTTGTCTAGTCATCACTCGTGGTGCATCATTAATTACGTCTTCATTTCTTGCTCTTGGATTTCGTCGTTGACAATTTATATTCATCAAAATCCTGAAATTCCATCTAGATAAAGAACAGGTACTTGTATATAAGTAATGTAAATTATATTTTTGTTTTAACTGTGAACTAAGATAACTTTGAAAGTTTGAACTCACTAATCGAAATATTATCATTCACCTATTGAAATAATTAACATAATACTCAGTTTAGTAATTATAATTAATTATATGGTTGATCAGAATAACTACACTATTATTAGAATTAAACATAATAGTCAATTGATGGTCACAAAAGAAATATAATTTGTTGTGAAACAATGAATAATTGAGTATTAAATAAATGAAAAATATTATGATTAATTAAAATTATCTTAACCCTTAACTGATATGTAGATGGCCATTTTCTATTATAGTCAAGTACTTTACTGATCTTTTGCCAATATAGTTGCAATGTGAAGAATTACAAATAGCTAGAATACCTAGAATACTAACCAAGAATAATATAAGGTAATGCAATAACCTTTAGAAAAGTCTGCATCGATTGATAGCAGAATACCGAATGTGTTATTAATAGACCTTAATAATTTAAACAATATATATATATATATGATTATAGAAAAATAAAAGAAAACGTTTCATTTTTCTATTGTATTTTACAATTATTGCATATTTGCAATATATGTATACAATTTAAAATAATAAATTTTATATCGAAATATTTCGAGAATATCATATAATTTCTCTATTAAATGTAAACTATAATAGTAATTATTAATTGTTTAGCGTAAATATTAACCACTAAATAAATAAGTTATAAAAAGATTAAGTATTAAAGTATGTGTACATATATACCAATTATTGTACATCAACATGGTATAACCTATTAATATTATAAACAGTTCCATATGTAGATAATTAGTTATATGATAACTTCATTCTTTAATATACTCTAATAATTATATAATGGATTAGAATATTTGCTATTTATTACTTAATATATATTAAGTTGTAATCGGATACTCATATTGCAATATGCATTAATATAATAATGAATAATGCAATATGAGTATCCAATGTCTATATAGACAGTTGTAGAATCATATCGAGTTTTTTTATAATTTTGTTAATTTATTTTCATTAGAAATGTTTAATCTTCTTTTCTCTTTTATTTTTAAGTTCTTCCAATATCTAAAATACTATAATTATAAAAAATTAAATTAAAAAATGGTTCAATTAATTTTAAGGATATTGAAAATAAAAGTTGCAAACAAAATTAAAGTTATGTACTTAAGATTTTTTATAACTAAAAAAATAATTGACTTTAAGATTTAATCATGCAATTTTTTGAATTTTTTGAAAGTTTGCAAATTTATCTTAATTATTTTAAACATAATATTTACGTAATTCGATATTTAAAACGTGTTAGTTATTAAGTTGTTTTATCATATTATATTTTTAATGAATGTTATTGTCCATTCATACAATTACTTACAAAATTATTTAGGTAAATTTTTGTTCATATTTAGTCAACTAAATTTTGGGTAATGTTTTGTCATACAAACTACAGTTTATATATATATATATATATATATATATATATATTAAATAACAATAGTTTTATTTTAGACAATGAAATAATTGTAAAATTGGTTTTTGACATATTTGAAATGTACAATTATATGCGCATGCGGTAGTCTGCCTTATTTCCGGCTGGGATTTATACTAGCTACGTCCTTCGTCCTTGGCCCCGTATAGGCAATGCAAAACTACCCTCTTATTACGGATATAAAAAGCCAAACAAGTCAAGGTTCACGTTATCATTAATCGCCTGTATCGATTAGTATAATATAAAGACGTTTCTAGGATTGATTTTTTAGATACAGTATTATTTCATCTTTTTCATGAAATAACACTGTATTGTTATTTGTTCACTTATTTGAAATTAATACACATCGCTATTATTTTGTATCTTACACAGAATGTTATCACAATCATTGATCATTTTTTTATTTAAAAAAAGACGATTTTTATACCTCTCACTGAATGATTAATTAAGAAGTTAAAACCATATATGTCATATATGCATTATTATAAATTAACGATTATAACAATAAATATATAGGACAAATGTATACTTATTAGTAATATTTACAATAGGTACAAGTTATATTAAATTTATGTCTTTATTATTTACATATAATATTAAAGTTAATTTGTTTAATTTATAAATAAATATAAATATACTAACAAGTTTCATGCATATTAAGTATAAAAAACAATTTGAATTATAATTTATCAACATTTAACAATACATATTGTATTATAAATTTTATTAATTATTTTTATCTATTTATACCAAATATATATATCCTTCCAAAATGGTTTCCAATACTATCAGAATGTTGTCTTTTTGTAATATACCACTTTGGCGCTTGAACATGATGCTTTAAAACAATTTAATTTAAATTTTACAGGAAATTGTGTGATTATTATTTGAGAAAAATCTGAAAAACAATTATATATTTTCCAAACTAAGTTATACATTTTGTTTAAAAACATCATTCAAAATTAGATGATTAACTATTTGAAATTGTAATTTAGATGGAATAATGAACTAAGATTTATTCGATAAAAGATGACGTTTGCCAATACCAAATTACTTTGTGCTTAGCCTCAAAGCGTATAATAGAAGTTAAAATAGTCGGAATATTCTTCTTAAAAACATATAACCATGATGAGTTAGCATGTGGTACTTAGGTTTAAAGTACTTTTAGATAAAACTGAGTATTATCTATTATGTTTAGAAACAAGTGAATTTAATAAACATGAACAATCCTATTCTCTATAGAGACTATAATATTTTATTTATTTATGATTATATTTTATGGTAATACACTATGTGAATTAAATAGTATAATATATGAATAATTTTAAAGTAACTATAAGTACACGTTATTACATTAGCCATGGGAATATATATAGTATTTTAGAACCTAATTATGTGTTAAAAACAAGTGTAGTACACTATAGGTGATTTTGGTATAGATGGGTATTTTTATTTACTTAATCATATTGCAATTAATTATAAGCATGCATCCACTAGCTGTATTCGGTTATCGTAATATTTTCATTTTTATAACTCGAAAATTTCAACAAATTGAACTTTATACGCACATTCCCGACAGAATCGCTCTGTATTTCGGTAGGCCACGTGCATTGTTTCATATCATCCCTACGGTGGTGGGCTGCGACACTTGCGCATTGATAGACCTAATACATCGACCGTGACCTACTAACCGACGCACAACCCCTGGGAGTATTTTACATGAGCCTCGATGTAGGCTCGTGACCCGAATCTGACGATGAAGTCTGGGTCGTCCACGAGTTGTGTACATTTGTGCAAAAACTAGGTCACGAGCTAAAAGAGTATCAAAAAGGCCTTTTGAAATCTGGAGATTGTAATGTTATTGATTTTATAAATATACGCTATATTTTCCTTATTGAATGTGAATTAATGATTTCGAAGTCACGTTAAATAAACGACTGCTAAAATATTTATAGAAATTCGACATCATCTAATGATATTTTCTAACAAAATTTGTGGGGTGCGACGGTACATACATAATTTATTTTACAAGGCTTAAACTGTACGTGTATGTTGTAAAATTTTTTAATTTATACGATATTATGTTTATTATACTTATAATACTTAATATAACATTTATACGTATGAGTAAAAAAGTAATAGTAGTCCTATAGGCTATAAAAATATATTGATATTAATAATTGATCTTATAGCGATATTTTTTTTTAACTTGTATCTATAATATATTTATAGCATATAAAATTTGAATAACACTGACAATTATTTTTTTATGAAAAAAACAATTACAATAATATTTCTAGATAGGGTTTTCACTGACGAAAAACATAAGATAAACTTTGTTATTTTCATATACGACATATTTATAATAGTATATATGTATTAATATAAGTATTGTAAATATTGTAATATTATGTAATATATAAGTATTCAGGTAAAATATATTCAGTTTTTGAATATATCGCTTAACATATACCAATTTGTTGATGAATAAGTTTATACTTCATTTTTCTAAATGTATATTTTAAACTGTTAGTAAACAATGTGATATATTAAAATTGTCAACAAAATGAATACCTCTTTTGAATTTAAATACATTTCTGGGAAAGTATAAGTGTTGAATAATCTTTAGTGAGGAAATAAAATATGGCGCAAGAATTTTAAATGTGTAGTTTTAAATTGTACATATTTGTGATTTGTGTCGATAATATTTTTGAAAGTAATGTGTTTGACGTTCGTGAATATTTATGAGGATAAAAATCAAACGTCTTTTCTAATTTAATTTGAATATATACGACAAAATAGTATTACATCAAAAGATAAATTATTACTTATTTTAAGTCTTTGTTCATATAAATTTCTAAGTCTAATAAATGAATACGCAAGGAATTAACTTTATCTTAATTTGTAACCACCATCATAATAATTTAGTTACACGAATTAAAATATTTATTTAATATATTATATAATCAAGCCTTAATAATATGAATATTATTATTAAAACTTATTTCTTACAGAAATATAAAGTTTTAATTGAATAAAAATATTACATTTAAGTATTTTGGCGTAATTTCAAAATACCTTTTAATAAAAATAAAATTTATTATTATAAAATTAAGCAAATGGAATCATTTATTTAGCTCAGTTCAAAATTTGTAATGGACATAAAATTAATAATATTTGTTTTTATTCAAATCAAAAGTGTAAGTAGGTAAATAATATGTATGCGTGTATGCCTACGTCATGATTTAGAAAATATAAATATTCAAATTAAATATACCAAATGAAGTATTATCGAATCTATAGAAAACTAAAAGCTCTTCACATATAGATTATATTGGCGCCTATACTATAAATAATAATATATTCACTGACGTAATGCTATTTTGAAAAACCACTAACTGGCATAATTCATAAGCATGACAAATGTCAAAAATATTTTACCAACTATATAATATTGATTTATGTTTCATCTAAAATATTTCAATAATAATATAATGAACAGTTTCATTTTTAGTTTTTGCTGTAAACAACTTACTTTAAAATTAAAATGTTTAACGAAGTTGTACATGTACCTATTTTTTTCATTTACAAAATAATTTATATATATATATATACTATAATAATTGATTTTAATATTATATACGTATATTACACATATTTGCACATATATTTTTATATTCACCAAGCGAAACTACAGTGAAAACAACAGTGTAATTTAATATTCTTTCTTTTTATAAATTAACGGATACTGCAATAATTGTTTTAGTTATTTATATATTGTACTTATCATTTTAAGTAAAAAAGTAAAAATACATCATATTCGTAACGTGCATAATTTTATTAGTTTTGTAAAATTATATTATAATGCGTGTTCGACAAACGCAATTGTTTCTTAACATCAACAATGGATCGCCCATCCATCTTATTGTTCATAATCCATCTCCCAGATACATTTTTGCTGTCGATTACTAGTGCATTTAGAAATTTAAGTTTTGAAAAGGTACTTGACCCGTGGTAGCCAGGTGAATTCGATACTATCCGGTTCCCATAGCACAACATTATGAAGTCTCATTTGAATTGGTAATTAAAAGAAACAAATTAAATCCACCAATAACAAATAAAATAACGATACACCTTGTAGAACAATAGGTGTCCCCCTGTTTAATGTTTTCCAGGCCGTAGCGATTGTGGCAACGGTTTTTTTTTTTTTTGGTCTTTAAAGAAACCTGCAATTTATTGTCTATGCATATGTGACTGTTTATTCTCACCTTCATGGCCTTTGGACACTTCCGATTTAAGTACCTATAGCTTTACCATTGATAATTTAAATATAATTAATTATAAATTTCAATGGGGTCCCAAACGTTTGCACTTCTATATTCTATTATCAATATTGGTCTTTGAAAAAATGGTTATTCCATATTCTTGTCAATATTTATATTTTTACTCCATGCCTATATTTTATTTAAATACATTTTTTTTATAATTAAAATCCTAATGATCTTTATTATTATGAATTATCTTCTACCTCACAAAAACATATTGAATCAAAAAATATACAAAATATCTGTATAAGCTTGGTAAATGTATTTAATACAAAAATACGCATCTCACAACTAACAAAAAAATATCATAAACGCGAGATAGATTAGGTGGATTATAAATACTATTACTTAGATTACTAATAATTTAAAAAATAATTTTTTTATTTTTGTAAAAATTATTTGGCTTAACTATTTTACAAAGAAAATTGTCAAAATTATCTATAGTTTTGAATCCGAAATAAGTATTATTTTTTTTATTCATATCAGTACAATCTTAATAACTATTATATTATTACATAATTTTAGATACTTATCTTTAAACCTGTACGGTTATATTTAGTTATTATAGCGAAATTTCCATTTTGTGAATACGTATATGTATAATAACACAATTTAATAATTTAATAATATAAGTACAAATTTATAAATTTGTACTCCACTACCTATCTGTATATAATATCTATAACTGAATACATAATACAGAAGACAGGTATTGATACACAGGTAATAATAATACAATTATAATATTGATAATGGCGTTTTTTAGGACTAGGATTGGTACATATTGAGTTCTCATCATGATAATTGTTATTAGTTGATTTCATATTTTCATTTCGATCGACAATTGCACAAACAAGTTTTATTAAATCATAAATGCGAATAGACATTGTTAATAATATTTTTAAAAACAAAATTAAAATTATGTAAGTATGTTATATTTTAAAATTTTAAATATAACGAAATATTATGAATGGTATATTATTTTCAGTTTGTACGAATCATACGATAAATCATCATATACTAAACGGTTTCAAGTGTTTCAATATAATTCGTCTGGCGTTGAACTGCAATTATTAGAAATACATTTGACGCGTTTAATTTGCCACTCATAATGTTTATAGGTCAATTATAGGATGATAATATAAATATAATTTAAGCATGTCGTATAGTCCTCCCAAATATTGTAGGATAGTTGTTTAGGGATTTGACTGTGTACAGCATAATTAAATAACAGTAGGAAGGAAAACTAAAAATAATACAGTGGCACCATCATTGACGTATAGGAGATAACTACGATTAATTGTAAAATATACATTTTGTTTGTATAACTAGGTATACTCGAATTATACATAAAATATTTAGTTTGTTTAAAAGGCTTTTATCTTTTAACTAGAATAATATTCATATATTTAGAAAATTGTTTATTTTAACACGTGATATTAAATATTTCAAAATGTTTAGATTAGTAATGTCTACGTATTTGTTTCTACTTTAAAAAATAATAATAGGTATGTTTAATCTATCATTAAACAAAAAATGAACTATCCCCTTATGTACAAATTGAATATTATCAATTAAAAGTGATAGGTATGTGATCTAACTCATGATAAAGACATCAAGAAGTAATAATGAGTGAATAATTTTTATCTTATTTTCAATAAACAGATTCCTTTGCGATTCGTGTACACCCTTAAAAATAAAAATCTATTATATAACCTATGACCTATTTCATTTTAAATATTAATATTATACAGATTTTTTTTAACGTTGATTAAGTTTATGGGTTTTACGTTAAAAAAATACAACATGCATAAATATATATATATATAGGTATTTACTATTTAGCATATGATGTGTGACCTATAGTCATATTCATATAGATTATTTATAATTAATTTGTGAACCTATTTTAAATATTTAAAATTGTTAAATATGATGACATAGCGAAGTCAAAAACCGTATAATGTTAAAATAAATACATTTATAATATTACTGCAATGTTAAATGTTTGTAATTATATATAATGAACATCACATTAACGTCGTACGTGATGTTATTCGTTATGTAGCCATAAGAATACACGTATTAACTACTTTTTGTTTAACGAAATATGCCTTGGTTAAGTCGTAAATAATCATTTTTAATTGATCATTAAAGATAGATAAATAAAATTTTCTTAAACTAAAAAATACACTCGTATATACATCCAACTATATGCATATATATATATATATAACGAGTATGGTTCGTTCGGTTTACTTTAAAATGTTTTACGAGCTCGAAAAATTAAATTTTAAACAATCGAAGTTTAATCATTAGTTTTTATAATTACCATATGACGACCCATATCTAATCAATTTTTTCCGTTTAGAACTCCTTACATACGACTTTTCCCAATTTCGAACCCATCTAAATCGTTTTCTCGTCGCCAAAAATATCTTGACATCTACGCTTTTCATCAAAATACTTCGAGCAATTTTAAAGATCGAAAAGATATTAATATATATTATTAATTAGTCGTACGATATGAACACACATAGTGATAAAGAGGGAAAGCAATACGGATCGTGTACGTTCCGTGCGAGAGAGAGGAAAAAGAACAACGAATACTGTCTGTACTGTATGCGTCTTTTCAAGCATCCCAGAGAAAATTTGAAAGCCCTTTGGATTCTGGTCTCCGTGGTCATAGTGATCACCGTGACGCGCGACCGTTAGAGAAATCCGTCGTAAAACTTCCCCCCCCACCCCGTTCCTTATTACGTTTGACGGACGACCGCAGTGTCCGCCCGTCCGCCGTTTGTCCGCTTTCGGTCGTCGTTACCGCGTAAAACCGTAAAAGTGCCGTACACACGTATATATAATACGCAGAAAACAGTTGGCCATTGATTTGTGAATATGATTTTCATAACGTATTTACAGAATTAATAAAAAAACCCGTCTGAATCGTATTATAGTGATATCAAATGGTTTATTTTTTATCGCATCGCGTAGTGTTATATCGGTGTGGTGTTTTTGTTTGTTTGTTTTGTGTCAAAAATGGCCGGCGACCAGCTGTAGTTCCGGACGCGTGGAGATCAAAAAAGTTAGTTCACATTTAGAATGAAAATAATATTCGTTGTATATTTTATCTCGTCTGACGTCCGGTTATTACGGTACACACGCGATACAGATATCTAGTAGATATTTTATATTACAACGATTTACAATCGCAGCGGTGGTAGTACGCGGATTAAAATCGTAAACAGTCGTATTAATATGAGATGCACTTGCACAATAAATATGTGCAAACCCATTCGAAGCGTATTGGCCCGGTAAACGCACGCGCGGGAGTAGATTGCCTCAGTTCTTCTCGTTCCATTGTCGTTGCTGGCGATGGTGTAAAAATCGACTGGTTATAGGTTTTGGTATAGGTTACTATGACGACCGTATAAACGAATGATTAAACATCAAATTGTCTAAAGTTCAATTTTGCAATCTTACGAGCAAATTACTTTGTGAGCAAACCCAGTACGACGTATATACATATACACGTGTACATATGTATATAATAATAATTATCTAATATCGTAATTTTACGTTCAAAATAAATGTGTTTTAATAATTTGTTATAGATTGTTTATAGTTATTGAATAATAATGTAACTAGTAAAAACTAAAATATATTTCGAAAGTGAATTTTATCATTTTTCTCGACAATTTATTTTATCACATTATAAACGATTTAATATAAATAGTACCACTACTTACGAATTACGGGGTGTAGTGTGCAAAAGCCACATGTACACCCAATTCCCATTTTCATCTAAAGTAAACTTTAATTCCTTCTCTTTTTTACCAAATGAAATTTCATGAAATTCTCATTTCCACCAAAATCTTCAAGGCAAATTTAATCATTTCTAGGTTATGCACATTTATCTATGTCGATTTTTTCTTCTATAATTCGAATTGATTGCATTACAAATTACAACTAATTTTGTAAGCATAACTACTTGATAACTTTCTTTTTGAATATTGTCTTCAGCATAATGGTTCATTAATCAACATTTTAATTATAATATAAATATTACATGTTTTTTTAAATATAGGAATTTACAAAACAAAAATATTATTGATTATAGAAGTAATATAGTAAATTATTAATGCACACATTTTACAGAACTCTTTTAAACATTTTCTTACTTCTTAATATTGCTAAATACTAGTTTGTAACTCCTAATTTATTTTTTGGAAATGAAAATTATAATTTACGCTTTGGTAAAATAGTTAAATACTCAAATTTAATTAATTTTGTTTGGTGGAAACAAGAATCTCTCGCGTGTTTCCCAGCATGTGCGACCTATGTTAGATAATGACCTATCGCATATCGTCTATACCGTACGAGTATAGCACATGGTTTATAGTTAATTGGGATTTGTGGCAATAAAAGATAACATGCAATAGAATAGAATTCAAACGTAACTTTAAATATGTATATATTTCATTAAAACGTAACAAATAAAAGCGATCAACATGCGTTTCTAATCGTAGTCGAAATATGTACTTTCTTCATATCTATATTCCAAATATTATCGCTTCACAGCCTATCGTCTAAGATCAAAGTGTAAAGTGTAAAAGCTAAGCTATATACCCAATACCGTCATACTGACTTAAATGGTAAATTCAGCAGTACCATTTATAAAATAAATGAAAGGCAATTTAAAGTAGATATATTCCAATTTTCATTCATATCTATGATAATTATAATAATGTATCTTACACGTAATCTATATATATATATAAACAGTGATTTTAATAATGTACAATAATTATTTTATCGGAATAATATACAGAAAATAAATCTCATTTCTATTTTTATGATTATTACTTTTATAGATTTTATTAAGTCAAATATTAAAAAAAAAAAAAAAATTGAAATATAAATATTGTAAGCATGGTAGATATAGTCCCCAATTGACCAATTATCCCAATAAATGCTTTAATATATTTTGTTTACTATTATTATAAATTAATATTTAGCTACTATAATGTAGTAAATATCAACAATACACAATATTTCAGTACAGTATTAGTATAGTAAATGATCTATATTTTATAATAATAATCAAATCATACGTTAAAAAGACAATAAATGTAAGAACTATGTTAATAACTACAAATTAGTTTTAAAGTTGGTTTGTATAATTCAATATATACTCATTTCAAACTTAAACGTTTAAAGATTTCAAATGTTTTACCTTTGGAACCAGATTGAAAAATTGTAATGTCATAAATTTAAATTTTGATTATACATATTACTTCTTTGCTGTTTAGAATTTGTACACAAATGTGTTCAGTTGCAACACTTATTCACACATTTCATACAATTTACACATACCGTAAAACCACACGGATAACTGCAATATTTACCATGATGATAGTCATATAATTTGTATAAATAAAATAAAATTAATAATCCATAAACTTATATAATTGTATACGTTTTAATTCAAATAATAATAATTACTAATAATTATGATTATTTTAATTAATTAGTAATGCCAGTAATATATCTAAGAATATTTGTATAGTGAAATTAAAGTATCAATTGATTTTTATTATTATGTACACTTATTATATTTACGTACACTATGTATATCAGTTACTATTTTACAGTTAAAGACTATATAATATAGTTCTATAATTTATTAGTGCAGTGGCAGATTACTATATGCAAAATGTTTGAATGTGATTATGGAAGGAGTGAAAATTGCGATTTTGATATAACCACTTTGTGGATAAAAGCAAATCACGTGATACATTTTAAAAGTCCAGGTGATAACTGATACGACCTCTCCAAAGATAAATTGGTGACAGTGGCTTATCGTGGTTTTATAATTCGCACTTATTTCGATAAGAAAATTGCGCGAGAATTAAAAACACTGTTTAAACTTAAAATCGCATTACGTATTCAAAATTTCATTGTCCTGGAGTCGTTATTGTTGTACATGATAATAACAAGACACAACCTATTTGAACGATAATGTTTTAATATACATACAAACACGTGAAGTAGAACACTAAAATGATACTAACGAACATCTGTATATCTAAATGACCCATTTGAACTTCTTTTAATCGATTTTTTTTAAACAATTCGTAGAAAAACTTAGAAGTATATACAACTTATACCTATAATTTATACGAATATATCGTGTATTTATTGGCATATCGCATCCACACAGTGAAATCTTTTTTTATTTTTTTCGTATAATAGATGTCATTGTTATATATTGTCATTTCACAAACTGGACAATCAGTTCATGGAAAAAACGGTTTCACTAAGTGGATGTGACTGTATATGCGATTATGTGATATACCGATATATATATATATACTTGTATATTTATTTATAAAATGAGTAAATGAATAAATAAGTAATTTTGACTATAATATGATAGTTTTCACAAATATTCATGTGAAAATATTAATTACCTGTTGAAAATAATTGAAAAACAGTAATTTGGTGAGTATAATTGTTGATGAAAATCAGCTAGGTACAAATAAAAGTATAAAAAAAATTTTTTCAGTAAAAAAAAAAATTACGTTTTCAATATAATATAGTACAGTCGGTAAACAGGTGTATAACCTTAAATATCTAGTCTTAATTATATATACAAATATAAATTTATAGTATTCTATTTTAATAGTTGAAAAAACATAATTAAAATAGGTCAATAATTGTAATCGAACTTATTAAAATAATTGTATTGTTACACGACTTACGACTTACGACTGTGTACGGTGTATGGTCAGTTTTCACAGTGACAGGTGGTGAATTTCATCCACGTCAATTAGTCGAATCAACTAACTAATGTTGTAAAAATAGTTTCATAATTATAAAATAATATGTTAAATTTAATATAATATTATATTTATGCGTTAAACTTATACATAAAAATGAATAATTACTTGCTACTACTTAATACTTATGATAGTTATATCATTTATAATAAATATATCATTTTGTATTCTTGTACGTAGCTATGCATATAAATATATAATATAGCACAGTGGTTCTTAATCTTTTTAGGACCGCAACCTAAATTCTCTCCCGAAAAACTATCGCGAGCCACACGGTTTTAAATTTACAGGATAAAATAGTTTGAAAAAAACATACATTTCTTAGAATCTAAAATAATTAAAACAACTTTTTATGACCCACAGTTTGAGAAATGCTGATATAACATATTATCTCTGGTTTCGTACTCACTCTACTTACTAATATATATATATATATATATGTATATAATATGTTGTCATGCTGTAACATTACATATACATTACGTTTGGTGTGAAAGATTTTTGTTATCTTTAAACCTTTTTTTTGTTAACATATTGGTCTCGAAAACAAGAACACTGTTAATTCTTACACACGAGATTTTTATAACCGACATGTTAGGACTTTATACGAGTGAGTAAGTTTTTATCATGACCACAATCGTAAATCTGTAGCAGACATTTTTTTTTCTTTGACATGTATACTCTCCTTTTTTCAATTTAATATACGATGTATATTAACAAGTCAACAGTTAATATAGTTTTTTGGGCATTTCAAAACGTTTGTTTTCATATTTTCTTTGCAACTTTTTTTTTTAAGTAATCGGTTTAAGATAATAAAGCATATTATTATTAAAATAACACATTAGATATAATATGTACATTTATTTTATATGCCAATGTTAAATGTTTTAGTTGTGGATTTTCTCTAATAATTAAAAATGTATGATTGTTAAATTGTAAAACCGATTAATTTTTATTTTTAACTATAATTGTTGATAACATGAACCATTGAGTTATTAACTAACTTATTAATTATTATTTAACAATAATTTATTATTATTAATTAACAATAATAACGTTACTAACAATTGAATATAAATCATTGTAATTTTCTTTCTTGTATATATTCATAAGCAATTGTTATAGTGCGTGTAACTAAATATGCGTATTGCATTCAAACATTAAAACATTGATTTATATTTATTAATTTTATTTCTATTCACGAACCATGATAATTCCTTTACTAAACATTGATAGCAAGATAGATTATAAGTATTGATTTTAATCATCTTTATATAATATCTATAATAAGTCGCCTAATGGAAGCCTAATAAAACCGCCTTTAAATCAAATTACAATTTTATTTTTATTTTTACTTTAAGTCGTAAATTAAACTGTAAATTGGTCTGGTGTATTCAGTGCTTGAATTGGAAAAGAATTAAAAGAGGGATACAAAAGTGTAAAACAAATTTCCTGAAGAATTAAATGTCTTATTGACTTTTAGGGGTTATGGCGTTCTTGGCATCCAATTTAGAAAAATTAAAAGGTAGGTACGTTAAAAAAAATGTAAAAAAGAAGTACTTCGTCTCCTTGCGTGTCACCCTAATTTGAGAATTGGGTGTATTCCAATGTGGAGTAAAATCAGTCAAAGAATAGTTGATTTTAAGACTGCATATTTTTTTAATAACAAATCAAAGAGGACGGAACAGTTTTATCTAATAGTATATATAATGTATATAGATATATAATTTTACAATCATATTTAATATCGTTTACACGACTTAGGATTTGTTATATTAATTTGTAAATCTATAATGGTATATTAGAACAATAGGAGGTTTTAACGTTAACATTTACAGGTTAAGATTTTTTTTTAAATAACACTAAAACATATCATTTAACTAGATAAAATCTAACAGAAAACATTTACAAACATTTATAACAATAGCTTAATTTATTTTTGTTAATTCTTAAGTTCGGACCGGCGGGACACCGAGAAATTTCCCGGTGGGTCGTTTGATTTTTAGCTAAATAAGTGAAAGCGGCTGTATTCCGTTCAGAAGGAGTAAATGTACTTTCAAATTACAATCCTATATTTACCTCTCTTGAATGCAATACGGCAGTTGCTTTACTAAGTTAGTATTAATTATTATATTATTTTCAATAAATATATATGTATTCTTTTTTTAATGGGCCACCTTCATACTGTTTTTTCGGGGCCGAATTTATATCCGAATCCGTATTTGTGCACGCTTATGCGTAGATGTACAGGTACATTGAATTCGATTTTATATGTAATATACAATTCAATATATCGTATAAAATATAATCGATAGAATAATTACTAATTGAAAGTTTGTTTTGTTTTGTCTGTTATCACTTTTTTCGGGGAAGAGGTAGGTAAATATATGTGCCGGATGTTTCACGGAAAACCATTTTTATTTGGCAATCGTCTGATACTCTAAATTGAAATCCCCGATAGTTTTCTCAAAAATTGTGAATAAAAACCATCCAATATATAGCACATTTGAATTTGATTTATTATATTTTAAATTTAAATTTGTTTGTTAGTCGATTAAATATATATATGTATGTATTATAGTAATTTTTAAATGTTGGAAATTGATCGTTAGTTTAAGTTTTTGTAAATATAACTATGTGATATTACTTATTACTTATTACTTATTAGTTATTACCTATACAATTTGTCGATACTTTTTTTAACTTTAGCCTTACTCTCATTTAATAATATATATTATTATTGCATTGTTTTTTTTTAAATAGATACATTTAACCTTCCATAATTATACTTCATAGCATCCACCTAGTATTTATCACTAATTGTTGATGTGCTCACCGTAAAAGTACCTAATGTCAATTTGAATATATTGCATTTGATTAGGTAACGTAAGATTAATTGTTAGTTATTATTTAATTGACATAGTACTCACTACTTATATTACGCCAGAAACCAGGAACTTATTCCGTATATTTGTAGAGTGCTATTTTTCATTTATTAGTCTATAAAAATTGCAATTTTAATTTTAAAGATCAATTCTGTATTATTTAATAAAATAACCGTCACATATTGTCCAACAATCAACCATATTCTACAAATGAATAATAAAAAAAATTTAGCAACGGAAATTTGTTAAATAAATATTTAAAGTTTTGATTGAATTTAAAAATAAATGTTTTTATTTGTATTTCTTAACAGACAAATATACATTATTTAGTATTTGTTTTTCTATAGACCTAGTTTCATTCAGAATTTCTTTGCAATAATACGATGATTTATCATTGCATACATATATTTTATTTGTTTATTCTATTGTACCTAGTTTTTATAATTGGCTAAATATTTAATTATCAGAATAACATTTAATTAACATAATAAATGACAATTAATATTACATTTATCGATTACATTATTTTAAAACTTAAGTCAGGATTAAAATTCAATAAATACCTTATAATTTTATTTAAATATCGTGTATTGTACACAATTGTTTGATAACAATCAGTAGTTAAAATGTTTTTTCATACTCTTATAAAACATTGCCATGTTTCAAATAACACGAACATTTCACGTGTGTAACGTATATACTTAATTTAAGTGTATATTTATTATACTTAATACTATTGGTACGTATTAACGTTTTATTATGTTTATGTTCGATTTTAAGTGATTTGGTGACGTTTTGCGTTGATATAATATATAATCAGTAAGTTAGGTACAACACATAAATTAATTATTATTAATATAATTAATGCGAATAATTTATCAAATATTCACAAATAACAAAATTCTTTATTTAGTATGTTTTAATTTTAATTTTTCTCTTGGATAATTTAAATTGTTTTATGCATATAAATATTATAATATAATATATTTGAAATGTTTGGAATTTACTGTTTTTTGTTGTGAAATTATTATATTTATTTCCTTGAAGTGTATTTATTCAAAAATAATTCCAATAAATCGTATAAAAATGATATAATTATTTTAATTTTACTGTTGTTAATTGCTTTTATTTTTATTTAGTGTTTATGTTATAAGAACTACAGTCACTATAGATACTATGCTATCAATTAGTAATATGTTCCATTTAGAAATATTAAGAAAATATCTATTAATTGTATTAATGAATATTTTGTAATTTTAGATTCTAAACCAATAAGCGAAGATTGTATTGGTTTAACGATTTCGAATTTTTCGTTCGGTGAATATGATCAAGGTGTTCTATTTAATACCTTAATGGATTGGAAACTAAACAGATCGTACCAGGTAATTTTTCGAATATATTTTCAAAATATTATGCTACCTATATTTTAAAGATATTTTTATGTTACATATTAATATATGCTACTCATTACATTATTGTAATTTTGTCTTGTGATGTAAATAAACAAATACGGTAGGTACAAAAGTTTTTATTTTTGAAACCAACTGGTAGGTGTTAAGTCACAAATCAATTAGGTCAAAATGCCATAATGATCATAATGAAATCTAATCGTAACACAAACACAGTTGTACAATTTTACTACAGTTACTGGCATAAATACAGTATTGAACGTGCGTACTGAAGTTTGTTGCAAAGTCGTCAATAACTTAATAAATATGATTAAGTTATTAGTAATAATGAAGCATAATTTACTAGTTCAAGAGTTGTAAATCTCAGAAATTCACAAAGTTTTCATCTCGTTTATAAGATATCTATTATTTATAGAACCATTTTCATATATACATAACATTTTTCTTTGAAATGTTTACATATTTTATTTATTTAAGTAATAGTTTTATAGTTTCAAATTTTTAAACATTTTATAAATATTCCTTTGGAATCGCCGTAATTTGGGCATTCTTACAATGCTTTTAAATAATGCTATAAATATTGACACGTTAAGAGTAAATTAAAAATATTGAAATTGTTTGTTATTGGTTCAATTCATGTATATATATATTAGGATTAGACAGATGACTTCTTCGGGTCATATAGAATGTAGATAATCGCAATCGTTAACAAGGTTGTCACTTTTAAGCGATAGTAAATTTATATAGGAATAATAAATTAACCAATGTTGTCAGTAAATCAATTCATTTTTTTAATGTGTTAGCCGACAATTTATTAAAAAAACGGAAATATGGATTATTTTATAATTATAAAATAAATAATAAAATATTATTATTTCTTAATTAGAATTAAATATTATATGACACTTCATCTTATTTGACTATCTAAGAAATATTAATATTATAATAGTACAACTATTCAAATAAGCATCATAATTGTCAATATAAGTATCATAATATTATTATAATATAATATTTGATCAACTAAGTATCATAGATATATCATTAATTTTTATATAAAAAGTTTTTAAAAAATATATGCGGTAAAAAAAGTAATATACATATAATATACAATATATATAGACATTAATTAAATGCATCTTAAAATCAATTTTAATAATTACAGGTATATATACTTTATTATACATAAATAACATTTAAGATGCATGTAAACAGGGAGATTTAAAAAATGTATATAAACTAGAAATACCTACTAGGCACATTTGTTTAGTTTTTGACAATTTAAGTTTTAATCGAAAGTATATCACATATTTTATTCGTTTTATAATTATTAATTTTATTACAATAATAATTGTGCCAGGACTTTTAATTCATTTAAATAATATAAACTTTCAATTTTTTAATTGAAACCAATTGTCATAATATTCACAAATAGATTATTTATTACAATTATATTATTATATGTATAAAAACAGCAGATAATCTACTAAACAGTATATTAACTTTTATAATCTGAATTCTAAATTTAGGCAAGAGAAATGGGTGTGAAAATGTCTTATCTATTTCAAAATTACTCTTCTCACCTATACTCTACCAATCAAAATTTAAATAATTACAATTAATAAATCATTATATACGACTAATATTAAACGTACACTCATATTTAAATATTTAGGAACGTTTAAAAAATCAGCTTTTCATAGTACAGTTGATTTTATCACATAGCTCATAATAAATATAAAAATAAAATATATATATATAAATATAGTGTTAACACTTGTGTTTAAAATCTAAAGAAAATTATTTCTGCCATCCACTTTCACAAATATGTAATTACTGAATATCTTATAATTCCTAGATGCCATTGAAAAATATTAATCTTAAATTTAACCTCGACCCAAAAGTAATTTACTACATCACTGTATATTTTTATATCAAACGAATAATGATTACCATTTAATGATGTCCCACTACTCACCCGCTGTCTCTAAAACTATCACCAAACCAAACCATCAACAGTTCTTTAATTGACTAACTTTGTTGCTTACCATTATTGATGGTCATTTTGATGTCACCATAAATTTATTGAAATAATTACAAGAACATTATTATCTAATAAAATTAATGTTTTGATATTAAGTAATTTCTTTGATATAATTACACATAGTCCTGTATATAAATTTAATTTACTATTAGAAATATACTTTTAGATCAAATCGATCTTTGACCAACTCTATGTTAGGTCATATATTTAATACTATAAAAATTATAATAAAAATTGCGAGGGATATAAAGTAGAACAAATTTATGTGCTATTAAATTTGTTTAAAATATACTACGTATTTTAACAAGTTAACTCATTAATTCTTGGTTTATTAATCAAAATTGAAAGTAAAATCTTTGATACTTTGTTTAAACAGTGATTGAAGACTTTATGATTATTATATTTGAAGGATTTATAATCTAAAAAAAAAAAATATAATATAATAATGTACTACGAATTTTTTATGTTTTTATTACTTAACTTTTGTGTCAATCTTTAGATAAATCTATATAGTTAGTTTTAAAAAATCATATTCATAGGTTTTTAACCATTTATTGTACGTAGATAATACGAACATCTTACAATTAATCTAGGATTTTAAAAAAAGTGAATCCTAACCTAACCTAACACGTGTAAAGGTAAACAATCAATCACAAATTGAAATCTACTCATAATTAGCTAAATATAATACGTCAATTCATAGTTATACCATAAAGTATAAAATTAAGTTTTAAAAGTTAATAATTTAATTTTAATGAATATATTTATCAAAAAATAAGCATAGTATTTTTCATCATTCCATAAAAATATTAATATAAATACCAAGGAGAAATAACTATACTGATAACTAATATACTAAAATATAATATATATTTATAGGCACGCATACGATTATATTTTAATTATAACGTTGATTAATAAAATTAAGCGAAAACATTTAGTTTATTCAATTGAGAAGGTACAAACATGACTATTTAGCATTTTTTTTATTTTTACCTAAAAATAATATACATATTAACTCGAAGATTTATACAATTTTACTTGATACACTAATTATTATTGATTGTATCTAGGCATATATTTTTATACTAAAAGAGTTGTGCTTTAACACCTTTCACCTTATGATAGAGTGGTTTTTTGCGCAATTTGCAGTAAAAAATACATATTTTTGAGTGATCTTTCTAAAAAATGCTTACCATAAAATTGCAAATTACATAAAATAATGTGCTATCGTAAGGTCTCGAGTTATCAGATTAGGTTCATCTTATTCTTACATAAAACTGTAGAACGTAATACTTGCCTCTTTACATGATACTAAGGCCCCTCGCCGTCCACAACACGAAATGCGATCATAAGCGTAAACATTTTGACTTGACTCAGTGCGCTAGTGTAGCTTCACTACTGTAACATTAACGTTAAAAACAAACAAATACCCCAAAGCACAAAATTTATGATTTATACGCGTTGACGAATACATTGAACAAGTTTATCTTTTAACGTTGTGAACAAATTTGATTACAATATAATACGAATATCAATTATAGTATCGTATTTTATATGTATCTTACACACACCTCGAATACACACACTAATAAATATTGATGATATATTATTATTATACAATATAAATGATTTAAGAACTACATGTATGAGACTAGAACAACTACTCTACATATATATATATATTTGTGTGTGTGTGTGTGTGTGTATGTGTATAAAGTTATATTTATCATTGAAACGACAATGGATTCTATGTAAAAGATTAGATCAATAATGTTACAGATATTATATAATATTGAATGTGTACAGTGTACAGTGAATTTAACGGTTTTAGATATTAAAAAGAATAGGTTAAATAATAATATGGTAGGATATTATAACGTAATTATAAATTAGGTGAACGGGTACCAAAAAAACCGGGTAACTTATCGTAATTATATCGTTATGGGTTTTTAAAAACAACGTAAAATATTAACACATTTTTTCTGCTGAAACTGCTGCAGATACACCATGCGAACATCACATTATAATTTATACATCCCACGTTCTTTCCGTAACTTACCTGCGCCGTGGCCGTTTTCACGTTCGGCAAATGCGACAATTTTGTGTATTGTACTGCTCGTCAATCGACGTTTGACGTCATCTCTCCCGCACCGGTTTTATTCCACATTTATTTTTCATTCCATCGTCGCCGTCACTGTACTCCGAATTCATCCCATATCACCCCATATCGTCCCCTTCACTCGTGGGTGGACACTTCATAATAGTTTAGTTGCGTCACGGGGATATTCCGATATTTCGCCCCCGCCTGCAAGGTAGTTATACACCTTTCACCCCTCCCCATCGACACGTTCGCGTTGGAGATTTTTCCACACGAGTTCCGGCCGGGCAAAAAGAGATCCGTAAGACAGGGATAACGTTAAAGGGTAAGTTACGGGGCAATTACGTTGTCGAGAACCATCCCCCCCCCACCCCCTCGGGACACAATAACCCGGACGGCATGTGCGCGGTGTGTGTGTATAATACGCCTACGCGAAAGTCGCCGTGACGTCAGAACCCCCTAGCAACGGTGCTGCCGCCCGTGACGTAGACTCGTTGCTGTGACGTCAATCATCATATTGGCCGGAGCACCCGAGGCGCGACGCTCGTCGTCGCTGCCGGCCGGGCCGCCTTGCATTCGGTCTGTCACACGCGCTCCGTACGCTCTGCCGTTCTGTTCCTTTTTTTAGTGTTGTTAATAAACATTTTTTTTTTCGTTTTGTTTTGTTTTTTGTTTTTGTAATACATTACACTCGGACGATTTTCAACTGTGGAGATTTGTATTGTTATTATCCGATAACGGTTTCGAAAAAACACTTTTTTTTTTTAAATGAACGTTATACATACTATATTCCTAAATATTTTTTACGTAACGTCATATTTTCGATAATTTTTTTATGTTTTGAAATTATATGCAACGCTGGCAGTCAGTCCAACAGTTACAACGGAATCACTTCAACTTTGGTAAGTCCGTTCACAGTGTTATTATTTATTTATTTTTAATTAAAATTATTACGTTAATACACGTTTTATACGCTTTACTCGGGACACGTGCACACAACCGATTGGATCAATAAAGCTCTGAATTAAATACAACAGCAAATCTATCTTGGCCCAGTGTATATTTCATTCTGTCAGTTGCATGATTATTTACAGTGTTTATGTGAATTTCGCCAATGTAATATTTAGTTTTATTTATGGAGGTCATCGTCATTTAATGTGTTTGAAAATTATGCAATGCCCGGGAAAATAGGTGTATACTTCCGTATAATTGCATTTGAAACGCTCTTGAGCAATTTACAGCCAATTATTATCAACTATTGAATTTACTATTTGTGATATTAGTTTATGGGAAATGGGAAACAAATGAGTTTAACATTTCAATATGGGTTTAATGTATTTTAATACACGTGAACTAGGACATGTAATAATAGTCGCTGGAATATTTTCAGTATTTTTACTATGTACGATTTATTAAAACCACGTTATTAGTAAGTCTTTTTCTCAATTTTAAAAATTCTTAAGCTTCAAGTTGTACTTAAGAAATAAGAAACCACGTTTCTCTTTTAAAATTAAGAGACTTTGGAACCGAAACACATTTATGATGTTTTATCTCAAAAGGTTTATTGATTAGATTCGCGTTGACAGCTAGTATATTAGCCCAATATGTATTTTTCCAATCCCTCATCTTCTATATTTGACTTTAACCTTTGTTTCCAATATTAATTTTTATAATAAATATATATTTATTATTATTATTTTATTTTTGGTGCTATTGCGCGGTATTTGCCTTGGAATCCGTTTACTTTCTTTGGGTGGAGAAATGAATCGTATAGAAAAGGAGGGATACCGTTTACCTATACAAAATTTTACCTTGAGTGAAGCACAGACCGTTAAAGGACGTGTCCCCGTGAACGCCATCAATTGTTGTAGTATTTTTTTTTTAAATGGATAATTAAGAAAAAACGAAAACGATATAGGTCAATGGCCAATCGAGAAGATGCCAACGGTTAATATATTTGTGAATATACAATTCAATGGGAAAGCGTTAACAACGTTATTTTAAAACAACGGATTTCGTGGCTTTTATTCTTTAACTGTTACTATAATAGCTGTTAAGTATTAACGTTATCAGTTTATCACTTTTGATTTATGTAGTGTTAGAAATAGATAAAATTACCGAAGTAATTAAACTAAATATCTGCATCGTTACACAATCTAAAACATTTTAATTGTCATGTTGATTTTATGTGTACTTTTTCAACAAAACTAAGTATGCACCTTCATCGTTTAGTTTTCTCAATTATAATGATATAAATATGTTTGGGTGTTAAGAGTGCGATAAAATACTTTTAGTTTAAAATTTAGATTAAATTTCAATTATCATTTAATTAGTTGTGATGGTACTGATGTATAAAATAATGTATTGACTATTGTACTTTAGTAGAGTTGATATCAAATTTTTTTTATAAATTGAAAATATTACATCTATAGGTGTTAATTACCGTGACGAAATTAAAACGAAGTCTTAAAACCCGTATTGTATTATGATATGTTCATTTTCACGACAAAATGTCTCAAAACTTTGAATAATTTTGCAACTGAGCGTTATCGCTAAAAATCATAAATAAATATTATCATGTGATTAACAACTATTCAAGGTCATTAGTGAGAAAAAATCATAAAGAAATTGAGCAATATATTTTTAGTAAATTATTCATTTTATTTCTTTTAATTTTACAATAATTTAATAAAAATTCGTGTTATATTATCAAACTTAAAAATATAGACAACATTTTAATATTTATGAGTCCATGCTGTTTAAAAAAAAATAAATATACATTTTAATTGTAATTGATTGAGCTATTCATTTATTTATTTTTAATCAATGTGATAATACCTATATGGATAATATTATGACTCTTAATTGTTATTGAAAGAATAATTATTAATTAATACATTTTAATATAATAAATTATAATGTGCATAGGCATTCATTTTATAATTTTATAAAATCAATGTCTTAATTGTTCTATATATTATTATTAAGTTATATCAAAAGTATTAATTTGTATTTATTGGGAATTTAGAATTGTCATCTCATCATGTGATACTTTTTTTATAATAAAACAAAATAAAAAATATTAATTGGTAAATTAACATAAAAGTTCAGATTTTAAAACTCGACGAGTTTTAGAAATTGTTTTAGTACTCTAAATTATTTAAATTAATTATATTATTTTCAAAGAGTTAAAACGTATTATTTATTTGAAATTAATTAAAAATTTTAATATTTATTGGAATATTAAAAACTAAATTAAACACAGTTCAACGGTTTGAAATTGATTGATAATTACGCTTACTAAGTATGTAAATACTATTATCTTTTTTTTGATTATCATTATTAATTATATAATAATTATTGAATAAAATGTTAAATGCCTTTAATTTATTTTCGACCAGTACTGCATAATATTCAGTTACAATTACTACAATCACTATTTGTTTATATATTTTTTTAAATATATATATTTAATTATACTTCAAAAAAAAAAAAAAAAAATAGTTACAATACGCGCTATAATTTAAACGCAATATATGAGTATATCAATTTTTTATTTCAGTTAAATGATGTAAGTTTAATTAACTAATTTTTACGAAATCCGTCATACATATTCGTATACAGTGAACAAGTATTGGGAGAAGTTTATATGAACAATAATGCTTGTATGTTATATATGTGTAAGTTATGGAACGAAAATATTAAAAATCATACAAATTAAAACTACGCGTATCAATTAAATTAAATTTTGCTTTTACTTTTTACTGCTCGGCACAAATATACTCATTAATAGTATTAGGGAAAAGGGGTCAAAATGTATAATTATATCTATAAAAACGTCGAGAATGATAAAAAAAAATCATACTGTCTAGCAGAATGATGAGTAGAATAATAATAATTGTCGTCACGTTCATTATTAACGTCTTTGTACGCGGTGAATTATTAATAGAAAAGTGACTTGGGCTATCCAGCATTGAAATAATAGGCATTTTGGAATGATGTCGCAGGATCGTATGGCATAGATATTTTCAGGTTCAGTCAAGGTCATAAAACTCGATTCCGTAACTCGTCCAAAAACATATGTTTAACCCGGTTTGTTTGTTGGTTTTTTTGTCCACCGTAGTCGCAATTATCTAGTTAAATGCTTGTACACGTTATTATGTTCACGACCTTTTGTCCTGTAATAGCAGTTATTTACAACATCGTTGTTCGTGATGTATACCTGTACAGTTTTGACAAATTCAATACGCATAATAATATCGATATAATATAACCTGCCGGGCGAGCATAACGCGTCGTCGCATGAAAAATATCGCGAAAAAACTCGTATTCGTGTGCGTCAAGTATTTTCGAGCGGGGGGTTCGGTAGGAGAAAAACTTGTTCAAGGTTACATCTGGCAAAACAATTTTACCGGAAACCAAGGCCGATCAGAGGAACGTCATCGAGGCGCATCCTCCGAATGAAAATCCGATGACTATGGTGACGATGATGTTTTCATGATACTATTGTACATCAAACATCGTTTCACGTGTACGACGCGGCGACTGTTCGTAGAGCTCGCTCGGTCGCCTAGCAGCCCCCCGTGGGAATTCTCGTCGTTCGAGTTTTCCGTTAATATCGTTGCGCAATCGCGTCAACAACTCCGCTCGATTCTCTCGTTATCGGCACACGCGCGCACGCACTCGCGCTCGCACGCACGCAGCACGCATGCTGCTCGCAGATAACACAATTGAAGCGTTGCCGGATATCCAATGCCACCGCGCTGGAACGACTGGATACGCGCACATTTTACGACGACGTCCATGACGAACATCGAGCACGCGCGCGCAGCAATCGGGTTTTCGATTGATGTTATGTACACGTACGCGTGTACTAACGATAATAACGCGCGCCGTACGTTATGCGCGTGGCGCGCAGCGAACAATATTTCTGACCCAATTAACGATTTGACAGCGGGGCTCGTTAATTATCGTTGCCAAACAAGGCTATATTAATCCATAATAAATCGACGGACGTCGTTATAATATTTTGTACATTTCAACGTTTAAAAACGATCGGCCGCTCGATGATAATCGTCGAAACGCGTTCGTGAACGTAATGTCGCTTTATAATAATTTACGCGCACCTCGTGAAAATGATGCGTGCGCCGGTCTGTTCTCAATCAGAGTATTATCGTTGCTGATACTTATTTCGATTCCAACGTCAGAGCCTTCCGTCTGTACGAAACACACACGCGATTTAGGTACATAAATAAATCATAACACTTTTAAATGCGAATTCGTTGTATTTGTATTAGATTCGTTGGACAATTCGGTTGGATTGTAATAATAGTTTACCATTTTTATAATTCAAATGGTTAATATAACAGTAGTAAATTGAATAATTTTAGAGAAAAATAATTATTTTCCTTTGAACTAATCAGAAACATACTAAATACTAAACGCATTTACAATTCAAAACCGTTGGTTCAATTTTGACACGGCTGCGAGCGCAACTTTCACCTGATATGCGCTCACAACCGAGCGAGATTAGTAATTACAATAATCATGTTCGTGACGGGCGGGCGATGTTCTGCAACAGCAGATTCTCGGCGGCGGTGGCGGCAATTGATTCGACGGCGAAATCGATTCCGGGGACGACGCTCGCGATTGCCGCCGCGCGTGGCGTCGTTAAATAAAACAACTCGAACGGCTTTTCCGTGCCGATCGCAAAGACCTAGGACACCAAGAATACCGTCGAACGGGCGTCCCGCGGACGAGAGGGGAGCAGCCGACCGCCGCCGCGGTGATAAACGAGCGTCTGGAAACGGGCCGCCGCCGCGTGTGCGTGAGAGCGTTTTCTCGGCCCGCCACGTCCCCCTCCGCCCCCCCCCTTCCAGATCCCTACACTGTGACCCCACGCGTTCTGGACGGTCGTGCGCGGGGGCGGTTTCCCTGTTTTACTGTTGTTGGTCGTGGCGCAGGCGCACGCGCGGTCGCATCACTAGGATTTGACCCAGATTACCGGCCCTGTGTGCGTGTACGACATATGTAGGCTCGAAAAACTCGACTGACTGCTCGGCCAAGAGGGGTCGGCATGGTGCGTGTGCGCGTGTTTACGATTTGTTTTTGGTGTGTGTTTCGTGTAAGCTCGTGCCCTGGAATACAATCGATTCCCCCGCGAGCCACCGTACGTACATAATATATGTGTGTGTGTGTGTGTGTGTGATATATCTACCGACTAACAACGCTGCCGCCGCCTGTCCGCCTTGCGCTCGGGACGTGTTCAAAATACGGTCACTTGGGTCGCGCCGCAATAATCTAGTGTCTACGTCGCATAAAGGATTTACAATTAAAAACGAACGTGATATTATTATTGGATTTTCGTCTTCTATTCTTATTTTCGTGCTTTTTTATGTTCCTCAAAATAGACGAATTATATATTATCGTCAATGTTGTCGCATTAAAACAAACCAGAAATGTATATTGCTATTCAGTGGGTCAATAAGTTTTTACGAAAACCCAAAAAAAAGCTCGTCGTGTCAGAAGATCAAACGTCATCAATTTATTTATTTGAACGTCTCCGAGAAAACGTGTAGAGAAAAAAGAATGAAAAGAAACTCGTGGTTCCTTTATCACGACAATGCTCCAGGCGCACCCGTCGCTGTTGGTTTGTGATTTTTAAGTGAAAAACAGTGTTCGTCATTTACCATATTCTTCCGACATGGGTCCGGTGGACTTTTTTTTTTATTTCCATAACTAAAGTCACCCGTTGAAAGGACAACGATTTACGGCGATAGACGAAATGAAATTCGCTAACGGAGCTACGCGCGATTCCAGAAACAAGCTTCCGGGACCGCTTTTTAGAAGTGGAAACGCTGTTGGGAAAAATGTATAAACCAAGCAGGGGAATACTTTGAGGGCGATGAATATCAATATCTTTCACAGGAAAGCATCGTAAATAAAAAATAAATAAATAAATAAAAAAATTCGAGAACTTGTTGAACAGACCTCGTGTATATATATATATATATATATATATATAATTCCAATATATATTACTTATCTCTTTTCACACCCTAATTGTGTGAATGTATATACGAATTGTCCTCGCACGGTATGTCGTCGTGGGCTATCCTTCTGTGGACACTTACATATTATATTGCGGGTATGTTTTCGTGCGTATGGAACACGTACCGCGGAGTTTGTTGCCAAGTATTGCATTTTATTGCGTAAAAATGACGTTATAACAAAGTGCAAACAATATTTTTTTATTACCTTTATGTACTTCGTTTCGTAGTGATGTTTAATCATTTTTTATTTCAAAAATCGTGTTATATTTCCTCGCGAAAACCAACGAAATATCCTCACATTGCGCGTTGTCCAACAACATACAATTACACAAATCAATAATTTACAATATTATTGCTTTTTTTGTTTTTTAAATTATATATTTGTTGTCTGTTGAAATAAATAATACTTGTATAATACCATATAATAGGTACGTAATAAATAATTTGTTTCTAAATATATATAATACCACGGGGCACTTAAAACATTTATGTTACCTACCCATTTCTTCTGGTAATTAACAGAAAGGTTTTAATTTTCTGCTGTAAAATTATAAATAATCGTTTTGACGTTTCGACGACGTTTAGTCAGTTTATATTCTCTTACCATTTAATAGTCTTGTGTAACTGATAATATTTTACTAAAGGAACATTAATAAATAAATAATAATCGTATGTCGTACTTAATGAGTGACAAAAATTACGATAACAATAATTTGTCGTGCTCGAGTTGCTGTTATCTCCAAGGGGAATATGTTTTATGATCGTCCGTCAGTAGAAATATTTCACATGAAAATAAGTTTTTATAATCGTTTAGGTATATTATTGTAATCTTGTTTTATTATATTTCAACTTCATAAATTACATTGTTATTTTTTTTTGCAGTGTTAAATGTTTTATATTAAAAACATTGTATTTTTATTTTTACAATTTAAATGTATTTAAACTGTTAAATAGAAAAACAAAAAAAAAGTATTCGTTTTTCAATGACCTTCTTGAGTCTATAACGTAATAAATAGGTGGTACCTTTCATTTTTCTGAACAATTTTCATCGGAGATTCATTGAATAGGAGATAAATTATATTAACACAAACACAAGCACATTAACGAGTGATTTATGATTAACTAATTTTGAAAACCTGTATTTAATTCAAGTCATACATGTTAATGAATTAATACGAAAAGATTTCTTTGAACATAATATTCATGAAAACAAAAAATTGTGTTTCATTGAAACATTTGATTGTAAGCAATTTTTTTTTTAATAAGGGATTAATTAATTATATACGTAGGTATATAATTGGAAAACAAATTGTCATAGGATTCATGTCTATAGATCTTTTAATCGGTTTAATATTTTACATCATAGGTGCATATCTGACTTTAAATCAATTTTTTACATGTAACATTTATAATAACGTATTTTGTTTTATTTGTATATAAAAGTAATTTAGATTATATAGAATTGGTATCGATTATAATGATTTTTATGAATATGTAATTATATAATAAATACATAATATTTTTTTTTAAATATCTATTTATATATTGGTCCGTCAAAAATACACAGCCGATCAAGTATAAATACGTCTCTATTATCATTTTAAATTTTGTTTTTCTATGTAAAAAATAATAATAATAATAACCACTAATTATATACCATACATATATATATATATATATATATGTATTTACTATTTATGTATGATTTAAGAAATCGAACGCCGACCTCGGCCTCGACATGATACTATTTTCGTAATTTTATACGAAATATTTTTGACAGAATATCGCGTTGTTCGTCCCGGTGACGTCTGCAACACGGCAGCTAGGTAAAAAGGTAGAACTTACATTCTCGTCGCATATATAGACTCGCGCAGAGCGGCGGGCGCTAAAATGCAACCGGAGAACGATCGGTGCCAAAAACAGATTTCGCGCACTTCCGACTCGTGTACAGAGCAACCGGGCGAATCTATTTACAACCGTGTAACTCACGTACGATGTGTGTGGGAGAGGAGTTATGTGCAAATACACGTGTTTAAATTTATATCCGCTCACGCGATTATAAATGATACGTAAAGTATATTGTACAAAACGGTCTTTCCGCCTCCCCTCCCCGCCCACCGTACCATGTTTTTTCTACAATGTCATATTGTGTTGGCTGGTTTTCGTTTTAAAAATACAAATAAGTGGGAAATAATTCAAATGCTAGGTGCAATATGTGTAACTAAATAAATCGATTTTCTAAAACTTTCAAGATGAGCAAAAAACTCAATTGTAAAATATATATATAATATACACGTGCACACGCGCGCGCGCACTTATATATAGGACATCATTTATATAATAATATCATGAATATACCTGTTTATCACATATTATTGAAACGTCAGTCGATTTTTTTTCTTTACCAGAATACCTGTTGTAATAAAAAAAAAAATGATTTTTAACGAAAAGTCAAAATTATAGTTGTCTGCGAGTAATTAAACATTTAACCCAGAAAAATGAATAAGTGCGGTTATTGATTATGAAATTCTACACAAAATACGTTTTTCTCTTTATATGTTAGACATTTGTTTTTGATATTCGCACAAGAAAATCGTTTTTTTTTTAAATCTAAAACATACATTCTGTGTGTTTGATACGATAAAAATACCACGATAATTGTGTACGAAAAATATATTGTTAATTATTTATTAATATATTTCTCGTGATTACTGTGAGTTAAATTTAAACATACCCAATTCGCACTTGAAACACACTTAACCGCGGTTTATATTGTCTATTGTGTTTATATTAACTGTATAACAGTTACGTATGCACTGAAATGCGTATACTCTGAGTATACCTATTGCAAATTTTTAAATACTTTTTTTTCCTAATTTTCTTTCTTGTTGTTATATACTTCACTGTACTTTTGAATACAATACGTACAACCTATATATATATATATATATATATATATATATATATATGTATGTTATACTTATAACCTATAAGTCATAAGTATACATATAATTTAAATCTAGTAAAAACTTGTAAAATGAAATCTAAATCAGTGTTTTATTTTATATTTTACTAAACTTATACGTTGTATCAAAATTGAATATATCTCGGCTATTTTATTTGCGATCAATTGTTAATATTTATTTTTGTCGTGTTTGTTTTTAATCGACCTATCAAATATACAATTCAATCTAATTAAATGAAAATGTTTTTTCAGGCGACTCTTTTGGGGAACTAAAGCTTACGTTGTAGTCAATAAACTGAAGATAACTGCAGTGCTGTAGTCCTAACTAATACTTAAATTCAATCTAACCAGCACATACAGTCGGTAAGTAAATACATTTAATGATTTAATGTAATTTTATATTTAGTTCAATAAATATACATAGTTTATAATACTAAAAAATAATATTTTCCATATGAGAATAACTCATATAAGTAATTTATCACAATAATATTTATACATGCATATAAAAATGCTTTAAACGCGTATGGAATGAATAATAATTATTCATGGTAAATACCTAATTGACTTATGGAAAAATATATTAACTATTGCCTTTGTGTTCGGGGTTTCTAAAAATCCAAACTTATCAGACAAAAAATGTATGAGTCTCTCTCGTTTTCGATAATATTTCCCGTAGTGCAATACGCATTGTCATAACTCGTAAGTACACCAACCATACGTAATCATGTACCACCGCCAATTTCGTTTTACAATTATTATCTTTTGTCACCGATGCATAAATTAAATTTACCGACTTATTGCTTTCTCTATATCTATCGGCGCGCGTATACATGTGAACGCTTTCAAACGGTTGTCAAAACCCAGTTCAGCGAACAAAAATTTCACAATGTTATCATTTTTTTTTTTTTTAGACTCAGGTATTTATAATTCATATGGATTTAACTCTAACTACGTATACTCGTTGTATTTTAGAAACGAATGGTTAATCAATTATTAAACGCTTTATAAAACTAATTTGAATTAATATAAAATATTAGCCACCAGTAACTGGTAAGAAGTATCGGGTGACACGTGATTTCTTATCGTGCTAAACATTTACTGTATACACATATATGTAAATAAATCTGAATGGCGTATAATATATTTATTATATAGGTTTGGAAATGTGTTCAGTGTTTTTTAAAAATCACTCATCACCTACGAATTAACCAAAATTAAGATTTAATTATAAAAACGATTACTATGAAATTTCATTTTCGCAACTGATTCGAATTTTCAAGAATATTTAATTTATAGACTAGACTAGATAATTACCGTTCCTTATTATTTGTTTTAAATCGTTTTATGGGGGACATATCACTTGACATCTGTAGCGATAACGTATTCCCAGGACAACTAATTACAAGTCATTTATGATAGTTAAGGATTGTATAAACAATACTACTATTCAAATATCTAGAGATATAATTTTAATAAATCGATTCTCACAAAATGCAATCATTCGGCATTCGATTACATAACATTTTAACCAATATAACCATTATAAGAGATACCTGTTACGTTATCTTGGAGTATTTAATTTAAAAATGTAGTTAAACACACGTACTACATATGTGTTCTTATATTATATTGTATATTGAATACTGATACTATACGTTGATACATACTTGTTACCATATAATATCTAAAACCAATTGTGTCATATATTTAAGTAATTCTGTCTGAAATTCTAAATCAGGTCAAAATAATTATACTCGACGATCGACAGTGTTAACTCTGTTGACGCGATCGTACATATGATAATCAATATTAAATGATTGAAATCAATATTCATGATTATATGTCGTTGTTTACAAAATCGATTTCTTAATAAACAATAATGAATAATTTCATTATTATTTTCGCTGCACACACATGAATTATTTATTAGATATTTGTGTATTTTTCACATTTTTATTAATGTTTTTCTAAAATTCAAACACGAGTCGAAATGTCTATAATATATTTATGAATACGTTTAAAGTTGCAATAAAATAATGTACTTTGCAAGTATCGTTTCATCCATATAATGCGAAAATCGAAAAAACATCTAGTTCATAAACTAAGTTTTCGTTCAAATTTCGATCCGTTTCCAATTCCAAAAACCTTGTTCTACAGATCATTACTTTATTATGATTTCAACGGGTGAAAGACCTCGACATGAATCAATAAAGTGCGCTAGGTTCTAATATACGAGTATAATATTATGTACTACAAGCACACCTGCGGGTCAACGAGTTACCACCGCGAACCACCGTCCATGATATACTATATCATTTTAGTTTGGATCATAAAACGATGTCTTTCTCTCTCTCTCTTTCAATCGCTCATACACTCTGTCCATCTCTCTAGTTCATCACTAGCTCTCTCTACTTCGGAGAAAACGATTTTTCTCTCTACATAATGTGCACATTGTGTACATTGTACATGTGTATGCACAATGCACACAATAACTCGATTGCGTTTTCTATTTTATTGTGTTCACATACGTTCGACTTTAGAACTTTTCACAAGTACATCTTCTGTTAATCAAACTTCATAAAACAACGATGATTACTGACGTACTGTTTATCTACACAGATATCATATTTAAATTATCATGTGTAATTAGTATTTCTACACCATCGCGCGATAACTAAATTGGTTATTTGTTTTTGTTTTTTCTTCTACGCTGTAGACACATCATCGAACGATTTAAGTTAATCACGATTAATCACGGCGTGTGTTGTTCATATTATTCGGCGGTCTGACCTTTCCAAAAGAGTTTAAGGTTGTATACCACGTAAGATGATGATATTACTGTATTAAAAACAGTTTTTTTAAACCGTTAAACCCATTATAGTCTGTGAATTACAAAAGAAAAAAATTATATTTACTTTAAAATATGCAAATCTACAAAATATAAAATTTACATCAAATGAAAATTATAGAATAATATATTTATAAATTGTATTTAAGTATTTTATGTCAGAACAAATTTGACTTGAAACAATTTGACTGTAAGTTTAATTTAAATTTGAACAATGTTCAAATATCTTAGTGAATATCGCATATTGTATAATATATTCAAATATAATGGGTAATTTTTTTATCTAAACTAAAGAAGGTGAGGAATTCGTATGCTATATATATTTTTTGTAATTAATGTAGTCAATGAACCCTATATGCTCATATATAAGATTATGAACAGAAAAAACTTAACTGATATATATATGTATATTTATTGCGGTTATTTAATGTAATTATTTTCTACCTGTATTGTTTGGCGATAAAATAATTGTTATTCTTGAAAATAAGTTTTGACTAAAAACTCCAGAAACATATATTTATAACCTTATACATTTTGTAAATTGATGATAATTCTATATAATATGTGGCGCTAATAAGTAATATCACTTATAAAATAATACAATTTACACTATTATATATTGACTTTTTATGAAGTGATAAGTGATGAACATACATATGTGTGTGTGTGTGTGTGTGTGTTCATACTATGTTTTTTTTCTGTAGATACTCTTAGATTAATCAAATGTTAAGCATTATGGGATGTATAAATCCGCTATAAAAAGATTAGCTTTTAAATTGTCCCTATATTTATGTTTTATTTAGTAATAATTCTACCGTTTCTATACATTTCATTATAAAAAATTGTTAAACTTGACAAATAATAATTATAAAAATCAGAAAAATATTGAAGTATATACATAGTATTTAAAATGAAACTCATTTAGATTATAATAACGTTGCTTAAGGTCAAACGTCGAACAATAATTCAATCATAATTTTCGAAGAAAGATATCGAATATATTGTAATTTCATGCTAATGATATATGTATCAATTTTTAAAAACGCCGATGTGCATTTTTATAGAATACAACTCATGATTAGCCTATGGTTATTTATATAGCTATATAGCTACATTTCGAGTGGGTTTTCTAAGTAAATACTAAACTGCAATAGGTATTATTTTTACTTATTTACATTAAACTTAAATATAATTTTTTTATCCAGTTATAATGTAATTGTTATACTATATATATTTGATGAATGCGTTTTTCAACATACACTAGTTGGATAACGTTTGTCTTTGAAACTTTGTGAGTAATAGCTTAATTATCGAAAGAAAAAAAAACAAGAAATTGTAGTAAATTTATTAATTCTTAACAATTAATAGCAAGTCCAAAGAATTTAACAAACACCTCCTCAACCGGTCAGCGGTATTGCATACAAAATTGGTCACGTAAACGCAATCGTTGTTTATGATTAATAGATAGGCGAAAAATGTTGGTTCGTATGTGATTGCAGAACAAAACAAGAAGTCACATGCGAGTGTCATTCACAAGGTTAATTATATTTTATTTTGAAACCAACCAAGTAAATTGCAAGACATCACGATTATTACTTAAATTAATTTCCAACAATAATTGTTTACAATGAAAACTATCGAAGTGTCATTTTTTGAGCGCACGGTACTTACATGAAAAACAAACCAAACGGAACTAAACTCATTAGCTTGACTTAAATTGAACACACTGTTTTTCTTAATACGTTTCCGTTTATTGCATAAAAAAAGGTTCTATTTTATTTGATATATTTTTTACATCTATTTGTATTAATTTCGAAACGATACATTTATAAACTTAATAACTATACACGTAATAACGTGCACTTCTATCGTTTTAAGTGCGAGTTTATCTTATCGACAAAACGATTTTAATAATTGCGAAATAATGTGTAAAAGTGAAATATTGCAATAAGCATTGTTTAATCATTTAATATTTAATGACTTAGAAAAAGAAGCAATATAATTAATATCTACTAAAACAATAGTATAATTAGTAGTTTTAATTTGTATTTTTTCACTTACAGATAATATAATATATTCTTTAAAGTTTAAAATATTTAAATCCGATTGATAAAAAATATTATTACATTATTACAATAAATTGTAGTTTTTCGGAAATGTGTTTATTGCTCTCGATAACTTTACTAAATGAAGTATAGGTACCAACATCAAAACGTAAAATTGCATAAATTATACAAAATTATATTGTAATATTGTATTAACTTTTTTTAAACTATACAATGTTCCAATAAAAATGAGTTGAGACATCTGTGTATTTTTTTTAAACACAATAACACATGAGTAAATAATGCAATAACGTTATTTTTTTGTTTTTTAATAACTGGGTTGTACAAGTAATACTAGTAATACAAGTAATACAAGTATTTTTTTAACGAACGCGTATGATATACTTGTGTGTATATATATATACTGTTATAGGTTTTAAAACAATAATTCGTATTTGCTATTCATATATATAAATATTTTAGTACTATTAATACTTATGATGTTAGTTTAATACGACCGATAATTGGATCAAAAACCGATATTTCTGTACAATAAACTCATCAAATCATACGCGATCGATGGAAAATTGTCTAAAAAAATTGGAATTTTTTATCGCTTATAAAATATTATGTTATTATATAAATATAAAAATCATGTGGGCCACGTGTTATATATGTATACTACATGTTAGTGGTCGTGATCTATTTTAGTCCGTTGTGTACATGTCGTAGTTATTCGTGTATGATTGTATCACATTGTCGTTTTGAGACTGTAATAAGATCAATGCTCAAAAATAGCAAGCTAAACAGATTCTACGCGCGTATATCTCTGTATATATTTGATGTATACGAACTATAAAAATACGCGTATTACGAACGGCAGACGTTTCAAATTATCCGCGACTTGGGTAAATTTCATGTTATTAATTTTTTATTTTTTCTATGAGTTTGATTACTTGTATATGATTCGTACGATTAATAAATTACGCGTTAGAGAAAAAACAAAAACGAAATCGAGTGAATACCGATAACAATAAAAAAAGTGAGAAGAGCTTATTGGTGTACGTTTTTATGGTATATCAGTCGGGTACATATGGAGGGGGACATAAAACCGTCCGCACAACACGGCAAACGCAAGACGACTTTGTTATTATATCATGTTTATCTTACCGAAATCGTCATTTCGCCGTACTCGTCGAACAAAAACGAGTTTGTCCGCAATTGTCGTGTCGCCGAGTACTCCAAAATAGTGGATCGGCTGTTATTTAATTTCGTCCGCGGTATGCGCGCGCGAACGTGTGTCCGTCGGTTTGGAACTCGTCCAAGGCTCACTGCCCCGCGCTTGTCATATCGATTCATCACGCAGCCCCCATGACCTACATAATATTATAAAATATATATTCCGTGCTTGGATCGGAATCGTGCCGGTCGATATAAACACACGTTTAACGCGCCGGCACACATAACGTTCGGGGCTTGGAAGTCGGAAGGCGCGATGATAAAACGACAATTCTCGTCATTTCGGAAACATGCACCGTTGTTGCATTATATTATATATATATATATAATATTAAATATATCAACCGACGCGACAGTTGTGCGGTTTATACTGAAAATCAATCGGAACTCGTTTTTTATCCCTCGTTTTATTGTCACTGTAAGACGGCTAGGAGAATTAAAAACTGTTTGTCTCTCTGTAAGAGCATTATTATTTCCCGTCATTGTAAACACTCTGTACATAAAATATGATTCGTCGTGGATTATGGCGCTAAAAGTTACGTGTCAACTAAATTCGAAAACGCATCACGCGTATAAAGCGAAATATTTGTTACTATTTAGACGGTGAAAAGAAGGTACGGAACAGTTTGAAAACAATGACACAAATTCGGAAAACGATTTTTTTTTAACAAGGCTCACAGTTTATAGAAAACAACACGTATGTAACTCCCGCACAAAGAGATTCCAAGAATTTCGAACCATTGATTTTCTATAGTACGAATTCTGTTCAGTTTCCAATTAACTGAGTCCTACACAACGTTTTTCACCGACATATTATATATATATATATAGTTTATATAACTGTTCGAAAAATAGTATTTACCGAATGAAAAACAAAAAACAAACGTGTTTTATAATTGTAAAATTACCAATATACGTAATTCCTTCTCGCTCTGCCCGTCTACGGAACGAAAAACGATACATGTTTTCTCGACTTATCGTTTTAAAACGTGTATTTGTTGTATAACATAGTGTAATAATATTAAATGTTTTCTTTCTTTTCGCCAGCTTCCCGTCATTGTGGGGGGAGGGAGGACATAACTCCAAGCATATACGTACCTCATATTATTTGTTTTTATTTCTGCTGTTAACTTCCATTGCAAAAACGGTTCCACTTTTCCAAAATCTCTTCTACTAATAGTCGCTTACTGATCGGATTCTCATCAATAGTTGTTTTTAATAATATCCCTGTTTCTGCCAAGCATGTTCTGCCCACATCATCCTTCTCTTTGAGATTTCCTATATAGCGTCCGGTTTTCGAAAAAGTTTTTCTAATTCTTTATTATTCATTCGAATTCCTGTGTGATCAGCAATACGGAATCCATATATTATTCTTAGAATACTTTCAGTCTCATTTCTTCCGATTTCCTCATGGGCTAGGTCTCTGAAGCGTTTAGGACCACCGAGCGTATCAAAGTCATACAAATATATCTAAATGTTCAAGTTTTTTAACGCCGTTCTTGCACTCAATATGTCTTGTAATTTCTGTTTCCAAAATAACACTTGTTGCCTTTTTATTACTTTTCGTTCAACGCCCATAGGATCGACTACAGAACAATCCCTTCGACTTCGCTGTACACGTTTCCAGGTATACGACCGAGTACGACATTCAAATTAATAATAATATGTTATTATAAAGAAACTTAATCGAGAAACGCATTTCGGATATTCAAGTACTCTGTGTGTTCGACACACGTAAAGACCGGAAAGCGAAATAGTGTCGGTTTAAATACGTGTTCAATAAGTCGTCGTATTCGATCACAGACGAGATGTAATATGAATACGCGCGCGGCAACGTTGCACGCGAAATCGTACGCGATCGTATGATTTATTATTTCGTTGTTTGCTGACGAACGTACGCAACCGTGTTCCCGAAAAGGTGCGTTCGTAACTCGAAATCGTGGTTTTACCGAATTTTTTCTACGTGTATTCGCGCCGTTCCCGACACAGCTGTTACGCTCGTCGGTATTTAAATAACAACAACACGTCGCGTTGTGCGCGAGACGAGAACGGAATATGAAAAAAAAATAAAAAAATACACGCCCGTACGCGATCGTGAAAACGCGCGAGCCCGCAACGCCTCCCCCGCTGGAGAAGAAGAAGAAGAAGAAGAAGAAAAAGAAGAAGACGACGACCATGCCGCAAATAGTCCGGTCTATTTTTACGGGACCGTGGGCTGCGTGGTTGTGAATCGCGCACGGTGACACTCCGTGGAGACGTGTCGGCGGCCCTCCACCACACCGGCGGCCCGCAACCGCCCACCGGTGCTCGTCGGGACCGCGCGCGTGTATAGGATTTCTCTGTCTCGCGTGCACGTCTATTTTCCGTCTCCTCCGCCCGCGGAGAGGTCGGCGTTTATTTATACGAATCGCGGGTGTCCAACGCGTCGCGTCGCGTCATCATCTAGAGAGGTGCGCGCCGGCGGCCGGACGGCTCGCGAGAGGCGTGCAGCTCCGCGCGCGCGGACTCTTGGCGTGCGTGTCATAAGAAAAAAAAAATGAAATTACTGTTATATTTATAACGGACGGATAATAATGTGTTTGGTTTTGCGACAGCAAAATAACATCGAAACGACTTGCCAAAAAAATAATAATAAACGCCCGAAAAACGACATAATTGGCAATCGGGCGGTAGAAACGCGAGCCACGCGCGTATATGATAATAACCACTGCGACGGTGTTTTGTGCGAACTTGCTGCTGCTTACCTATTTATTTATTTTTACGTTTTTGATTTCTTGTTTTTCCAAATGAAAAATACGGCTTATTGAAGTTCTGTAAGGTATGTTCTAATGTTATTGTCAGATTTTCGTCATTCGGATTTCTATTTTGTTTATTACACCGTAACATAATAACCTATACATCCCCTCCACACTGCTCGTCTCGACGTTTTGTTATATTAAAATATATATTGTACGATGCACTGCCAATATCGTAGGCGTGCGCAGTCTTTATAGATTCAAGTACTGTACACATATTAAGTTTACACCACCGGCCCGTTTTATTATTGCGAGTCGGTTTAAACGTAAATAGGTAACAATGTTTCGCAAAGCACTACTTCCCTTTTTTATGATAAACAACAACAAAAAGACATTCTTTGTACCTAATATAACGACACAAATAAAGTGTATATGTATTATACTTACGTTACATAATAATATAACGTTGTTCTAGTTAAGTATTTTATGCAATGGATTTTTAAGCGTTGTTTTATTCATTAATACATAATCGAAAAGGGTTGTCATCTGTTACAATATAGAACGTAGGGCCTATTTTGAAAAAAGTTCGATTTTTAGAGACCACTGCGATATAAAGATATATGTCCTACGTCGTGGATACTCACAATACTTTTATAATGTCAAAAATAAATAATAACATAACCAATGGACTGAGATTTGCCGAGGAACAGCAATCATAAAACAAATATGCACATAGAAATAATATTGAACACAATAAAGTAAATCATTTTCAATTTTCTCGTCATAATACTGCAGGCTTACTTCCTTCGAAGTAAGCCCGGCCCCCCTCGAAATTCTGAGAACCCCGCATATTTTCTGCGAATTCTGGAATTTTTCTATAAATGTATACATACACGAGATGGAAAACGTGCACACGAACGGTCGTGTGTAAAAACACGTTTCATTTCAAATATCCCTACTTTGATAACAGAAATATCCATGTGACACCTATTTTAACTATTTTCCGCCTCCCTCCCCCCCCCACGAACCAAATTTCTGGCTACAGTCCTGCTTCGGTATATTTTGTTTATTTAATTTCCGTATAATACTATACTAAATAATGTATTGTATGTCGGTTAAGCGCGTTATGAACACAATATTTTTTCGAATCCACATTATTATTAGTAGTTTCCAAATTTTATCTGCGGTTTTAAACAAATCACCGACATTCAATTTATTATCGGTTGCACATGCGGTTATTTTCCATTTACAATGGAGAATCGATTATGCCCGCGGCGCCGAATGATGCCGTTGCGTGTTGGTCTAAATCATTTCAGTACTCGTATTTTAATGAAATACTTTATATAGACATTTTGTTCCGTGCGTATATTTATGGCGAAAAATGTTTTTCACGAGTTTTACCGTAATTGTTTTTTTTTATATTACCCATTAAAAGATAGTACAACTTGTTGTAAACAACTACTGTCATCATGCAACGATAAAATTTAACTACGCTTAGATTATGACGTTAATTCATGTAACACATCATATACGCAAATCAAATATTTCGCTCGACCATTCGTTAAGTTCCGTGGGAAATGTAAAACCGCATTTTTATCCGTAAACATTCATAGCAGTACCGAGGTTGGTTTTGCGTGCGGTCCCTAGATAAAGTTTTATCCAAACGATAATTTATATTCTACGATGCTAACAAATTTAAAATAAAAATAGAATAATAATAAGAAATATATATTCATACTACCATACGTTTGTTGCTTAACGCTGCAATAACGTAACGTTTATAATCACTACGCGGTAAAAACACTTTTCGGCAACAGTAGCTGTTCGAAATCGGTCTGGTCGAACGTTCGAAATATTCGGCCGGGTGTAGTTGACACGCGTCTATGAACATTTTCCACGGCATGATAGGATATATATATATAGTGTTCGGGCAAATCGCGGGAGTCGAGAGAGAACGTGGGTGCTCGCCCGAGTGTTGACCGATTTCGAAAACAACAAAAAATACCGACATCATAACAATATATATATATGTGTGTATGTATGTATGTACAAGAAAGCTTTCGTTTTTTGTGATCGTTTTGAGCGGAAAACGAAATCTCGACGATACGTGTATCTGCGGCCTTTCCAGAACGAGTTTTCGAAACCGTTCGCGCGGACGGCGGCAAGAACGCACACGCGTAAGTACCTACCGATTTTACGGTTGGGCAACTCTCGCGTGCGTGGGCGTCAACGAATATATATGTGCGTAACGGTCGACCGGGCTCGGGGCCGTTACGGCTGTACCCGTCCGCGAAAAAAAAGGGGTGGTAAACGCGGCAGCGGGGGTACGTGGGAGCAGGAGGAGGATGAGTCGATAGAGCCCCTGCGCGTACACTCTTGCCCTACTCCACATTTGGCCGTAACCCGTTGTCGTCGTCGTCGTGCGCGTGACGTAACGATACGCGCGGACGTGACGTCACGCGCGCTCCGCCCGTTGCCAACGGTTACGACACGACAGTCCCGTCCGTCCCTCGCGACGACCACCCTTCTACGCACCGTACAACGTTAAAAGCTCTCTCCATTGAGCGCAGACGTAATATTGTAGTACGTGTACACTGATGCTGCTGCTGCGACCACCACCGACGGCCGTACTCGCAGCACCGTCGTGACTAAAACAATAATAAATTACGACGATTATGTACTCGACGCGTATTCTACACGAGCGGTGTGATAAAACGCAGTGTGTCTCATTAAGTCCCGTCACACCCTACGGTATCTCGACAGCAAACAGATATGTGTGTACCCGGTTTATATCGCGGTTATCTTGTACACGTCTGAGAAAATGTGAATTTCAAGACAAAATGTTGAAAAGTCCAAAAAGTCCGTTGCACGGGATTTCGTCTTTGAATTTGGCCATTCGATCGGCCTTTAACTTTCTACCCGGTTTCGTGAAAAATTATTCGAATTGAGTGAGTCCGTAAGATGTATCGATTTAAGAAAGTATAATTTAGAATTCATTCAGTCTTTGAAAACCGTATATAGTTCATCTATCACATAATTGAACAAAAAATTGTTTTGCAATTGCGATGTATTGGTCGGACAACTGTGACGACGAAAAACGCGATAAGTTTTTTGTTTGTTTTTTACTATCTGAATAACATAAACCAAAGATCGAAAACGTGACCTGCTCGGACTCGGTCGATTTTCACTAAATTTGAATGGTTTCGAAAACGATAAAATCAAAATTTTTCTTACAGATAATTGTCGGGAAAACTGCGTCGAAAAATATTCGTTTTTTTTCACGGAGATACTCGTGGCGTTACACTGCGTATTTATAATGTGTGTACGTTACTGCACAAGCGAGTTTTACCTACACGGCTATATATATACGCGCCTATATAATATGCCACACGCTCGCGCGTCGTCAACTGTGCAAATAGTGCTAAGTCATCGACGAGTATTACCGATATAGTAAACAAAATTATTACAATTTTTTTTTTTTTTTTGTCATGTTTTAACGCGCTTTCGTCCGAATTACGAAACGAACGTGTGCGCGTAAATAACACATATATTACACAGTATTATTATACTGTATAATATTTGTATCGCGTGCGTTCGCGAGATTCGACGATGAAATAATGGGTAAAAAAACAAATAAAAAAAACTGCCTAGAAAAAAAGAATCATAATATTATTACATGTATATATATATACTCGGTACACTCGCCGACCTTGAACGCGCGTCAGACGGGTGTATTTGTATTTGAATACGTGTTTGCGTATAATATGCATATAATTTTGCTATATGCAATATAACGATATTATAAATAACAAAATATAATATGTCGATTGCTACCGCGAGTTTATAGAGGGTATATTTATGGTGAAGACGATTTCAATATTGTATAAGGGTGTGTGTATACATTTGTACGTCGACGTAAACATGATAAAACGGTTACATAATGTAAGAATATACATTATATGTTTAACGTACGTCATACATATCGTATTGTTTGTATACATATACATATGTATATGAATGTGTGTGTGTGTGTGTGTGTACGGGCGTGCGAAAAATTTGGAAATGTTCGATACATTATATCGCAAGTACATTCGAATACGTTTACGGGCATTGTAAGACACCTTGTGTTGTATATATGACCGGTTATTTATCGAAAAAATGATGTACGATGATTTTTGACGTGATATTATTTCGAAACGAATGCGATAAAACGAAATTAGAATCGTATATACAAATATATGTATGCTTAAATAATATTATTGACTATATAAACGTAACGTGATATTTCTATACGTACATGTCCATAACAACCGACTTGAATCAATCCAATAAATCTCCGTTTATTTTATAATTTTTAGAGTTAAATATTATATACGTGAAAATATAATATTATGTTATAATGTAAATAGGTTTTTTTTTAAGAATCATGTCACTGATAAATTAAAATTAAAACACCAACATTTTTTTATATAATCATTCGTTAGAACCTGATCGTTTTCATTAAAATTATTATACTCGAGAAAACAAAAATAAATACCTACGCAATAAGTTATTCAGCCGTCCGTGTCGATATTATATTAATATTATATATTCATAGGTAATAATTAAAATCGTAATAACACGATAAAAAATCGGATTGATATATTAATTATTATACATATGCTTGTATAGTTACGATAATATTATTCGTTATCGCAGGCCACCGACATAACATTGAAAACATAAAATCTAAACGGGTATATCGCAATAAAGTAAAAACATCGTTTTGGTTTTACGTACTTAATAATTTGTACAATTGTTAACATTTTACAGTTATTAATTAACACCCCCCCCCCTCCCCAGAAACGAAATTGACTAATAATATCATATACAATAGAAACCACGTATAAATCATAATTTTTTTATACCATCATTATATGTTTGACACATAACGATGGAGGGGTGGATACGATTGCGAGAAGGGTTAACATTTTGACCTTGACTTTCGCATGTTCGTGAACGAACGCTTCTTCGGCGTAATAAAAAAAAAAAAATAAACAATATTGTCGTTTATATTATTATAATGTATACCGCACGAATACACGTACGTGTGTATAACGCCCGGTTTGCGTGGCGCTTACAATGTGCGCTTTAATGAATTCGACCTTGTGTAAGGTTAGCTTTATGAATTTCCACACACAAACGTAACAATAGTATAATTATTTTAGTTCTACATGCGTATACCGAATATATACGCACCGAGTATATATTATATATGTTTACACCCCGTGAGAAAAAAAAATATTGTCTCTTATTTTTTTTCTAATTTTATTGTTTCCAGTCTGACGTCGCGCGCCGCGTATGTAAAAATATTCAACGACATAACATATCTAATCGGAAACCTTCGAGAAAAACAGAAGACACACACTCATTACGCGCGGCATTGTATATACATATATATATATATATTATATATATATATATATATATATATAACGCTTTTGCGGATTTACCTATGCAACGTATAATTATTATGAATATGTGTGTGGTGTGTACCTGTCTATAGGTTTATTAAATCGAAAAAATTCGTGACAATATGAACACGCATTACGTGAAAACATTCATAACATTCTCAAAAGCGTACGCCACGTGGTACACACAGGTGCAAGAGCAATATTTATAGCATTATTGTGGTATACAGAGAATACGCGTACCATGTTCACACGGTGTTTAGAATGTCGATAAAATCAGCCCCCAAACATATCGAGACTTTTATTTCAAATGCTTAACTCAATGAGGATTACGTCAGAGTAATATTTAAGGGTCGAAACGTACAATTGTGACTACGACGGATTTGTTTTGTAAAAAGCATATTCGTCGTTCAATATTGTTTTGAGGTTTTACGGTGCATTATTTAATAATAGCGTGACCTGAACTGAAAAATATGTTTTATTTGAACAGAACGTTGTAAAATATATAACTAATTCGCATCGGGCAACGTCGCGTCAGATATTTGATGTTAGTATATTATTCCGTATATAATGACGTGGATACGAAACGATATCGTTCTGTTGCCGAAACAAACCGTGGCAAGATTCGACTCCAACCCGTTATCGCGTAGGTATAAGACAAATAAAACGCTTCGTTCTTTTTTTTTTCTTTTTCTTTTTTTTCTCTATATTTTACGGTTTATCTTTTTACTTTTTATACTTCTCCGGAGGTGACGTTGTCAAGAGGTCCACGAATGTATCGATATCACAAGTATATATTCGTATACCTACAAGTTGTTATTGATTTCACCACGTCGAGTGCGTCAATAAGATATACATATTATAACGAGGTTCGTTTTAAATTTTGCGAAATGAACTTCACGTCAAACCAGTATTGCACAGAATACGATTCGATCGGATTTTAGTCGGAAAACGTCTTCCACACCATAACGTACACGTGATCGTCATGTAAAATATAAATATAATGTGGATTCGATGTCTGCCACATGTATCATACCAAATAATTGCGAACAGTTCGTGTTTACCGGCGAATTTCAACACCGCAATAATTTTCGGTCGCGTTATAATAATAATTAACAATATAACAGCAAACGTTTCGAATGCAAACGCATGACGGTACATATAATCATAATACGATATTGTTGTGTATTGTTTACGCCGTGTACACAATATCACATGAAAACGACGGCGGATGTCGCGCGACATATTTAGTGCGCCGCCGTGGTAATAAAACTATTAAACGTCGTCGACGGTTGACGGTAAAATATTGATGAACGTCTGGTACGACAAAAAAACGTTTTCATTAAAAAATACGAGTTTATTGGACAAGAAATTGGTCTACACGTGTGAAACACGTCGCGTGCACGAACGATATAATAGAATAATCGTCGCGAATCGACGTTATATAGTCAGCGAATGTATACATATATATATATTATATAACACATTGAAATTTTACGGACGATTTGCGTTTTCGATAAAAATTATTCGCTGATGATAAATCATTAACCCGTATGAATATATGCACTCAGTCATCGTATTCGATGCAGTAAATATTCTGTGTACGCACATACGATACATCAATATCTTGGAGACGTTCTCTCCGTTTTGAACGCGTCCAAATCGCGTAAACTCGCGCAAACTCGTATGATATTGTACATCGACCGGTGGGTATCTCGTGTATTTGTACGGACACGAACAACATCGCCACGTCGATGATATATTAGATGTTTTTACGCGCAAGTGGTGATATAAAAATTTCTAAATAGATACGTGTCTGTTGACGTCGGTAAAGCAACGGCGTCGACGGCCGTGTCAAGTGTGGTGCGGACGTCTGGTAAAAACAAAAAAAAAAAATAATAATAATAATAATAATAATTAATAAAAACTATGTTATTCAAACGTACGCTTATGTGTACACGGTCGCGTGATAATCGTTCGATAAGACATTGATTTACTGCACGTTTTATGTAATGTGTATATAATCATTGCACGAATGTCAATCAAACCTACGTCCGTCAATTCGTGTAACATTATATTTTAACACGTTAAATGTACATGTGTATATTTGAACGGGATTTGTTTTTGAACAAACTCTCAATATACGATAGTCGACGTAGTATATTTTATAATATATCATCGTAAAATTATTATACATAATAAATATTATAAACCATAAATTAATTAACGTGACCTAACCACCCACTCTCTGCGAAAATACATTCATGTCCCTGTGATTATTTTCTAGTCTTACAACAACAATACGTATTATTCAGTTTTGAAAGTAAACATTTTTATATTTTACTAAATATTTTATGTTAACATATTCGAACAAATGTTCTCTCTCTCTCTCTCTCTCTCTCTCTCTCTCAGTCCCTCTATTATTGTTAATCTTCAGATTTGTTTGCAACTTTTCTCCATTCATTTCTATCGTACGCTTTTCTTTTCAATTGTAATTATGAATCGCATCTTTGATCATCCTTGATATGTCTTACATGCTGAAGCCGCGGTCTTTCCATGCGATTCCTTCAGTGTCTCCCTTCTGTAATCAATTTCAACAAACTATCGTGCTTGATTATATGGCCAATCCACTCATTTTATCTTCTTATTAAACTTTTCCGTAGTAATCTACTTTCCGATGTTTTATTTAGTGTCTCTCTGCTAGTTATTTTCTGGACTCTGTTCATTTTTAACATTTTTCCGTAACACCGCATTTCATACACCTGTATTCTCTTTCTTTCTTCTATTGATATCGTCCAAGTTTCGCGTCTGTATATCATTACGATCCAAACAAACGTTTTCAATGAATTCTTCGTATACTATTGTTCTTTACAACAAGAATAGAGCCCTATTTTTAGCACGGAAAATACGTTTTACTATCTCCATCTTATCTCTTCCATTATTGCTAATTATACTACCCTTACGAATGTGAACTTGTTTTATATTTCTTGATAGTCGTCAATACGTAGTCTTACTCTTGTATTATTTACTATACCACATAAAAGAGTTTTTGTTGTTTGTATATTATTTTCATGTTTGATTTCGTTTTTAAATGTTTTATCCCCGGTTTTCAATACTGTTTTCAGATGTTTTTTGTTGTCTGCAATTATTGCGGTATCATTTGTAAAACGCAACACATCGACTTTCTTACCATTTGTAATTATTTTCAGGTTAATTTCTTCTCTTATAATATTTATGACTTCCTGAACGTATGCATTGAATACAATAGGAGAAAGCGAACCCTTGCTTGACTCCTTGTAAAATATTTAATTCATTCGGCTGTTATAAATCGCAAAGTTATTTAAAACAAATATCGTGTCTAAATATCAATATATGCTTTTTTTACTCCGCGTAACACAAAAGATCATTCGCAATGTAATATCGGTATTTTGGCAAGACTAATTAATAATTAGACGAGTAATAATTTGATGAAAAGTTTTGTAACATTTCCTTGCAAACCATTTTTGATTGCCGTCATCAAAAGAATTATACATCATTAGTTTTCAAAATTGATCGATATTATTTTATTATGTATCGAATAAACGATTTACATAATTTACGAATTCCAGAAAACAAGAATTAAGTTAAAATTACTTGTTAGAACCTCGTAAATAAAATAACTACACAAATTTGAAAGTTTAGTCTCGTATTTCGATCCTGTACAGTAAACTTCTTTTTTATTACAACATAAAAACATAATCGTAAAAAGGAAAAATTTACAATTTACATTATTGACGTCGGGTGTATCGACTTATACTGTAGAGGGCTAAGCCCTACAAGCCCCACCCTATTGGTCGCGGTCAATATTCGATATTATATAAAATTTGTTGTAAACGATACCGTGTTACAATCGTATAGCAGTAGAAGTGCAATGACCCACATAATAATATTATGGTATTTTAACCCGTTTTTCGTGTCCTTTGGACTACAATGTTAAAAAAACATCAGTAAATAATACCCCGTGCGCGTAAGTTGTATGTCAAGAAGGGTAAACGAAAAAAAAAATCCAATATACATACAGAACGTGATTTGTTGTTGTTAGGGTCGAATGCCAAAATATAAAGGGTTCAGTTAATCACTTAATTTAGTGATAAAAATGATAAGTTACATTAAAACAAGAACTCGTAAAGACATAATTACTAAAAAAATGCGAGCTGAAGCGAATTGTCGTTATGAAACTTTAGTTTTACACACTATAAAATTCGATACTTGGCAAAAAATTTTAACGAGAAACGAGAAACGAATTGTTGTTCAGTGAACAACCCTACAATCCAGACTTTGTTACTCAATTAAGTAAAATTAAGTATGGTGTGCCTATTTAACTGAAATTTTTAACCTTTCAAAAATCCATAATTCACGTATTAACGAATCTATATTAACATCAAGTGATGAACTAAACGTATTTTCATAGAGAATTAATCATTGGATATGTAGAGAATAACAATTGAAAATGTTTTCGTTAACAATTAGTAACGTCTGATTAAGTTATTGGTCATCTTAAGATGTTAAAAGAAAAAGCGAGGAAATATATGTTCTCCGTGTCTGCCTGCTGATAAATACGATTGTGCACGTAATTCTTTTACAGTAACGTCAAACGTTATATCTCGTCTATGTTCTACTGAACTTATTCCGTTCCAGTTCTGGATTGTGATTAAAATCGCGAGTACCCGATAATAATATAAAACAATAAACACGTCATTGCCATTTCCTACATTTTTTATCCCCGTGAACTTGGTTTCTCCGTACTTTTATCAGTTGAACAAGAAATGCGAGCATATTTATCATCAGTATTCATTGTCGAATTACGTAAACGACAATTTGTGAAAAAAATTTTTTTTTTTTATGAATTCAAATAGCAAAACGCTGCCCGAGCAACGAGCTACTCTACACGCATACGGTAAAGTCGTCCGTCGTCGTCGCGGACAATGTTTTACGTGTAAACGACGCACTCGGTGTTTCGACGGCGTCGTCGTCTGTTACAAACGGTGCACGACCGGGTGTTGTATACTCACATAACACATTTTATATATATATATATATATATGTATATATATATATTAATTGGGTATCGTATTGACCCGTTTTTCGTGTTGAAAAAGTAAATAAATGTCTACGTCGGTACCTCGTTCGCGCGTCATATTCGTACCGTGCGTTTCGTGTGCGTGCGTGTATTCGAAACCGTATTCGACGCGTCGCCGCCGAAGCACGCAGCTGTGCTGTGCGGAGGGTTAAATATTTGTTTGTTTTCATATCACGGCCATAAACGGCCGGTGTCGCGCGATTTACGTGGAAAAAAAAATGCAACGCGTGTCGCCGCGTCCCGCGAGCAATCCTCGCGGCGGTTCTGCGCGTCGACCGACTCTCGGGGCCTCCCGGACGCGCGTGCAAATCGTTTTCGTCACCACGGACCGTCACCGCCGCCGCCGCCGCCGCCGCCGTGCTTGTTTACGCGCGTGCACGTACACGTTGCGTACGACGTGGCAATTCGTCTGCGCGCGCGCGCGCGCGCATGTCGACGGGATTCGAACGCGTAATTTTTGTAAAACGTTATTCTTTTAACGCGTGTAATTATTGTAAAATACGTCGTCGCCGGCATATAGAAAATATATGGCGCACCCGGAACAACATGAAAACCCGATTTTTACAATTGAAATGTACAATATTTATGATGAAAAATCTATCTAATCGACGTTTATCCGAAGATTTCCATTATTTCGTCTGTGTTGTAACGGTCGCATCTCGATGTGAACAAACAAAATTAACGTTATTCAACGATAAGTCGTCACCGCTCATCTATGTCTATTATTATTGTTAATGAAAAAATATTTTGTCGGTAACACGTTTTAAAAACCGTCGTGACATATTTCGTTCTTCGGATTATTTTCAATGTTCATAACAACTATTTTTTACGAAATATACAATTTCGCAACTATAATTATAAGATTATATATATATATATATCTTATATTATAAGACAATTTTTTTACGTACCTAATATACGTTTGAAGTTCTTATCATCGATAAATTTGACCAGTTTTCACGAGTGTTACTGATGTATTAACTAGATTATTTGTACGAAATTTTCTTTGGCTCTTAGTAATATTAGTCGATTGAACGTTTTTGTTTTGAAATTGATATTTTCACCATAATCAATGCTATTACTCGCATCAAGGGAGGAGGGGTCCGTATCCGAAGTCAACCCCCTCGGGTGCGCCATTGCTGTAGCCTCACGTCCGACGATTTATGGTGTACGGTGTGCAGAGCATTGTGTAGAATATTATTGAAAACTATTATACAAGTGTCGTACATACGTTTTGTCCTAGCAGAACCGATAATGTGATTCAATACCAAATAGTGTACATAAAAACGCAAGGGAATTGTTGCGTAAGTAGATAATGAATCGCCGATTACAACAAATCCCTCCCCTCCCCCGGGATAAAAAAAAGTTATTTCAAAATTATATTATTCAAATTTGTTTTAAACGTAGAAATCATCACACAACTTTTTCGTTAGACACAATAGGTTTTACTTCGTATTTGGAAACGTTTTAGTTCATACGTGCTGAGCAAAAACATATTTCAAAAGGCATTGCATAATGGTCTATATGTACGGTTTTTTTTTTGATTTCACTCAAAGCTCTTCTCTCTTCTTATATTACTGCCAGGTCTCGTATGTCGTAATACTATACATTCGAAAACATTCAATACTTCACTCACTGTCAGTCGTAACGGCTGTACCGAGATAATTAAACTCTTTCACCTTAGCACACTGTCGTCTAATGTTATCGGTCAATAATGTTTGTTTTTTACGTACGAAATACACTGGTGTATCCTACACGTCTTTAATTCCATTTTAATTTCACAGATCATCCCAATGTACCTACATAGTAAGACTCATAAATTATTGTATAAATCCAAAAAATAAAAAATAAACAAAATAAATGTTTTGATATACACCATGCACACGTAATATAACACGCTGTGGGAAATCGAAAATAATAAAAACCGTTTTGTATTTTACAAGACAGTTTACAATACACACACGCAAATGTTGTGCAATAAGTTCAAGTGAATAAAAATTAAAATCGAACGCACGCACGGAAGAAGAATTTATGTTCACTCCATGAAATTTTTTATTGAAGAAATAATTTTTTATTTAAAAGGTTTAGACGTCTATTATACACAGAGGAACGTTTTGAACAGAGATCTGAAACTAATGGGTTTGGGTGCAGGTGAGCTTTTGCGTGGTATTTTAACGAGTAAACATATTTCTCTGACGGTTAGCGTTTCGATATCTCTACGTATCGTCGATGACATTGAAAACAAAGTGTTTTTTTTTTAAATATTGAGTGATACGCCAGGTTTGCAGGCTCGTGAATGTGATAGAGAACGTGATATTTCGACGTGATTATTAATCATACGCATTGATACGGTATAGACTATTTATATTTTTTTCTTTTGTTATATATAGCGCTAACGAGTAAGCCTATAAATTAATTTAACGTCAGAAAAAATCTCCAGGCCATTGACGTTCGAGTCTTCTTGCATTGTTACCGGCGAGTAAGACAGAGAATGCGTTAGAACGGGGGGTTTCGAAAACGTTTAAATTGTGTACACGAACATAATACGACATTCAGCATACGCTGACGACGACGCGAATCGGTCGGCCGTGCGAATGCGCTCCGGCAATACAACGCGCGTACGTATACCGCTAACGACGACGTGCCCGGTCGACGCATACAATCTCCCGACGTAATAACACACGATATGATTTTGTCGATAACGTTTTATAATAAATAAAATACGCTTTAATCGCGTGGTTTTCATTTGCCGGCCGAACCCGAGTGTCCGTGTGCACGGCGCGTTGTGGATTTTGAACCCCGACGACCCGCATGCGGTGTGTGTGTGTGTGTGTTCTGTACACGCGACCGATCGACCCATCGCGCGCGAGTCGCAACAAACATTTCGATCGGCCACAGTTCGTATTTATATCGTTATAACAGCCGTCGTAACGACGTTTATTATTTGTTATCGCCGTGTGAGAGACGGAGAGTTATCAACGCGTTAGTTATGACGCCGCCGTCTTACAGCGTATAATAATAATTATAATAATGATATATCATTCTGGAATGTCCCGCTCGTATTATTTGACGCGGACGTGCGAGTATAAAATAATATTGTACAACACGTGTAGTATGTCGTAATGATTATCCGTAACCCGTGGACAAAACAAAAACGTTCGGCGTACGCATGTGAATTTCGTTTTAAAGGTCATCGTCGCCGGCGGATTTCGATCGAATGCGATAGAGGTCCGTCGTCCGTCACTCGTTCGACGAAAGAAAACCGTGCGGACGTCACATCGGACCGAGCATTGTTGGTCGGTTTCCGACGAGATGTTCGGCACGACAAACATTACGGACGACAGCGGAAACGATTCCGAACGAAAACCCAAACGAGTCGACCGTGCACGCTATTAGTGAGGTTAAACGTGTTATCGTATCTCGCGAAACGTGTGATATACACGTACGCGGGGACGGCACGAACTCGTGTTACGAACGTGTGTAACGAAATTCCGGTTTATCTCGGCCGTTCGGGTTAGCGCCGATTTCGTGTTTCACGTACCCTACGCGCGGACGTGTTGCGAAAGCCCGCCGCAGCCGCGTGCAATAGATTGTCAAACGTTAACACAATGACGAGAACGCAAATCCGATAATACGCACGGTCCGTATGTTCGCGTGCGATTGTGCGAATCGTTAGCGTACGGCACGTGGTTAGGGGAAGTACGGTTTATCACGCGAGAAATATAACCGCGCCGCTTTAAACCGTATATACTGTATGTTAACGAGAAATTGTCTTCTTGTCGCAATAATACGATAGAAAACTTTCCGAAACGTCGAACGATATTAATAATTCTGGAAACGGTCGCGCCGCCGAAACAACACCACCACCACCACCACCGCCGCCGCCGCAACATCACGTGTGTTTGTCAATACAATCGTCTTTACCGTTGGCGACGCCGATTTGCGCGCACAGTGTTTTTCAATGTGTGCGCGAATGTATTACAGAATCGTGTGTTCATCTGTCGAACAAACACGATCGTCGAATAAAAAAAAAAAAAAATATAATAAAATAAAACAATAATCGACAAACAAAATGAGAATAAAACATTAATTATCCCCACACGTCGAAATCGTCGGCCGTCGACGTGATATATTTGTTCAAATAAGACTAGACCGTATGCGCGACGGTTTTCGATTACCTACGCGGACTTACGCGAAAGATAAATTATTCAGTATCGTCCTCGGCGTTGCGTGTAACAAGTATGTGTGTACGATGACGCGAGCGCTTGAATGATTCTGCCCCATATTCTGTAAAAACCTAAGCCGGTACATTACATAGTAGTCAAAAACGGGTTTTTGTACGAAATAATTGTATCAATAAAACTGTTACGGCAACTCTAAATTGTACGGTATTTAAGAAGAGGTACGACAGTTTGAATAAAACACGCCGCGCACTCGTATACGTAAAACAATAACTATAATAATTGCATTGTGAAAATGTGGTCTAATCGACGTATGATCAAGTGTAATTGTCAAACGTTTTCGCGAGGGTAGGATGTAGGAACGACGTGGTGTCGGTAGGACAAAACGCGAAGAACGACGTCCGTTTATTTATAGATACGTGTAAAATTCGTGTATAGTGCCAATGTATGTGTCGCCCGTAAAAACGCGCGCGTGAATAATATAGCGTTATTTTTTTTTTAAATATCTTTTTCTTTTTATTTTTTTACAACCGCGCTCGTCGAGCCTAAACGGTGCGAAAAAAAAAAAACGAAAAACAAAAAAAACAAATTAGTGTGTCGTTTGTTGTCCCGCCGGCCTTGGCTGAATTGCCGTGGAATATTATTATTTTAAGAACATTAAAAAAACGTCCGCGGCGATTGGCAACGGATCAATATACACACGCGGCGGCCACGTTGCCAATCGCCGTTGGATATATATTGTGATGTGTAAATGTCGTTATTCAAATCGGTCTGTTCTAAACATTTCCGACGCCGTAAATAAGAGGTGAATTTGACACGCTTTGTGTTTCGATGTTCGTTTGTCGAAAGCGACGTCGCGTTTTTACGGTACTTACAACACTACTTACGCGAGGGACGCGGGTCTTACGTGTTTATGCGGAGAACGGGACGAGAGCAAATAATAATCGGGAGGATTTTTCATCGTTACATGTTTTCGCGATAGTATACGTATACATATTGGCGGCGGCGCCGGATGATCGTTTCGCGATTTCTTTCATTCGATTTATCCCCGACGACGGCGTCCGCGGTGAAAACAAACGGTCCACGTTTATATCTACGTATAAATATATTATTATTATTATTATTGCGATTTATGTCATTATATTAGTTCAACCTTCGGCCGCGATACGCGAACAATGGCTGTGAGCGCCGTAATAACGATGCCAAACATCCTGGTTAGGGCTGAACGGTTCTATTCTAAAAACGTACGATATAAATATATATATAATTACGTGTGTCCACACACACGCGCATATACTTCTGTCGACGTGGTAATATAGGTTAGGCCGTTTTAACCGCAGCCAAAAGCCGCGGGCGCGACCTTAGCGTCGTCGCTTAAACATTCGCGTGTAGTATATTATTATTATTATTATTATTATTATTATTATCATCATCATCTTGTTTACGTGCCCGGCACATACAGTACACACACATCGTTAATATTGTAGTGATAATTTGTACGTTTTATAATAAAATAAGACTACGGACATCGATTGTCTGGGTGCGTGTTATAATATATATCGCGGTAGTCGATAATTAATACCCAGGCGAGGTGGGTCGTCGTAAACGTAGGCCCGTAAAGCGGTGCCGCCGATCTATAACGTTTTATCGAACCCGTCGTACGCGTTTAAAATCGTTGCAAGTACGAGTACCGCCGGAACACAGTACCACCATACTGGACCGTATTCGGTATCGTGTCGTTTTTGTTTTGTTTTTTCCCCCGCAAACGGCGTCGAGTTCTTGGAATAGTAAAACGTTCGTCCGCTCGTTCCATGATGTCGACCTTTGCACAAACACGCACGCCGCGCGATACACGCGTTTCTAGGTCAATCGAGTCCGTAAAAGTCGTATTCTGCCAACGCGTCACCACCCCGCCGTCCGCGCATCGACCCGCACAATAATAATGTATCGTACACGTTGCGCGATGTCCTTTTCCTCGAGCGTGTATCGGTTATTATCATCAAACTTTTGGACTTATAAGATGGCGTCGATCGGCAAACGCGATGGTATCGCAGCGGCCCTCGACAATACGTAACGTGACGGTTATTAAGTACGACATGACGGACTCCGGACCCTGTCCGATTTCCGTTTGCGCGGAAACGAGTACAAAACGTACAAAACAAACGTCGCGACGTAACCCGTGAATGTCGTGTAATCCGAGTGAAATCGTTCCACGTCTATATACGAACACCGACGGACGTTTAAACGCGTTAGTTTCGTGGCACTCGGCTTACCCGGCAAATGGGCCAGGGCGTCGTGTTATTGTCCGCGTGCACGTGACACGTCATCATAACCGTCGTTGTCATTGCGTCTGTTATTATGTTGCAGGAATACATATCGCGCCAGCAGAATGCACATCGAGGTTAGCGTGGCGTTGAACTTTGTGATCTCGTACCTGTACAACAAACTGCCCAGACGGCGGGTGAACATATTCGGCGAGGAGCTGGAGAAGTGTCTGACGGAGAAGTTCGCCGGGCACTGGTACCCGGAGAAACCGTACCGCGGATCCGCGTACCGGTGTATCAAGACGGGCTCGCCGATCGACCCGGTGTTCGAGAAGGCGTCCCGCGAGAGCGGCGTGGCCATCCAAGACGTGCTAGAGAACTTGCCGCAGGACCTGGCCGTGTGGGTGGACCCGGGCGAGGTCAGCTACCGTATCGGCGAGAAGGGAGCCGTGAAAATCTTGTACAACGAGAACGGCGGTGGTCTGCAGTTCGACGCTCACGACGACCGGACCGCCGACAGAGAGGTGTGTATATAACGGACAGCAGTATCGAAACTGTATTTCGCGTGCTTTTGCGAAGACGCGGATTCAGAAGAAATAGTCGAAATACAAACACGTTCATATTAACCCGAAATATTTAGTAATAATAACAAACACATACGTGAAGAGTCATTGTTAACGCCCTTCGTCAAATCCGGTACTAAATGGAGACGGATTGTCTCGTTCGTTCGACAATGTGATTGTCCGTTGCGAGCACAATTCATTTTTATTGTAGAACTGTTTGAACTGTCGTTTTCGACTTTATAATACATAATATTAGGTGTCGTAGCGTCTAATGCAGTAACGAACAAATGTCCGTTTAAACATTATTTAATCCGTTCGCGCATACCATATATACGTGTACACACACACACGCATACGCATATATGTATTAACGCGAACGACATACACAATACGTATAAGCAATTATACGTTTATACCGTACGTTTCCATTGGGGTCACTTGTCTAAAGCTAAACGCGTGTTTCTAATTCTGCGTGACCGTTAATCTTTTTTCTGCGGTTATCTCGACAGAGTGGTTTTGTACGCATAATGATGACGTCTTTAAATATATATACGGAGAGTTTAACAAGAACAATGACGTCTGTGTCACGCGGATAAACGTGTATAATGATCGTTCGTCCCGGTTACAGGTCGTGAAAACGTTCAATCCCGAAGCGCAGTGTTTCCGGCCCATCGACTCGGTAGCGTCCAGTCTGAGTTCGCTGAGCATTTCGCCGCCGGACAAGTTCTCGACCGGTTCGCCGCCGTTGGGCAGCGGTTCCAACCACTCGTCGCCCACGCACCATCATCAGCCACTTCATCAGCACCAGAACCACCATCACCACCATCACCATAACCCACTCCATCACCACCACCACCAACAACAACAACAGCAGCAGCAGCACAACTCGTTGTTGTTCGGCAGCAAGTCGTGTGGAGGCGGTGGAGGCGGCGGCGGCGGCAGCAGTAGCAGCAGCAGCAGCAGTAGCAGCAGCAGTAACAGCAGCATAAGCAGCAGCACGAGCAACGGCAGCAGTCAGCTGCAGCAGCAGCAGCCGCACGTGCAGCAGCAACAGTCGCGGAGTCCGAACGGCGGAGGTCCGGCCGCCGCCGCCACGGTCGCGATCGCGCCTGGCGCTCCTTACGTGCCGTGCCGGCAGCCGTCCGCGCCGCTCACGTTCACCACCGCCTCGTTCGCGCAGACCAAGTTCGGCAGCACCAAACTCAAGTCCAACAACAAGCGGGCCAACAGGTTTCTGTTAACTGAATTTCTAGACAAGTAGGCGGAAACGTTTTGAACAATACGATGGTCGCGGTGGCGCGTGTGTTACGCGCGCGCGGGTTATTCATTATGTGGACGAGGGGGTTGTACCGCGACGGCTTCCGTGTCACGGACCATAAGTGCATATAGCGTAAATGGTTAGGACCGGGCCGCGGTAAGTAGTTGGCACCCGCGCACAAAAACGAACGTCGTTATTAGTATTAACACTCGTGTTAAACATCCCGTTCGCCTCTCGTATAGTGCGCTCGTACGTGTGCTAGTTATTTCGTGTTGAGATCTGTTCAAGAGTTAAGGTATGCGTGCAATTCGAAATCATCATTTTTTCCCATCATCCGTCTCGACTGCCGACTTTTCACACTTTTATCCGTGAACGTTTTCGTAATTGTCGTCCGGCGGACTACGTAAAGTCGTATGCGATCTATTGTCTATGCCGCCAACATTCAAAATACTGCGCGAAAGACGTTTGTTATTATAAAACATACGCCCGGAAATGCTTCCGTCCTGGAAAGACTTTATAGATAATTATTAATTTCCGCTATTGATTACGAACCGCATAAAAAGCCAACATTAACTCACTGCTACAAATCTCTAAAACTAAATTTCCTTTTTGAGATAAAACGGATTCGCCCGCGTAATAGATATATTCAGATCGGTTACGGTTCAAAAATAAATATTAGTCGGCGGAGTGTGTGTATCCGAAAGATTAAAAAGAAAAAGACATTTTCGTCTCGAAATGACGTCTCGTGTTTATACGTACACACACACATATATATACACACACACACACGTGCGGACGGTACGGCATATAAAATAATTTCGTGTCGGTCGCGCGATTCGTACGGCTGCGATTGAACACGCAAATTAATGTTCGCGTGTATCTGCGCGAGAAAGGTGCGTCAAACATACACATGGCGCACACATCATATTTTATGATAACGTCTTATAGGCATTTGACGCTAACAAACTCGCGTTAGGGGGTTGGCTAAAAGCTCGCGGACGTTATTCCTCCGTTTTCTCGCGGTCGTTGAACCGTCGTCGTACGACCGCACCGCCGTCGCCCGCAGAGACACAACGGGTCTGGTACGCGTGTAGCGGTGTGTATAGCTACGGTATGTCACTAGCTATGTGCCAAGGGCGCGAGTGGGCACTGAATTCAGATCTGGGTCGCCATAATGTGTGTCTTCCTCTATTTATTTAGTGTGTAGAGGATAGGTTATGTCGAAATATATTATAATATGTATCGCATAAACAACACCGTACGCAATACAAATACGGATCTCGCCGTTATGTTTACGAGAACGTTTAAGGCAAACGCGTGCATCAATTTTTTTTAAACGTTTCCGAATTCCATATATTTCGAATTGACGCAATAATGCATTTTATAACATATATAATTAGTAATGTGTAATATATTATGTGATACAAGGTGCGTTCAAAAAGTTCCCAAAAATAGACGATCTACAATGTTACCAGATTAAAATGAATTAGAGATAATTCACTAAATTCTAAAAAAAAAAAACAGAAACAGAAATGTTTATCGTGATCTCCTAGCTATTTATTATGCGCGTTTAATGTAGACGAGTCGTGAGCGTATTGCGACTATAAGACGACTGAGTGATGTAAAAAGATTATCGTGATCAGTGCTTAGGGTGTATCCAGTGTTATGACTGGTTTAAACGTGTTCAAAACGGTCGGATGTCAAATGATAATCCTTATTGAAGACGCCTGTCGACATCACAAGACCATGCTCGCGTGATAAAAATCAATGAAATCGTGTGCTCTAATAAACGTTTAGCCGTTCGAGAAAGCGTATAAACTAAGCAAGAGAATACTTCGTTTAGTGATCGTTGATAAGTCCCAACAAGCCGTATACGTTTGAAAACAATTAAAATAGATAATTCCGTGAACTTTTTGAACGGGCCTTGTGTTACATAACACGAAACGATAACCCAATTCTCGTCGCGCATTGATAGCCGACGTGCTTACATGTTTCGCATGTACGTGCTATGATATTCATTACAAAACCAGCGTTTGTACTGTTGCTCATAATAATATATTTATTATTATAAGCGTGTGCGGGATTGATTCACGATATGTGCGTGTGTGTTTATATAGAGGGCGTTTGTGCGCGTACTTTTCGTACAAATATTTAATGTTTATCGTTGCCACGCCGGCGGAACGAAATGACTTTGGGGTTGGGAGACGCGCGTTGTTTTACACGTGATATAAAATCTCTGCCCATCGCGTCGGTATCGTCGACTGTACGCGTGTATCGGGGATGGGGGGGTGGAGGGGTCTCGGCCGGGCACGTCAAGTTGACAAAATAAAATAAATAATCGAATAACCCTCGCCGCACTCCCGCCACTGAATATTTCCGCCGAAAACCTAGCATTATGGGACTGACGTTGGGTTTCTCGTTTCCCGCAGGATGTCGCCGACCGAATTCGCCAACTACATCAAGCAGCGGGCGGCCATACAACAGCAACAGATGGTCGTTGGCGGTGGCCAACAGCAGCAACGTGTGTCGTCGCCGCCGCCGTCGTCGGTGCAACACCATCGCGGTGGTGGCGTCCAGAACGGCGACGCGGCGTCCAACTATTTCTTCCAGCAGCAGTACAACAACCAAGGCGGCGGTTACCAAAGGCCGCGGCAGTCCAACCACGGCGGCGGTTATCACCGGAACGGCGGCATGGCGGAATATGGGCCGCCACCGCAATTGTCATTCGCCGCCAACGGAAACGGCGGTAACGGTTGGCAGAACTTCGGCGGCGATTTCGGACCGCAACACTTTGGCGGCGGCTCGCCCATGGGGCCGCTGTCGCCGGCCAATTACGGGGCGCAGCAACAACTGCAACAGTCTGGTCCGGCACAACAACAACAACAACAGCAACAACAACAACAACAGCAGCAGCAGCAAAAGATGGACAGCTACAACAGCATGGGGGGACTGGGCTCGTCGTCGTCGTCGTCGTACAGGTCCAGCCCGTATCAACACTTGTTGGTGGCCAACTAAAACACGTCGTCCAGGAACGATGGAGCGCGCACGCTCGCCCTCCTCTCCACCCCAAAGCAATAATAACACCATCCTTCCCCTTTCCCGCCCTAATACGCGGTTTACGAGCGCTCCCTCCCCGTTCTCCATGATCCATCCGCCCACCTCGTTATTATTATTCATTTTTTTTTTTTTTTTTTTTTTACATATAAATACATTATCTCCGTACGATGCGACTCGTACCCATAATAACACATACACACAACATCCCTCTTGCACGCCCCGATCCCTTTTCGGCTATCAACCGAAACGTTTATTATTTCCCTTCTCTCTTCCCCTATCTCGGTTTCTTCTTCCCCGCTGCACCATCCATATTATGTATCCCCTTGACCCGTCCGACCATTCGTCTAGACTGCATATATAATGTAATACTTATAACCGCACTGTACGGCTTCTACACATTCTAAATTTTCCCTTTTCTCAGCGACGACGTCGACGGCATCGTAAACGTCGTCGTCGTCGTCGGGTTTTTAAATGACGTTTTACCTGAACACTGTTTAATAATACACAATATCAATAATCGACAAAACAATAATATATCATGTTCAATACTTTTCGACAAAAAAACAAAACAACAACATTAAAACGTTAATAATATAATAACGTCTATTTCATGTGAGATGCATCACCGCAAGTATTATTATTAGTTTTATATATATATATATATATCACTATATATTTTTTCTTTTCTTATTTTTGACTAAAACTTTTTAATATTTTTAAATCATCGCATATATAATAAATTTATTTTTTTTAAGCAATTTATGACTTATCGTACAGACTTATAATGAGACGTTTTTTTTTTTTTTTTAAATAATATATTTTTACCAATGAGAGGATTAGACCTTAATTTTTAATAATAACATAACACGCATATATTAGAGTCCGTTATCGATAAACATACTATTAATTAAAGATACTTTACGGTTAGGTCAATCGTTATATATAAAATGTTATACTTATATTACCTATACTCGTATACTATGTACACAGAAATATACATTTGATAAAAAAATTAAATAATAAAAAAAAATTAAAATTAAAAAAAAAAATTAATTTATCCATTACGTTAATGTGTTAAAAATATGTGTTCCGCGAACAGCAAAAAAATAAACCGTTTTAAAAGAAAACGACCATATTTAAGTCGATATTTAATATTAAATCGAATATATGTAAATATATAGAATCTCCCTGACTAGGTACCTATATATATATCATGTTTTTCCTATAGGAATCATCACTTTTTTTTCTTGATTTGCATGCCTCTTATGTATAATAATAATAATAATAATAATAATAAATAAATAAATAAATAAATAAATACTAAATCTTAATAGTAATATGTAAAACCGGAACAATCTAATCGCAATAATCATCATATGAAATACTTAGGTATTCTTTTTTTTTTCTTCTAAATAGTTATATAATATTTACAAATATATTATATAATATTGTAAATCGGCCTAGGAAATACGTAATAAAGATTAAAATATTTATTGTGTAAATGTCATTATGTAGAAACGTAGAAGATTGATTATTATTGACAATATTAATAATATTGAAAAAAAAAAAATTGTTATACTGGAAAATTTATTGATGGATCTCGCCAGTTATAAACTTGTACTTGCATTTTGCAACATAAATCGAGGTTTACTTAAAAAAAAAAAATTATTAAATAAATTGATTAATTTAAAAAAAAAAAAATGATTATTATTATTATTATTATTATTATTATTGTTTTCATTCATTATATTATATTATCCAATTTGAAATTGCATGAGATTTTGTTTTTTTATTTTGAAGCTTTAAATTAAAAGTTTTTATTTAGTAAATGTTTTATTATAATTTTTTAACTTATTTGGTATTTTTTTACTCTTTATATACATATGAAAGTTATAAGATATATTTGGGTTTGTTTTTCATAGAGTTAGAAACTATTATTTTTTAAGTAGCGAAATCATCGTCGTAGTAAGTTTACCTTTTTTTTTTCTCTTCTTTTTTTATAATCATTATTATTAATTATATTTATATATATATATATATATAGATATGCATAATAAATATATAATAACGTATGATATAAATATATATATATATATTTTTTTTTTTTTCGTGATTACAGTTTAAGCCGTAAGGCGTTCGTCTCGTTTTTCCATGTACCTAACTAAAAGCGTATTACGTACGCGTATAATACATATGAAATCAATAATTGTATTTTTTACTTTGCACTTGATTGTTTTTTTTTTTCAAACGAGTATACAATTTATTATTTTATTGTAATTAATATTACGTATATATATATATATATGTGTGTGTGTGTGTATTTGTATTAGGCGATACGCGCGATAACAACGACGACAATAATAATATATTATTTGTGTTCCGTTCCCCCGGGCCCTCGCCGCCCCCCCCTCCCTCCCACCGTAAAAGTTTACCGCCCGTGTTCGTAACCCGTTCCCCGCGAACTGATCCTATCCCTTTCCGTTCGACGGTCCGAGTTCTATAACAACAACAACAACATAAATACAGTCACACGTACGTACGCGTTTTGAAAACCGGACAAAACAATTGTCGAACAAATTCAATTCGAGTGTTTTCGGTCACACACACACACACACACACACACAGGTCTTCCACAGAACACTAACCCCTATTTTTCATCCCCGAACAGGCACGCGCGTTATAACGTCCTCCCACCTGCTCCGACAAAAACCAAAGACTGCGTTTACACACACACACACACACACACACGTAAATACATAAACCGTTTTGACGACGACTGACGATTTTCTCGTTTTGTCTTCTAATTATCATGACGACATTTAGACAATCCGCGTTTCGAATAATTACAAATCGTCGTTGTTGACGATGAGAGTGACGTACCGACCGGAGCGAGTACAACACGGTGGTTTTGTACGTCTCGTTCGTTCGTCTTTTGTTTCTCCGTACAAACGCTCGCCGCCGCGGAATCGTAAAACCGGATAAATCGCCAATGATTTCAACGTTTTTGTCGCGTACCGATTACTGTTGTCCCGGACACTCGACACCACTCCCCGGACCTCTCGTGATTCAGTATGATAAGCGTATTTTATTTTTATTTTTTCCGAATCGACGATATTTTTATACTCGCAAACACACACACACACACACACACACAAATGTAATAATATTTGTTGTATTGCATTGTATATATTATATATATATATACGCGTTAACCAAACATTTCTTGTCAAGTTCAAAGTAATATTAGTTATGAGAATATAACGAAATTGCTTACATATATATATTTTTGATGTAGACGTGTGTGTGTATATATATATACAAAACTGAACGATTTTTTTTTTATCGATTACATACGTATAACTTTGATGTGAAATAAACTAATATTATGACATATTAAAAATGCTTACACGATTGTTTTAAATATATTATCAAAAATTATACATCTATATAACAGTATATAATCATGTAGACATTTTTCACTCTATTTTTTCTATTTTTAATCATATCAAAATGAATAAATTTGTTCTTGAATCTTTAAAATCGTATTTAGACTTAACTTAATAAACAATTATTATTATTTATGTTAATAATAATATATTATATATATATAAATATATATACAAGTATAATATTATTGTACATGATTATTTGGAGAACATTATGTTAAACTATTGATTATTTGTAAAACATTGGCGTCAACCAATTTTCTCGGTGTTACAAGTTACCTAAATAGAGTAAAAATAAAAATAAATAAACAACTGTAATAACAATGTATGTTTCAGCAGTTTTAAGACTTAGGATAATTTTTTTAGCTTTTTTTGATATATATTTAATATATTATTATATAACCTTTAATAAGTGTGTATTTTATAATTTTGTTTTAAATTATTACAGTCCAAAATATGGCATTATATAATTATTATTATTATTTAAAATACAATAAAAATTATAATTATACAATAATCTAATTTTAGTTGTTTGAACATTTTTCTAAAATAATATTTATGAATTCTTCGATAAGGAAAATTTTATTTTAATGATAATGTTTTGTTATAAAAAAAAATCTAATAAATAATAAATTATATTATTAAAAAACAAACTGCTTTATTTTGTATAGATACCTTTATTGCTTTGTTTAAAAATTACTTAAATTTTATTCGTATATATATATTTCTAGAAAGCAAAAAAAAAAAAATAAATAAATATAATAAAAACAATAGTTTTTGTCAAATACAAGTGCATATAACATAAAAACATCAATGTTGGTTATTACCAAAAACATTTTCTACTCGATTAGTGAGAATATTAAATATTTTATATATATATAAATGTAGTAGAGAATGCTGCTAATTTCCGTTAATTGTACGAAAAACTATTATTTTGTAATACCATCTTGGCCGCATTAAGGGTGAGTACCCAAACCATACAAGGCAATAATAAATGAAATAAAACAAATGAATATAAACAGATCGGATATGTAGTAGAATGCCAGTAGTGGCTTTGAACCTTGGCGTATAGTAACATTACTAAATTATAGTGTACAATTTTAGACATTATTAATAACAAAGATGAGTTTTATAAAATTATTTCGATGCTATCAAGTACAATTTTTAATCTTATAAACGAAATAACAATAATTTATGGATGGGGTATACAGTATAAATAATATACATACATTAAGAGATTATGCTGCACCGATGATAACAGTAAATATAAAAACTTCGTTTTTTGATTAAACAAAATATACAGCTGTTATTACATTAGAATTAGTATTATCACTTATAAGATAAAAAACATTATTTTCCGACACTGTTGAACTTGACAATTTCAAAAACAGTTGTTTTATACAAAATATGAAGTTAAAAAAAAAAAAAATTACTCTCAAATCACAACATTAAGTAGTTATGTATAATCCCAGTCAAATATAATAGATACCTATCCTAGATTACATGCAAAACTTCAGTCAAAGACACAATATTATTAGCATCTACATTTCATAATTATTCTATTAAAATCAAACTGAATTACATATATCTGAAAAATATCCATATGTTCAAATTGTTTTAGTGTTATAGATCTTAAATGTTGAGGAAGAGAGAGTCAGCGAGAAATAATAGAAGATACTTATGAAAATAATATAAACTAGAATGATTTCATATATATATATATATATATATATATATATATATAACTCTATATATAAATAAAATTGATTTCCAAAGTCATGCACATTGGTCAAATGCATTTGGTTTGTCTTCCCTGTACATTCTGATGGGTCAGTCATTGAAACGGGATTAGATATTTGAAATGATGGCGGATTATTTATAACACCACTTTAACTGCCGTTTTTTTAAGTTATCAGCGTCTGACAAATTATTTTAGTTTGCTACATCCTGCATATCTTCGTCGCCCATTTCACTCGTTGAATCTTCAGCTAGCAATTCTATTTTCAAGGAAGGCATAATTGAAGACATATCTAAAGGTATGGGCATCGGTACAGGAATCAACTGAAGGTTTACGGACAAATGTGTCCGGTACTCAATCTCGTTTTTAAAGTCTAATAAACATACGGTACAGTACCAAGATATGTTCATTCTACACACTTTACCGGTTCTGTCCAAATGATGTCTGAATACATGCTCATTGAAAAACTTATTTTCACATATGTTACACACATAATTATACAAGCCGAGAGTTTTGAAATTTTTCGAATTGCAAATTAAAGTTGAATTTGTGTTCCAATGTATGTCATTGTTGTCAGATAAAACGTTTGAAGGATGATTTATCACCACTGGTGGAATGTTTACAGACTGTAAACTAATATCACTGTCCTGCTTTAATAGTTGTATGCGCTGTTCAACTTTTAATTTTTCATCAGCATTCATTGCATACTTTATTTTCAATTGAAAATATATACAGAATGTGTTTGCGTGCGCTACACATTGAGGATGGTTGCGACTTTTAAAATTACAATTAAGACACTGAAAGTATGTCAAGCCTTTGGAAGCAAGTTCTTGAAATGTTTTACAAAACAAAATATGTTTACGAAATTGGCTAGCAGAAAACACGGTGAAAACTGTTTTACAATACACACATCCAAAAATTTCTAACGTGTTATCGTTAGTTTTAATTTCCATGCTCCTAGTACACATTTCAACGTGACTAACAAAACTCGAGCTAATATAATTGGTGTCACACAAAGGGCATAATCTTATTCCTTCATCTTTTTCCTTAATTGTATTCCTATGTATTTTCCTTGAATGTTCAATATAATCATCCAATGAATCAAAATTGTTACTACATAATTTGCACATATAACTTCCATATATGTCAGCATTCTCCATGAAATTAATATAGCCCGATGATTTATCATTAACTGGACAATCATTTACTAAATTGAAACATGCAATATAATGATCTCGAGTTTTGATATTTGATTGAAATAAAGTGCGACAAACTGGACATCCAGGAAGATTGTCAGCACCACACAAGACGATTGCATTATGGATATAGATCTTATGCTTCGCAAATTCATGCAATGAAGTAAATGAAAGCTTGCACAGATGACACATTTGCAAATAGTTTACGTGTGAACACTGAAATTTTAATTTACTTTCCACATCGTACTTACACAAACAAGAACTGCATAAATAATACTCTTTAGATATGTTTGCATGTTCTCTGTAATGATCACAATTGTTTGACATAAGACTAAATACTTTGTCGCAGTTAGATTCAAGACACGTGAATAATTTAGGACCATCTTCATCAGATGACTCATCGATTTCAAGTACATTAGAAGGAAATGCATTTTCGGTTATAGACTGCATCATGGCATTTTTTATGTTTGCTGAAGTCATAAGGATTGATGCACCATGAGTCTGTAATTTATGCAGTGCAAAATTAGTCATCGTTAGAAAAGATGATGAACAACACATAAACAATTTTTTTAAACTTTGGTGTTTATGTTCCGATTTCGCTGAATTTCTCGGACCATCTAAGACTTGGTAGCACACGCTGCACACAAATTTATTTCTATCAAGATTTAAATGAAGACGATAATGTGCTGTGAACATCTGTCTGTTGGGAAACACATAGTTGCAATTTGCACAAAGACATGCATGTGGACTTGAATGTGCAATACATAAAATCTTACTAAATTTAGCACTGAAATCTCCCTTATTATGATTACAAAAAACGCAGGATTCTTTAAATTTTCGATTTCTACATCTATACGCAGCTGATCTTGCTTTTGTCTTTGTTATATTCAGGTTGGTTTGTATATCAGAACTAGTAGTTTGAAGTTCCTCAGATTGGTCCATTTCTTTATCTGATTCTAAAAACATTTTATCTTCAGTGATAGAAAACGCCGAGTTGGCAACAATCTGAAGAACAGTATTCTCAGGGGAAAAAACATTTTCAGAAGTAGGAATATCCTCAGAAGCAGCAATATTCTGAGTAACAGATTTAGATGATTTTTCAATTGCCTAAATGAAAAAAAAACAACAATAATAAGTGTTTAGGTTAGCTTTTATATTGTGGAAAAATTAATTACAGTATACTACAATTCAAAATAATAATAGAACTCTTAATGCATGTAAGTGACTACTTTTTTACTTTTGGTTTATGACTCATGTTTTAGATGTACAATACAAAATTAAATAAAGTGTGTTGCATTAATTTATAATAAAAGAAGTTTATGAGATTAAAATTTGAAAATGTTGTTAATTAATAATGAATGAAACACCACATTTCACTTATTGTTAATTGTAAACCATCAAATGTCTTACTTTTTAATTCCTTATTTAATTATATTCTAATGAAATTTAAAATTATTTAATTTTAGCTTTAAATTATTGAAAACAATAGCTATTCTACATCAATAAAATATTTGCATAAAAAATTAAGAGTTAACATACTTTCATGGTCAAAAAATCCTGAATTAATTGAGCATCACTTGCTACAACAATCCGTTGTTGCCATTCCTCAATATAGTGTATACATGTCCGACATATCATCTTGGATCTGCTATCGCTGCTTTGGACCTAAAAATCAATAACAATTAGATTGTTGAAATAAAGTAATCATATTATGATAATATGAAAACTTAAAATTTATGTTTTTATTTTTCAAGATTTGAAGTGTTAATTTAATTAAATTTATATAATGTGTAATAAATATACATTTTACAAGATGTATTACTTTTGTTGTACTTAAATTAATCATTAAATTAATTTGTATAAAAATTTAAAAAAAATAGCCACAGGGTCAAGTGGATTACATACAAGTTTGAGTATTGTCATTTTCAACTTATATTGAAATAATGATAAATTATTATATTTGAAAACAGATTCTGAGTGATGCTAGAATATTTACTGATTTGTTTTCAATGAAATTTGTATGTGTGAATCATAAATGCAAAAATAATTATAGATTATTATACATTACAAATTAGTAATAATGATCTTGTATAAATAAATATTCAAATATTTATGAAATAACAAAGACATTTTACTTTAACACATAAAATAAATGGACTTTGGAATATACATAAGAAACTATAATTAAAATTAAACTTTATTAAATGTTCAGCTTTTAAGTATGAAAATTATCTGTTATAAACTTTATAATTATTAAAAAAATATTAATTATTTAACATGAACATTTTTATTTATTTTTTAATTTTGTAAAATATCATATGATAGACATTGTATTGAATCAGATCCTTTTAGTATTTAAAATTTTCAAAATGTATATTTATTTCAAAACTGTCCATATAGGTAATTAAACTGTAAAAGTATGAAACTGGTCAAAATTTCAAATAGGTATTATGCAATATTATTTTAGGGAAAAAAATAACTAAATCTGAATTTGTTGAAAATCAGTCAATAATTCCTTTTTATGAAAACTAGAAACAAAATGTCAAATAAAGTTCCACATGTGCATGATTTAATGGAAACAAGACAGTATTTAAAAATTGGAGCACTGAAGTTTAATAGGAATGTGTTCAAGAAGAAAAAAACACGTGACTATATAAAACCACTAAATCACTTTGTTCAGAATTAAAAATTAATACAATATTTCTCGTACAAGAAAATTTAATCGTTTATAGGTATGTGAAATTCTTACACTCCAACACATTAATAAAAATAATATCTATACATAAAGAATTGTTATTTCTTTTAACAAATTAAGAACAAATATATGATTATAAACCTATTCTTTCCTGAAGTAGATAAATAATAATTACTATTTTTAAGGTACATATATGTAATTGTCCTGCCAAAACTTTCAATACTCCTAACTGTAATTTATGGCCAATAATTATATTATATATCAATCAAGTATTCTATTGATAATTAAAATAATACACTATTTAAATATTTAATAATACACTTTTTTAAATATACAATTTCGCCATACAAAATGACTTTTGTCAATTTAAAAAAAATAAAAAAGTAGAATATAATTATATAACTACCTAACATAATTATCGATTCAGGTCTTTTATATTCTACCAATTTATTTTAATGAAATTGGATATTTTTAAATTTATTTTTCACTCTGCTTTAGTTAAAACATTATATTTCAAAAAAACCATTTCTAATTTTAAAATTTTTCTTTATTTTATTTGATGGTATATAGGGTTCCAAACATGTTACCGGGTTAAATTAATTTTTTAATATCTTGTGATATACTACTGATATGAAAACGTAATTAGATAATTATTATCTCAATACAATTTAAATAAATTGATGTTTTAATCACATTAAACTAGTTTAAATATTTTACAATTATTGACCATAAAATTTGTTTTAGTTTACAATTTGATGGATTGATAACACACAAATACCATTAAAAAAAAAAAAATGTATATTTATAGAAAACAAAATTTATTTCATGGGGCACTTAGCTAAGCAAAACTTTTCTAGTTCAAATAGATATGACAGATTTCAGATTATTTTGATTAATACTAATCATAGGATATATGCAATTAAACAAAGTAATCAATAATGCATCTATGTGAGTTGCATTTAACAGTATTGGATCTATAATAATAGTAATACTGGATGCCAAAAAATTAAACTTGATTTGTAATTATATTGCAGGAATTTCAAATGGATTTTGTAAAAATTGCATTTAACAATTCCAGTAAAAATTTTTTCATTCTTACACTTAGCTACATACTTTTGTAGTATAATATATTAATATTTTGAGGTTAATAGATATTAATACAAATAATCAATAGTTTTACATCCTTTTATTTCCCAAACATTAATGTGCTCAAAGATTGATTGTGTCATTCATATATTAGGGGAGTCGAAGATGGTTCTTGGGCAAGCCAAAAATGTACGGGATGAGTAATTATGCCCAGTCTGCACCAAAGACCTGACGCCACCAACAGGAAAAACTTTGTTGGCTACCCTCGAGATCGAGCCGCAGACTTTGTGTGGTGAAACGTGTGTTTCTAACCACTTGACCTTATATAGATATTATAATATTATTGCAATAGATATAAATATAATAACAATATTTAATAGCATCCATTGATATGATTACTTATTAAATGCTTTTTAAATATCAATGAAAATTCATTTATTTGAAATATTTCAACTAGCAACGATATTACTGTCCCCAGTTATAAAGTTCATATTTTGTACTAGGTAATGATAGTATCAGAGTCCCGTTACGTGGGCAGAGGACATGATGTGAAATACTAACTTGTATTTGGAAGTATGCGAGGACATCATCTATCAGGTTGTTGTTGTCCAAGATGTTGATGAACATGTCGTTTTGCTCGTCTTGGAACAGACAAACACGACAAACATTATCCAGTGCCAACGTCACCGTTCTATAATTAATCTGGGTGGGCGCGATGCCATTCACAGAGTGAGGCGACGTCGACAGCATGTTGTTCTGCGACGTCGACAGTATGTTGTTCTGCGACGTCGACGGTATGTAGTTCTGCGATGTCGACTGTATGTAATTCTGCGGCGTCGATGTGTAGTTTTGGGACATCGGCGGTATGTAGTTCTGCGATGTCGACTGTATGTAACTCTGCGGCGTCGATATGTAGTTTTGGGACGTCGGCGGTATGTAGTTCTGAGACGTCGCCTGCATGTAGCTCTGCGACGTTGACGCTTTGTTGTTCAGCGAAGTCGATGACAAGTTGTCTTGCATGGGCGAAGACGACGAGGACATCTCGACGAGACTACGGCGGAACACCGAACACGAGACTTGACGGTGTTCGGCGGCGAGGCATACGACACTAACAATTACGATATGTATTTACCGTTCACGTTTGCCGGCCGTGGTTACCAGGAGCCTCTCGGCTGTAGCCCTTAGCACATAATCCTCCACGCAAGACGCCGGACGGAACGTTTGGAACCTAAAAAAACAACCTAAAACAATAACACTAACGACAAAGAGAAAATGAAATGATAGTAACGTTTGGCGGCGGCGCGTCCCGTCAGCCGGTGTATTAAGCATGGTGAGACTATACGACGGTAGAACGCGCGCCACGTTTCATTGGCTACACTGAAAAACGCAGCGGCGTCGGACCAATCGCGTTGCACGGTCGACACGTACACCACCACATCGGTGTTTTCGGCCGCCGCCGGATATTACGGGCGAAAATGGCGTTCCATTCATGGCTGGGCAGAATGTATCGGCGCACGTGTGCTGCCGTCCGAACGAGTTGTTAGTTGTTTTCACACAGAATCTCTCGCCACGACACGATCAGGACGAACATATTATGGCAGAAATTTCAACTCGTATTTACTTTTGAGACTTCATATTATTATTATTGTCTACGTGAATATTTATGCGAATAGCGATTAACGTCGACGAATAGTACGCAAAACGCAAGTAATAACCGTCGGCGGTGTGGTGAACTCAAAGTTACAGAGACAAATTTAATTTTTGCTGACCTACCAAATGTAATCCATTGACTTTAAACGTCACCCCGTATCATCTCTGATACTTTGTATAAACAGTTAACTGACCACGAAGAAAAGTTTTTTAAATATTTCCGCGTGTCAAAATTACAATGTAGTAATTTAATTAGTAATAATAATAACAACAACAATTGGTTAATATTACCAGGCGTGCCTATAGATTTTGAAACTTCATTCCAGCAAGATTCTTTATATACATGGTCATTATATTTTTTGTGTGACAATGCATAAAGGCATTCTCGTCCTCTAACGAGTTCAATTAATAACTCCAAGTCCATGGAAATATTAATTTAATTTAAAAATTTAAATAAATAGTAAGAAAATATGATGGTGTTTACCGAATGGTGTGCCAGGGAATGACGGCAGACGGATAAAATTTGTCTGTTGTTCATTCACACTTATCAGTCAGACGTGTTCCGACAAAACATTCTCGCGCGCAATGTCGAACGGACGCTGTCGGATCGGTACGTGTATGAACGGAACGGAACGTTCAAATGTGAATTAATTATATTTAAACACATATTAAAATATTTTGCGGAACGGTACGGTGTCTGTCGGTACGTGTCTGACAAGTGTGAATCGGTTTTTACACTAAAAGATGATATATTTTGTGATTAATTTGAATAAATGCTTCAATGAGTATAAGTCAAATAATAATAATAATAATAATAATAATAATAATAAATATACTAAATAGTCAGAATAAAAGTTAAATTCATACAAATTAATATTTTAAGGAATAAAAATGTTAACAATTTTAAATTGCAATATATATTGTATCTGACATATGTCGTACCCTAGGTTGAAACCGGTGATGGGTGTGTGTAGGAAAGGATTAGAACAAAAGAAAAAGAAATAGAAATAGAAAGTAGACTTTTATTGAATACAATTACGCGAGCATCAATTTTACGTTCAGCTAGGCGGCTACTCTCGCGCGACAAACTCCGTACGCACAGCACACGCACTCCCGGCATCGTCGTCGTTATCGCAACAATTTCGCGATAATATTACAATAATAATATATTATAAATAATAGGTTACTACACATATTTCACTTATTTATTTAGAACTAATTTAAATACTAATATTTTTTCCTAGTAGGTTCTGTAATACATGTGTAGATACATTTTTCCAGATTAAATATTTCAAAAATGAACATTATGACAATTTAAATATAGGTAAAAAATTATATTAATATTGAATCCACTCTGAATAAAATAATAATTAAATTTAGAATCTTCTAAGGTTTATATCGTACAGAAAATCCATAATTATACAATATTTTCTTTTCATCATATTTCAACTTGCTTATTAATATTTTAAATAAAATACAATGTAACTTAACACAAATAATTACAAATTTGAGAAATGGAACATAATAATATAAAAACTAAATATTTTTGTTCTGTAGTGATTTCTTAATTAACTTTTTAAATTTTAATATTTCTATTCAAAACAATTGTGTTTGAGTTTGTTATTGACTTCAGTGTTAGAGTTGATTATGAAATGGAATGAATGTATTTAATATATATTATATATATTTCAATAACAATGTGTTTAATGATCTTTTATTACTAAATGGTCATCAAATTAATTTGTTTCTTCATTTTCTTCAAGTGAAATAAGTATGGGATTGATAATTTTATTGTAATTTACAATTTCATTAACGTTTTGGGTCTTGTTTATTTCGTTAGAACATTTGAGATTCTCAACTTTAATAGAAATAATAGGGGTTTCATCATTATCATCATTTGCAACAATTTCTTCGTCAATATTTTTTTCCACTTCATTTGTACCTTCTTCTTCCATTGCACCTTCATCAGTAATCAGTTCCTCCATTTCTATTTTACTTCCATTAATTTGATTTACAGTTTGAGAAATATGGTTAACGACATCATCTGTATTATTATCATCATTATGACTTATATCCAGTTCTTCGTCATACACTGTTTTAACACTAGAAGTGTTTGCATTTTCTGTAGGTTCAATTTTTTCAGTGTAGTTGTCTTTATTAGTTTTGGCCAAAGATGTGGTTTCACACACAATTGGCAACATAACTACATCATTATCTGCATCAGGACTTCCTGGTATACCATGTACATGTTCAATATGCATTTCTAATGCTTTTTTAAATACAAATTTACACGAACATATATGACAAATAAACGGTTTTTTACTATAGAAAAGTTTGATTCCATGATGTGTTTGCCAATGAAGACCAAAACTTAGGCGTGTATAATATTCTTTACATTCAGAGCAATAATAATTTAGAGGTAAATTCTTTTTCAGGTTTGGAAGAGAATCTGGTATTACTTTAGAACAAAATGGCCAATGCTTTGATAATCCTTTTTTATTTCTAAACTTCTTGGGGCACTTAATACAAGAATAAAGACCATCTATGAACGGAAACATTGCAAAGTCAATTTTAGATTTTTCAATAATTTGAGAAGTATTAGATGATGTTGGAACCATGTCTTCATTTATATCCTTAGATATGTTTTTATTATTACTTTGAGAAGTACTAGATGATATCAGATTTATCATACTACTTGTTCTTGTTTTATTTCTGATATTGGCCGATTGATTTAGTTCACTTTTTTTAGATGTACTATTTATTATTTTTTTCACAGAACTATGGATCTTTTCATGACTTCTTAAGGCAGCTAATGTGAGACATTTTTTAGAACAAATTGAACATTCATGGAATTTTTCATTTTTTTTCTGTTGTGGTGTGGAAACTACTTTTTTATTATTGTTCATTTCACAATTGATCATGTGATTTTTTAAATTATTTATTTCGATTTTAATTTTACAAAATGCACATACAACATTCTTTTTGCCCTTTTTATTTACTATAAGTTTACCATTGTGTTCAGTATATTTATGAATACTTAAGCTTTGGAGATTACCATAATTTTGAGGGCATTCATAACATTTAAACATTTCGGGAGTACGACAGTTCCCTTTTACTTGATGCATTCTAAGCAAATTTAAACTGGAAAATGGTGAGCAACATTGCCAACACATTAATTCATTTCCAATTCCAAAATGTTCACGGTGATGAAATTTAAAAGTAGCAAAATTTTGGAAGACGAGATTACATGAAGGTTTTAAGCAAGTAAAAAGTAGATATTTTGAGGAATTTAGAAATTTGGATCTTTTATGTTTTTTAAATACTTGCTTAGTTTTATTTTTGTTATCACTTAATGTTGCTTCCTTTAAGGGTTGGTTGTGATTGCTTATAAAGCACACATTTTGTTTTTCTTTGTTATTTTGAAATTCACGACAATATTTTTGATGTTCAACAATCATCATCATATCAGTAGATGAAATTTCACAGTACAAACATAAATATTGCCCGTTATAATCTCTAAGTTGACCTTTATGATTTTTTAGTTTATGAGTAGCAAATTCTGGCATAGTTTTAAATATCACATTACATATATAACATTTAAATACACTATTGTTACAACAGGCAGTGTGAAAACCATTTAAATCACGTTCAGATATTTTGTTTTCTTTGAAGCAACGATGACATAATATTGCTCCAGAAGGCATACCCATGTGTTGCCGTAAATGTGGTATAATATCTTTTATTGATTTAGCCAGTATATTACAGCTGGGTACTAGACAAGTAGAAAATTCATTGTTGTAATGAAAACATTCATGATCATAATTATTCTTCAGTTTACAGATAGAACAATAATATAATGCTGAATATCTATAATCAGTTTCTTCATTTTCGGATGATATGGAAATTACTTCTTCATTGGCATTTAATAGTTCACAAGATGTACTGTCATCATCAGAATCATTTGCAGTGTTATATGCTGGTCTTGTAAATTGATGTACACTAAACATTTGACTTGAAGTACTTTGAATACTAATATTGCTGCTACTACCACAATTAGCATGTGTACTTGATACTTTTGATTTATGTTCAGGCAGTATTTGCGATAAGTAAGATGTTGTTGATGGTTTATTATTCCTTGAATGCTCCAGTGAATCAGACTCGTTAATTGTTAATCTGCTGGTTCCAGGCTATAAACAAAAACAGCAATTAATAAGTTAAATAACTTAAGGTTAGTATGATTCTGTTTTACATAAATTTAAAAAGATTTTTATAAATATGTTATAAGTCCATCTATCAGAAAATAAGGTAATAACATAAAAGTGCTTTGAATATATATATTTATTATTATTAATTTAATTAATTTCATTTTATTATATATATATATATATATTTATGTAGATTTAAAGTATAATAAACTAATCTAAGAATAATGGTTTTATTTTCATTATTCAATGACATGAGGATAATTGAAAATAACTGTGATATCATTGTGCCCAACACTGCATTATGGTGTTAGGTGTTTTGTTTGATAAAGGATTCCAATCCTAATAGGTTAGGTTAGGTGATGATGACAAAAATTTTTCACTCACTCGGTAGTCGACTACTACTACAACTAGTTTACTAGTTAACAATCCCACACGCCGGCGAATAGCGAGTAAAGTAGCCCGGCTTAGATAGTTTATAATTTGATAGTTGGCTAGTGAACATGATTACACTTGACGAGTTTATTAGCAGCTTGTAATGAGCCTTTAGGTTAAATGGTAGACTTTATAGGACAGTCATGAGACCCGCAATGCTGTATAAACAGAATATCGGGTAGTAGACATGAAAATAGAAGATAGGATAAGTAACAGAGATAATGTTTAAAATGGTTTAATGAAATGACTAAATAAGTTAAGTAACAAATGAGCATATAAGAGGTAAAATTGGAATGGCTCCAAAATTGGTACAATGCGAGAGAATAGAGACAATAGAAACGTATGTGGAAGGCTGAAAAAGAGATGGTATAATGTGGTACAGAGGGAGATAAAGGTGAATGGTTTGCTTGAAAAATATGCAAGGTTTGAGTAAAATTAAACGTAAGGGCAAGAATGACCAACTCAATATAGTTATAGAAGGCAGCGAGGAAGAATTTATTTTACATGATATACAATTTAAAATTAAAAAATACTATAATGAGGTAAGTTAAATTTTTGGTTTTTATTCGGTAAAAATGATTAAATATCGACGATTACATAATTATTAGGTAATAAATTCATATATTAGAAATTCATATTTTGCATTGTCATAACATATTGACAGCTAATAGGCAAACAGACATAACAGTAGATTAATATTAAGTAAAAAAAAAAATCAAATGAGTTCACTTTAATTTTAGCTACAACCATAACTAAATAATTAAAAAATTTTTTGTTGCTATTTTTGCATTTTTGTATAACTTAATATAACTTAATTAAAAGATATGAAAAAAATCAGATTATTTATGTAGTATCATTGTATGAATGAATAAGCAATTTCTACATAATATGAATGGACATATAAGTAAAATTAGTGGATATGTCTATTTTATCAGTTTGAACTTCAACAATAAGTGGCGATTGTGATAACAAAATAAAGTTAAACTGGTGAACACACAAAAAATATTTAATATAATTGTACAATATTAATAATAATGTAAAAGTATTCTATAATTTTTTAAGCTTATATACAAATTGTATTGGTACAATATTTTTATATGAAATTATTTTAATTTTATAAAAGGTTAAATTTTTTATGTACTATAATTTGTTTTTATATATTATTATTAATGTTTAATGCTTCAAACAGAAAAAATTAAATAATTATTTTATACAAGTTGTATAAATAGGAATTTTTTTTCAAAAACTATTGTAATATAATGTGTTTATAGATAAAATTGAGTAAGATAAATATATAAATTAATATTTTACTACAAACAAAAGAAGCATTGACTGTCAATTTGTAGAAATAGAATTTGGTAAACACCAAAATCCAGGTAATAAAAAAAATGTGGAAAAAATATCCCAACCATTTTATTAAAAACTTTTGAACAGATTATTAGAATTTATTTCTAATTAAAGTAATCAATGTGCTATAATGACTGTTTAAATGTCCAAGTTTATTTAATTAGTATAGTTTAAATTTAGCTATTGAATAAGAAAAAATGTTTTTAGCCTTCCTGTAACAATGGTTTGTGGCAAACATAGCAGTTTGCTTGTTAGTGGTCTATATCTATTAATATAATTTAAAATTATTGTATTAACTATACACTTCATATTATGGTAATATTATTAGGTATTATCTATAATATGCAACAAGGAATAAACAATTATAAACTAAATGTAAAATACAGTTATTCTTTAAAAAAAAATAGTGTACATTATATTACGGAGTATAATGAAATTAATGTTGGTTTTAAGTGTTCACTACTTCTCCAGTAGCTCATGAGCTACTACTGCTCAGAATTTAAAAATAATTATAGGAAAAAATATATCGATTCATGTTGATAGATACAAATTACATTGCAATATAGTTTTACTGCTCAATACTAAAATAACAAATACGAAAATTAATTTTAATACATTTTTTTAAGAGAAGGGCAATTTTAAATTTTAGTATCCATCTCTTAAAAAATTAATTGTCAATTGAATACTAATATTTATTATATATTAATAATAATAATAATATTATAAGATTTCAATCGGTAAATATTTGTATTGTATACACTACAGAAATGATACCTAACTAGATAAAACTTACCCATTTTATTAAATAGATTATTATTATTATTAAACTTACATTTTTTTTGTAGATGTAGTTGAGGACAATTTGAGCTTCTGAAGATTTCTTTCTCATGTCGCGCCAGGACAACACAAATTTATAACAGAATTGGCAAATGATTTTCGGTAAGATATCTATCTTGTTGATCTGAAAAAAATAATATAAATACGTCAAAAAAAATAAAACACACATGTAATTGTGTAGACAATTGAGTTACACGTTAACTACATACCTTAACATCAAATATTTTAAAAATATGTTGAATTAATTTAGGATCTTTGGTTTCAGCAGAGAAAACATCTATGAATTTGACATTTCTGTTTGCCTCTGGTTCCAACATACATAACCTGCAGAGATCGAAATTCTTGCTATGCAAATGTACGTGAGAATTACTCATCGTGAACGACATGTGGTTTTATGAGTGGAGCAATAGAAGATGGACAGTGAACGAGCGTGTATGCGTGCCGAATTATTCCTTTTAGACGGTCTCCACGGGGATAGCAGTCGGTACGCAGTCGGTCGACAATCAACAACAAACTGGCACGGCTAAATAGAACGTCGTACTTTAATAAAGATTAAACACGAAAATCACACTTTATCAATACTTACGCGAAGCGAATAAGACGGTGAAAGAGAAAGGAATTAAATCCGGACAAACGTATTTGTACGACAAAATGAACGAGGTGCGCTAAAATCACAATTACGCGCGTGTGAAGGACGAGTCGTCGGGACGCCGGTGTTGAGTTTGCGACATACGAGTTACGAAAAACGTTAAAGTACAAGTTCGATGTAAGTTTTTAACGGTACTCTAAGAAATCACACGGTAATGTAGCGGTATTTTAACCGAGAAATAACCGGTAAAAACAACCGAAATGGCAGACAGGGAACGCTACGGAACAATACGCACAACATTTCTTTCAATTTTTATTGACAGCCGACTGGTCGACGTGCATCAGATGAGACCAGTGTGGCTAACTAACTTTTTTTACAGTGAAACTACCGAAGTAAAACCGAGGGAATAACGATGGGCAACCACGATTCTCTACCGTGAAGTCAATACGATGCCACGCCATCTGGCGGACGATTTTTCGACAGACAACATTTTATGCCAGACGATAAATTCGAAAGTGATTGTGATAAATCATTGTGTTCGAAAAATATTCATTAATAAAATTACACGTTCTACGTGACGGTATGCTGTAGGTATTTTCGGTATATCGTTAATACTGGTATACCGATAATTCGTTATACGGGTATTTTGAAATTTTTATGACAAACGGTATACTGTTAAAACCATTCTTTACGGTAAAACAGTTTTTAACGGTATACCATAAAAAAATAAAAAAACGTGTACTTATTGAAGTAATCTTTAAATGTCTTGTGAAATATGTCTATTTATAAAATCAGGTTTTCACTATCGGACCATTACAATTCATATAATTTGTACAACGATAAACATAAACATGATTTCTTGATAACCACTTAATGGCTAGTAAATTGTAGTGCACGCTGTACAACGATTTATCAATACAATAAATATTCGTTTTCTCGAATTCAAGCTTCAAGATGAAAATAATTTTAACGGTATGTATTAATATATATATATATATATATATATATATATTTAATGGTAATTTATTTTCATTTTTTACTAAACAATAAAAATCTAATCCAAATTTAATTAGTTAATACATATTCTTGATTTTTTTAATTAATATTTAAAATTGAGGAGCTATAATGCAAAGTGCACTTTTCCAAATTTAAGAATTTTGAGTTTTGTATTAATTCTTATGGTAAAATGGGCAAGAAGTTTAATGGCATCATTACTTTTAATCGAAGTACCCTTTTTCTATATGAAAAAACGTATTGAAAAGCTTGATTTTGTGCAAAATGTACCTTTTTGGAGGTACTTATATTTAAAATGCTTATAAGCTGATAACTAACATTTTTCGAGTGATATTTTATACCATTTTTCATTTTATTCTTCAAAATATTTTTCAAACATTTTAAATTGTTCTAAAAAATTGTTTTCGTCAATACAAATTGAAGTTAAAAATGTTGTTTACTTTGCATTACTCCAAGTGACAATTGCTTTTGGAGTGAGTGTTACCCCATAACAAATTTTTTAATTCAAAATTTTATTGGTTAGATTCAGACCAATTGTAAATGTCATTTTAGCAGATTTCATAAACATTTATCACATTTATTGTCAAAGTCTTGTTTATTTATTTGTCCTTCCACTTGAAATTCTTTTATTAAGTTTTCAACTTCAGTTGTTAAAAATTTTTCTACATTCTTATTATTAATAATATTTAATCAGTTTTCATCTAGTATCGTAATTTCAATAGTTGATAAATTTTGGTTTCAATTATCTTCGATAACAAGTAATTGTTTTAAGTTAACGCGATACAAATTTCGACCACAAACGAGAAGTTTCGTTAAAAAAAAAAAAAAAGTACTTTAGAACACTTGGACGCAGAATCAAGTTTAGTTCTATATGCTACTTAGACTATTACTGAACTACCGGGCGCGAAATTGGATTGCATTTCACGGTGATTTGCACTGTGGCAGTCCTCTCGGCGAGACATTTTTATGGACGTTCACTAGTTGCTTTTCTGCGGTCGGTGCGTCGTGCGTTGCATACACGCTTATTTCACGGCGGCATTCCAGTTTTTATATTTTTATTCAGTCCCCGCGGCGTGTGATTTCTACGCGATATCTCAAAATGCAAATATCAGTGCGTCACGCGGACAACGGCCGTGATCACTGCGATGACGTTGTTTTCGGTAATCGCCCAGTTCGTTTCGGTAGTTTTAGCGATAATGACGAATAATTAAAAGTCACGTCGACGGTAATATATTGCACCGTAAATTATTCGGTGTATGACAACTCGAACTAGCGCATTACTTTGAACAAGTGGTCGAATCCCCCCTTCCATCGCGTATCTCAATTATCGAAAAAAAAAAAAAAGCACGTCGACGAAAATTCAAAACGCTTTCAGTAAAAATATATCTGCTAATTTTGTTCACGTGAACCGGTCGATATTGCATGTGAAACACAGCACAGTCAGTCGGTAATTTAACCTGTCGAAAACGCCAGTTCTACGTTGAGCACCATCCTCGAGTTTGAAAACAGGCGTGTGTACATCATACGGTGGTCACTGCCGTACATGGTCCAGCCCGTCGTAAACAAATGTTATAATAAACGGTACATATATTATTATAGGGTATACGCCAACGACGGCAGTATATTATTTCAATAGGTGTTTAATAATTCGCTAATTTTTTCATTAGTATAAAAATGGTATAGTTGTTATTATAAAAGCCAATGTATATAATATATAGGTATTTATTACATTGACAAATAATAATATATTGTTTTTGATAAAAAAAAATATACATGTATATATTATAATTTAATAACATTAAAATTAAAACATAATAATTTATTATTATTATTATTATCATTATCATTATTATTAGTTATTACCATATATATATATTTTGTATATATAATTAATGTTATTATTTTTCAATTTGAAGTTATAACAAAACGGTGTTATACACATGTCACATGGAAATTGATATAATATTGATGGTAATGAACTATTGGATTATATATGGATAAAAAATACATTTTCTAAAAAGCATTTTTTTTTTCGAATTTTCGAAAACCATGTATACTGTGAGTGACTGTGAAAACCATCACACAATTGAAATTTTTGTGAAAATCCGAATTGGTGTCCGAAGGCCTGCCACTATAAAATATATATAATATATCACATAATATATGTAATATACGTACATTATTATACTTATAAATTATTATTCATAATATTAATCATATTAATAATAATAGTTATTATTATTGTATTAACAGTTACTAGGCCTATAAAATGTATTTTGTTTAGTAGGTAAACCGTTTTTATTTATTCGGTAGGTATTTATATTATACTTATGTTATATATTTATATAAATTTATAATTTGTAAAAAAATCACACTTCACTTTGTTATAAATATTATATAAATATACATTATACATTCATATAATATTTATATTACATTTACACATATATAGGAAGACTAAACCAGCTCTGTATTATTATATAAATTATTATATAGCGTACATGTAATATTATTGTTATATTATTATTTTTTAAATAAATGTTTTAGAAATAACAATGCGTATTAATAACAAAATTCTATTTACAACTAAATAAACTCTATAGATTAAAATATTAATCAACCAATTTAAACGGAATAGTTCTGCTAATTGGATGAAGATTGAATTTTGTAGATAGTAAATAGCCAGTTATTCGTATTTTGTCATAATATGTATCATGAAGCTTATTTTTCAATGTTTTATACACATCCAATTGTTTATGAAAAATTGTAGATTAGACATAAACAATGATTTACTGAGAAACGACTTCGTTAAATTTAAACAAACAAGTATTACATTTTTGTTTTGTTTTTCTATAGATATTAATAAATATAAGAATGAAATATAGAGTTCTACATATTTTAAAAGAAGTTTGGTCTTCTATACGCTAATGTCAAATTTAACTTAGATATAGTTAAAACAAAATAAAATATAACATTCCAATGTTTGTGCACTAACATAAATATATAACAAGTGATAGAAAGTATTAATTAGAAAAAAGTTTTAGATAAACAGTGTTGCATGTCAACAACCGGAGCATTAGAAAAATAGGAGTATTAAGTCAACACTCAACATAGACATTTCACATTTGAAAAATTATATTGTGACACAGTGTCAATAATGTGGCTTAGCAATAAGGTAAACAATATCCAAATGCATACTTCTCCTAAGAGCTAAATAGATTTTCAGAGATACGAATCAATTGTTTTAGCTGGAAGGCACAATAAAAGTTTTAAGTAGTCATGGATTAAAAGCAAAAATTTGTACAGCTTGTCTCGTGGTTCGTGGCATTGTTGACATGTCATTTATCTAACTTACATTCTCAAAAAACAGACGCCAACACTGAACACCGTAAATTCTAAACTTTAGAATCTAAAATTTATGATTTCTAATAAGCATGTGATGTATCGCCTGTGCAAACACTGAACAAATAATTTAAAATATTTTAGTTTGTAAGCGTATGTGTTATGTAATGTATACTCGTATAACAATATTTTGAGTAAAGGTACTTGAAATTTAAAATTATATTATATAATCGAATATAAACATTGTCCATTTGAGATTCTATAATTCCATATTTTTATTTAAAAAAACTATAATATTTCTATATGTATAGGTTACATATAAAATAAATGTAATCTTTACTTTACCACAAAATATATTATCCTGTAAAGCACGCTGGGCAATTCGTTTTGGTTTGTTCTTTTACATATTCATGTACATTGAATGATCCATTTTTTTCTATGCCTGTTTTTTTGAATAACAACTCCCTAAAATGTTAATGTATTTTATTAATGATTGTTTTATTTCTGATATTTTCTGATTTCACTTATAGTTAAATGTATGTTTAAATATTTCATAACGTATATTATAAGCACCTTGCGATGGCCATAAAAGCGATTTCAACATTAAAACCCGATTTTGCAGACGTCTCCATAAAGGTAACCGAATATTCCTTTGCCAACTGTTCGCCGTCTTCTCTTTTTACCATCCTATCATTAGGATTGCAGTCTGATTTATTTCCTTAAAATTTAAAGAAATGATTCAATAAAACAACAGCGTCAACTAATAATACCATACACGTAAATTAATGTTTATACCTATTAGCATTATGACTACTTGATCATTAGCATAATCTCGAATTTCGCTCAGCCACGCTCGTGTGTTGTCAAAACTTACTTTATTAGTTACGTCGTACAGAAGTAAAAGTGCTGTAATACAAACGTAAATAAAAATGTATAAATTATTTATTGTAGGTGTTTAGTAAATGCGTAATACACTTTTCAGTTAAAATTGTATATTCAAGTTTGTGATTAATTATTATAATCACTTCAATTATAATTTAGAATATTATTAATTCAATATGTATCCAACATTAACAAATGCTTTTGTACAACAATTTTGATTTAATTATTATTTTTATTGGTTGTTTTATACATCTTAATCTAAATCGCTCGTAATACAGCAGAATTATTGTTATTTATTATTTTTATCTATATGTCCATTGAATACGAACTAACCGTTTACTCATGGACTTTATATGACTATATAATATAGTACACTTACCATGGGCATCTCTATAATATGCATGAGTTACGCTTCTAAATCGTTCTTGCCCCGCGGTGTCCCAAATTTGTAATTTAACTTTGGAATCATCGACAGATATAATTTTATTCTGAAACAAATAATTTGTAATATTTTAAAGTCAAACACACAAGACAGAACCACTTGTTCATAAAAATATTACGAAGAAAAACATAATATCATTAGGGTTAGGTAGGTAGGTAGATAGGTAGGTGGTATTCATCAGTCATTAAAAATATTTAAAATAAGGCTACGGTATCCAACTGTTATTATTTTACATTGTCTCGTGTAACGATCTCAAGATCGCAATTAATGATCAAGATACAGGTGCTTCTTCCTGTTATTCATAGTATAAAAAATAATAATATTAATATAAACCATTTCATTTATTATATATAGGTACCAATGAGTTAGCACATGTTCATAGCAACTGTCTAAATAACACCGTCTACCTACGGTGGTGTCTACATTCTCTTATCACACGTGCATGCATGTTGTTTTATAATTTATATGTTGCCTATATGCGGGCTGATTAAACTTTTTAGGTCACGTACAAATTGTTATTATGATAATTTAAGTAATCACTAATATATTCATAATGTTCGTCGGCAAAACAATATAACAATATTTCATGTCGTCTTATACTTATATCTGCTTGCATGTAAGACGAATCCGTGATTTATTAGATCCAAAAACGGTATTATCCTCACCCTGAAGTCAACACCAACGGTAGAAATATAATTTCCACCCAAGAACGTATCATCCCTGAAACGAATCAATAGACAAGTCTTTCCAACTCCGGAATCGCCAAGTACCATTACCTGAAAAGTAAAAAATTGCATTTAATAGAAAAATTAACTAATAAAAAAACGATATATATATAGGTTAGGTATAAGGTATATATATTAGGTATGTATATAAGTATATTAAATTAAATGGTTCAATACCTTCATAATAATGTATTTAAGATCATTAAAAATAAGGATTTTTTTTTTTTGATTAATTATATTTAATAGGTTTTAGCTACTGAATCGATTTATGTTTTACGTTTTTTACGTAATAATTAAAATTAACAGTTTCGTATTGGAATACGACGAATAGACGAATAGGTCTATGTGCATTATTACATTTTAATGAAAACATATTAAAATATGAATTTATATTTTATGTCATGATTTATTCAATTTAAATTCGTTTATTATACAGATATATATTACACGTGTATTAAACACTACTATTTATAAAATCAAATTTTTAAGACGTGTTAGAAGATATAACCATTATTGTATTTATTTAAATTTAATACTACTAGATATTTTACATTTATACAACGGTCTTATATTACATTTATTTATTTTATAGTCCCAAAGTCCCAAGATAATTTAGCACGTATTTCAGAGAATTTAACACATCCTTTGGCTTTTAAGTTATTATAACGCAATTGATTAAATGTCAACGTTAGTTATTCAACATTTAACTGACAGACGTGTCTAAAACAAAGTTTTACTATACTGATAACCTAGACTTTGTTTCCTGTTAGCCATCAAGATATAACTATCGAAGCTATTGTATTACAATTCGATGAATGGAAATTAAATTTCCGCGGTATGTTATTATATATATATTGAATACATTTTCTATATTATCTGTTAAGTTCAAATATTCGATATTTCTGTTGCGAAAATAATTGATTAAAAATATGATTGAAAATAATTCATATTGATTTTTTAGACATAAATTTTTTTGTTATTAAATGTAAGTTATGAATTTTATTCTTTTTGTTTAACAAAATGTTTGGACGTTAACTATATTTTTTTCTATTTATAATTATTTTGAAACTATTACTTTTCGACCAATATATAACTTATAATTATTTATAAAAATAATTAATTTTAATATATGCCGATTACCCAATGAGTTTGTAAACAGTTCATCTACTTGATTAAAAAGGAATATTATTGATAGAACATCTATACTCTGTGAGATGTTATTAATGTAGCGTTGAAAAAAATTATATTGTACATAATACCAATTATTACAACATGTGTTGTGTATAAAAACAAGGAATAGGCCATAATTTTTAATTACTTTTGTTTTTATGTGCATCTCCTATATTATTTTATTGATAAACACGCAGCGCAATGATTATAATATCATAAAATATTTTTGTCAATACATTTTGATAATTATCGTGCGCATCAATCAAAAGTTGATCAGAAAAAAGTTAATTTCCTAAAAAAAATAATAATCTTAGTTTTTGCTTTTAAATTACGACTATATGCGTGTTAACGTTATTTGTTTATTCACATATTTACATAATTTTTTTTTAAAGAATATTGTAGAGTAGAGAGTTTACGTAAATCCGGTGATTACACATGTTCGGTATATGTTTGATGTCGATGCATTCAAATTAACTCCCAAAATTTCGTTTTGGTGTTTTAAAAAAAGTTAACGAATGGTTCCTGAAATACCCCAAAGGCGGTTTATGTAACATACATTGTTAATCGTTATTTCATTAAATTACCTTTAGAAAAGTCTTCGTTGAAACCCAACAATTTTCGAATAAGAAAAAATAATTAATTATGATAAATAGAAATTCGTATATAAGGGAATAATGTTAATTAATAAAATTAAAAAAAAAACAAACGCCAAACGGGAACATGATCCTATAAAGTCTAGGTAATCATCCCGCATCAATGATTGGTAAAGGTATTAGGTAAATATTTTTCGAACAAAAACTACGACAAAAAAAAATTGCTTTTTTCAAAAAAATATTATGTATCAAATGGGTCTTTTTATGATCACAATGCGGAGAAATACTTATTTTAATGGGATTCGCCGTCATATTCGTTATATAAAAAAGTACGCCATAAAAGATGTTTGCAAAAAATGAATTGGGTTGTCGGATTTCCACGGTACCTAACCTAATTTTACCCGATCGAATTATCCGGAATATTAAAGAACATTCTCGCAAAGGAATTTTTGTAAGACAAAAAAAAAATAATAATAAAATAAAACGTGCTTGAATTTCGGAATGCGAATATAACGTGATTAAATTATTGTCTAAAACGCCAGAATAATATTAAAGTTTGTATATTATAGTATTAAACCCGGGAGACCGAGCCTTGTTCGATTGTACGTAAACAATTTCCTTTTATGAATTTGCAAAATTTAACAACTTGCTGTTTAATTGTTCGTCTCTATATGATTTCATATCCGGTCAAATTTTCGCTGGTTAGGAACCAACACCCAAAAAAGTGTCTAAATAATAATTTCGAGAGATGGCCGAATTGTTTCCTTGTTCTCTGAAACTCAATTATTTTCATCAAAATCTATATGCAACACGTTATTTAATTAAATGTCATGGAAAAACCAATATCGTAATTATTTTTAGCCAATATCAAAAATAAAAAACGTGTTCAATGTATGTTTCCACATAGTAAAATAGTTAAAAATATAACTCGTTTTTGCCCCACCTGTTCAATCTCCCAAAATGAATATTTCCAAAGCTGAGGCCTGGCCGGATCAATTTCCTTAACTCAAAACAGTTATATACATATATATTCACTACATTTCTCGAAAATTCTTAGATTCGTTTTGAAACGAGAAATACAATATACAATTGTTGTTCTCTATGTAGTTTATTTGAACACGTACATACACATATAAGTATTAGGTTTACGGACCAAGAATTGAAGTACGACTATGATTCGCACGGTTAGGTATACACAAATTTTATAATTAACTGTACTATACAATATTGCGTTCATCATGCGAAGGTATATTTCATTTGTTTTTCACTCACTTTGAAGAGCCAATCGCAGGTGGAATCGGGATGCGGTTGGAACGACGTCCTGTGCAGGTTCTTGGCGGCCTTCTTGGATCGGGACGACGACGCGGCCGCCGCGACGCCACTGGCCCAACCGTTCGGACACCGTTCCTCCGGCTTGTCTTCCAGGTTGGCGGACGTTCTTCGCTTGGACACGATTCGTCGTTCGAACACCCGGTCGGACGACGACATGTGAATATTGTTGTTGTCACTACAATACGCGTTCGGGTTTATAACGTTATTGACGGCGCGTAACGCACTGGCCAAGTCAGTCTCACTGCACTGTTGCCGCGACGGTCATCGTTGATGTCCAGGAACGAATCGACACGAAACGCGTACGGCTGTCGCGGAAGACGATAACACGGCCGGGGGAAAAAAACGGTTACGACGGCGACAGGCGATAACGCCGAGCGGTGCTCGTAATTTGTACAGGCGCCGCGAAGAAGGCCAAAAAGGACGGCGGCGGCGGTGACGGCGGCGGCTGACGACACTGCGCTGTTGGCGGCGCGCGAACTGTTGCGGTACCGTCGGAACACTTGTGGCGCGCGCGAGAGCTTTTATCCCCTTGTGTTCCGTCTGTAGTCGCAGGCGCGCGCGCGCGCGCGCGCTCGCTCGCGTTTACGCGATAAGTCCAAATACCCATTGCAACCTAATCGCGCGTACACGCGGAAAACTTTTCCGACGAGCTTGCACGTCGCTGCTTTCCCGGGCGTATCCATAGCTACCGTCTGGGGTCTAGTGACGCGGTGTGTATCACGTATACGTGTAATGGGTACACCGTTACATCATTATCGTATGCGCATCGTGATAACACTAGGACACGCAACACTACGCAGAACACTGTCCTACATACACATCAGCGGCGCGACTGGGATTCTTTTTTTAAAACGGGTGTCCGGACACCCAAAACCTACCTTCCGCACCCACCCGATCCCGGTACCTACTTTCGCTTGAGGTCGCGTCGTCGATATACATACGGGAATTTTTTTTTCTTCGCGATTTGTACGCAAAGCCGTGGCGGAACCCCGGCAGCACTTCCCCCACGTGTACGCTGTGTAACTGCGGCGTAGTAACCTAAGCCGACCCAAACGTAATTTATGCGGTCGGCGTCAAACCGACGACGAGATATGGACGGTATCTACCGCGAAACGACTTTCGAGGGGATACGCCTTACAATGTATTATAATGCCATGCGGACGTTGTTCGAACCGATAGTATCACACTACGCTCACTGTTTTGGACGGTTACGTTTTAAGAATTCATTCGCTCCTCTCCTCATCCAGTAATTACGATTCGGTATTTGTAAAACTTAAAAGTCGTGTACAGCATATGGATTTAGAAAATAGTAGAAAACTTCAGTTTGAACACCTAGTTTGTTATGATTAGATTTTGGATATAGACGCCCTAAAAACCCTATAACTCCCTCCAAGAAAAAAAAAATTGCTCAAAAATGCAAATAAAAATTAGTGATTTAGATTCGTATGTTATCGCGAAACACATTTTTAGTGTATACGACGATACACGTCCCATGTGATGTACTACCTTCATTTTTCGGGGATGGTTAGGTTAGTTTAAAATAAGGTCGTTTGAACGACGACTCCTACGAATATTCTAACTATGTAGTTTCGGTAACTCACGCGATTGTGGTCGAGTCGTCGACGGAAGCCGATCGCGACAGGGTGTTACTCGATCCCGACGTAACAATGGTTTCACGACATAATAATTTCATAATCGCAAACTGTCTTATATATACACGTGTATTGTATATATATAATAAATGCATATACTTTGTCTATGGTCGGAGGAGGAACGTTTAAAGGTCTCGTTTCTCGCCTTTCCCTCGTATACTATGTACTAGAACCAGTTGCGTAATTTGTGGGGGGAAGGGATGACTCATGCATTTGCCCCAGTCTAGTATTTCGCTCAATCTCAAGTCGGCGCACATAACGAAACGTTTGCACACAGTATAGAAAAAACTGAAATGACGCTACTGATTAGAACCGCGACAATTCCAGTTCACAAAGCGCGTGACTGTTTTGAACTGATTATTAATATTGCATATTTATACACACGTCTACACATAAATCCAGTGTAATGAACGTGTGTATACATTCCATTGCGCACATGATTATTAGTGATTACACAACACGTCCGTGTATAATATACGCATTACTGTTATTACAGTGGCGTAGTTACAGTAAATGTGTATACAGTATACCTGGTATACCGCCGAACCGAAGACCGAAGACTGAACTCGGACGGACACTGAACACATACCATAACCACATACCGCCCGTGGACGTAATTTAACAATCGCACCATCGAATGATGAAATACGCGTCATATTATTAGGTAAACGTATTGCAGGTGTAATTATAGTATTATCTTTAATACTCGTGCAGAAAAACACTTTTAAGAACTTCCCTTCGGACCTTCTATTTCCGCAGGTATTATTTTCATAGCGCGTATAATACATTATTGTATTTGTTTATACGTGACATTTCGCGTATGATACAACGGTATATGGTTGTATTTTACGCAAAATGTCACGTATAAATAAATACAATAATATTGTATTCATAAATAAATGCCACTCGTCAAAAATGTATAGCAATAAAATTTGAACTCAGTGTAGTAAGTACGTATGTTATACATCTACATGAAATTAGGAGGAATATGTTAATATATATTTTTATATAGTCACACAGTTGAAATTAGTATGACTATAATAATAAATGTAATGTATACATTAAATTTTTTTTTATTATAGACACGAAGCATAGCTAACAATAGCTACGTATTCGACATACTATATTTTTTTAATTTAATATTCGTCCAACTCGTAATAGACGTTTAGTACCTAAAGCACCTATAGGTGATTTTGTTTTGTGACTTGACTTTTCTCATGAACTGCCTTGGCAAACAGTGATAATACATTTAATTCAACCTTTTTTTTTTTTTTTTGACGATTAACATTAAATAAGTATTTATACTTTGATACACATGGATATCACAGTACTGTATTGAATAGCAAGAAGTATCAATGAAGATATAAATAAAGTGATTCAGTTTATGCATATTTTCTCACCACTCGCTCTTGTTAATTTTCTTTAAAGATGACTTCAGATTATTCGATGAAATTAAATTGTAATTTTTTCTGTCTATTTTCAGTCATGTATGTTTCGGGAAATATTATATTCAAATATTGAATGGGTAGCTGAAAAAAATGAAAGATTCAAGAGACTTGATTTATATATTCGAAATTTCATAAATAAAATAACTATATTTTCCTTTTTAAATTCTAAATAAAAAAATTACCTTAAAAATAAAAATCATACACACCATATACAGACACGCACAAAAATATTATATTCAATAAAGTGCTTTTTAACAACTTTATTTACTAGTCAGAAGTAACTAATATAATGTACGAACATTTAAATTATATAATAGTCTATTTATGATTTAGTTAATAACACGTAAATCATATTAAAATGTATGATACAATTTGATACATATTATAATTTATTTAATATTTGATTTAAAAAGTTATTAGTAATTAATAGAAAGGTTTATTTTTAGTGTATTACATATTAATTCGTTAAGTACATAATTATAATTAATATAATTTTAAAATTTAAAATGTGTGTAAAATTAGAGAGGTTAGATAAAAATACGTCAAATGTTTAGAAGTTATACGTTTAATTATTAAGTTCAAAGGATTAGAGTACATATTCATAAATATGTACTCTAATAGTACATATTAACATTTATACATGTATATATAAATATAGGTTATCATTAATCAATAAATAATCGTTATAGGTTATCCATTGATTAATTATATACGTGTATCAAGTGATTATATATTATGTGAGTGGATAAACTTACTTTACCAATATAATAGTAATACCTATGTAAATATTTTGATTCATAATAGAACAATTTTATTTACATATATACATATTTGTTAAAACTAAAATTTAAAATAAATATCTAATACAAAAATGATTATTTTTAACGATTGTACTTACTGTAAATCCTATACCGACGGTGGCAGAAAAGTTGCCAGTCTGAAATTTGCCAGTATCAAATTTGACCAATAGTGATGTTTTCCCTACTCCACTATCGCCCAATAAGATAGTCTGAAATAACAATATTAAATTAGCTAAAGTCCTTCGAATACATTAAAATGTATTCTAATATGTAATATGTTTTTATTTTAATATTATTTAAAAATCAAACCAGTAAGGGTTTCAAATTAAAAGACTAATATTATTTTTTCACAAAATTATATTAAATAGTGATTATAATAATTTTCTAGCACATATTTATTTTTATGGTTTATTTAAAATTTGTAAAGAAAATTTCACATTGCAATTTAAAACACAATAAAATAATTATAATTTTCACCTTGTGTAAAATTTTTAAAGATGGATCGGAAGGCTTTCTTGTGGTACTCGGAGGTTTATATTCTCTGTACCCAGTCGACGAAGGCCTTTTATCATAATTCGTGTTTGTAGGTAGAGTTTTGGTGTTTTGATTAACTTCAGCCTCTTCGATGCTTTCGAATACGTCATCACTTACATTGTCATCCAATGACATCGTTAATACTGGTGTTTTTATCTGAAAATAAATAGTTTTAGTTGACGGAAAAATCTAAAAATATATATCATTGTTTGTGAGAAATTGATAAAATTATTAATTTAAAAGAAAAATCTATTGTGGATCTTTAAAAATGATATACGTTTTTGTTAGAAATTTCTTCAAAGGGCTGCTCACTGTTTTATCTAATCATTCGAATTTATAGATGCAATTATTGTGCACATTTTGGCGTACCTAAATGCTTTTTGTAGATAACTTTTAATTTACAATGATAAATGAATTCAATAATTTATAATCTATTATTTAGTATACGAATGAGGAGTTAATAACAAATCAACCTATCTAATTCGCAAATTTGTTCAATATATAATATATCAATCCATAAGCTATGACTTTATTATATAATTAAATTATGATAAATTAAAAATACAATGGGGTAATTAAAAAACCACTATGTCAAGTATTTTGTGTAATTTGAATGATTAAATTTAAAATAAATAATTTCTTTGTAGATTTTGATATCGGAATAATATAATTACTATAGTTTTATTGTAAGTCATGTAATATTATTTTTTTATCTTAAAATATATAATTTAAATAATACTACATTATATATATATATATATATATATCACTTCACCTAGCTAGTATACTATTCAAAAAGATTAAAATAAAATGTATTTGAATACATTTTTTAAAATTTATATAACAAAATATCATAGTTGTGAATTAAATATTATATAAACAAATTTTAAAATAATCCACAAAATATATTTAGAGTCAATGTGTGTTTTACATTATTTAAATTTTGAATCACAAAAATATAAAAGTAAATATTAAGTTTTATATAATATACATAACATCTGGCTTTGAATATTTTTCTTAGGTATGTATGATAAGCTGTATAACTTACCTTTTTCATCGTTAAAGAGTTTTCATGTAGTAGTTGATTATCAAACTTTTAAAATTAAATTACGAAAATTGCTGTGTTTTGGTCGTCGTAGAGGAGGATAAAAAAATAATTGACGTAACATATTCTGTCTGGTTATAATTGATGTTGTTTGCAAAACACTTGTTGTGTTATGAAGAATTTTAGCAAGGAAATATAACACTGCGACGAAACGATCAATTTTGGGAGTTTCCCTTACACGGCAGCGCATGCTCTGTTACCTTTTGACCCTTTTATAAACAACAACTGATACACTATCATCTTGAATGTTATTTAGGTATATTTAAATATTTCTTACAAGATTTAAACACTTAACACTAATATTTTTATGTACTGTGATCAATATTTAAATTGTAAAACATATATAATAATTATATATCGGTATATTTCCTTTTTGTTTATACAATTATTAAGTATTTTCATGTTTCATTGTCTGAAAGCTTTTTAAAATATGTGTTATATATGTGTTATATATTTGTGTTTACACAAAACTTTGAGTAAATAATATTTTGTCGAAAATATGCATAATTCTATAACAATTTAGTGATTGAAATATTGTAAGATATTATTTTGATAAAAAATGTTAACAAACCTTTCAATAGAAAATAGTATTATTACAAATATTTTTGATTTTTGTATTTGAAAAATAAAATTCAAAAAAAACAATTTCTTTTTTCTTACTTTAGTTTTATAAAAAAAACTCAGTATATTAAATTATGACTTTTAGTCATATCCTATTTTTTTTTTAATTTTCTTCTAAATTAACTGATTTGATATTATTTAAACATCTTGGAATTCGAGAATGTATAAAATTCGTATGTACAATAATAGTAATACCGATGTTTAATTTTTTATTTAATGACATTTCTCGGTTTGGTTTAGTTTTAAGTTTTTGTATTGATACAATTTGTGGTGGTGTAGGTGAAAATTCAAAATTTAACCATCTCGGTTATCCATATGCGCAAGTTAGGGTGATTAGGAGGTAAAAATGTAATGTGACTAACCCTGTCGAGAAGCTTATATAGTTAAAAAATATAGTTTTTATACGAGTTCGTAAGGGTTATGTTTACTCCATGCGGCCGTATACTTGTTTTAATTCAAAGTTACAAATTAACAAATATTATACTTTTCTCTACTATTAGTTTATTTATGTCAAGAGAAACTAACCGAATACGTGCCCCATGAAATGATTAAATTTCACATTTACTTTCAGATTATTTTCTCTTTAATATAATTAGTCAACAATAATACATAAAAAAATAAAATAATATCCAAGTTGTAACATTGTGTAAATATATAACAAATTACAAATATATATTAAATATGTGTGTGTGTTAATATACGAATAAAACAATTTATATAATCATTTATGAAATCATATTAAAAAAATCAAATAACTATAACACATGTATAAAATGCAATTTAAAGTAGAATTGTTTTTTGCAAATATATTTTCTACATATTTTACGTTAAATCGAATATGAAAAATCTCTCTCAATTTAAAGCAATGATAAATTTGAAAATCTACATAATTTTCCATAATACTTCGTTGACAAGTTTTGATTCTTTCCATTATAAATGAACATTTACAAGACTGAAGACGCAAAATGTATAGGTACATACTAGTTATATATAATGCTATTTCATACTTTCAACAGTTTATATAGATTTTAAACTTTATTATTAAATTTTATAATAGTTGACAAATTGCTTTTATAACAAAATATATTTAAATACACACATATATATATATTTAAATAAATAAATCTATATATATATATATATATATATATATATATGTATACTTAAACATACAAAAAGCCAATGAGTATTACGTTGATCAGTGGCGTATTTAGGATTTCGTCTAGGGGGGATATATATTAAAAAATATTTTATTGACCTAAAGAGCGCTTCGTAAAATTATACCTATTGGCTATTGTAAATGAGAATATCAAAAACTAAAAAAAATCAAGGGATGGGATCTATCTCCCATATCCCCCCCCCCCGTAAATACACCACTGACGTTGATTAAAGATAAAAGAAAAATATATTTATTACTAGACAAATTATATTATATTTACCAGCTTTCGCTTTGTAATGATCATCATGAATTACTGTGGCTAGACTTTCTTCAATATTTGAAACGTATTGCATCAATGCAAATTAACAATTAAAACGATAAGCCTATATCCATTTATATTATTTTAAAAACGATCACTTTAATAATTAGAGAAAAAAAATGTAATCACAAATAATAATGTTATATGTATATATGATACTGCATGCACCACACACATACACTCATGTTTGATATAAAGTATACACTATATACAGTGACGTAGATAGGATTTTAGTTTAAGAGGGATATTCATATCACCTCATACATCCGTGTACATAACAGGAATATGTTACAATTCACGAGTATAAGTATTTAATTTAACATCATTCTACACAAGTAAAATACTGAATTCATGATTTACTAAACTATTTATTATATACGTTGAAATATAGACCAAAAATATGTGAACTTAAAAAGCTGACAGAAACAAGCATTTTTGGGCAATACCCTATCCACTTATCGTATATTGTAATAAATCGGCTTATTGACCAATAAAATAGTTAAGAGAGCATAATGGTTGGTATTCGTTGTCAACGAGTAATATAGAAAAATCACATTAGGTAATAATCAAGTCGTTTAGATTAAATGTAGAGTTTTTCACAGCCATTTTGTAAAATATCGTTTGACATCGAAGTTATATTAATTTAAAGTTTTTAATTTTTCCATTAAATTTCATAAATGTAATTTCTTTGTTAGACAGTTCTACACTTAATAGATGTATTCGATCTGTAGCCAATTTTGTAGATACATAACAGTATTTCTATATGGTTAATTTAGAAAAAAATGATTAACGCATACAAGTCCGCGTTAAGTGAGACATTTTATGTCTTATGTGTGTACATGTTTTTTTCAAATTCAAATTTAAATTTTTTCAAAATCGAAACAATGGTTGCCATGGAAACAAACCATAAGGGAGATTTAGGTTTTTTTTTCTGTAACGCTTTTTCGTGACAGTCCCCAGTGGGTATCTTAATTTAGGTAACGCTTTTCGGGGACACTTTTTGGTGGACACTTTTTCGTGACGGTTTTTTATTTTATGTGCCAAAGTAAAGACATAAAATGTCAAAAACTCGGAGACGATTTCCCCGGAAAAGTATAGTTATTTGCTATACCATTACAGAGTAAGACGATGGGAGTGCGTAGACATAACCGACAAATAATGTTGTAGTGAGTGTATTCAATCGATTACCACCTCGGTCATTTTTATCAAAAACATGTCGAACGATCTGTTTCCACGTGAATCTTTTGGAATACTTATAATGGCTTAAATATTTCGGAAGAGGCACGTGCTCCTCCTAATAAGTCGAGCAGCGTGACGTCACACTGCGGTGTAATACATTACAAATTATATAGGTAACATATCATGTCGAATGAAACAAAAAACTAGCAACATCATCGGTACGGATGCGTTACGGGGATGAAAAGGGGTTTACAAAACATTAATAATTATAGACGTTGAATGGAACGGGTGCATACACTCGGCGCCGGGTTGAGTGCGACGTACCCGCCACCGTAATGTAGTGTGCGTTGTTATTATCGTCGCTCCGCGTCTTTACGTTCTCCGTTCTCGCACGACAATATTATTATTATTATTATTACTATTATTATTATACGCGTTTGAACGCGGACGTCCTGTTGACCGGCGCCGGTCGGCTGTGAAATTTCATTGGGCGCGCGTCCGTCCGTCCGTCCGGCGGCAGATGTTCCGGCACGTGAACAGCTTGCGTCTGGTCCGCCGCCGCCGGTACGGCTGCTTTTGGTCCCGGGGGACCAACACCGATGTTCACACCGGTGGCGTCGTTAAGAGACCGCGTGCACGAGGCGCTTTGCCCGCCCCACCAGAAATTCGCCACAAGAGTGTAAAGTATGTAGGCGTTACTGGATACTCGGACCGTCGTGATGTCGCGAGGACGGCGGCGCCGCGAAAAAAAAAATATTCGTTAAAATTAAATCCGGTTTTGCTCGCCGGGGCGGAAAAAGATCGCGTCGCTCGGGGACACAATAGCCGAAACGTCTTATTGTCGCGGTTCGCGGCGCACCGAACGTTCCCTACGAAACGGATTCCGTACGGCGGCGGTAGGTAGGTACGACGACGAGAAAGCCTCGTATCTAACACACGCGCGCCGCGCCCGACGATTCATCTGTCCCCTTATCCGTCAGTCCCCACGATACTATACGTATGTGTGTCCTTCTTCCACCCCGTTACCCGTCTTAACGCCGCGCGCGGCGAGAAGGTGGTCTACAACATTATTGTGCGTGTATTGTAAGCGTCGGCAGAATAAAAAAAAAAAAAAAACAAAAAAAAAAACGCCGCCGGCACATCTGCCGGTGGTGCCCTCGTTACCGGCGTGTACACTCGTTTTACACGCGTGCGCAGGTAACGAAATAGCGTCGCGTTATTATACCCGTAGCAAACGGTCCGCCGCGCGCCGACAACGAAAAACGGGACCGCGAACATTACACACGGAGACGCGGTCGTGTCGCGTAGTCTGTCGCCGAGAGAGAGTGAGCGAGAGAAAGAGATCGTTTTGCGAAAACCGGTCCGTTCGTTGACTCGTGCCGACGAGACCCCGTCGTTTGCCTCGCCATCGCGACACCGTCGGTCGACGTTTGACGGACGTAAATACTGTGCGGCGCGCCGGACGTTTTCGGAATTTGCCCGTTCGCTACGCGGAAAAGCGCCACACGCGTTTCGGTTTTCGCGGTTTTGTTCGACACGACGGGCAGGGGAGAGGGTTCGCGGCGGCCGCGTGCCCGTTATTTTTATTTTGTTTTTTGTTTTTTTTTTTTTCGTTTTCCGGTTTCGAAACGCCGTGTCCGCGACGCTCAGCCCGCGCAAGGTTGGTCACACTACGTTTTACGTTGCGTTTCGCGAGTGTTCCTGCTGTGCGCGCGCGCGCCCGCGCGTGTGTGTGTGTGACGACGTAAATATTTGTTGTGTTTTGTGTTTACAATCCGTACATGTTATTATTACCGTTCCCGTCGTTCGCGTCGTCGCCTACTTGCTGTTATTATTGCCGCACGACAATAATATTGCCGTTATCTGTTATGGACCGTAAGCCGCGCACGGCGTCAGTGAATTGCCCGTTTTCTGCAGCCCGTGAAAATCGCGCGTTCCCCGTCGTTACGATGTCCCCCCGTGCAGATTGAAGGAAATTTCGTTTTATGATTACTACTGAACTCGCCGTCCGCCGTTCGCTGACCGTTGCCGACCGTCGCCACAGAGAGCACCGTCGCCGTCGCCGTCTACCGTTAGCCACCGCCGCCGCGCGGCCCATCAACCGTTCCCCGGTCGGCCCGTACACAGAAACCGTGACCAATGGGCGATCGAGTTTACGCGGCCGAAAAGCTTATGAAAAAGCGAGTGAGAAAAGTGAGTGCCCACGTAATAGACGTGCTACTGCCAGCACAAATCTACTTTTTCTCGCCCTTCTGATAACTCGTCGCGCGCCCATTTCCGTTGCTCGTTTTCCAAACTTTTCACTGGTTTCGCGCTCGACTCTGCATGAGATTCATTGCGATCATCTTCGGCACAGCCGCCGGACAAAGTCATTCGTACACACCCCGCCCGTTCTCATTTTCACTCTTCTGTACCCGGCCAATTAGGTTTCATGCAAATCATTGACCGGTTTGTATTCTGTGGTATTTTACTTTTTCTCAAAGTCATACGTTTCAGGTTCTAGAACTTTTATTGCATTTTGAAATTGGGTCGAATTTGTCTCTATGTATTTATTCCTATCCATTCTACTTTTATAATATCGTTATATTGTGTCTAACATTCAAATGATTCTTCTCGGCATGATTATTGATATGCACTTTCTCATTCAGTACGACTTGAATATGCTATAATAATAAACTTAAGAATGTCCAAAGCAACCCAAACACTCAATAAATAGTTTTGATTGAATTAAACAAATTTTCAAGTAGCCATGAATCCAAGGTAGACCACTGGTAGACTAAATACCTGATTAAATAACGCTATAACTAACGCTAACATTTCTTTTTTTAATGCTTAGATTATTTAAGAAATAAATTCAAAATTAGTAGACAATTTTTTTGGTGCATTTTCTTTTAATTTAATTAATATATTGTCTTGCAATAACTGTTGTAGTTTAGCAGTATTTATAGGGGTTGTGAGGGTACTATATAATCTGAAGGTGGGTATTTAAAAATTGTTTAAGTTTTGTTAAAAATAACTACCTGCCTACCTGGCAACATTTTATTGCAATTATAAATAATCCTAAGTCATAGGTTTATAATTATATGTAATATATATTAAAACATTTGTATAGCTTACTTTCTTTGAGAAAATTGAAAAGGGTTTGGTCTTATAGTTGATCGGCTTGTTTGGATTTTATGTATGACTGTAATTATATTTAAACAAAATCTATAAGTAAAAATATTTAATATAATATTATAATATGTAGCTATTATATATTAATTATTATATAATAGCGAGTTTATTTTAATTGTGTATATTTATAACGCCCTCCTATAATTTTCAAACATTTTTGAAGAAAAAAAATTAGAATAAAATATATTTGGTTTTAACCATAGTTATGGTTTTTATAAAATATGGTAAAGTTTATGTTGGTACAACTATATTATACCTAGATAACCACTGATTAACATGTACATTTAATCTGGATAGTTATTAGAATATAGTATAGTATTTTTATTACACCTGCACCGAAAGTTTAATTTTTGATGTCCAAACCAGATTAATATATATATATGTATGCACATTTTCCTAATACGATGAAAAAATAAGTCTTTTAGAAAAAATAAGTGTTTTAGATGATCATAGTAAAATCTGATGACAGAGGTAGAGTGTGATAAAAAATAGAAGGTATGTGTGCTTAGAACGGAAAGACTATTTCAGTCTTGGGCAAAATGCTGTACTTGTCTGCTGTTTGTACTATAAACGTTATCCATGACTGTAATAACTTACTTTCCGCTATTGACACACAATATACTTTTACAATTCACTTGTTGTTTTCTTCTAATAAAATATAATATCGTTTATTAATTTTTATTTATTACCTATATAAATTTATTATGTTTTATTCATAATTTCATTTAGATATCTATACCTACTTATATTTTATATAGTGCCTATAGTTTTTAGGTATAAGATTTGAATAAAATTATAGTATTGTAAGTATTGACATAGGTACTTAACTTTATGTATTTTCTCTGCTATAACCACCAACCTATTGAGTCCTCCTCAGTAGCATTTGTCAATTTTGTGTCTATTACCACCTTCCCATTTGTTGTAGTGATTGTGGTCAGTAACGTTAGTCAATTTTGTGTCCATCGCAATCTCCCCACATGTTGTAGTAATTGTGGTCAATAACATTTGGCAGCTTAGAAGGGAAAACGACGGTATCGTCAACTGCTTGAGCTCATTCAGTGTGTGCAAAATAAAATCTCAATAGTGGTGTGCTAGATTTTTAGTATATCTGTATAGAAATTAATTTTAGGACAGCAAACAAAATATGTAATTCAGGTAAAAAATAGGTATATTGTAAAGGACAATACATGTTTTATTTATGAATTAATGTGTATTGTTTTGAAGTGTAAAGTTTCAAAATTTCTTTAGTTTCTTTTTCTTTTGGCTTATTTACAGATTTTTTAGACCCAATGCCACAACAACATAAACTGTCTCTATTTTTTCTAGTTTCTTGCAGCTTTTGCGTTCCTTGCTCCTATTAACTTTAAATCTTAAGTTTAGTTTATTTAATAATTTTTGTATGGGTACAGCATTGTGTTTTTATGTTATTTTACTAATAATTATGTATATTTATTAGGGTCGTGTCGAATATCATGTTAAATGGAAAGGATGGGGTCCTAAGTAAGTTTATAACAAAGTAAAATCATTTTATTGCAATATTAACCTTGGTTTAATAAATATTTAGGCATAACACTTGGGAACCAGAAGAAAATATTATAGACACTAGACTTATTGATATATTTGAACAAAGGTATTTAATTTTAATTTTTATAAAATAATTAGTTTACTTGTTATATGTATATATTAAACCTTTGTATTTTTTGTTTAGTCAAACACGAACTGATAGTAACCATAAACGAGGGCCAAAAAGAAAAATACAAAATGTAAATACATAAAAATGTTAATTTTTTTTAACTGATAGATATTAAAATGTACATATTTAAATTTTCATATATTTTTTAAACTATGGCAATCTTTAGACACATGTTGAAACACCAACTACAGAACCTACTCGAAGTGACTATGAAGATGAAATTGCTGATGGTGATGTACCCGATTATAATAGTCAAGATGAAGCTGAAGTGTTGCCTGAATCTACTAATGGTGCACCTTTATTGCCTAGGCATGATGATGACACGGAAGAAGATAAACCAAGTAATTTTAAAATTATCTTGTTATCTGGTATAATAGAATATGTGTAATCAAAATATTCTACAATAGAATTTCAACATTATTTTAAATAAATAAAAACCAAATAATGAAATGAAAAAGTAATATAATAATGTTTGTTGATTTGTTATTTATACTTTAAATTTATTTTTCAGTTGATGATGATTCATTGGTTGAAATGCCAAAGTTAAATGCAGCGGTTAAAGTTGAAATTAAAGAAGAACAAATAAGTGAAGATGAGAAGATCCTGGCTGTTGAAGTTAATGATACACGAGAAGAGAAATTGTCTTCAATGGCAAAATCTGCTCCTACGCTTGTGCTTCCGTCTGCACCTAAGCAGTCTTCCAAATCACCTTCGCCTTTACCTAAATCTCATAAAGTTAAACGCAAAGCTGAGGTTTTATCCAAAGAATCAGGAAAAGTTGGAGTGACTATAACTACCAGTCCGCCAGTGTCTGAATCTAAAGTGCCTAAATTACAATCTCTTACAAATATTCAAAATGTCAATAATTTGCCACTAGTAGTACTTACTCAAGATGGTGGAAGAACTCCTAAAAGAAAATCTTCAGAACATGTACTTCCTGCAGTTTTAACTAATCAAAATTCCCCAGCACCAGAAAATCAACACATAACTTTGACGGCCATACTTCAAAGTACAACAACCAGCGTTAAGTCAAGGGATACATTAGCTGCAGCAGCGCCCGTTAGTTCAAGAACATCTGGTGAACCAGCTAGGCCACAAGAGGATGCTGCAACAGCTGTAACAAAAGGAGCTGGAGGTCAACATCAAGCACTGGATACAGCATCTGTTGCTGAAACTCCTACTCAGCATTTACAGTATAAGACGATACTAGCGAACCCTGGACCAGAGTATTGGTTAGCACGCAATCCGGTTGTAGACAGTGTATTTATTACTGATGTGACGGTTAATTTGAATACTGTTACAATACGTGAATGTAAAACAGAAAAAGGATTTTTTAAGTCCAGCGTTGAAACTAGACTGTAGTTTAATTCATGTTGAAATTCTGTTTCAAGTTATCATATTGGTGTTAGGAAGATCTAAGGTAATATATATAATATAAATATATATACCCTAATTAAAATGAGATGGAACTTCAACAGTGAGTGGACACCTTTCTACATGTTTCTATTCGCTGCTGAGGTACTTTCCTGCTTGTTTTGAACAGTATACTCTGATGAAGAAAAAAACAAATCAGTTAATAGTAAAATATAAATATATTTTTAAAACTATATCTACGTATACAGGGTGATTGACGAAGCTGTGTTTCAAGTACTGATGTATAGATATTGAAACAATGAGTATTCGAATGTTTTTTATGTTGTGTTATCATTTCATATGAGATCTTAAAATTGTTTTGTATTCTGCTCATTCAACTTTCCAACATGAAGTTCATTACGAATATTTTGTTTTGTGAAAATTGTTTATACTATTGAGTATTAAATGTTTTTTCTGTCTATAACTGTCATTATATGTACAGAATTTATAGTTCTTCCAATTGGTCAACCATAATTTCAGTGATTTATTCAAGCCTATAAATCACCCTGTATGGTAAATATAATATATATATATGCTTTGTTAGTTACATAAATACCTAAACAAAATATTTCAAAGTTTTTTTTGTTTTAATACTTTCAAATACTTAAAATCTTTCAATTGAATTTTTCTTGTATAAAACATCCTTACTAAAAATAATATGATTTACATTGGATTTAGTGCTTAAATAAGTACAAACGATGGGTAAATTTGTCCCTAATATATGTGAGAGTCAATTTAAAATGATAACAGTATTCATAGATTAACAATGGTAGGCGGTTACAATTTATCACTTCATTAAATTATTTATTAATTATTTTATTGTAATGAATTTTCTAACAATTTTGTTAATGTCTTATTTTAAGTTTTAATTCTATTGTACATTTACTTACCACAAATCAACTAATTAATGTCACATTGTTTTATCGATTTCCTCTATTGGTTTTCAAAAACATTTCAATTAAATGATTTAGGTTTCATTAATATTTTTTTTTCTTACATAGGTGTCTCATTATTTATTTATTATTTCTACAAACTAAGAATTAAATGAAATTAAAAGCTTTCAGATTTTGTAGAATACTTACTGTTGCTATCTCTTTCAAATTTTTTTTTAGTAAAAATAATTATACTCAGATTTGATTCACATCTAATACTTCTAATTTGATATTTTACATGATTTTAGATCTTAATAATAGGATATAAAATTGTCTAGAAATATGAAAAATTATAAAATTTTGTAAAAGTTTTCAAGACGTTATGATTATGTAACATATAGATAAATTTGAATGATATAGTCAACTGTAAGTACCTATGCATTTCTGAACTTGACAAACTTCGTATTCACTTAGTAAATAGATTTTCAGTGTGTACAAAAAAAAAAAAAACCGAACATCTGTATACAGGTGTTAAAACATTACTAATATATAAAAATACAATATTGTATAATTATCAAAAAACTATCACAGGTTTACCTTATAAAAGAATGTTTGTTAAAAATAAAAACTGTTTCATTATTATTAGATAATTAGATTGTTTTTTGGAAAGGTGTAGGGGGAATCAAATCCATTTTCAGTAATTATTAGAAATCTAATTATATAAAACTTGTATTGAAGTTGTTTGAAAAAAAATCCATGAAAATGAATTTCTTGTATATTTTTTATTCTAGTTCAATACTATTTAAGATGTATATTATTTATAAGTGTTATTTGTTATTTAAACTATGTTTCTCTTCATTGCTTTTCTCTTTATACTTATTAATTTATTATTTTACCCTAACATTTTTTTATATATTATTATTATTATTATTATTATTATTTTATTTTTATGATTATTAATGCACTTTAATCCACTATAACTTTTAGCACCCGACATTGATGAAATACAAAGTAGAATTTTTATTTGCTCTTGTGAATGATGTCGCATTAACGTGGATAGTGTGAATGTTTTTTCAATAATTGAAAAACATTAACATTAAGGGATATGTTTTATGAGTGGCATATTCTTTTAGCAAATAAATATTAGACTAAGTACTAACTTACAATAAATAATTTGTAAAATCACGTTAAAAATGATTATTTAGTTAAGTTTTAAATATTAATTTACGTAATTGCATCACTGGTTGATTTACGCGTAGATTTTATTGAAGATAAAATGTGTCTTGTTTCGTTTAAGTTTTCGCACGAAAGAAAAAAGAATATTATGTCTAATGATTTTTAATACAACTTATGACATTATGTGGTTTGTTTTGTTAAAATATATGACTGTATACGAAGAAATTTCCAAAAACTCAAACTAATAAATAATTATACTGTTCTCTATTTTATATACCCCTCTGTCTAGTCATGGCCAGCTCTTATCTTATCGAAAAATAAAAGTATTGTTTTTTTTTACTACGATAATGTAATCTTTTTTGTTATGTATTGTGAATTTTGGAGCAAAACTATTAATTACAAGACATGATATATTTATAGGTGGCATATATTTGTGTTGCAATATTTACATTGTGGGAGATCTACTATAGTTATATGTGCCTTTGTAATAAATGTCAATGATGTTTAAATAATATTTCTGTTTTGTTTTATTTTCTCTGATCCTTAGATTTTATTAAAACCGAAACAAAAACAAATTTGCCAAGTTCATAGTAATAAAAACGTTAGTTATTTGTGTCAAAATAATAAAGTGAATCCAGCAAAAATCGACTGCTGTTTCATCAAAATACTTGCCTATTAAAATTTGCAAAACGTGAAATGATTGTGTATTGTGTGATATATTTTTTTTAACAATTAATAAATTATTTTTATTTTGGATTTTATGTAAAAGATACAGATTTCTGATAACATTATTTTTATCGGTATATTGCTGCACGCAACTAACTTGGTATGGTTTTTTAAAAATATATTTTAGGCAATCAGTTTATATTTGCACTAAATCATTTTCCAGAAAACAAATTTATATAATAGTGATCGCGTTGCTTATGATTTCCTCCTATTTTATATAAAAAAAATAATAACGCGGTAAATTGTAAATAAAAATTGCATTTCGGTCGAATCCACATTTTTACTTTTACACGTCTATTTATATTCTATTATAGATGATTTTATAATTTTTAATCAATTCGGAGTGAACAATTTTCATTTTTGTACTTACTGTGCGCACACACCACGACAATAGATAAGGTCTGCTGTACGCGAATACATTTTAAGAGACTACACTTCTCTTCAAAAATTATCATTTTTTCTGATCGACAAATTGTTTTAGAACAATTAAAATCGAAAATCATGAAACAAAAATATCAACCATAAAGAATTTTTCAAATAATTTATAGAAGAACGTTATAATGTATTTGTAAAACAGGTTCCAACAAAGTGTATAGTATTGTACGGAATCATAATACATTTTTCCATTAGCTTTTCTTTTCAATTGGAAATCGCATCTTTGATTTTTCGTCATGTTTTTAATATACTCAAGCCGCGGTCCTCCAATGCGCGAATTTCCTTCGATGCTCCCTTCTACAATTAATTTCAACAAACTTTCATGCCTGATTATAATATACTCATACTCATTTCGTCTTCTCATCCAAAATTTCCAGCAGTGACCTTCTTTCAGATGATATATTTTATAGTACTTGTTCGATAGTTATTCTCTCGGTCCGGCTCATGCTCAACATTCCTTTACAAAACCACATTTCAAACGTATCCATTCTCTGTTGTTCATGTATTGATGTCGTCTACGTCCATATAGCATTACGGTCCAAACGTATTTCTTTAATAAATTCTTCCTTAAATCCTATAATCCTTCAATGAAGCGCGAATAGTGCCCCTTATTTTTTCTTTTTATCTCGGAAAATGCGTTTCACTATGTCCTTATCGTCGTTAATTATACTGCCTTGAGAATGCGAACCCTTCCACTTGTCAATACGTGGTCTTACATTCGTATTATTTACTCTCATCTAATTATTATTAACGCCTACGAGAATTCATTTACACGTTTGATTCATCTTTAAACGTTTCGCGCCGGCGGTCATCGACATCATTTCCAGGTCTTTTTTGTCGTCTGCGATTATTACGTATTATCATCTGCACAATAATAACAACATTGATAACTACTGGCTTTCGATAACAACGTCGGTGAATTCATTTTTATCGCGCGAACACCATATCGTACTATCGCGCGCCAACGGTTGTCCGTACCGTTGGAACTACAGACACGGGGATACTGTGTGAATTGTAGTCTGTGCCATCGACTTGCGTGGAAAACGCGTGTGGAATACGACTGCGGTTGTGCGTGTTTTGGTCTCGCGGTCGTTTCGTGAGCGTACAGACGTACCGGTCGTCCGGAAGCGGTCCAGCGCAATGATATCTTTGCTGACGAAACAGCTGCGAGATCGAACTCTGACGGTAGCCGGTCTGTACGCGAAGACGTTGAACGACGTAGAGACCAAATGCGATCTCAATGCGTTTGTGCACGTCAATCGGGACGGAGCCGACAGAGCGGCGGACAGCCAGGAACGGTTGCAGAAGGGTAACTACATAAATAATGATTTCGTAGACGTCGACCGGAGACCTTTGAATTGCTTGTGCATTCAGGTGTGCAGAGACCTTTGGAGGGGATTCCGATCGCGGTGAAGGACAATTTTTGCACCAAAGGTGTGCCTACGACGTGCGCGTCGAAAATGTTACGAGATTTCGTTCCCGTTTACGACGCTACGGTGGTAGAACGTTTGAAAGCCGCCGGAGCAATGATCGTCGGGAAGACCAACTTGGACGAATTCGCCATGGGGTAGGTTAGTTTTTTCCCGTTAACATGACATCGCGTATTTGTAACTGTAAAGTGAAAAAATCCGCAATTTTTCCTATTAAGTTCTGGCACTGTAGATTCGATTTTTGGGCCCACCAAAAATGTATGGCATTCAAGACCCGACGAATGGCACATTGCCGGTGGTAGTTCGGGTGGAAGTTGTACGGCAGTGGCTGCTGGTCTATGCGTGGCGTGAGTCGAACAATAAACACAAGGGTAACGTACTGTTTAATATACTATTATTTTATTTTTTTTTGCAAAAAATTCAGTGCTTTAGGATCAGACACTGGTGGGTCGAATAAGAAATCCAGCGTCATACTGTGGTGTAGTTGGTTACAAGCCTAGTTATGGTTTACTATCTCGTCATGGACTGATACCTCTAGTAAACTCAATGGACGTACCTGGTATCATGGCTAAAACTGTTGAAGATGTGATGGCCGTGTTGTGTGTAATTATCGGACCGGATGCAAAAGATTCAACCTGCGTAAACATCAATTTGGATACACATAAATTTCAAAACGATTTTCAAATAGATAACTGTCGTGTCGGCATACCTGAAGAATATAATTGTGAGGGTTTATCAAACGAAACAAAAGAAACTTGGAGTTTTATAGCAGACCTCATTGATGATTCTAAGGGTGTAGTTGAGAAGGTAAAAAATTATTTGTGTTTTCAACTAAATATTTAGTGTAAATAAACTTACAGGTGTCGATGCCTTATACTAACGCTTCAATAGCCACATATTCGGTGCTGAATGCTTGTGAAGTAGCTAGTAATATGTCACGATACACAGGACTCTTCTATGGTTATAGATCGACTAAAGATCATAAATCATTAGAATCGTTAATTACTACTAGCCGAATGGAAGCTCTAGGAGAAGTAGTTAGGTCTCGAATTTTAAGTGGAAATTTTTTCCTTTTACGACGGTAAATTAATTAGTAATTTCTTGTTTATCATGCAATGATCAACGCAGTTCATAACATATTTTATTATTTGTTTTTAGTAATTATGAAAAGTATTTTGTGCAGTCATTAAAAGTAAGACGACTGATATCGGACGATTTCAAAAATGTTTGGAAATCTAACTATGATTTTTTAATTACACCCACCACGTTAACTACAGCCCCTTTGCTGTCTGATTTTAGTTGTTTAGATAATCGTACACAGTGTGCTACACAAGACTATTGTACACAACCCGCAAACATGGCTGGTAAATATGACATATTTTTTACGACATATATTGATATTATATTAGTATATTTTTCAACGTTTCAGGGTGTCCAGCTATCACTATACCAGTAAAATTATCGGCCGATAAAATGCCGATCGGCATACAAATAATGGCATCAAATTTCGATGATGTAAGATTGTTACAATTTGCCAATTGGTTAGAAAAGAAACTACAATTTTCCCAAATTAATTTATAGATTTAATCTGATATTAATTACAAATTATAAATATGTGTATATTATATAAACAATGGAAACAGTGTGGTATACATTACATTAATGTCTTATACCAGAAACATTTGGACAAAATAAACGCTATTTTAACAATGACCATTTCAACTGTTCTTTTGCGGACTGGAAAACCTAAATAAAGTAAAAATACAATGTTAATATACATTTGAGTTAAATATTGTAAAGTAGATAAACAATAACTCACTTGAGCAACAGTTTGTTCTCCAATTGGTATATCGTCTGTTCGTAGTGCAACTCTTTGTACAACTGCTCCAGAATCAGCTTCTAAAATAATTCTGTAGAAAATAATAAAACATTAATTGATAAGTTTACTTTTAATTAAAATGCTGAATACACGTTGTCTACTAATAATGTCTATCATGATTAGGAGCTGGATTTATATGTAAATCCATATTTTTATTAGAATAAGATATTTTTTTAAGTATGATTAGAAATGGTCATGATTTAAATCATTATTAATAAAGTGACACAATTTTATTTGTACACATTTTAGCGTTTCATTATTTATACATATTTAAACCATGTTGCAGCGGATGAAAACAGTCACTAGTGAAATTTTATGAATTCGGTAGTGTAGAAATTATTTTGAACAATTTTTATTACACATAATTATTATTTTCTTAATTGTGGAATTTATTTGAACTTTATTATAAAACTGTTGTGTCCATTCAGTAATTTTATAAATGAAGATTTAAAAATTTTTTTTGACAGGTAGGTTGTGTAATCATAATAAAAAATTGCTACTTGGACCACTAGTCGCTTATTTTTCAATGGTCTTTTTTCTGTATTGGGTTAACAAACAATAGTAAAAAAAATATGGATTGAGATTCTATTAAATATGTTTTTAACTATGAACATTGTAATTGTTTTATTTATATTTGAATACATTTTATTTTACCCATTATCACATATTTCATCTAATGCCAACATTACGACATCCAAGTTATCGAGTACTACTCGCTTCTCAACATTTTTTCTTAGTATTTGACTTATCGAATCGTACATACATTGGAGAACACTCATCAACAACAACTGAAACATAAATAATAATACAATCTGTGTCATACAGGCACGGACGGTAGACACACTTCATTCTCGTGCGAACTGCCCATAACGTAAAAGAACAAGTCCACGTTGCTCTTGTACAGACAAGTGATCCCGTCCAACATGATGATTTCAGCGTTGGCCCTGTGGGTGCGGTTGAACAGGTTTTTTTCAAACGCTTTTTGCTCTTTAATTGTAGGGAATATATTGTTGTCGTAGTATTTAGCCAATATGCGATTGCCGTCGTTGTCCAAAATGGCCATACCTTTGACGGTGTATAACGTCGGTTCCTGTCAAATGACATCTCGCATGAATAATCATTATTTTTTTCACAAAATCCGTTTAGACTCTACTTACCAATAACGAAAAATCCATTATTGATGTAATTCGTGTGAACGTGTTTGGAAATGTTTAACAAATTGAATTTATAGTGTATTAATTACAGCAAATCAACGCAAGTACCTAGTTGAAAGAAAATTTGTAGAATTTTAAATACTTTTCCGTCGATTATTACTATCACTGTGTATTTGATACGTGTTATCATGGAGGAAACGGAGTTGTTCGTGGTGTTTTCCATGAAAGACCGTATGACGACAACGTCTGACATTAGTTTTTAATTTTAACCGCAAATTTAGATTGTAACTACAATTGCCGTCAGTCGTCAAACCGTTATTATTATTATTGTAGGTACTTAAATTATTCAGCGAAGTAACCAAGCAAGTTAAAATTACCGTTTGTTTTTAGATTCCGAGTGGAGCGAAGAATGTGCGTGTTGGTCTAACGATGAAATGTAAGTGTTTATATTTTTCTATTTATATGTTTTTTAGTCTGTAAACACGTCTTTTCCGGATAGCAAATCACACACGAACTGTACATTATTTGACATATTTTCCCACAGTATTATTTCATAATCTACCGTAGTTATATAATATATTTTATAACGCGCGTTGTTTATATTATTATTAATGATTGTATTTGTATGAATTATGATATTCTTATTCAGATTATATACAATGATCACAATAGGAAGTGTAGGAAATTCTATCTGTGACCCGTCTGTTATGGGAAAAACGTATCTAAAGATATCTCGAAAGATTTGTAATATTGTCCAGGTAAAAATGCGATTTTGTTAAAAAAAAAAATAGAAACGTTTAGGCGAGACGACCGCGTCCCAACCGTCGTCAAGTGAAAACAAATTTCACATTACGTCTAACGAGTTAGATAATCTGTACACACGAAAAAGGTAAATTTCAAACATACATTAGAAATGAATCGTTTAAGCCGTGTTCCCAGTATAGTTGATGAATGAATTATAATAAAAAATATCATAATATTTTACTAAAGCGTGAAAAATATTTAAAATTATTTGTTTTCTCCTCGAGACTATAAATTATCTTACTACGAACAAAATAATAATATATCAGTTTTTTCGCCTACTAGGTTGTCGAAATAGAAAATGTCGAATGTTGTTAATTCGGTCTCAAAATCATGAGAGACACGATTGTACAATACCGCGATACGATGTCGATTGCTTAAAGGTCCCACGTGGATAGTGACCACGAAGGGTTCTTGTTCAGTAATGACCGAATCCAACGGAGATTGGAGACAAATAAAATATTTATGTTTTACACTTCAGTTATTTCAAACAGAGGATGATAATGTTAAGGTGACAAAATCAGACATGAGTATATAAGATTTAGCATAGGAGAGGTTTCGATAATAGACAAAATGTGAAAGAATAGACTAAGATGGCTCGGGCACGTTTTAAGGAGAGAAGAGACAGCGGAAGTGAAATTTTAGGAAATGTATGTAGTAGGAAAGAGAGGTAGCAGTAGACCGAAATACAGGTGATTGGATGTGATTTAGAGTAATACGGAAGATCGAGTTTAGTGAAAGTTGAGGACTGGAGTGGTCGACTCCAAATAGTTAGGAAAGAAGATGAAGGAAAAGAAGAAGAGTGTAGGATATGCGTAATCAGAAATCGCACAGCGAATATACGCCTGAATGTGAGCTTAGATGTAAGAATGTAATAGATACGAATAAAAATTAAATCACGAATTAAGACTTGACCTCAATAAATATAGTATGAATTAGTTTATCTAGCAGAGAACGTCTACGTATAAATTCTATTTTCGTAACTATGAAATTAAACCGTTGTATAAATAAAATACGTTAAAAATACAATGTCTGCTGATTGCTGTTAATACGATATATTATATACAATATAATACTTATTTCTGTTTTTAAAGCGTATAAAAACGCTTTGAAGTATTTTATTTGCTGTATAGATTGTGGTAAAAGTGCGTACAAAGAGTTATATATTTTTTATGCTACAATCCAATTAATGAACTTTACAAAGTAAATCAACGAAATGGATTGTTTTCGTGTTATCCAATACAAACGTTTAATGAATCGAATTAAATTACAGTAATATAAAAAAGAAGTGTTTTCTTTATTTTTCATTTCAATTGTTTGTTATAAAGACCGAGATAAGATATTGGCCAGCTTTTAAAATTTGTGTTTGGCGAGTTTTTAAAAGAAAGGAAAAAAATTAGTTCGATTTATTTTAGAGCTAAAGGAATCGTAATCGGAATGTGGACAAATAATCTTATCAAATAAATACTGTATAAGAAAATAATGAAGTTTCTTTATAGTTCTACCGCGAATCCATTTACATTACAATATGTTAGAATCCGGTTCAACTCTCTTACCGATACGTGTACACGTATACTACGGACGAGTACAGTAAAACTGTTTTTCGTATTTCACAATAATATATGTGTATAGTAATATTCATCATTTGCAAAGTTGTAGTTATGTAATTAATGTATATCCAACTCGAATATTTTGGTCTCAATGCAAAAAGCTTAAAAGGCGTTTATTATTTTCATGGAGTAATAAAATAACATAAGATGTTTAGAAAAAATGATGAATTAACGAAGCGGACAACAAAATAAAAATTTACCAAAAAGTGTTTGGACCTTAAAGAAATATTAAAGTGATATTTAATTCAGATAAAATTTTAGATGTATAATCCGATGATACTATTTACATTCATATAAATTCACATAATTAAGTATTATATACTTAATATTTACGAGGGGGGTTTTTTTTCGAAAACGTAAAATTAGATTGTTTATTTTGAACGAGTTGAAAATGTTATTAATGACGTATATTGTTGTATAGATAAACATATAAATCAAGGTTAATGTCTTAAAACTACGTACATAAATCGCAATAGATCCGGTGAAGTCGAGTACTGGCGTGGTTGGTGTTTGTATATTCGTAAAAGTCAAAAAGATAAGAAATCAAAGACCATGAGTTTATCCGGCCAAAGTTTTTCTTCGCCTCAGGTCACATAATTCTTCCTGGACACATTTTGTGAAAATCCGGATATGCACCGGTTAAGTCCAATGGACAAAACGACGCAGCGAAGATGAGCTGATAAAAAATTGTCGAAACTTCGGTGGAATTTTTTCTGTCCAATTCCTGCGGGGAAAAACTTTACGCTCGCCATTTCCGCCGACATGTCGCGTTATTCAAACAGTGCAAATAATAAATTGGATGCTCGAAGAATTCTAGACAACAGGTCTGTTTTTTGAAATTTATTGGTCACGACGGCTAGGTAATGATACGAATCTGGCGGTCTGATAAATGCGCGCGCACATTTCCTCGGGACAACCGTCACTCTGCCCACAAATGAAAATATGTGTCCCCCGTCTTTATTTATCCGAATTCTTTCGAAAGTCATTCCATACTTTGGCTAGGCTATTTGAATTCATTGGTCGATAAGTTACTGTAAGTCGGCGGTTTGCCTTATTCACTGCTAATACTACAACGCATTTAATATATAATTATTTTTAGTCTTTTTCGTATACTTCGATTAGAGCCGGATAGTTTCAAGTTGTACTGAGTAAATCGGGAATAACACTTTAGTGAATTGAATATACCATAACAACCGTTAATTTTCAAATATAAAGAAAATAATTACTCTGTTTATCGTTAATATAATTATTTACACGTACGTGTTCTTAAATTTAAATGGTACTTTTATTTAGTTCTAATAAATATCTAATATATAAAATTAAAACTTCAAAGTCGTAAATTTTAATTTTAAGTTATATTTTATAAGAAAAAACAAAAATAATTAAATGTTCGACTTTATGACTATAACTTAACGATTATATAAACCTTAAAATATCCTAAATCGAAAACATTTAAATCATAATCGAATAACGATACACTATTTTGGTTGCATATTAACGACGATAATTTTTTCTTAGTCTCAATACAAATATATATTGCTTACAGCATTAATATTTACATTTTAAATATGGAACATTCAATTATTGTGATTTTTATTTAAATAATAAACTTACGTTACTTATAGATATGTTAACGCGTGATTATAACGGCAATCTAAAAGTAAAAACGATTCAGAAATTATCCTGCTTTTAAGAGAAAATTTAATAATATTATTAAAATTTTCAAGTTTATTAAGACCACGCCATACTTTACCTCATTATTTATTATCTTTGTTCACCTAACGGGCGTTCACCTAAATTGTGGCGTTTAGAAGAAATTTCGAGCTTAAATATCCATTACTCAATTTAGTGGCATGGATATTTTCACGGGTAAATTGTAGCCTTTTTTTTTTGTAACATATTATGTTGGATAATGAAATTGGATGGTTAAAAAATCAAAAATTAAAAACGCAATAATCTCTTTGACGAATGAGATCTTATAAAAAAATGATGAGAAATCTTTTTCGTTAAATTTGACAATGTATAAACATCATAATTGGAGTTTTGTGTTGCAAAATTTAATTACCCGTTTGTTGAACAAATACAAAAAATACGGGTGTTGCATCTTATTCTCGTGTATCAAAAACAAATGATTTTATTTTAGTTTTGAAAAATAAAACGGGTGGTAAAAGTAGTAAATAATGTATATATATACTACACTTAAATAATGTAGTTGGCTGGTTCATCTACTTTAAAAATAGAGATATTATTAGATCTTAAAACTTTAGCCTTGTAGCAGTTTAAAGCAAAAATGCTCTTGTGGAAGGAAGGTCTGTTTGGTTTTTTTGTATTATTTATTAGAACTCTATCTTTATCCACAAAACAAATGAAAAAGGGTCAATGTGGTGTTGTGCGCTATTTTATCAAAGCTATACATAAATTTTGTCGGTAATTTTACATTTTTATAAATATTTGAATGCAAATTGAAATTGAATTTAACCTAACCGAAATTTGTTTGTAGATTCTAAAATAATGAACAATATAACTATATTACTACACTGAAAGTAGCTATGTGAGATAAAGTCTAAGATTCAAGTTATACATGTATCGAGTATAAATTTACGATATACATTATATTATGATTATTATTATAACACTCCTATATCAAAAATTATACCAAAAAAAGGTGCTCATTAATTATATCAATAGTCCTATTCGTTTATTCCAAAGCCCGATAATTATTTATAACAATATAGGTCATCACGAACTTTCGTTATTAAATAAAAATTATATTTAATAAAATTATAATTGATTTTAACGATAATTTATTTATTATTAATTTCGAATGGCGTTAAAATGTTATAACAAATTAATTGTGTTTTTTCCCTAACAATTTTATTTCAAACTGAAATTGTATAATATAATACGTACGTTTATACATGTAATATTTAACATTTTATTTTAATGATTATATTTAATTTTATTAATAAATAATAAATAGATAGTATTATAGTTAAACTGCCAAATTACTATATTAAAAATTATCTAAATAAATAAATAATTTTAATAATTTTTAGTCAAATTATTATTTGTTTTTTAATCATTATAAATAATACTTTTTTTGAGGAACGAATTAGGTAGTTGATACTCTTTATTTATAATTCTCAAAAGTTTCTACTTAACATGCACTATAATTGTGATACATCAAAAAAGTTTTCTATTATCGTGTCTTTTACCGATCCCCCCCGAGGATGTAAACTCAAAACTAACCGTGTCTTCGCATCAAGAATATACACAGGCGTTGTTGAAGGGATATAACTAATTAAAACTTTTCACAAACAGGTTAACTCATCTTCAATGTAAGAAATCGAGAGAGTCGTTTTTTTTCGTTTTCAAAATTGTGATTTTATTATACTGTTAAAATTTTAATTATACAAATTAATTGTTTTATTTATTGTTTTCTACATCGAATGTAGAATACTAAAAACTGTGTAATACGTACGGTGGTAGTGTGCAAGCGTGTTACAGACGTTTGGAGTGTGCGTGCGCTGCAAGAGAGACAGGGTTCCGCTCCTGCATATTGTCAAGCTTTTTTTTCATTATAGTAAAAGGAGTGCTTTTTGTTGTTGATTTTTTCACATGAGATCATGTCTGATATGAAAATCTAGCGAATAGGAGTTTTAAAAAACGTAATGTGTTTTATGATGAATATCTATAGTACATAGTGACATTGTTTTGTTTTTAAACATTAGCTTATTAATTTTTTATGATTCAAAATGTTGATAAAGTAAATTAAATTTCTTAAATAAAAATTAAATTTTAGTGAATTATAATTAGGACATGGTATATACGGACAATACGTGATTGAAAATATGTAATTTTATATATAATTATAACCATAATAATTCTCTGAACAGATTAATTTTATTCAAACGTATTATTTTAAATGTAATTAATTTCAGTTTTCTTAATTTTAGACGATTAAATAGTTTTGTTTAAAGAAAAATGTGTTAAATGATAGAAACAACAATAATTTTTATTAAATTAATTAACTTATAATAATTAAGTTTAATCGTGAATCATCGATAAACTTCATAACATCGAAACTTCTAAATGGGTGTGCGAGTGAAGCATAATTCAAATTTATGCTTGACTTCACAAAATTATATTCAATGTGTAGATTGTATTAATATTACTTTATATCTACAAAAATATAAATGTCCAATCTTTGGTTATAACTATCAACATATTTTTAAATAAAATAAACAAACGTAATATTTAAAATATTTAAGTCAATAATATTTTTTAGATATTATGTTTTAAAGTATATTTTAAATGGGAACAAATATTTTATATTTTATTCATTATTGTAGGTATAGTCTTCTCTATACTCAAATTTGTTGAATCGTATGTTGTAGGATGTTATACATATTAATACGCATGCTTATAAAAAAACATAAATATAAATATAAGTGTTTTCGTGGATCATAAACGTTTTCTGACCAACATTTCGTCAGTTTTATGTCTTCTTGGCCTGCGTTCATTGTTTTGTTAAAATTACTTTGGGTTTCGGTAAGTCTGCATTCAAGTAGGTGATTCATTGCATTTCTACACGGCACACTTTGGGTCTCTTCATTCAGGATCCAATTTGTCACGTTTTCTAGTCCAAGGACAGCCGGAACAAATAATTCTGTTGAGTGTTCTCCAAAAAAATGCGAGTAATAATTGTTGTTATTATATTTATTAATTATTATTATTGTCTTCGAAAGGATGTAGTTTATAAATATAGAAAACAAATTGCATAAAGACGACGCAGTTACTTTCTTTGTTTAAAGCACGGATATTATAATGAGTTAATCTTCACGGCTTAAATATTTTAATCTCTCTAGTAACAAATAGCTAATTTAATTTATACTTGCATATAACCTTTTATATGCTTGTACACATATAATATTACTGCTACCTACTTCCTATATATGTTTAATGTAATTATGCTTTAGTATTTTTTATTAATAATAAATTATCGTCAACGTACCTACTATATTATACAACCGGTCTTATGAACCGATGTATATGTATATACAACGTGAATTTGGTGATAGAGTGTTTGTCGTACAGGCTACATGAAACATACGTACAGGATTTACACAATGCCGAATGCTTTTTCAGCCGGCGGCGGGATAATAGAATTTTCGTTTACAGAGAAGTTCTATTTAAAAGTTTCAGCAACGCAGAAGCCACTGTACAAAGGATGAAAAGAACTATTATCGTATATAACTGAGTAAAACGATAAGTAAAAGTAAAATGTATAAAAATATAACCACTTTACTTACACATTACAAGTACCGATAATGTTTAAGTGCGTCGTGAACGAGTTTTTAAATGCCCACAATTTTGTGAATTTTTTAATTTTTTAATAAAATTTAAATAGTTATTATTGGTATATGTAACATTTTACACTAGTTTACTTGAAGACATTTAGGACATGCCGTACAGTGTATTCCAATTTCTTTTTGACGAAATTACGAGATTTTTGCTGATCCGATTTTTTTAGTTTTGTAAAAATCTTAAGATTCCTGATATTGTCTCTAGTATAATGAAGGAGTTTTTTCATAACTAAAATCTACCCTATTAATGTGCCATAAGAAAAAAGATGTGTTTGAACAAGATGATTTTAATGATGTTTATTGATGTTGGAAATTCGAAATTCGGAACACCGTCTGCGTTATTCTCTAGAAGAGAATATCAACAGTTTCATAAGATTTTTACAGAACTATGATCGGACTAGTTAAATTCTTACAATTCGGTCAGAGTGAGAGGTCTCCAAACGTTGATATTTGTACCACTTTTAGAGCCACCTTTATTGTTGATAATTGACCGTAGTTAATTGTACTCAACAACAGTTAAATATAATATTATGTAAAAACACCATTGTGTAATTTACATACAAATTCTACAATAACAATTTTCGAACTAAGCAAATTATTTTCGATATAAAATTTCGTTATACACACCGTGAGTTGCACACGGGCATTAGAGTTTATCTACAGCAAAGCTATAAAATTAACTTCGTTTACCAAAAGTTTTTCAAGAATCAACCATTAAAACTCTTGCGGAGCACATAAAAAAACCACCGTATATGTCGGCAGATTCGCGTTCGGCTCTTTTGCAGGTTGTTTAGGGAACAGACGCGAGTCGAATCCCAAAAGTCATTAAATCTGCGGTTTCTCGATTACAAACAAACATCCATAGTAATATTTTCTCCTCTTTTTTCCCTTATTTTATTTTACACATCCTTTCGTGTAATAGTGTACCTAGTTTAAAGTTTACACCCATCTTAAATTTTATTTGATCATGTAAAAGAATACTTTTGTTGAAAATACTCGAAATCCAACAGTTTATATTTCGTCAAGAAAAACACACGTTATTGTTAAATCCGCTCAGAATCGTTAATATTTAGTATTTAACATTTTCAAATAAATTTAACGGGTTTTCGCTACCTACTATACGCAGTGTAATAAATGGTTGGTCGTTATAATGTATTAAGATTTGCTAAAACACGTGTTATTGTCAATGTTAATAATAATAAAGAAAAAATGAACGTAACTATGAAAAACACACAAAGTTTTGTAAAGAACAAATTTCGAAAAGTTGATGTTTTTAATTTATAATTTAAAAGCAAAAATTATGATAAAACCACTATAACTTTTTTAATTATATTTTTCATTTTAAAATTAATATAAACAAAAAATTATATATTTTTTTTTTGTAAACAGGAATCATTTTTATAATTGAAATGTTTTCCTGTACTTTGTTAGCATAAAACAGAAATAACATTTGTGTTCAATATTAACTATTTTATAATAGTTATGTTACTTATATCATTAATTTATTTTATATAATACTGCGTATAATATATATTAAGAACATATTGCAGAAATCAATATATGAAATATCATAATTTACAATTATTATTTAATATTATAATTAATATTTCACTCTATACTGTGTACAAATGTGTATTATATGTACGCAATTTATTAAGTCGAGTTGCTATATTTTTGTATTTTAAAAAGTACAGTCACCGGGTGAAGTTGAACGAATATTATTGTTATTGATTTTAAATACGACAAAAGTTTGTAAAAATAATATAATTTAAAAATTATATTTCCATTTGTTTATTGAAAGACAAAATGCAATACAATATTTTGTTTAAGTTACGTATATTATATATTTTCATATGTCCAAGTTAATATTGACGTTTATTTTATTGTTTGTTTGCTAACAAATAGTAAAAAAGAGATTTATTTTATCGTTATTGATATTAGAAATGTTACGTTTTCGTATTGCCTCGATAGTAAACATAGACAACACAGATATGAAGAATAGCGTTTTGTTAAAAAATATTAACATTTTATTTCATATTTTATTGGAGTATACTGTCAATACTCAATACGATTGCGTAGATCTACGATGTTCGACATTATATCGCAAGTGATTTAGTTAGTTTATAGACGAATTTAAAATAATTCTATTTAAGTCATTACGAAAGTGTTCAAAGGTAAATTGATCGAGTGAAAAATAAAACGACGTATAAAATAGATATTAGCGATTGATGTTAGCATGCGATAAAAGTTTAATATTCAATGGGTTTATTTTGTTTGGTGATAACGACAGCCGAACGCAATTATTGAATAACGCGCACGGCACTAATAGCTATAAAATCACTTCGGAATTAAGTATACTTACGCCGAGATATATAAATCCTTCAAATGCGCGTGTGTGAATGTGTCACGGTTTTTATGTCTAGATCGAATCGTATATAAATGCTGTATTTCGTTTATCAACCTAACTATATATGGAAAAATAATTATATTACGCTGTGTCATCATTAACATTGATCGTGCCTGGGCGTTAGACCATTCGTATAGACGGGAAATTGTTAAGGAAATTGTAATTCACAGTGGAAAATGGGTTCGCGATGTAGTTCGGAAATGGAAACGTGTTGAATACGCGATCTGAAATAACGATGGGGAGGGAAGACGTTTCGTGAGTTTCTAACGAAATAAAAAGCCACACACACACGCACTAGTGTAGTGTAGTAAAATACTCTATTCAGGAAAAAAAATTTTCTTACTGAAAAATCTTTTGTGAATATATATAAAAATAAAACGCGTTATCGCATATAAAAGACTTATAAATATTATCGGTTTATTTTTTACCCATCCGTTCGATAATTTAACATAAATTGTTTATCTACTGCAGTAACCGAGAAATTATTTAGTATCGATATTATGTATGGCGTATTATTATTATATTTTTTGTAGTGTAGGGATGAAAAACAATGTCTCGATAATATTTGTGTGACTTTATTATTCTTAACGGCGTCGGCGAAATCGATTAGAAAATATCTACGGTATTCACGAGAGCCAATATGTTTTATTCAGAACAACTAGTTCTTTGTGATGCAGTATTTTGAGTACGTTTATCGAGTATAATATTTCCGACCGCATACTCGGAAGTATCGCGACATGATAATATTTTCAGGAAGTCAATGAAAACAAATAAAATAGTCATTGTAAGCGCTATATTATTACATTGTGCGTCGTACACTGAATCATTCGTGATGGAGTTGTGCGGTTATATACTTATACGTAATGATAAGGTTCTATATAAGTTTATGCTAAATTTGTCGAAATGTATAAGGTTTTACCAAACACTAGGAGATGATGAAGGAGAATAAGAAGAAGACAACGAAGAAGAAAAACAAAATGACATCCGACTTATATGGTGCAATTAAAATGATCGCATTTTAGAGTTAGTAAAATTAACCCGAAAAATGACAAACTTTGGTGTGACGCCGAACGAACCGTCATAATATTCGTCATTATAAATAGTACCATTACGTATCGTTATATGTACAGTAATATATAAATAGCACTATATTGGTCAATACATATTTGTTTGGTTTTTTCAAAGAAAAAAAGTTTTATCAACGTGTTTTAGAAGATATTTTTATAGGTCTGTGAGTGAAATAAAATTCGGAAGATGGATGGACTGCCCCACCGTTATTGTGCAAAAACAGGCAAATTACAACTCTGAGAAAATATAAATTTAAAGTCTAATAAAGATGCATCAACGCAAAAGATAAATTTATGTGGTCAAACTGATTTTAATATACAAATAATATAAAACAAATAATTCTATCAAAATTTGATATGTAGTATTTCCATGGTGAATATTTTCAGGTTAATGTATTATCATCGATGAGGGTCGACGAAATATATTATTATACATATATACAACGTTTTAGCGAGAGAGCATTGGGTTTTGGTAAATTACATTTGTTGACTTTACAGTTTTATTAAAACAACATAGTATATGTCGCAATTTTTTTCCAGAAACATGTATTTTGGGTCATCTGAAACGTTAGTTTTTTCGGTAGATCGCGCAAGTTCAGTAGAAAACCGGTAGATTGATTGTACGTAAGTCGTTGCATCTTGCTGCCGTAATGCGCGTACAATATCGAGCGTGAAAGTTAATTCACTCTCTTTTGCGCAGAACGCTCGTTGGGTATATACCACCGACAATAACGGTTTTTAATATTCACTTTGGAATTCGCTATGTTGTCTTATAGTTAGCAATAAAATGAATTATCTGTTGTTTAGAAATATCAGTGACACTATCGCATAACATAGCTGTAACGTCGCTAGATGGTGTCAAATGGTCGACGACAATATAGCCGACGATATTGTTAATGGTGGCAAAGACGATATCGATCAGGACGCTGGGCGACGGTGCACAGCCAATATAACGGTAGGGGCACGGGTTGTCGTACCGGGAAGTCGGGAAATTTCCGGATTTGCCGGTCTTTGTGTAGGCTGTTATATGTATTATAATAATGCGTGTACTACAACAGGCTATATATGTATAAAGTACTCACAATAAAAAATAATAGATCCCATACACTCGTAGAAGTAAAACTGTTTACATTTTATTCCTGTGAATAAGCGAAATCCGTAAAATAATAATCGTTGTTTGTATTACTTATTATGACCATTGATATTTTAATCATCGAGATGAGATGCCCAGCATCCAATACTGTTCTTTGTACATACCTTTAAAATTGTTTCGGTTGTAATTCAACTCGTGAATTTTCAGTTAATGGTTCTAACCCTTGAGTGCAATTGTCGAGTAATTCTTTTTAGTTTTTCGAGTTTATAAAAATGGTTCAAACAATTTGTTTGGTCTCAATAAGACAGTGCTAAAAGCCGCAATTCATAGCCATTAGTTTTCGAGAATATCGGATATTATTATATCCGCAGTGTGCGGGTGTATGCATAATAATGATTTTAAAAGGCAATAATAATTATTGTCGTTGTCACTACAAACAGTTTCGCGTATTCGTAAACAGGCGCCTGCAGCGCGCAACTATATTACGGATTGTCTATCTGAAGCGTCGGTGGACGCAGTCGTTTGTTGATATCTATTTAAAATACAAATTGGAAAACGAAATAAATTACACGATTAATGACGTGCACGCTAATTAGGTTTGACAATGACTGATGGATGTCAGCTAAGGTATATCGTGTAAAATTGTCATGCCAATATGAATGATAAGAAATACTAGTATGTAGGTAGGGGATAATGTATTATTTATTTGTTCGACACGATGAATGTCGTCTAAGAAATGGTCAGAAAAGGTTATATGGAATCGATAAACTTCTTTGGGTCGTTTTGAACACGTCTTGACCCCAGAAATAGCCAATTGAAGTGTGTATACGTGTAAAGATCGTAGATGAGAAATATGTTGAGTTTTTCAAACTACGGTCTGCAATCAAACATTTTTTGTCTGCATAACAAAAAAAAAAAAAAACAACCATCTCGTTTCCACGTTATACAATCTAATTTTAGCGTTAAATTTTATTATCGTATTATATATTATAATATTATAATATAATCGATTTATGCATATTGAGTGGTTGTATGATGATAACATATTTTAAATATTAAACCATGTTTGAATAGTGAAATATTTATGATTCTTAATACTTTTAAGTCACGAATACATTATTCGTAAGAATGGAATATATTTTTATCTTGTCGTTTTGTGTTATTCTGATAATCAGTGTTAACGAGTGATTATATATATATATTATATATTATAAGTGTTTACAATACGGTTTACAAATAAAATATGATAATTAAATTATTCATGTGTAATTATCACGAAAAACATTTTAGGAAAACATGTCTTATATTTAATTCGTGTTCAATATTTTATACTACAAGAACTATTTTTGAAATACTTTTGTAAATTGCTTTTATATTATTACTTTTATATGGTTACTTGAGTTGTGTCAGCGTACGATGATTAATATAAATCTAATAATCAATTTAAACGGATAATTGATGAACTACAGTTTTAGGTTTATTCACTATAAGTTTGAAACTGTTTTAAACAGATAAAAAAATGTTACTTCATTTTCGACATGATAATTAACGTTTTATTTTTGCAAAAAATTTATTATGTTTTCTTAAATCTGTATATAAATATTTTTTATTAATGATGATTAAACACTGTAGAAATTAGTTTGCAAAAAAGATTATATTAAAAATAAATTAAAAACAAACAATGGAAAATTTCGCTAATGCCTACAAGAGTGGGTTAGAAATTAAATCTATTTTCACACTGTTTACATATCACAACATTTAAAATTAGTCCCAATACTCTCAGTTAAAACTTTATACAATTAAAATAATATTCAAATTTTCACTAGAGATTACTTTATCAATAATAATAATATACTTTATTTATCTTACAATTATAATGACAAATTGAAGAAATACTGTATTCTGCGAATATTTTTTATTACAATTAAATTTGTTGACCAATTATTGTTAATTTTATTTTCCTTATTGGTACAGTAGTTGTAATTTCAATTTAGAAAATAATTAACTATTATCCAAATAAATTTAAATATTATTAATCTTTCCGAAAGAAAAAGATAAAAAATTTCAAAAATATATATAATATATATATATAATAATATATATATATATATACATTTATTATTATTATGTTGTATATTCATACCAATTCCGTTTAGGAAGAATTACATATTTGAAAAGAAATTAAACACAATAAATTTAAAAATATCTTAAATATACAAACATATTTTAAAAATAACATTCTATATTAATATATATTAGATAATATTAATATCACACTATAGTTGCTTTCATTATATATACAATTTCATTGCTTTTTGATATATTTTTATTATATAATTTTTTTTTTCTAACTCCATGGCTTTTTATTGTAATATTCATAATATTCTCTATGTAATTTCTGTCTTATTTCTCTATGCAATTTTTTCTTATTAATTTTACTTTTAATTTATTCCTTAGTTGTTGTATTTTATTTGTATTAACTGATGATGATGACATTTTGTCGATTTTTTTTTTTTAATCAACGTAAAACTCATTGGCTTTTTATATATTTAAGTATATATATATTTTTTTTTTTATTTACGAGTATTAACTTATAATTTTTATTTTATTTTTATTCGTTAATTCTTTTATTTCTCTTCTTTTTTATTTCTTTATTTTTTAACTTTTTAATTTTTTTTGCATATCCTTTTTACTCTTTATTTTTTTTCTTTTATTTTCACTACTATATTATATAATAAAAAGTAATAACTTATACATAATAATATAATTCTTATCTATTTCCAAATACAGCGTGTAAAATTGTCGTATTTATATAGATGAAAGTGCATATGGTATTTTTAATATATTTATATAATAGTATGATCTGTGGGATACAAAAAGTATTGTTATATGTTTGTTAAGCATCTATGTAATTAGATTGTTTCGAGTTAAAACATTTAGCAATATCAGCATTTTGCATCGGTAAATATGTTAACGTAATTTGTCTATGAAAGGAGTCGCTTCTCCGCGCGATGGATTTCGCCTGGTAGAGTACGATCAGATATGAGCATTTTCGCGCCCCCTTTACGTTTGTTCGCAAGTCAGGTATGTGGATTTTTTTACGGTCAGTTTTAATTTACTACACACGGTATTTTGGTAATTGTCCGACGACGCGTCTACGAGCGTTTTTGGTCGGCTCCTCTTACTGCCCCATGTTCGATGTACGTGTTATTCATACTATATTATATACTAATAATCCTAGTATTTCTTGTGCACGTCGACGGTTACTCGTGTTTCGTCGGAATTGGCGATTCGTCATTGTCGTACCACTGCAGGGTTGTTGTACAGCTCGCGGCGATGTACGCGAGAAAGTTTTTCGAAATTCGATATCGATATATATCGTATATCGACGCGCATTTATGTGTAATGTCTAGTATCAATTTTTTTTTTAACAATAAGTAAAATTATTGTATTTATGTAGGTAAACGTAGGAACGTTCATATATTTTTACAAATTTATATAATAATTGTATGATCTGTGGGATACAAAGTGTATTGTCATATGTTTGATAAGTATCTATGTAATTAGATTGTTTCAAGTTGAAACATTTGACAATATCAACATTTTGTATAGATAAATTTATTAACAACATTTCAACGTTGTAACTCGTGGAGTAGATCTACGAAAGGTTACGTTTCTCCGCGCGATGGATTTCACGTACGTTTTCCCCATCAGTTTTTCTTAATTTTCTTTTTTTACAGATAATTCGTACGTAAATTAATACGTAATTAGTTTGAGTTTGTATGTCTATACTTGAAATTTGTATGCTATTCATTTAATCGGAAACGATTTTCTAGGAGGGCTGTAGAAACGTTTCCCCAGTCCCCAACATTTAAAACCAACTTTTCTCATTTTTTTTAATTTTAAACTAACATGGTCCAAAATGTTAGGAAATGTATATTATAAATGACCGACAAGAAATTGTAAAAAACATCAAAGCAGATACCAAAGTTCCATGTAATTTACTTGTATATACAATATAACATTGTTAAATCCTTTTTAATAAGCAATAATAACTAAAATTTAGAAAAGTTTATTCCTAAAAATATATTTGTACAGACCGAGAGCGTAAAATAATACTACGCGCGCTCAGACACCAAATGCCATCAAATTACAAAAAGTAAATAAATGAGACAATTAGAGACAACGACACTGTTTTGGGTTATCGAAACCAGTTTTAAAAATATAAAAATTTGATTACGTCTATTTGGGACAATAATTAATGACTACTAAATTAGCTATTAGAGTTGTAAATTGAACAAAAACGTACCTATCGGCTATTTGAGCTAGAGATTAAAATCGTTTTTCCGGCTAAACGAGTGGCATATAAATTCATACTAATTACGTACTAATTAACTGTAAAAAAAAATCGAGAAAAATCGATGGGGGGGGGGTGGAGTTGGGGAAACGTACGTGTTTTAGCCACACATTTCAAAATCGACGCGTGCTGTTGACGTAGTCGATTATATACCGTTGTCGCGGTGCACACTGACATTCGATGGAAAACAGTAGGGAAAAATTCGATTTACACACGACTTGAACGGCGAGGAAATTGCGTGATATTGGATATTTCCGGTGCGGTATCGTCCATGGGCTGTTACACCGGTAAAAAACGAGGACTGGTTGTGTGGGTTGAGCACGTAAGGCGTATACATATATATATATATGCACGCCTAAGTATAGAATAGTTGAACGGCGACCGTCGCGCGCGACGACAATTTGGTAACGGAGTGACGGTACGGTTTTTATACGTATACATATAATTCATTTCCTCGTCGTGTACGCAATTACTTTATTTAAACGTGGATTTCCGTTGTTTGCAGTGTACCCTTTTCGAGTTGTTCGGATTCGATCGCGCAAATATTAACTTAACCTCACGCCTAGCGAGACAAACGGAGAGGGAGAGAGAGAGAGAATGAGAGGTGGACCGAGTTTGTTTCTAGAAAAAATAAAAAATTTGTATATATTCGTCGGCAATGGGTTTTGCCTAAGGAATGGGAAGAAATAAATAGTACGTGTTAAATTCTGTATGTATATCGAAAAGAATAAGACCGCGAAACGTCCTGGTGATATTGATTTAGTTTCCATCGGAAACATTTCTACCGATTTCCAAATCGTCGTTTACCTTTCCGATTGGTTTTTTAATCTCATGGGACCGTGTTTTACCAGTCGAACATACTTGTTGGTTCTTGCAAAGAAAAGTTCTCGTTTTTACCGATCTAACGATAAAATACATTTTCTATACATTTTATTGAAAATTAATTTGACGAGTATCTGAAAAAAAAATGTGATAAGCAATGTACTCCCAAATCTGAACGATTTTATTTGTTTTCTCAGTCACCATAAAAAGGAGTACTAGTTTTTTAAAAATATATACTATTATCATTTTAAGTTAAACACTATAGTATAAACGCGGGTATAAACAATCATATCCAATAAAAACTAGTTTGTCATTAATTAAGTTATTGTAAAAAATTAAAATACTACGATAGTTATTAAAAAAATTATTTTTCGCGGTAAGTTACATATTGTTCTCTGTTAATCTCACTTTAGAAAACTTATTATTTTGTGTTTTTAATGCATTATTGTTTATGGTTGGAATTTGGTACGCGTTTGAATGAAATTGTTATCTTAATTTATTTATTTTATTCAAACGTCAACTTATAAAGTTACGAAATATGTTTTGATTTATTTTACAAAGTATGACCTACTCATTCTTATATTTAAAAAATTGCATCGTAAATTACGCCAAGTGGTAATATAAACTGATGGTTTCCAAGTGTCTGTACAATCTCAATAAGAGTTCGACAAGAACACGATTTTCAATAGCGTTTTCGTTATAGTAAATGCAATATGTGTAACAGACAACAATCATTGTCAATGAGTGGTGACATTTTTTTTTTTAAATGTTATCATTGCTTATTGAAAGTATGTCTTTTAAGACTACCCATTTGTGTTGTTTAAATCGCACAACGAACTTGAAAAATAAATTAGTATCCTAATTATAAACTAGAAAAAATAAAATGTTTATATCTGCATGAATCAATAGTCAGCTATTTATGTATTTTTTATATATTTGTCACTATATTATTGTTGTTATCATTATATTTATGATCTATATATTAGTATTATTATATACATAGTATGTATTGTATTGTATTATGTACTACAGATTGAAGGGTTTCTACTTTCTATATTATTTTCTAATTTGCTTTGTTTACAGAGAAAACAAGTCTCAGAAACATTATTTATTGTCTGCTCTTTGTTTGAAAATAATACGAATAACTTGTATTTGTTTTATTACTTATTTCAGTTTTATGCCCAAAGGAAATTTTACAAATTAATATATCTCAACGATGGTACTCACTAGATCTTCTCCGTTGATCATTTTTGGTCGAGTTCACAGTAGTTATTTCGACTTTATTAGATAATCAATATCATTATTCGACAGGAAATTTGTTATTTTTGTATTGTACGTAATTACTTAGTTGAAAAACAACTAGCTTGAATAAACGTATATAGGTCGAAGTCCTAAGACAAATGTTTGCTCTATCATTCATAATCTCAGTAATAGGAGGGTTACAGTTTTCAGAATATTTTCTACTTTAATGTATTAGATGTAAGAACATTTAATGGAAAATAATAACATCTACATACTTGTTATACGTAGTAGTCTATATATTTTGAAATACATTTTACAAAAATGAACGGGTTGTATAATATTTATTAAAATGCTTTACTTAAAGTGTTATTCGGATTTAGGTCAACGTATATTTTATTACAAACTTTATATCTTACATAAATTATATGACGTTTGAAGGTCACGTACACAATGTATGAATTAATTGAGATGAATAAATGTTTTTATCTTTATTCCGAGTTTTCACTGTAGCTGAAGTTTTTAATACATTCATTTTATGTACGTATTAGTGTAAAAATATAATTAAAAAAATTATTTAGAAAATGATGAATATGCCAAAGACATTGGGAAAACGACGTCATGAATGTTACATAATGATGGATCGTGACACGTTATAGACGCGTGCAAAACGTTTCATATGGTTTTTAGTTTTACACAAAGTGTTTCGGTAAACAGTTGTGTTTTAAAATTTTTATAGCTTGAAGTAATTCGAATAATTACTTAACTATAACAAATAATTTAAAATATTTTGTTGAAAAAAATTCGAGGAAAGTAAAAATGTAAAATTGAAATAAATGTTTGGAAATGGTTCACGGCTCGATCAACGTTCGCTCTGAACTGACGATTCGGGTACAGACACGCGCCGCGGGTTCACCGATCACGTGGTTGACGTATAAGCAATGTATTGCTGTGAAATCAGTAGTTATATTATAATAATTACACTGTTGTTATAATAACATAAACGTCCGAGTTTCTCGGTAACTATTGAGCGATGTTTACCGTAAAACGAAACGTATTCGATTATTCGTATCAAACTGAACCTGTGCTGTTCTCAGGCGAAACAACTATGCGCATATGTAATGTAACAAACGGTTGAAAATTGGTAAATTGCATTACGATGAAACCAATGCGAAATGCGTACCGTCAAGACGCACAGAAATTGATTTTGGAGTTTAAACGCAGGTTTCATTTTGCTATTACCTGTCTCGACGCGTTTAAGAGCAACGGAGTTTATTTTCTGTTTACGAGATGTATATATCGCTGCAGGAAATAATGTCTATAACAGACCGCGCGAAGGACGGCCTATCGGGGAATATACCGATTTTCCGATACACCAATCCGCCCGGTTATGTTTCTACATGTATATAGTGTATAAATCGTTCGTTCCTCGTATAAACGTTATCCGCCACAATGAAGCATCGAGTGGGCGTGTAGTGTGAACACATCTGTTCACTCCGATTTCCGTGTTATACGTTTCCTATTTAATCGAAGGTTCGGTCTAATCTGAATCGAGACGAAATTTACATATATATATATCTTTAATTTTCAATACGGCACAAAGGATTTTCGTGAAACGCAGTTGGTGAGTGTATCGTTTTGAATAAGAAGGGTTGACCCTAGACTAGTTGGTCTCGATTCGGGAACAATTCATTAAACGGATAAAGTACGTTTTCCTCGAGCGTGTTGTTGAAACAATCGCAATTCAATAAAAAAAAAAAAAAAAAATTCAATCGATTACCAGGACTCAATGATTTCCGGATTAACTGTCATCCGTCGGTCGCGTGTTATCAGGTCATTTCTAGGGAACGAAAGTGGTAAAAAATAGTGGCAAATGAACGGTAGGAGAACAAAACGGTCGTGTTCGGCGACGTCTATTGAGCGGGCGATAGAATAATAATATATTTTGGCACCCGAGACGGCCCCGCGGGTGGGGATGGGGTACGCCGCGACGATTGTTTAGCTACGACCCCCGGAGCGCGGACGAAGACGGTTCTTACGACGGCCACCGCGGCGATCCGACCCGGGGGCGGTACGGAGGTGGATTTATGATAATCGCGCGTGATATATTTATGTACTCGTCGTTAGTCTCTCTCTCTCTCTCTCCTCGCGGGAATCTGCGGCGTACAGACAACGTAGCCGTACGGTCGTACACGTGCGTGTATATACACCTGCCTGTGCGTATATACTACTCGGTTTGGCAATTAGTTCGGGGACAAAAGGCGACGGAGGAACTTATAATCATCACGTGCCGCGCGCCACGGAGGCGGTGAAGGACGCCGGCCAGGACTCAGTGTTCGCCAGCCCGTGAAACGCGTGGCCGCGACAAATCGCCCGCGCGCCCGAATCTAAACGCGTATTGGAATGGAACGACGACGACGACGACGACGACGACGACGGCCCGTTCTCCGGTGTGGACGACGAGCCCATTGTGTACGCACGTGTGTGTGTATTATTGTTATTATCATTATCGTTATACGTGTACGGTATATTGTTCGTGAGGCGTGCCCCGCGCGAAAAGGCGTCGATAACAATGGCGGCTAATTCGATTCGCGCGCGTCGAGTTTTTCCTTTTTTTTCCCGCCCGAGAGCCGCGCGGCGACTAATGATCGGCGCGCGTCGCATTCCCGTGTCGTTCCTTCTACGACCCGTCGCGTTCTGTCGTTTCGTCTTCCCGTTTTCCAGGTAACGCGCTCGCGGGGTTGTTGTCGCGCGTTTCCGTCAAATCGGCGTTACGGTCATTTCTCGACACGCGCGTTTTCAACCGTCTTCGCGCGAGGATGATGTGACCCGATATGTACCTAACAGGTGAAACGTTCACACAGTAATCAGTGCGACGAGTACAATGCCTACATGTTCTGGACGACTGGGCATCCATACTTAAAATTAGATGACGAATTTGTTTTTGAATCATTTAAACGATTGTTGTTCGAATACTATTGAAATTGCATAAAGTATATTGTTTCTCGGAAGTACCAGGACCGAATACGCGTTAAGTCGCGTGGTCCGGGATGTACACGCGTATTAAAACGCACACGGCAAGACCGAGTGTTGTACGTGCGTGCGTGCGGATACATTGAAACCGCTTTTTTATACGCGCCGTGTCGTCCAAACAGCAAAATCACAATATATTAACCGGTTGACTGCCACGGTATGTTTCGGGGACTTTTCACCAGAGGCCGTGTGTACGGGTCCTTGGTACACGACTTTACTTACCGTTCTTGTTCTGATGTACATATTACTGTACGCGCGATATTTTACCAAACCCAGTGTCGCGCACAGAAATTAAGTTTTTGTCAATTATAGTACTACATTTTTTTTCGAACAGCATAAACAATTTTCACGTCCAAGTACGGACATTATTTCGTGTTCAAAAAAATGTACACGTGACAGTTAACCTGTTAATATCAACGATAATTTTTTGTCCCCGGTCCGTACGATTCATGAGCACGTAGCGCATTATTTACGGCCGGCCGTGCAATAGGAAGACCGGACGAGATTGCTGATAAATTGTTAGCCGTTTCGGGTTTTTTCTTTAAATTCAAAGAGAGGACGACTATTTCGTAACTAATATAGCACTCCCTTCACCAGTGACCACGAGTCGTCACCGTATATATATATATATATATTGTAATCGTATATAATTACGTTACAAATTTAAACGAAATGATGTTTGCGTATGATATAGTACGATTAGTTCCGCGTAACTATGTATTCAAAATGAAAACTATTGTGTTATATTCAAGCAAATCGTTTTGAAAACATTATAAATTAAATCGGTTTCCATAAATATCGTAATGAAACGTGTCTCAGTAGTCCTACGACCAGTAAGTGATACAAAACATACCCCGGAAGGGAGAGTTAACAGCGTTGCACCGCTATAGGTATATATTTTTTGTGTTCCATTGGCTTGTTAAAAAGGTCGGCCGATAACGACTGCGCTCAATCGGATACGGCCGCTCGCGAGGGTACTTCGTTTTACCTGGACGGTTCGTGCGACTTGTCGCGGAGACATTTCGTCATATCCAAGCGCCATAATCAAATACCTGAGTTGTGCGCGAATCGGCGAGTCGTAAATCAAATCACGCGTGACGACGTGTCGAATGTATTTAGAAACTAGGGTCATTTAATGTGTCACAGACAACTCCTTGAGAATTGCTTATGCATTACTTCAAAGGAGCCGCAATCGTTTGCTTAAATACATACATACATATTATATATATATATATACACAATATACATTACAATTTTTGCCCTTCTCTTTTCCCGAACACATTTTTATAAATTATTATTAATTATATAAAAAATTAAAAAATTATACATAAATGTATAAACAAAAAAAATGAAAAAAAGTGTTTGAAAGAATTACATTTTGTGCGACGCGTATAAATGTAAACAACGTTCAGAGTAAATATAGCGCAACAAAAATGTTATAATTTTTACAATTTTCCACGCCGTTAAACATTTATAGACGGGCGTATAATGCCGAAAACATTAAACATTTTTTTTGTGAAACATAAATATTTTTAATCGCAACTGCAATACGGGGCAGTGTTTTATTACAGCTAAAACCACTAGATTACATAATATGTTCAATTAAGATAATTGGTTGTACCGTATTTACGATCAAAGAGAATGAAAGTGTAATAGTTAGTTATTGGAAAACGTGCGTTTACATAGTAGAGAATGGATTTTTCGTGGCTTAGGTAAAACATATTATACATACAAAAAAAATATTGTGATATAATTAATTAAGTCGATTGTCCACAATGATTTCGCATCTCGGACCATTACATTGGTAAATTATTTATGTAGTTGGTTGATTTAATCGTAAAGCGACTTGACTTGTTTACGTTACTTAAAACGTACTTTATAATTAATTTTTAAGCCTAACGAGCTTTAAAATTTCAAATCGTTAAAACAAACATTTAATGTATTTTAAATTGTTGAAACAAACAATTTATGTTTCATAAATTTTCATACTACATGTTAGTTTAATTTAAAACATATTTTTATTATTATTACGAATAAACGTCTCTGCGCAAGTTTTTTTCGTAGTATTATTCTCTTTGTATACATGCCAAGGAACACTACGTCATCCGATTGTTTTTCGTAACTACTGTGGCGAGAGTCACATGACTGAAGATCGGTCGTCTAAGTCAATATAACTTTTGCATGAATAAACAGTAGAAACTACTACTAAATTATTGTTTGTCTGCGTTAGCCAATTGATTGACGTCGGAGAGCGGTAGAGACGCTCCAATTGTCTGTTTTTGTGAAAAATCATTGGATTTTATACTATACAGTATAATGTTTTAATTATTTGTTGATATACATAAAAATATATTGTTTAGAATTTTACCGGTCAAAAATTGTAGTTTCCAAAAATAATATCTCTGTAATTTATAAAATTTATATAATTTATATAATTGGAGTTATATAAATGAATACGCTGAAATTCAGACAAGAATTTTTCGACGAATCAAAAAACTGGTAGCTATATATTACACAACGTATCACTCAAAAACAAAATAATCATTTTACGATTTCTTGCGATGATAATTTTATAATGTATTTGTGCGAATATAATTTTACACCGTTAGAAACGTTTAATATGTTATACAATTCTTTATTCTATATATATATATATTTATATTTTTATTGGTATGATTTAATTTTATAAATTCTGCAAATTTAATTTCGAAGGCTTGAATAAAAGAATCATCATTTATACAGTATAAAAAAAACTCAAATCTATTTTAGATTTTATTTTTATAAAAGTGCCTGTAGTTTTAATTATAGTAAAATCTATTCATTTTATAAACTACCATAATATTTTTAATTAATTTTGTAATACTTGTTTTTATAAAATGTGTAGTAACGGAGTTTAAGACCAGAAAATTTAATATAAGACGAATATTATCATATTTTTACTACCTCAAAAATATTTTGAAAGTCTCGACAAAAAATTTTTTCTTATGAACATTTTTACTATGGTGAAATTTATTAACTTTCATAATGATGTTTTATTATTTTCAGGCTTATGTGTTTATGGAACTTATAGTTTTCAATATATTTAGATTTCAACAGTAGATTAAGTTATGCGTTGTTACTTTATTCGATAAATTTCAAAAATCGTTGTGTACATTTAAAATTTTTTTTTGTTATTTGTGTTGACATCATTACGTTATTAGTAATTTAAACTATTGTTTTTGAATGTCATTCGAATATATGTTAATGCGAGGCTAAATGTGAAAATCGTAAAATTCAAATCATGCGCGATGTTATATGTATTAATACTCGTGGTCTGTCTTAACGATAATTGATGTGGTTATTACGTAGGTTATTTATCTGCTATATACGAGATGAATTTCTGTGAAAAATTAATAACCTCGGCTTTTTACCATTTCATTTCCCTAATGTCTCAAAGACATCTTATAATTTATTTCCTTCATACCGAAGCTCTTCTTTTTTTTCTTCTTTTTTTATAACCATAGATTTCATTAATGTGCCTCGCGCAAAGACGACCGGAACCTCTTTGCTGGAGGCTGGTGAATAATACATATTTATTCCGGTAAGATATATAATGGACATTAAATCATGGAATATTAAACTTACGAGTAGGCTCCCACTGAAAAAACGAGAAAAACGTTTTCAGTATAAATGTTGTAAAATATTATATTGAATTATTGTCGTTTTTCAATTTTCATACATAATACAACGATTAATTGGTAATAAATATGTTCGCATCGAAACACGGCTTCTCTCACATTTTCGACGCATAATTATAGTCGAGAATACTCGAGCAAAACAAATTTTTAAAAAGAAAAGTGAAGTCGGTTTTTCTTAATGTCCAAGATAATCTTAAAAACAATCGATTAATCAGTTAACGATCAATAATTTTTAAACTTGTAGAGCTGTCTTTGAGGACGGGCTTGGTTCGTTGTGGATGTGGTTGGGTCGTTTCGGATTCAGTAATTGTTTGATACGTATGTGTGTTCATGTTGCTCGAGAAGATGGCGACACGACTTTTAGGCATTTTTTTTTCAGAAAATATTTTAACAGAAATGAATCATCGTCGAATGCAGAACAATTGCGAATGCACGTATAAAGTCAAATAGTATCGATTGTTCAGGAACGATTTGGAAAGGTATTTTTCTAAATGTATTTGGAAGAACAGAGAATACTCTGCTAATAAATTTGTCGCCGGCCAAGTTAAGATCGGGAGAATATGTCGTATTTATGGTCACGTTCTCTGATAGTGTTGTTACTTTGCAGGAAGGAGGAAATACGACTATGTTTATATATATATATATATAAATATGTATGTATTTATATATATATATATGTATTTTTTTCTATTTTTTTGCATTAATGTTTTTAAAAAATGCACGCAGAATAAAATTATTAGATTAAACTTTGTTGGTTATTTAAGAAAAAATTCAACTAAGAAAATTATAACACTGAAAAATTAAATTCAACATAAAGCCGTCACATATCGATACAATACGAGTGAAGCCGTGAAACTCGACAAGTTAGAAATGTATGAAATCGTTTTTATAATAAAATAAATTTCATACGTTTCTATTTAATTGGTCACTTAAATACCTATCATACCCATATGTATGTTATGAAACACTTTTCTATACGAAAATGAATTTATGTTTTGAATTTTTCACCATGAGTGCCAGTGTATCGTTAAAATACAGTTCATCGTATTTCACAACATTTAATTGCTTAAATTTTATTAAAATCACCTCTTAAACCTGGAAAATGCTGAGTTATGGCAGCTTGTGTAATATAATATTAGTGACTTAAAAAAGAAATAAAAAAAAAATACAATCGATTTAAATATTACCGTTTATTTTTATAATGAGCACATGTCCGTATTTACAAAGGTCGAGAATAATAATAGTGAGTATAATATATACTCGTGTATTACCACTATATATATTTATCATAGTGTATTTATTGGTATATATATATAGTTTGAAAACCAAATAAGTATCGTTTTTTTAAATTTTTTAACAACTATAATAATAATAATAATAATAATATAATATGGTAACATCAAAATGGCACAATAGATTATATAAACATGACTTTATACAGTTAAAAAAGGTATAGGTTTAGAAAATCCAATAAAAACAATAACTTTAAGAAGATATAGTAGTTGATTATAATGTTTTTTTTTTTTTTAAATATTTTGTTAACGAATTGTATTAATCTTATAATTATTGCAAACACAAGGAGCGGCAAGCGAGTACTAATGCACGTAGTCGATAATGTTATATATTACAAGCGGTTTATATAATATTTTATACAATTCACACTGATGTTTAGAATCAAATAATTTTCGATGCGATTGAAATAATCGTAAAACTTATATATTATATTATGATAGACAGTTAGAAATGTATTACTTATTTATAAATATGATATATGCCAGAAAATGTATAAGTCAATCAGATAAACTTTTAGAGATAAAATGAAAAAATCATATTTTTATTATATTGATTTGTTGTAACATAATAATGTTTGTTTATATAATTTTGGTTTTGACATTTTTTAGAAATACTCGATTTAAAAATATTTCAATGTAATGATTAGATTTGATTTGAAAATAGCATTCTTGATTTTTTTACTTCGATTTTCCCGCAACGACTGGAATATATTAGTAACATATTTAAACATAGATAACAATTATTTATTATTAATAACAAGTTCATAGATTTTAAAAGATTAATAAACGTATGAATAAGTTATTCAGTCAGTTTGAGTCTCTTAGGTCATAGTTAAAATAATATACATAAGATCGTGGAATTAAACTGATATATAAATTGGCCAATTATACGATTTATCATAATATGACATTTATTTATCACGTCAATTCGAGATAATAAATTGATAATAATAAAATAAAAAAAAATCTAAGGGCAATAATTTCTCAGTAAAGGATAGATTTGAACGTTTTAACGAGAACAATTTGAAGTTTTTTCTAAAACATTTTTGGTGACTATAATTACATACATATATATAAATGTTTTAACAACGACTCAATAAAAGTTATTTTTGATTTTCGATTAAAAGTAATTTATCTAACGTATTGAAGTCGCTAACTGCTTTTGTAGATGGGGTTGTTGCATAAACATTATTTACACAGCAGAAATATTATTTCGTATCAAAATATACTTTATTGTTTTAATGTACAAGGGAGCTTTAAAATGATTTGCATTTTTCGCGAGTCTGCGTTGTCGTTCGCGGTGAGGTTAGACATACGTTGGTAGCATGTCTATCAATATCCAGACGGATTTACCGACCGAAAAAAAAAATATTACTTCGTAAATAAGTGGCTCGGTCAAAAAAAAAAAAATGTAATATTTTTTGCACAATACGCGGGGGAAAATTCTCTCGCCGCTACTCGTGTGACAAATACAATAACGACGTATTAACGATAACGAGATAATTAAAAATATAAAACAATAATTAACGTGAAAACGAGCCGTTCCCCTCGCTCGCCGTAAAGAAGAATGTCTAAAAACGGTATAAACTCGAATTCGATTTTGTTTTTGAAACGGCCAATAACTTAAGTTTTATTATTATTATTATTATTTTTTTTTTATACATTTTTCCATAACACTTAATGATAGGGCGTTTCGGGCGAGAAAGTATAGCCAATACATATACATATACATATATATATATATATCATAAATTCATTTTTATTACCATAATAAAACTATACTTAATGTTTTAAAACCAAACGTTTACATTATAGCTATAAAATATTTCCGAAAAAGCTGAACGGTGTTGTTTTTTTGTTGAAATTAATTACATATCAATGCATTTTACGTTTGTATCGCGGCGATGTGTAATTCTTCGAGTCACGTTCAAACGTAGACCACGACCTAATCACGCACGCGTCGTTCGGTCCGTTTTCCCGTCGCGACGGTCGCGCGCGACGACCGTCTTTTACGTATTACGACGCGGTCCGGACGGTGCCAAGCTGGAATCATCAACACGAATGCACGCTCGACGGCGGGGAGACGTGTGTGCGCCAAAACAGGGTGACGGGACAGGCACGGGCACGCGGCGTATATCACTCGTACGCTTGTCGTTATTGTTTCGGGGGACGGTTGTTGTTAATTTAACGGACGTCGCGTTTTCATTTCGTTCGACGCCGAGATGACATAACGCCGTGGCGAGCGGCGGGCGAGCCGTCCGAAAGGTTCGACGCGAAAATCATTGTCTGACACAACGCAAGCGGACTGCCGGCAGTCGACGGACGGACGGACGGATTCTCGGCGCGTAGACGGGAGCCTTTGCACGCGGCGAATAAACAACGGGAAACGTACCAACGAACGCTTGTTTGTCGAACGGGGTCGTGTACGCGCGCGGGTCAAACGGTCGTCTCGACACGGAGCCGCCCGTCGTTCTGTCAACACATGCTGTCCTTGCACTCCAAGTAAAGGTCGTCCGACGGCGACGGGTACCGTTTGCCGAGCGCGTCGCCGCCGTTCTGCTCCGGGAACCGTTTGTCCGGGCGCGCGCGGTCCGCGGACGTCGGGTCGACCGCCGCGCACGTTTTCCGGGACGCGCGCCGCCGGCCGTCCTCGGCCCGCCGCGACCTGATCGCCTTGCACCGCAGACACGCCATGGCCGCGACCACGGTGACCGTGAACAGCGCCACGGCCGTGCCGCCCAGCACGGCCGCGTACAGCAGGCTCGTGCCGTTCCGGTCCGAACAGTTGGCCGGGTCCTCGTCGAAGCCCATCGGACAGTGCGGCACGCCGTCGCACCAGAAATCCGAGCTGATGCACGCGTTCAGTTCCGGACACCTGCGAACACGTATCCGACAACCGTTTTAAAAGCCGCGCGGGGCGTCCTCCTCGTCCCACTACCACCCACCGATACGGGATTGCCGTGTTTTTCAAACGTCCGGTCGCGCGAACGACAAAAACAGAACGTGTGGTGTGAACGGTCCGTAGAGAAAGTTTAACTTTGAAAAACTTCAACGCCGTTCGAGCTCATGAAAGCAAACGCATCGCGTCTTTTCACGATATTTCGCAATGGAACGGGTACTCGATGTCAACGAATCTAATGATCGAGTGTGAAAACGATCGTTGTACCGATCGAGCTGTGTAAAAATTGCTATTTTTTTTTTTTTTTTTTAATAAATAATTTACCAAAACATCGATCGTTCGTTCGACGGCAGAACACCGGTGACGAGATTACAGACACTGGAATAATAATGAAACATACAACTATTGAACTACAACGCAGAATGTCGTCGTTTACATTTTACGCGTGTAATATTACATGTTTTTATAATTTGACGAAAATGTTTTATCATTTTGTCAGTCGGGAAATGCGCGCGTAGGAGTGAAATAAAACGTGCTGCCGAAATTTTCCGGGAGAATTACTTGTAATTAAAAAATTTATGTCGCTCATCCCGTCAAAACGCGTACTGGCGTCCACGTCTACGGCCCAGTAGAATACCACAGTCCATGTCTGCGAACGAAGTGTCATATTACACGACAAGTCTCGCCGGATAACATCGATTGTTCAGTGATTGTATTATTGAAACGATCAAACGATCGAATCCGGATATTTCGAACGTTTTACCGATAACGATAAATCGTTGTATACTCAATCTGAAACGGCGGGGGAGGGGGGGTTTGTTGTTGTAAGTAATCTGTTAAATAATCAGTCGAACACGTTCAAATAATTTGAATACGCGTATTCCAAGCGACTACTTTTTTTGTCTTTTGATTCTTATTCTTGTCGCAGAATACTTTTGGTAAAATATTTTTAAAAAAGAACCCCCCGATAAAGTCGTCCTCTATCATTATATTTAACGGTTATGGCTTATGCACGAGTATAAGGGACGATTTTGGTTTTACAATATATTTCATTTTTTATTATATTTAGATATTTTTTTTTAAGTCAAATTATTCGCTTGTTCGGAAGTCGAAATTCAAATATGAAAATGCGTCAGTATGAAAAACATTTTTTGACACAAAAAAACTACATGAAGTATTTGAATATTTTTAGAGTACTTTTTATATTTTTACATTATTCGAAACGAACATATGATAAATACATTTTTGGAAACGAATACGTGTTTTATAAATAATTTCTTCTATGTTTTTTCGAATATTATATATTATATATATATAATACTATAGTATACACTAAATACTCGTCAAACGTATTGTTTACAAGGTCTAACACGCATCAACCCGTATAGGTAAAATGGCTATAAAATCGATATTGTTTTACTGTCATCGTTTTGTAATCAAGTGTCGCGCGCGCTGAAAAACGAAAATTGTTGCACTTGTCTAGTACTCATACGTACGATGTATTATTTTATGGCGATCCGTGAAAATACGAGCTACGTTTCGGTGAACACGATGTGTTTTGTGTGTGTGTGTGTGTAGGTGTGTGTGTGTCGGGAAAAGGGAAAAATCGAAATGGAATTTTATTTTATTTTCATTACATCGAAAGTAACCGTTGTTGCAATCAATATTGAATAATAATAATAATAATAATAATTCACTCTAGGCCATTGGTAATAAACATTCAAAGTTGAAAAGTTGAATGATTTTCGGGTTTAATTTAAAAATGAGATAGTCAATATATTTCTATATTTCAGCGTGGCGGAAAAATTTGTTGGCATAGTCGTTCTTTTCGTCAATCCGAATTCCGTTGTTCGATCGATTATTTCGAATTTTTAAACACTCCCATGTCGATCACGCGTCACGTCTGTTCGAGTCGACAAAACGTATCGGTATATGTCTTGAACAAAGTGATAATTCGATTGTGAGATTGTCTATTGAGAACTCGCGGTCGAGTGGGTAGAAAATAAATTGCATCGACTACCGAAAAATTCGTTGATATGGTTTAAATAATTTATAACTCGGCAACAAAAAACTCGTTCACCGCTATACGTTATAACATATATTTTAAATTCGACGAGATTATCAAATCATTATTTAAGCCACTCGTTAGAAAAAAAAAAAATTGATAACATACAGTTTTATTATTATTATTATTATTATTAATAACAATATTTTTTCTCGTTGGAATCGTATTATGTACACTACGTTGCTTTTGTTCACGTGAACATATTTTATTCGAATTTCGGTAAATGTAAACAATTTCCGATAAACTGAACTGTGCTGCTCTCGTGACTTCGCGATTCCCGGTTATCAAGATTTCACTTTATTCATAAATTCATAATGTTTTTTGTTTGTTTTGCGAACTTGTTTGTTCGTAAACGTTTTATATTTTAATATACCATCAAACTATATACATTTTATTTATTTAAAAATAATTTTATTTGCTTTACTTTTAAATTTAAATCATACATAACAAAAGTCCGGAAAAACTATTGTTAGAATAATAATTAAAGGGAAGAACAAAAATTTCAATTTAATTTATACTTGAATACATAATTGAAGAAAACTCGACATTCATTACTCGGTACAATTATTCTTTCTTCGATTTTTTGTTTAAACTTCCTTTTAAATAAATCACTAAGTAGATTTTGTTGTACTCATAAGGTGAACATTTTTGCAACTTTTTTCTGAATTATTAATACCGGCTTAATTAAATTACAATGGTCACCAATATAATATTTTTCATAACTTTTATCGTGTATTTTGCTTTTGTGCATATTTTATTTTTTTATCTCGAAGCGAAATATGAAAAAAAGAAAATGGCAGTTGAATTTTTATTTCATTATAAGTTTTTTTTTTTTTGCTTTATTATAATGCCGTTTATTAACATTTTTCTTACGATACTTTTGAAAAGAAGTATTCATATAATTTCGACACACGATTTGTTTTACTATCTGCAAGAATTACAATTGATTTTCAACAAATCTAAAGATTATCTACCGATACGTATATGCATAAACCGTTTGATAAGATAAATATATGAGATTGAAAAATGTTTTTTATACGAACGGTCATTCTCTCTATAAGGGATAAAAACTTTAAACTATTCTCGAGCTCGGAATAAATGCATTTGAATCTACATTTTTCAAAGTGGACTATTCCATACCGTCTTATTAGAAATTTGAAGATATACATTTTCAGTTTAAAACGGATTTACAATTGATTCGTCTGTAATGAAAATATAAAAAAATAAACAAAATGTTATAACATTTATTTTGCAGTCTATCTCCTTTTATACTCTCTAGACACCTCTAAGTCATTGTTCTTTTTTATTTCTGTCTTTTTATATTTCTATACTGGTAGCTTACAATCAAAATATTTATTCCTATGTTATCCCCCACAAAATCACTAATTTTTGTTATTATTTTTCTCTTTCGAAAGCTAGTTTTTCCAATAGTATTACTATATTTATACTATCAATATAACTTACAAAGTATAATTATTATGCGTATTGGGTACAGAAATATTAATCTTAATAAAATAAAAAAATTGTAATCAGTCACCTAAATAAGTTGATTTTAATAAATGTATACGATTTTGGAATAAAAAGATAATAATTGTATTTTTCGTCAAAATTAGAAAAGGTCTTAAATTATTTATATAAAATGTTTGTTTTCGACTGAAATATTGTTAATTTTTATGTTATACTGTGTAACCTATTAATTTGTACGTGCTAAATTGGAACAAAGACTATGAAAATGAAAGAAAAACAATTAAACCTAAGAAAAACTCTCATCTTTTGAACAGTTTCAGAAAATCTCGTTAAAACCTTAACATTTCAAGATTACGTTTAGTCAGTATTTGTAGTATACGTTACGCGCGTGCATACACTACGTTGACAAACTAAACTATAAAAGCCACACCGTTTCAATGATTTAACTATTCCGAATTTTAATGCAACGCTGCAGTGGAATGGTAACGAAGTGAATTTGCGATTGAAAAATTCAAAAATAAAAGTGTCTTGTAGCAAACGGATTAATATTAAATAGCCTAATGCGTGTACGCTCGGAATCGTAATCAAGCATACGTGTTCTGTGAACGTTGTACGCGTTGTACTAAACGGATATTGGATGTGTGTGGTTTAACCGCGTCCATTTTAATTAAAGCGTGGCCCTTAAAAACTCTTCAAAACATTCAAGCAATTAAAAAAATTATAATTAGTAAAATAACGCAACACGCATTTGTGTTATGTGCGCCTGAATGAAAACAGTGCGCTCGAGCGGCGTTGAGTATCTATAATGTTATGTACAACGTACGTCCGCGAATGAAACCGTGAACATTTCGCCGCAGTCAAGATACGCGTTCAATCAACAGACGAATAATGATGACATTACGAGTAATTTTGTTTCGTTATCAGTGTGTTTCATCGCGTTTTAGCTTTTCACCGCGATAGAATATCGTTTTGTTTTACCGCGTTAAATTATTATTTTTTTGAACAAAAATCGTAAGTTGACTTTCGCAGATAAACGATACGACTACTAACCATTATTTTCCGAAAATTGGTTCGGCTATCTCGAAAACACCATGTGCACAACTTTTACGCGAGCAACGAAAACCATTCCGTCTTCGGTAGGTAAACAAATTAATACGCCGGCATAAAAGTTTACGTGATAACGTTCCGGGATGGTGTAGGGGGAAATAAAGTGTAACGAGAGTATTATAAAGTTAACAGACAAATATATAATTTAAAGGTGAAAAGTAACTTAAAACGAGGATAGTGGAAAATGTAATTTTAATGACCTGACATCGTATTATACGCGGACGTAATTATTATAAATAAGTTGGATAAAAGTCACGACAGTTAACCCTTTAATATCCTCGAGGATTTCTCTTTCTAGCAAGATAACGTTACACGCCTTGTTAAACGAACGGCATTATTACAGCAACAACTGTTTAATACGGAATTTCGGCGTCGGGTTCGCTGAACTTTGACGGTCCGCTAAATAATAATCAACTGCAGTACACATTGTACACGCGACCCACCCATACCGATAAGAAAACGACAGGCGGAACTGATTACCTGTAGGCGCACTCGGGGTTCACGTTGGACGACATTGCGTACACGTTGGTGGACGGCATGAGGCGCGGCATCTTGGCCACTTCCATCCAGGTGACGGTGTACGCGCCGAACTCGCGGTCCAAGAACTCGACGGCCACGGTCTTGGAGTTGGCGCGCAGCTGCTGGGCGCCGGTCAGCGGTTCGGTCCAGCCGGGCGAGAACGTCTCGAACTTGCCGTTGTAGTTGGTCTCGGCGTCGTACGGGCATATGACGCGCGCGGTCTTCGGCCCGTCCCCGGCCCCGGTGTACACGACCACGCGGTTGCGCGTGGGGCACATGAACGAGTTGGTGCGCCACCGGTGCGGCAGTAGCTCTTTGCCGCGCAGCTTCAGGTACACGAAGCCGCCGGTGCGCAGCATGCTGCTGCCCGCGGCCGCCGGCTCGAGCAGCCACGGGAACCCGGCGCAGTCTCCGCCGTCCGAGACGGCGGCCGCGCGACGCCGCCGCGACCGTTCAGGCCGTCCGAGCCGCGACCGTTCAGGCCGTCCGAGCCGCGACCGTTCAGGCCGTCCGAGCCGCGACCGTCCAGGCCGGCGGGGCCGCGACCGTCCAGACCGATGACGCCGCCCGGGCCGCGGAGGCGTCGGGCGTCGCGGGCCCGGCGGCACGCGTCCCGCTCGGCCGGCGCCGTCTTGACGAACGCGTACTCGGCCGCGAACCCAAAGTCCCGGTGGTCGTGCGTGACGTTCATGTTGCGCACGGTGAACTCGACGCGGACGGCCGCGCCGGGATACGCGCGGAACGCGAACGGTTCGCGGAGCGCGGAACACGCGCACCCGACCGGCAGCTCGATGTCGGGCCACGGGTAGTGCGTGACCGTCACCCGGGCCCGGGCCCCGTCGCCGTCGTCCCTCGCCCCGTTCCCGTACACGCACACCGTGCGGCCGGTCCGCGCGTCCGTCTCGGTGGCGCACGTGGTGGCCGCCGCGTGCACCCGCGACACCGTGACCGCGACCCGTTCGTCCGGCGACGCGGGCGCCAACCGGAACGCGCACGTCAGGTTCCGCCGGCCGCCCCGGCCGTAGAAGAACACGTTCCTCGGCGAGCCAAAGTACCCGGAACCGGCGGCGAACGCGCGGCTGCACGCGGCCGGCCCCGCCGCGTCGCCCGGCCCCTGACGCCGTTCCGCCGACTGGTCCACGAACTCGTACCGCAACAGGAACTGCAACGGGAACAGCACCGAGCCCTGTTTCAGGTAGATCTCCACCGTCAGCTCGTCCGCCGACGACGTGTACGACTCCTTGGCCGCGCACGGCCGCACGTGCCTGGTGTCGTTGCCCAGCAACGCGTGGTCGCACAGCCTGGGCAGCTCCTGTTCCTTACAGTACTCGCCCAGCAGCACCGTCTCGGCCTGCGAAACCAATCGGACGGACACGGTCAGATTTTTTACCGACGGCACGCGCGGTGGTGCCGGTTCGCCGCACTCCGGGTAACGAACGACACGCCCGGACCGCGTTCAACGCGATACGGAAAATCCCAGCAATCACGCATCGCGTGCCGCCGACACGTTAAAATCGTTATTCGACAACCCGGAGCGTGTAAATCTGTCGTTGTTTATTCAATTAACGAATCGCACGAATGCGGTTTATTGAACGTCGACCGATTCTAACGCGATCATTCCCCCCCCTCCCCTCCCCCGTCGCCGTTCGTTTCCAATGTTTACACATCGTTATAATGTTATCATCGTGATTACAAAGAACACGCGTTTATCACGGAACCGACAACGATGATATGCGCTGTACCGTGTCGCCATTCCCAATTTACTTTGCGATTTGTACCATCCGTTTTTCCCGTCCGTTTCCTCGGCCCCCGTACACGTATTAATCAAATATTATTGTCGTCGGTCGTCCGCAACGCGACGTCGGCACCGGGTGCCGACAGTCGAACTCGGCGCGATGACGCGTCCGACCGGTTGTTATGGCCGCGTTCGGCAAATAATATATCACGTCGTTCGCGATCAAAAACAGAATACGCGCGTATCGATGCGTACTGGAGTCCCGAAAAACGGATAAATGCGAGAAACGTCAACGACCCAGAACCGTGGATTACGTGGCTGAACGCCCGATCACGATGCACGTGCGTTATTGATTTTGAAGTAATCGACTGTAACGAAAGCTGAAAGTTTCGTTCGTCGTCGGAACACATAATTGCGTATTTTCAAACCGTTTCCAAAAACAATCAAATCAATTTGTTTGTAAGTCAACAATCTCGTTCGTGAAACGCAAATGTTTACATAACAACGTTGAAAGCAAGTGAGGTCGGACTCGCAATGATTTGCATAACTCGGATATCTTCATTAGTGTTGTTTCACGTTTGTTGAACATTTTCTCGGACGTTCTTTTAAAATTTATTTTTAGCGTTGTAAATAAATAATTGTTATCCTATCTGTTGTTCAGTATCAATGCTGCCGAAAACATTAGCGGATTTCCCTTTTTTTCGAGACACGATATACACAGGTCGAAAACTCGATGAATTTATCGACAACACGTTTCGCCGAACAATCGCATCTGCGGGGCGCGGGTAGAACGCATCGAAACGTTATCGTCATTTAAATCAAATTTCGGTATCGCGTGTTAACGTGTTGATCCCGCGAAATATCGTGTCTCAGAACGTGCGCCGTGCGTGGCGAGACAATTCACGAGGGACGCAACACGAAAAATCGCCAATGTCGATTGTCCCGGACACATAAATTCGAACAATCGACGTTCGCCGAGGGATAGGGTCAGTTCTTCATACTTTTGATAAGAGAAATAATTTCAATTTTTTTTTGAGGTTACATACTACCACACAAAATTATACAAATATAAATTTAGTGCTGATAAATGTACAACTCTGCATTAAATATGTGAAATAATGTATGTTATTAATGTATTTGAGTATTTGATGTGTAACGATTTTTAACGGTCATTATAGTGATACAGCAATAAAATGTTTTATTATACCTATAATATTTCATATGTTCATGTTACTAAAGGTTAGTAAATTTATTAATGAACATTTGGAACGTGGGATTTTAATTATCTATGTTTGTGTTTCTACATCCGCAAAAATCGGTTATCAAATTTTTCTCTTATCAAAAGTATGGAGAACTGACCCTATCCCGTTCGCCGAAACGTCAGATCACACGGCGTCGCAACTACGCGTCTCCCGGAGCTGCTTCGCTGACCTTTTTGTCCTTAGCCGGCGCGACTTTGTCCCAGATCCGCAGCCGGGCGTTGCACTCGTTGCTCAGATGGTACGCGTTCGGATCGGTGCTGGCCGCGTGGTACTTGACGAACGACAGCCAGACCGTCTGGCGGCCGGTACCTTGAAAGTGATACTTGCACGACGTGTTCGGCGGCAACGAGTGTCTGGGACTGTCCAACAGCCCCCAGTTGGTGGTGTTCGACGGCCGGATGAAGAACTCGCACTGGCTCGTGTTCTTGGCGTAGCTGGGCGACTTGTTGTCCACGAACAATATCTGCGGACACACGTGCATCGATATCGCATTGTTATTTATCGTCTCGGGGCACGACGAGTCGCGCAAGGGGACGGAGAGCTCCTTCACTACATTCATAAAAACAAAACAAAAATCAGCGTCCCTTCATTGCGATTTTTCAAAAGAACGCGGGTGAACGATTATAACCCGGGGACCGTAGATAAACGAAAAACCGTGAGAACATATTGTACACTCGACGTTATTGTTTTTAATATTTTGTATTATTATTAATGCGTTATCAAGTACCACTCATCACAGAATATCGTTCGTATATCATTTGACAATTTGTTTTTTTTTTAGATTTTCTAAACTGTATATCCGTGGCAGCACAAACTGTCACCGTTGCGAACACCGCCGTGGGATCGGTGCGAGACCGAATCGTGTTACGAGTGACGGCGGGTTACCTCCACGTCCAATTCGAATCCCGGCAAATAACTCAACGGCACCGGATGGAACGGGTTGTCGAACGCGGACGTATGGAATTCCAACAGCATGTTGGGTCCGGAACTGACGATGTCCGGTACCGCGTCGCCGCCGCACAGCCTCACCAACACCGGGTCCGTGGCCAACGACCCGTCGTACACCGTCAGATAGTCTTGGATCACGTTGCACTGGTCCCAAACTCTGAAAATTATCACACGACCTAGAGCATTGGTCTCCGAATTTTGGACGCGTTTCAGAACCGGGCGGTGGGTGTGATTTCGATAATTAAAAAAAAGCGTACGATGCAATAGGATTGTGCAGGTATCACGTGCACGTCTTACGCGCGTGAAAATGTTTATTATAAAATGGCGAATTTATTATCCACTTCATGGATATATTATTGGCCATTAGAACGTACACGTCCACTTTTGATACGTTTTTCCAAAAAGTGGAGAAAAATGTACAGATGTGTTCAAATGACATTGAATTTAGGCGTGTCGATTGAGAAATGCATGTTTATTCGTTAACGTCAGTAATATTGAATAAAGTTTTATGATATGAAAAATATGAAATGTAGTTTCGAGTTTGTAAATGTTCGACATGACGAGTGAATACAGCACATACGGATCAGTCGAAGGTTGCATGAAATCGATTAACTGAGCTCCATCGACACCCTTCAAGTCGCCGTTGAAACCATCAACGAGTACGATTGACACAGTATTCGATTCCTGTTCGTCTAACTATTCGATCAAACCGACAAGTTTAGGACTATAAGCCTAAGAAAGTTCAATGCAAACCCAACGTGATTGTTATCGGTAGCGGCGAGCGTTTGTAAGTTATGAGTCTGTCCGCACGTCCGAGCGCCGCAATCTTCGCTCTGCGTCTTTACCGTTGTTTTTACAATATATATATAAATCAGTTAAGTTTTTCTTGTCGTCGAAACATATTACGGTCGCAACGAGGCCAAACACTACCGGCCCGGAGCGTGTCGTCGTGCGACGATTCCGTTTTCAAAAAAAAAATAACAAACAAAAACCGAATCCAGTCCGTGGGCAAGGACCGCCGGGGGGGTGAGGGCTGAAACGGAACGTCGATTAATCCGTGCCGCGGACGTTAATTTATTACGCTCCGCCCGTCCGTTTCCGTTATAGCACACGGCGGTTTTTTCGCTTTTTCAATCGATAACGGGTTAGTTAAACGCGTTCGATTTCACCCGTTGGCGTGCACATTAATTATTGAAACGCCGCGGTTCGGGAGAGAGAAACAGACTCGTGTATGCTAACGCGCCCGGGGTTTTGGATTCCGATGCGAAATCGTCGGGTTCGCGATACGGTTAAGAAAACGTTTGAAATAAAATTTATTATTTCATATTTTTACGTTCAACTGAAAACGACATTTGTTAGAACTACGTGTACTTGGTAAGGACATTGCCGACTGAACGGTCAGTAAACGTTACAAATTATGTCCGGTAACGCGTTTAAACAGTTTTAAATTCGACAAAAACAACGGGAAATTGAATTGTTAAACATCCGCGAGGGAAATGCAAACAAACCTACCGAACGAGCTAACTTTCTTTTAAAATAATATAAACACGCTTAAATCAGTTTAGGTTAGTACCTATATGTGTATTTAATTTAATTTTATTATATACGTATACAAATATTTGACTATAATTTCGGATTATAATTAACAACATGAATATATATATGCATATTATATTTATCAGTTTTGATTTACTTTGGTTGTAATCGATTTCGGAAATAGGATATTTTTGAATATCGATTTTAATAACAGCAATGTACATATTTAAAGTCATCAGAAACAGTGTTATTAAAATTCGAAATTAATTTTAACTGAACTTTCATACAAATATTTTGTTTAATAACTTTGCAGCAGCAAGTTAGTATGTTGACAATTTATTTTGCGAAAATTCTAATAAATTTAATAGCAAGTTGAATAGTGCGTATACATTTAACGAGCTTATACGTTTTCGCTTTTTCGATATTAGTTCACGACTGTATCATATAACATATAATGTATTTCTGGTCACGCATTTATTGGTGTTTCGAATATTATATTTTCTAAAATTGTCGAAGTTATGACTTATGTGCGTAAATAATTGTCCCTAGGAGGTACTACCAGCTCGCGTCTAAAATATGACCATTATAAATCGTTTTCCCAATTTAATTGAATAAAGCAACAACAGAATAAAAACTTTGTTCATTTTCCAATAATGTTTTACGTGATAAATAATGATCCGCAAACGTCACGTAAGCAGCACGAGCGACAAAATAAGTAGTGACAATTTTGTTTCATTATTAAAGTTTTACTAAATTCTGACTTCGAGAACAGCGAAGTTAAAAAAAAAAATTAAAAATGCGTTATTCATTGTGTACCTATTGACAAAAATGTCGAGTTTTTATCGAGAAAATAGGAATTTCTCAACGCTAAACCAAACGAGCATACATAACACGTACACAATGAAAACCTTTCGAGTTTGTATAAAGCGTTTCGTATTTAATGATATATAAATATCTTATTTTTTGTTTCTACGCGCAAAAGCGATTCAAACGTCCCAAGTGTCGGCTTGGTGTTTATTCGAACAGTTTAGTTATTTCCGAGTGACAAACGCATTAGAAAGTGGTAAAATTCGTGTTTAGACACGTTTTTATTGAAACGTATTCGCAAAAGTTTTCGCCGGTGGGCGGAGTGGGACAGAAAGAAAAATGATACTTACGAGAAATGTTTGGCTATCGACGTGATTTATGATATAATCGCCTTATTCGTTTTAATGCGAGAGAATCTTTGTTTGCGCGTGGTCGTCCCTCGGCAGTCATTAAGGGGCCTCGTCGGTTAACAATAACGTTCGGCGCGGTGTTCATAAATAACACCGGCAACGTTGTTTACCTTCCTTGTTAAGTAGTAGTTCGTTTACGCTAATTAAGCGTTCACAAAAATTAACGATAATAATAACAATAACAATAACAACGCTGATAATAATATTGACGGTACGCGTTTCGATCCACGTCGACATAACCATACTTAAATGTCATTTAAACGAGGTCCCGAAGTCGACGCTGAAAAAAAAACAATAACGAAAACAATTAACGCGGACGCGAAACTTTTTCTTGAGATTAGTTGCGCATGCGCGTGATGTTCCTGTCGCAGCCAATAGCGTGCGAGCAGACCGCTCGACAGTCCCCGCAGATTTCACCGCGTCCAGTGTCCGCGCACCCCGTCGTGAACACGTCATTTGCCGTTGACACGCACGCGCGTACCACGCACCGGGCCAAATCACGTTTAATTTAATTCAAAATCGAATTCTTTGCTTCGTTTACACGCACGCAGACTGGTCGGACTCAGGATTTGTGGACCGAGTAACCGTTCTTCAAAGTATCCGGCGGTGGTGACCGAGTAAGCATTTTATTGATATAAACGTCCTCGGCTCGTACGGTTTCTACGTTTGTTTGTCTAGCGGAATATTCGTTTATATCATTGCAATACAAACGTAATACCATATCGGTTGAACGACTTCTTGATCCGCGCGCTCACTCGTAACACGCACGATTTTTTTTTTTTAAATTCGGAACAGTTACAATATGTATAGCGGATTAGCAGATATCGAGCTATAGACGACAAAGAAATCCGTGAAAAATCGTTCACTTCGGTACTTCGAGTCGTTTGTTGTCGTATAAGAAGCGAAACGCTAACGGAGTATAAATTAGTGTATACTATATTATACACACGGTTACGGTGAAATCATTTTTCTGAGAAACGCGCCGTGTCGGAGCGAAATTCGAAATGTCGAAACGCGTACGGATACGAAAAGGACATGTCGTTGAAACGTCGCAACGCCGTTTCCGTGTCGGATCGTAACGTCATCGTTCGGCAGGCGCGGGAGTCGGTCGCCCCGGTCCGGTCGCGTCGTTCAACCGGTCGGCGAGCGTCCGGAGCGCGTCGAAGTGATCGGACAGCGCTTTGTCCACCAGACCGGACGTGCGGCCGTCGAACGGGCTGGGAACGAGCGTGCGGACGGCGAACGCGGCGGCCGCGCGGGACGGCTCGCGTGGACGGTCGTGGCCGCCGTCGACGAACTCGTAGCCGGACAGGTCCCTGCGGCACACCAAGTACTTACGGCAGCCGGCCGTTTTCCGCGGCCGGTCGCCCGGACAGCACTCGATCGCCGAGCCCAAGCGCGTTCGCATTCGCGCACCGTCCGACACGTGAACCTCGCACACGAAGTCGTCCAGGTCGCCGTAGTTCGCGACGATCCGCGTGCCGTCCGCCGTGTCGACGATCGCCACGGCGTCTTGTTCGCGACACTCCAACGTCGGTCGGCCGTCGTCGTCGTCGTCGTCCGACGGCCGCGCGAACACGTCGAATTTCCCGGCCCGCCGGGTTACCGCGACCGCGGTAACGTCCGCTCGGCCCATGACCAACTCGGTGCGCGCGCCGCTGCCGCTGCTCGTCTCGCTGTGAACGGTCACCCAGAACTCGCCGCACTTCGACTTTCGTCCGGTACCTCGTCTCATCGTCCGCCGGTTCTTCGCCGTCGTTCTCGCGCAACCTGCGCGCGTCGAAATATCTCGGTAGGAATGTCTCTTTAGTGAACAAACGTCGCACATTCTTCGAAGAGAGCGCGGAAATATGTTCGAAAATCGTAAGTCATACGCGATCCGTCTCCTGTGAACGCTTTATTCGGTTTTAATCGACCGACAGCAATCACGAGTACAATGACTTGATATTAACGGAATTACTCTCAATACGATCATGTCGGACAGGCATCGTAAAATCGGTTGTACGACGTTTATTACATTCCTGTAAGTGAACGCGGCCGTGCAATATACCGCCTTATCGTATAAAATATTTATGTGCCGATCATTTCCGAACGTGAAACATTGCGCACGCGATTGTGTTTGTTCTCCGATTTACAGACGTGAAAGATATTTTGAAATCACAAATATTGTACACGGCCGGTTGATATTTTTTAAGCGGGGGTTGGAGAGGGGTCGACCGACCTGTACACTTCGGCCAGAACTTTGGTCACGCCGTCCGCGGAGACGTACGTCACAGTATTGTCCTCGAATTCCGCGTAACCGAAGTCGCGGTACACGAAGCCGTTCGGGTCGTTCACGGGTGACGGACGTCCGTGGCAATCGACGCCGTCACTGTCGAGATACGAGAGGCGTTAGGTTGGAGAGATCAAGCGGCGTTATCGTGACGTTGTCGAGTCGAAGAAGCATTCCGATTTCGACAAGACCGCGAACACGACGGCGGACAACCTCGCGGCGCCGTCGTCGTCCGCTCGGAACAGCCGGTCGTGGAATTCCTTGACGTTCCTCGGCCCGACGAACCGGTGTCGGTGATTTCGTTCGACCAACTCGCCGCGGTCGCCGTCCGTGAACATGAACACCAGCGTGTCGGTGAGCTCGAAGTACCGGACTCGGTGGCGGCGGTGCCGCGACGCGTATTCGACCAGCCTCTGGGGCAGGACGTACCGTTCCAGGTGTTCCACGTGACTCCTGTCCGACACTCCACCGTCGTTGTCGCGGACGCCAGTGGCGGCCATCAGGTCCGTCAAATGGTCGACGGCCAGAAACCGCGCGCACAGTTTGCGGACGTCCGGCGGGAACAACGACGGTGCCGGCGGCTGGGACGGCGGCCCGCGCCAACGTCGGGTGCCGATGAACTTGGCGTTCAGGACGATCTCGAAGTGCTCGTCGGACACGTGGTCGAGCTCCGGTGCGTTCCTGAGGTTGCCGATCAGACACCCGGCGAGCACGCGGTCGACGGCCGTCGGCCGGCCGGCGAGATCGCGCCAGAACGTCGCGGCGAACGACGCGGCCATTCGGGTGGTCCGTTCCAGGTAATCGGCCGCGGCCGGCAGCGACAACGAGTCTTCGGCCGCTCTGTCGCCGTGCTCGACCACCGCCGACGGCGACATCCAACGGTCGGCGGCGGCCGCCGACGGGTCGCGTTCGGTCGCGCCGCACAGCTGTTCCAAGACGGCGTCCAACACCGGTTCGACGGCCCGGACGCCGTCGCCGAACGCGTCCATGACGGACGCGTACACATCGTGTTCCGCCGCCGCCGTCGATCGAACGTCGCGCAGTTCGTCGCAGTACGCCCGGTAACCGTCTGACAGGGCGTTCGCGAAGCACACCGCGGACACGACCACGTCCGCGTCGTCCGTAGGCGGCCGCCATCCGTGCATGGCCGTGACGCCGGCGGTCCGCCGGAACGGCTCGCGGCCGTCGTCGCGCGCGGCGCAGAACGCCGCGTACACGGGCACGGCGCGGTCCCGGTACAGCCGTTCGGCCAGCGTCGCGTCGCGGACGCCGGTCAACACTAACAGGACGCCGCGGCCGCCGCGTCCTTTGGCCAGTTCGAACCGCCGCGCGACCTCGTCGACGAACACCTCGTCCACCGTCCCCGGCCGGTACGCGGCGAACGCGGTCGCGGTCTCGTCGCCGGCCGTCAGCTTGCCGAACCGGTCGATCGCGTCCGCCGCGGGCCAACTTTCGCCGCGTGCCGCCGGCCGGTCGTCCACGAACATCAAAACGCTCATCGCGTCTCGGTGCGTTTTTTTCGTTTTCGGTTTTTTGTTTTTTCGTCGTCGTCAACCGGTCCGACGACGACGCGTGTTGTTTGTGTCGTTTCCGTGCCGTCCGGCCGAGTCCGAACTCGTCGATTTAAGTCCGTCACATACGAAAATACCCCGACGGCCCCCCTTCCCCCCCCGCAGTTGTCATGTAGATGCGCGAGACGGAAAACCGCGCGCACGAGAACTAACCGTTCGTACTTTGGTCGTGGACACGTCCGCGCGACACTCCTTTCTCCCGTCCGAATCGATCGGTTTCCGGGTCGTGTCTAAACGCGTAGTTTACCTCCAGCCAGGAACCCGACCCAAGCCGAATCAGACGACGTCCTGCGATTTCGCTGGACCCGTTCGGAGAACAAGTGAACGAACAATACGTGACAATTCAAACCGTTCCGTTAACGATACTCGTGTCGACGTGTTCAGTCGGTCGTTCGAATATTGTTTCGCGAACAGCGGAAATGTTATCGTGTACTGATACGGAACGAACACGTTTGGTGACTTTCCGCGAGCGCAATATAATTCGCGGTACACTTCGTGTTCGTGCAGTAACGGTATGCAATCATATTTTTTTTTTCGAATCGTTCATAACGGCGACAAACGAGAAGGGGAATGAGCCGCGAACGAAACGAAAGTCTATTCTCGTTTGCCACGTAGGACGCCGCAGTGTCCAACAACCGCAGAGTCATTCGAACGTACCTGAGAGTGCGTTGGCTCCGGTCGTAATTGATCACTTGATCTTTGATGTGGATCTTGTGCGCGTTCGGTTGCCTGACCACGATCAGGCCGCGTTTAGACCTCGGCACCGTCCTCTGCTCGATCCTGTAGTAACACGTGACGTTCCTCGGATAGGCTCCCGGGAAGTTTGGCGACTGGACCCGGCACGGTTTCCGGTCGCACTGGTCGAGTATCCGGTCGCAGTAGCTGCCCGTTATCATCTGTCCCCGCCACGTCTGGAACGTGCTGTTGCCGTACCGGAGGTGCGCGTCGCTCTTTCTCAGGTATTTGTACGACAGCTTGAAATCGAAATTGTAACCGATACCCTGTGAACACACACGCGCGCGCGTTAACCATGGCACGAGTACTCCTTTGGCCGGTTCTTGTTGGCCGTCCGGTATTCGACCGCGATTCGCTTACCTGTTCGGAGAGTTTGGACAGCGTGAGCGTCAAGTTTATCGACCGCGTTTCGCTGTAGTAAACGGTGAAGCCCCACGCGCTACCGCACCACTGACCGCCCGTGTCCGGCAGCTGCGATTCTCTGATCGACATGTACCCGTCGGGACAGCCGTCCAACGTGTACGAGACGAATCTTCCCACCGTGAACGTGTCGAACGTTAACTGAAACCGTACGGACGAAATGCATTCGGTTTCCTTTTCTATTGTTATTATTGTTATTATTGAAAGGTTTTTCGAAAGGTTCCGAATGAAATGCGCGTTTTATATACGCGTTTTAACGCCGCGAGACGTATTGCAATGATTTTACCGGTATAGAATCTCGATTTAATTTGCGTGCGGTTTATTACGAGAATCGGAATGCACGTCGTGTGTACGTGATTGGAATTCTCAATCGTTCTGAAAACGTCTCCTTACTACAACGTTGTCTATTTTTAACGAGCGGCGCGTCTTTGTTACGCTTGTATGTAAGGAATAACGATTTCCATAATTAAACATTTTGAATAATCATAAAAAGAAACGCAAAATTTTATTTTTTTTAGGCACGCGAATCACCGTATTGATGTCAGCGTAATCTGCTGAATACCGAAACGTTCTTTGCAGTGCGTCTCACGAAAACAATAACGTTGCACACGTTTACGTACGTTACAGAGACGTGTTTTGACGAAAAAAATGTTGCTTACGAGCGATTTTATTGATAAAATAATTTCAATGATGCGTATGTAAGATCGGAATACGGCCGTAAACGTGCAAGTTTCTAATTTGTTTTTATGTTAATATACATCGACGCATTCGAATTGCGTTCAAAATCGATATTCGTCCGAGTTGCGCGCGCGCGGTTTTCTCACGACACGTCCGAATTTTGTCCCCGACAATCATTTTAAATTACATATTTTTTTCCTCGTTCTTACCGGTTTAATATTTATTGGGTTTTGGTTTTCATAAAAACTGTTACTAACCTTGTCGGGGCTTACAAACGAAATATCAAAAAATAATTTAAACAATTTTCCAATTCCTGATTTATTTTTAAAAACCGAATACAGGCCAACAGATTGAATTTTTCTCCTGATTTATACAAAATTAATTTCTAACAATTTTGACTATATTGTTAGATAGTATTTACATATAATTTATCGATAAGAATAATCGACAAGACTGGACTAAGATTCAACTATTTACGTGTATATCGTCAAACAAATTGAAATAGAATAACAATTATTATTATGGACGTAACTCGGACATTTTGTGAGAAAACTGCGCAAGAAATTCGGTCTTATTATAATTATTATTTTTTTTTTTTCTGAGGAAGTAATTCTTATGCATATATATTCAGTAGTTTGAGTTTATATTTGATAATATAATAATAGTTATTATTGTAAACTATTGTTTTCATTGGCAAATAATTATGGCAGGCCCAGTGGCGTGGCGAGTTCAATAATTGTCAGAATCGTCAATTTCTTTCCAATATTGTTCGACCCCAGAGCCAAGATTACTAACCATTTAATATGTTATAATTTTAATATTTCACACGCATACATTAACTGTAACATAGAATTTATATTATTTTTTATAATAATATGAACGTAATATATAAATGTATACTCGTCCTAGTCTATTAAGTATGATATTGAAAAATTCCAATATTATATATAAAAAAAAAAAATAGTATTAAAACATTTTGTTGTTGGGATTTTTAAGAATATAACTCTAATGGAATCGCGTATTATGTTTATCTCAAAGTCGTTATTGGATTGAAATGCCTATCTCTTGAAACAAGTATCGCTTAACTCGTTAAAATATCTGCTATAAAATGTAATCAAAATCAAATGCCCAAGTTTTATAAAAACGAAGAATCGTTTAATAGCCAGTAATTGAAATTTAATTCACCAAATCGTTTGATTTCCATTTCGTTGGCGGCGTACGATGCACGGCGTCATTATAAAAAGAAAATTCGATCGGACATTCAAAAAAAAAAAAAAAAAAAAGTAATTAAAAATCCGTTTCAATTTTTATTTTTCGTTTCTGACAGCGGTTGTTTGCGATTCGAATTTCGTCCGAATAAGCAACCGAATGACAAACAAGACTGGGTAATCACGGACGGTAGATAATAATTTGGGACTCGGGTTATTGGCATTACAAATACGAAATTGAATTAACGGCCGTAGCTTCGGCGGGCGATAATAAATTTGGTTATGAACCCTTCAGCGAGAGAGTAAGTCTGTTGGATCGGATTGTATGGATTTACATAAATCCATAAAATCATTGGCTGCGCCTGGTTCACCTCGTCTCGCCGCGGCACGGCCGTCAATAATAATACACCTATTTATATTGTACAAATGTTAAATAACCATCTGCAGTTAATTTCCTCTTGTTCGAACACGAGACGCGTCGCTCTCCGGCGGTCCGCGTATCAACGGAAGTACGGGCAGTTGAATGTCGGAACGCCAAAGTTCGAAAACTCGATGCTCTCAAGAATCGCAGTTTTAATTGTGAGCCCGCGCGGGCAGTCGGAGCGTAACAGGCTTGTGCAGTAATCGTGTCAAGTAAGTCGATTAAATATAAACGGCCAGCGTATTTATAAATGAGTTGCACAGAGGGAAATTTATACGAGTGCGTTGTGACACGAATGGAAATAAAGCCGACACGAAACTGAAGTGATTTCACGCGGTAAACAGCGAGCGAATAAAAATCACATTTACGTTTTCCTCTGAGCGTTTTTAATAATATTATAACATAACGTACGGCAGTTATAGTATGTTGTTCTAAGTAGTTATTACGATAATCACGTTGGAATCAAATTGACAAGCCGGTTAATCAAAACCATATATTTAATAGTAAAAAAAGTATCGTCCACCACTAACGGCGGAGGTTAAAAAAAAAAAAAAAATACTTTCGTGTATAAATAACAATTAATTTTTTTAAACCGACAAATCCGGGCGGTATTAAATTTAATTAATGATTCAATAAATTCAAACAAAACGCCATACTTATAAAATACTTATACGTACTGAATCGTAAAAATAAAAAACACTGCGAACGAGGGTTAAATCTTAACTAAACATAAACAACGGAGTATGCGAGTCGATACGTTGAACGCGCAGATCATGCCTACGGCGATTGATCGATAGAGCCGTATATTATGATAACGTTGGCGTTCTATAATTCTCCGTATACTACATGAAATGAAATGAAACGACGGGAATAAAATAACAATTAATGAAATGAGTTCGTAAATAGTCCGGCGCGATATCATAAATCGTTTATTTTTTTCAACTCGTAAAACTAAATTAGTATAAACACGTTTTTTGTTTTTTAAATCGCTTTCTTTCCTCTTACCCGGTAATTTATCAAATAAAACACTAATGACTCGTTGTACGATCGATACTCTCATACACCAAGTAAACACTAGAGATATTAATCTGACGACTCGGTGATAAACTCTCTCTTAACGTGTGGTGCGAAAAAAAAAATACACGACCACACAATTTTTCAAATGTCTTTGACATTAATAGAACAGTCGCGTGTATATATACAAAGCCTAATTTTTTATATAGATCCGTCAAACAAACGGCTGTTTTTTGTTAACATTTTAGTTTACTCGAAGCGTGCGATTTGACTTGACGCGTTTTATGTGTTATTTAAACTCATACAATTATTTTTCTCAAATATACGGAGATTTGCATAAGAAAGAAAAAAAAATGTAGAATTTCAAGGTTTCTTTTATAGAAATTTATCCTCAGAAACGAATGGAAATGCGAATATTTCAGTGGTTTCGGTTAATGATAGATTATATTTTACTCGTTTCAGATGATATTGCATACGACTATTTATAGTTATGTTTACAAACTTCTATTACGTTATTCGCGAGAAGCAAATGATAATGTCTTCCATAGTATTTTTGAAATAGCCTAAGTTCATAGTATTATTTTCGCTCGGTAATTAAACCGAATAAATTAAATATGCATTTCTCTTAGTAAAACTATATACTCGTAGAGTCTAAATTAAAATGAATAATACATTTAACATTAGAGTACAGATGTTTTTAGTGGATTTGAAACTTTTCATTTTTATTCCTTTCGTAATCATGTTTTTAACTGTCGGAGTGTAATAACGCTGTTTTCAAATATAATAAGTATGTCTATGTTAAGTAAAACCGTCTAATTACAAATAAAAAAATAAAAATAAAAAGGAAGTTTCTTACACTTTATTACAGATGATTACTAAACTATCATTTTAATGCAAGGCGGTCTATTTCGCGTAGTGATACATATCGAGTTTTCATCATTTTCGGTCATATTTTGCTCAGTTTACAAAAAGTTATACGTATTTTGCACTTTATTTTCACAGCAATAGTAATTCTGACCTACGAGTCTTTAGTGTGTTCATTCGCTCGTCGTAAGCCTGAAATGCATTAATCACTTCGCGGTGTCAGAATTTTTCGATACTTTGAAACTAACAAGCGTTTATATCAGCGTAGTAAACAAACGGGTTTAAAGTCGTATTTAAATAAAAACGTGTTGTTAAAATAATTTTGACATTTTTACTAGTATAGACACTATAAATTATAGACTTTAATTAGGTACTATTGTTTGTATGTGACTTACATTTGAAAACCCACGGAATGATTTTTAAACTATATACGATCAATAAATCAAAAGCAAGTACACTAAAGCGTATTTATAATTAGACATACGCAATAGTTTATATAAAATTTTAATAATATATATTTAAAAGAAAATTAGTATATTTCATATTATGTATATATTGTATAAATAGATTCGGATAAAAGTTAAAATTACTGAATTCAAGTAGTACATACACATCATATATTTGCTATACCGTTTATGTAATAGAATGCGCGCGATAAAAATATCACGAAAACTCGTTCCAAATGCGTATCGAATTTTCGACTGAGGAATCCGCGTTTCTAATTATTTAAAACTTTCTTTGTACTTTTAATTTTTAGTAAAAACAACATCGTTTTATTGCACCAACGCGTACTATACACGTTGGGTTTTAATCGACGAAAATAACATATACTCCGAAAGCGTGCGTGTTACACTCAATGGCTAAAGCTCTGTCTAAAGGGAACAACCTCAAGTGTTGCGCGTCTGGACGTAAGGACCATTAAAGAATTTACAAAGTACTTCATCCTTTTATGCATAATACATTTACGTCTTTTTGATATGAAGCATGAAGGATATACATATTTTTTTCTCCATATAGCGAAAAAACAAACCGAAAATACCGAAATCCAGTGTGCGTAAATATAATCCAGACACGAGTATAGTATACGTTATATGCCGCAGGTACCGATTGAATAATTCATAACAGGCAATTGTAACACACAAACACACACACACACACACACACACAATATTTATATTATGTTTACGATTTTCGACAGTGTTTCATGTGTATATAGAGAAAAATACATCATTTTGCAACGTTGTTTTTCTTTATTCGTCGAATTCCGTTCTCGGTTGACGTTAAAGCGAATTTAACTCCACTAATTCCAAATTCCATGCATGTCGAAATACTACACAATAAACCATTCAATATTATATACATAACGTGAATAGAGAAAACATAATTCAAATTACGTGTAAAAGCAGTCGGTAATGCCCCAAAGTTTCATATCAGAGGAACATCAAAGACAATGGAAAACTTATACTCGATGAACTCATTAAAAATCGAATGTCGTTTCAAATTTGTATGTGCACCGACGGATTCGGCAAAGTCGTAAAATATAAAAACGTCAAAACGTTATAAATTTTTGTTTTTACGTACATTTCTGCTGTAGTTACGTATTGTGTAAATTAATAAATTTTCGCATAGACATTTTTTTATCGAAGAAAATTTATAACTTTATTGAAAAAAAAATTGTTCTTACGATTAGGTGTACTTATTACGTTGAGTGTTGAAATCTCTACCATTTTATGCATAATTACGGCTTAGATTATTTTCCCTATAGAAATTTCAGAATATTCGATTATTCCCAGCTAAATAAAATTTCGAAAATAGCGTAATTTTTAGATTTTCGGATCATTTTGTGCGAAAAACGAAAATACTGTCTCTTCGATAATAAGAATGCCATTCATTTCCACCGCTTGAGTTTGTTTTTGAAAACCATGATAATTGGCGAACAATTTTTCAACAAAAACAAAGAAATCTAAGCAATGTTTGGATTTTCTGTCGCGTTCGCCGTTTCGTTTTTACATAGTTTTACTTAATTTAATTCAATAAAGATAGAAGTGTAGTTATTTCCGAACTCTTAAAGAAGGGGAAACAAAATCGCTTATTAATTTTTTTTTGAGTAATTAAATTAAAGTGATCAATTTGTATAAAATTGATATTATTTAACGGTACGTGTTTATTAGACTAAATTAGTCGAATTCAATACGATATTGGAGAATTATTGTATTTTTGACAAAATGACGAATTCAATAATAACTGTACATACCAATCATTTTTATTTTTGCCAGGAAACGATCTATACGTTGAATAATAAAAAATACGGATGATATTTATTCAAGTGTTAACATATAATTTAATATCGAATGGAGAAATTGAACATTTCAAATTACGCGAGTAACGAAATAAACAATACATAATATTTATGTCTACAACGAAATCCAGTAAATTAAATTTAAAAACGAATCATTTCGAGTTCTGATAAACTCCGTTTCTTTTCCCATACGATAGATTCATTATCATAACGGGTAAGCGAGTTTTACATAAAAAAAAAAAAAAACTTAGCGACTAGTAAATAACTGAACTTTGGTCATATAGTTTTTCCTGTGTTATTTTCCGAGTTTATTTGTAAAAGCAAAAAGTTTTTGTTTTTTATAATCGCGCACTCAGTCAACTTTGATTGTTTGTAAAAAAAAAAAACCAAACTTTACACGAGGTAGACGCGCAGTTACAGAGTTAAAGTTCCATCCGAAAATAAAAAAAGAAAAAAAACTTCAATGCTTCTGCAGAACGGAATAAGATTGAAATGTGCGGTTTTATTCCGTTTCTATTATTTCATTTTCCAATTATAGTTTTTTTGTTTTTTTTATTGTTTTAATTTAATTTTTATATAAAATACGATGCCGGATCCATGTATGGTCTAAATGGTTTCAGTCTTTATTATTATTATTATTTTTTATTTTATGAAAGACAAATTCGCTCCGTCGTTGTTTTATGACTTTTTCAATCAAACTTTTCCAAAACGTTACGGAGTTCGTTCGTTCATCAGAATGTAATTGTCTTTTACAAAGTCACAAATATCGTGTCTATACGATTACTCTTTAAAAAAAAAAAAAACTCGTTAGATAATAATAATATTATCGTCGCAATACCGAACGTGTCGTGCACGCGAAACACTCGTATTATTATTTAGACGAATATATGTATTAAAGTGTCGAAATTATAATGTTTATACGCGTAGTGTTCTTTACGCGGACGTTGGTCAATAACAATTCGTTAATGTCGTCTGAACTCCGTACGTGTTTATTTGTCAATTGTCGTTATCGAATGTTTTATATTATATTTCTTTGACTTAAACCCGCGAGAGCACTCGACGTTTTTGCTTCGGATAAACTTTCACGTGACAACGAAAACAACACTTAACGGTTGTTAAGGTAGAAAAAAAAGAAACTGTATTAATATCGATACTTATATTACTGTCCAATTGAACTTTGTTTTCCGGACAGCGATTGTTTTGGGACAAACGTCGACTCGAAACGAAACAGTGATGTTAAACGAATCGTATTTTTAAATTGAAAACAAAAACAAAAATCATGCCGCCGTTCGGTTTATCGGTTTCGCGTCGCGGTCTTTGGAACCGGACGGTCGATATGCCGTGACCCGAAATTTCTTAGCTGATGGGGTTAATGACCGCGGAACGTGTGCTCGTTACAAATTTATCGCGACGGGAACGACGTTATGGTGACGCGGCGCGTGACGATGCGTTCAGTCGGGATTTCGGCGATCGTCTTCCGACCGGGACGGGAAACGCGAATAAACGCAGGCTTACACGTAACGTAATATTACAAAAAAAAAATTAACTACACATTGCGATCTCGCGAAACTTAAAAAAACTTAAACTGAACCCGTTTACCTGTACGATATCGCCGTATTTGCCGCCGGCCGCGGTGAAGTTCAAATAGCACAGGAACGGCAGTCGGTCTTCTCTGGGTCTTCTGACTTCCAACTCGTACGTCCTGCCGACCTCGCCGTGGTACGTCCGGTTGCAAGCTGCGGATCACGAGGCGTAAATGATTAACCGCACGGCAATAATATGATAAATCGACAAAACGGCGAACCGCTGCTCGACTCACGTCTAGCCGAACGTTTTGCGGAGTGTACTTTCCTAACCTACGCGACAAAACGGAATGTCTGTCGGGCATTTTTTACTCCGTCCGATCCCGCGTGGAGGTTTGTCCGCTTCCGGCGACTTTCGTGGACATTTGACATGTTTTCCGCACGTATCTGCGTTCAGGACGAATTCGTCTGAATTTCGGTTCGTTGTTCACCCGACTACACACGAGCGTGTAATCGAAATTTTGGAAGGAAAAAATAGTAGGGATATTCTAGAGACGAAATATACTTGTCTACGAACGGTGTGGGCACCCGAAAAGTTCATCACTGCCGTCCGTCACGTTTACCAATAATCCGAGCGTGGAAAGGATAAGGTAACGAGTGATAACTGATGACGTGGAGTTAAATCTAAATTCAGCGAACGGTGCAAGTGTAGGTAGTTTAAGCGAACCCTCGTTAAAAACCCGCATGCGCGCGAGTCTCGGAGAAAAAAACGCGCGGCGTGTCCTGGTCGGCCACGTGGGAATGAGAACGCGCCGAGCCCGGAGACGACGTCGCGGTACGCACGGGACTCCGGGTGTTATCATTATTGACGAACACGGAACATTTTTCGGATCGGCGCGCACGCGATAACACGCGTCCTCCGAAAGCCGGTCGGAGCCGCGCGGCGAAGTTTTTGACGGGCCGGGCAGGTGGGCGGCCGCGGTAAATAATAATTGGCCCGCGTAACGCACTTACGATACCGTATCTCGGGCGGTCGTGGCCGTCGGACGCGTGCCAACAAAACTCACGCGCCGTAGGTTCGCAGAGAAGAGATTTCGAACGCGAGAGCATCGGCCCCGGCGGTAGTTGCGCGATTGTTTGCGAACGGCCGTATATCATGTAAATAAAACACACGCGCACATTAATATTATTATAACATCATAACGACCCGCGTGTGGAGTAGCGCACGTTTCGCACGTTATTCGAACGTGATGCGCGGAAACTTTGTACATCTCACACGCGCACGCACACCTCACTCGTCCGCGAAATCGCAAAATTCCAACACTTACGACGGACACGTCGTGCATACGCGTATATCAGATAATGTCGTACGTGCACGACGTACGGCGCACGCGAGCGGTTTTCGGTACGCGAATTGTTTATTTATTAAAAATATTTTATTGACCCAAAGAGAGCACTTCGTAAAATCATACCTAATTGGCTATTGTAAATAAAAATATCAACCCCCCCCCCCCCCGTAAATACGCCACTGCGCTGGTAACGATACGTGTGCGCACGCGCCAGAGAAACGACGGCCGGAGACTCGCCGCCGGTTACAAGTCGTCCGTGGAACAACAAAACCGAACGAACATTTTTCACTGGCTGTTGCGGAAACACGACGAAAGACAACGACGCCGCGACTCGTTTCGTCGGAATAATTCGAACGATCCGACGCGCGTCCGATGTAAACGATATATATTTTTTTTAGCCGTCCCCAGTATCACGTCGAATCCGCGTCCGAGCACCACCGTGTGTACGCGGTCTACCAGTGCTCGAATTGGAATGTATATGAAAAATTTTCCTTCCACACCCCCCCACAGTTTACCACTAATGTATAACCTAATTTCTAATTTCAACAAAATTTCTCTATACGATTTTTAATAGAATAGTATTCTACAACATTTTATAGAAGTAAACAACTAATAAACCCAATTTAAACCTAAGTAAAAATAATATGTAAAAATAAATCATATAATAATATGCACAAAATCACAAAAATTATACACAATACAATTATGTACAAGAGAATTATACACGATTCCTGTCGCGGAACATTTATTGAACACTAACCATATAATATAAAAATCAGTAAAACTTTTAACAAATGTAAATAATCATAAAGAATTAAACATAAGAGAAGCAATAGAAATAATAGTAATTTGTTAAACTGGGACTTAAGTTCATTACAAAATTCATTATTAAAATTAATTTAATGTCAACCGAATAGCGACAACATAGAATTCCGGTTTGCGCGGTTTGATGACTCATCGATAATAAAAACTGTATAAATACGGGCGTATATTGCGTTTAACGGTTAGTAGCTCGCGCTGATGATGACAACGTAGTTGTCGAAATGCGTACACGCGGTTATTGTGTATAATTTTTGTGATTTCGGGTTTTAAACATTTGTGTATAAAATAATCACAAGTTCTCTTATATATTTTATTATATAATAATATGCTATCGTGATTTGTATCGCTAATGAAATAGAATTTTCAAAACGGTTCGCCAATTAACGATGTTGTTTATCGTCAATTCGCGCAGTCACAGATATACAGTTTTATAGTGTATTTGTGGGTAAATCTAAAAATAATTGTCAAATACTATATGAATAATACTCTATTCTGTATTCTATATTCTCTATTCTCAATCGTACTCTATTCAGTATTCTACCGTTCAGTTCGACGCGTACCGGTAAAAATATAGCGGCCCGTATAACCGTTTATCGTTCGTCAACGCGTACGTTTGATTAAAAATGGATTGCAAACGATGTTTTCGGATGTGTTTTGCAAAGTTGTTTTTATCACAGAAATCATTCGTGTACGATATTCGTCCGATACGTTATTGGCACAGTGACGAATAACGAGCTCAGTCGTCCGACCCCGTACTTCACGTCGACGACAGATTCGTATAGTTAGTTCGAAATACGGTAGAGGTGATTTTAAAACTCGAAATATTCGTGTTGAGGACAATATGCATTTTACCGTTCGTAAGATATTAATTTTTTAAAAACGAATGTACGCGGCACGTGTTCAACACTACAATTTAGGATAGTATTTCAGTAATGGGGTTTCGCCATAACGGTGTAGATGTTGTATCACAATGACGTACAAGTCAAATGGAGCATTTTCGTTAATGAACGACGAGTTGACTTCTAGATTTTAATATATGTGAGTAATAAGTTCTAGACTGTTTGCGTGTATTTTAATACAATATTGTTATGTAACTTGAAAATAAAAATATATGCTTTTTGATGTTTTTTTTGAAAATCTTTTAAGATGAAAAATTGTAAACATCAAGTCATATTCCGATATGAAATAAAGCCTTTGTTTTAATGAAAAAAAAAAAAAAAACGATACAACGAGGGGATTTTTTTTCTCACTCAACCTAATATTAAACGACTGCGGATGATATTATTATAATATCGTAGAGCAACATATTTCTGTTATTATTACTCCAGAGATTACGGATACGGAATTTCGCTCCTGCAATATTGATTTTCCCGTTCTTCACGCTTCTCGCGCTCGGGCTCTGTCGGCGTGCAAACGTTTAGGTTAGGTACACCACATAACGAAGTATGGAAACCGGTAAAACCAAAGCCGAAAAAAACCAAAAAAAAAACAAACGAAACCTTCGTCGACGCGATTCGTTCGCCGTAAATCGAACGCGTAAAAATTGTACAGCTCGCGCGGTTATTTGTCGTTTCTCCGCGACGCGACGTAATATTCTAAACATTTATCGAATTTCCCCGTCGATTCGACGGTGTTATTATCACGTTACGGACACGAGAGTCCGAATTCTCATCGTCCCGACACGGCGTATAAATTACACGTACACGAGAACCCCGTGACCCTCCGTGACGTTTTCGTGTGATTTTCGCGGCGAGCCGGCGGACGTGGCCGTTCCGACAATTCAAAACGATAAAATTTCGATTTCCCGAAGACGTCTTTTCGACTCGGAGATACGGATTGAAATCGTCTGCGACGGCGGTGTCGTTGTGGGAAATCAGTCGGTCAAACGTTATCCGACGACGAACGCGTTTCGTTGGTAATTTTTAGTGCTGCGCCACCCGTCGTCTTTGCGTTTTCGCGAAAATTATTCATTTTTAACGAAATTTTAAATTACGCGCTATTTTAATTATGATAAATAAGACGTATGTGTATATATATATAACGTCGGGTTTAGTAAAAAAAAAAAAATTATAATATATCATTTTAATTGTTCGGAACGCTGAACAAATTTAACGCATTGTTTTATTTTGGTTTATAACCTTACTATGTGATTTACATTATTAAAATCGTATCGAATTTTTGTTTTTGATTTGACCGTAGTAGGTGTCGAGTTATTGAAATGTCAATGAAGAATCATATGTTACGAGTATATCGGAACGAGTCGTGAGGAATATTAGGAATAGCCATTAGTATCGAAAAAACAACTACTAAATCGTGCGAAAAAAGAATATCGATAGTTTCCCTGTGAGAATAAACCGATTATCTTCAAATGCTTTAAATGATCAATAAGTGCTGCGAATTCGCATTTCACAGTACTAATAGCCGATTTTTAACGACAGATTCGAAATCAAACTGGCATTGAGACCGTTGCGTAATAACGTTTGTCCAGCGTGGAAAACGTGTATGCTATCCAAAAGTCATTGATATTATTTCACGTGTTCAGGCACTGCCGTGGGAATTCAAGGCGATCCACTAAATCCGAAATGTTTTCGCTTTCTTTCAGATAAAAGACATCCCAGTTTTCACCGTGTGTTGGGTATGATGCGTGCACAAGTGACAGTATATATCTTTCTGGAAGAAACGTCTAGTTCCGTGTGCGCGCCAACAACACATTAGAATTTCAGCGACCGAAACCACCGAACCGAATTGTTTTCGTCTATAATAAATATAATATATAATATGTATATATATATCGGTTCTATGAATATCGTAAATCAAACGTTAACAGCATACCGAAAATCACTCGAATACCTGTTGTTTGATTGACAACGCGTGTGGTGGACGTGGTGAAATGCGCACACCCATTGAGCAATTATTTGATATTGTAAACGCAATACAACGTGTTTCGACTTTTGATTTGAAATATAGGTTGAAAATGTTAATGTTTGGAGTTCCGGATTGGAAAACGCGTTTAAAATGTAAAACGCAATGCATTTAACGTATGAATAAAATAACCGTATACGTTCTAAATAAATAATGTTCGTATCTTTTGAATCGACTTTTATAAAACAACGTGCATAAATTTAAATCAATAAATTGTTTGGTCGAAGTGCTATTCCGATTGTCTATACAATGTCGTGCTGTAATTAGCGAATTTCCGTACAAGATTTCTCTGTCGATATACATGATATATAACATACGATCGAGTTCAACGACAAGCTATGATGTATCGTTACTTTATAGTCATCACGAACATTGGTTTCCAAGACTGTTTGTTCTATTATGTTATCATTTGTGTCGTGAAATAATTTCTCGAATTTTCGAATTTCATACAAAGGCATAGGGCATTCAACATTCACGCATCGCATGTACGTATGATGTGTGAAATTTTCGATTTTATTGTGGGCAAATTTCCAAAGTAAAAGGAGTTTGCATTCGATGTATATAACGCGTTGGTAAAATATGGATTCAATGTTGTTATATTTTATTCGAAATATGATTTAGAAATGGTAAACGTATGAAAAAAACAAATACTCTCAGCCAAAGATATAATCGATATTTGGAATACACTCACACACACACACATATATATATAAATATATATACAGCAGGCAATAAAACCGAAATTATTATTCTTTATTCGGATTGAAAATTTCAAAGTTTCGTCATCCGGTTAAAGATTCGCGGTTACTCATCCGGGTCATCTGTGCTTATAGGCGAAAATCTCAGATGGAGTTTTCGTGTTATAAACGTATCCACATCTACTTTCAAATGGTTCAACCTTTTTCACGTCCATTTACAAGAAACATAATATAGTGTGTGGCGCGCGTCCCGCGGCATTTTCCCTTGCAGACATAACAGCATATATCGTTCAACTGTCCCATGTTAATTTAATTACGGTTCCCTTTTTCCAAAAATACTTCCATTTCGAAAAATTAAATCCCTTACGGTCAACTAGACAGTAAACATTTAGTTTATGGCAGTCTCAGGTGTCCTGTACAGCTTGGTTGTCGATATTGTTTAAAAACTCACGGCTAAAAAATTTTTACCAAAATGTCATCACATCTTCTTATTCTCGAAAAACATAAAAAAAAAATACACTTTCGTTTGCGGAGCTTCTTATCAGTCGTTAAATACGAACTCGGTGGAAAAAGTTCACGAACGTCTCGAATCTCGATTGAACGGACGACGGGGACGTTCTTTCCGATCGCCGGATTTTCACTAACATTGTTAGTGGTTACTGCGCGAATCTCTACGGACTTAAACGCGTCAGACAAAAACGACGTTCACGATTCACACGTACAGGACGTGGGAGCGGACAGCGAAACGGCCGATTTCGATGACGATTAACTGTTGGTTTGGTCAGGTCGACACGTTTTTTAGCCGGCGAACTAACAGTGTTCCCCCCCTCGAACCGTCAACTAATGTAGGTCTCGACAAGACGTTACGGTGGAAATCGTTGTCCTGCACGGACTACAGGACGAAATCGCCAGTAAACCCTGCGGAAAGAGACGGAGAAAAACGATAATAACGAACGGCGTGCACTTGGTTTCGACGCGGTGCGTTCACATGCGGGTCTCTTACGACGGCCGACACTCGACAACAATCGCGGTCTTGTGTACGCGCGGCAAAGTGCGCGCTCGGTTTGCATTTCCAGAGCCGCGGGCTGCGAATGTTGATTGCTGTTTACACGTTGGCCGCGTGTCGTCGCTGTCACCGTCTGCGGGATACGAGAATCGGACTCGGTCCGCGCCGATCGACGACGAGACAATCGGATCGTCAACCGGTCTCCCGCATTAAGTCGCGCGCGGCGTCTGTACTTTCCGCTCCGGCGAAACGTTTCGTCGACCGAGTGCACGCGTTGTGAACGTCCCGTAGAACTTACGAGACACGACGGGCACGAACGTCCAGTCGTGTCTGCCATCGTCCGGTATCACGTTTTTGACGACCTCCGCGCGCAGACGGACGACGAGACGCGTTGGCTTCGGACGTTATGAATGTCGACCGGACACCATTCGGAAACCGAAACGCCGAATGTTCGTTTTGACGGTGTACTTCTTTTTCGAGGAGACATTGTTCGAAACCGACGGCCGCGGACTAAATTATTATTCGTTCGGGATTTTTCTCGACCATTTCTCCCTGTAGAATAATGACCAAAAATCACGGAATCCACAGGTTTCGGTCGATCGCGAACTGATCGAGTTAAACCGGCGCATGTGCACGGGCAATTTATATACACGAAATCGTTCGGATCACACGTCTCAAGCTCATTATCAAAACTGCCGACCATTTTCGAGGTATGTTTCTGGTAATGATATTCGGGAAAGTTACTTGGGAAGTCGACGCGTATTCTATATTTCGTTAGACCGAGGCCATATATTCCGGGGAATTCCTTTGCGAGTAACTTTCGAAATATACATATCCGGCGGGGTGCAAAACGATTCAGATACGCGCCCTTTATACGTGCGTGTATGCCATTTAACTTGCTTTTATAATGTTATGTACCTTTGCGATCGCGTAAAACGTTTAATTTAACGTTTGGTCGTTTGGGTTTAGATTTGCGATCGAGTGACACGAAAAAATTACTTTAAACGATGAAATTTAAAGCGACGAATTTATATTTTTATCGTTGTAGTGGTGTTGTTTATAAAGTCAAAATGTATAAAATTATCGATCCCGCATGGAATCTGTATATGACACTAAACGTTTTTTTGCTTCTGAAAATTTGCGACCGTACCTTCTGCGAACCACCGTTACAAAAAATAAAAAATAAAATAATAAAAAATACCACCCGTTATTTTTCTGCCATGGCGTACTAAAATCCTTAAAAATATGCCCCAGCTGATGAAAAAAAAGTTCAACGTACGTATATAAACAAAAATTGGCTAGAATCCAGTCCGGTAATCTTCTCGTAATTTATCGCTTTTTCGGTACTATGAATGAAATGACAATAGGACCGGGAGTTTTGGTTTATTTATTTATTTTTATTATTATTATTTGAGGGGAAAATCGTTTTGTCTAACATTTCTCCCTCGTGCTACAGACGCACCGAGCGAAAACATAGTTGGCATGAGTTCATTATTGTATTATTTATCATATACATTGACCGGACGCAGAGTGTACTTCACGTCCGGTATAAGCTCACGGGTGTGTTGTCGGTTTGATTGTCTCAATCAAAGGTTCATTAAACGAGAAAACAATAACGATATAACGACAAGTCGGATATTTTATATTTATTCGTATTTTAGTCGATTGTCCTGTCCAATTGAATCGTACTTGGTTTTGTTATTTTGACGCGGTGTCGGGAACGTTATATGAATTTTCGTTTTCTGTTTTTATAAAAGATTTAAATTAGACGTCGTCGGGTAGAATAGTGTTTTAGCATTGTATAGGAAATCGTCGACTTTCATGGCACCGAACAATGTGACTTTTATTTATTATTTCTGTTGTTTTAACTACGTCCAAGTGCTTGAACCATAAAATGTTAAATTCAACGGACAAAGTATTGCGTTTATAAATTATATATATATATAATAAAATATGGTTTCGAGTATTTTTAAAGAGGTTTTAGTGGGAAACTTTCAACGTCACATAATTGAACGACGTAGCGGAATAAATTAACGATGAAAGACAAACTTTAATGGTTCTGTTGAGGCCAATACTAATTATACATCGCTAGTGCGCATTCACCCGATAATATAAAAATAGTAAGTTCTTTGTTCCTTGCTCCATTCATTTATTCACTCAAAATTCACACAAAAAACACACATTTACACACATTGACACTGTTCATTTTTGTCAATTATTATTATTATTCGTTTGTAAATTATTATTATGTAAGTATTACATAAGAGGGCAACGTCCGTGATTTTGTCGTCGTCGAACACGTATCGATATTATCGTTTTTTATGTACTTGTTGTGTTGAAAACATCCTCCACATCACACGTTTGTGAAAACCGTTGTTCGTTATATATTTTATTGTAAAAAGATCTTGGATTATTATTATTCAACCGGATCCAATAGTCGCACATTGTATTTAATTCAAATGCGTTTGTTTGATTTATTGTATATTGTCTCTAAATAGACGTAATATTTATGTAATAGCTCTAATAACTGAAATTAATTATTATATATATGAATTTTCTTTTTTTATTGGAGATGTTCTAATAGCCAATATTTCAATAGTAAATTTGTGTGCACGTGTGTTAATCTTGTATTTATTCAGATTTATGCGCGCATTTTATAAATAATTCGTATTAGGCGAAGACCGCGGATGGTCAGCCTGCGTGTAAATTATTACTTGTGAACACCTATTTATATTATATTTGCATTATTTTTATTTACATTGCTGTGATTTGTATATATTTATATATATTCATAATCGTTTTTTTATTATAATTTAAATTGTTTTTGGGCCAAAAGGCCTATTTTTTCATAAACATTTTTTGTTATTTGTATTTTAATTTATTATTGAAAATCTAAAAAGGGCTAATCTAATTTTATTATTATTATTCGCGCCCGCGTGCCAAGTCAATATGATTTGTATATTTTCGTTTGTGTTGCTGTCACTCATTATAAGTAAACACAAGAAGTGACTAAATTTGCAGGGAATGAATGGTTACAATACGTACTGTTATATCGGTGTACGTATTGAAGCAAACATTGTCAAACAGGTTTTATAAGTTAAAAAATAAACAACTTTACGTTGTTGTATAGAGTTGCCTATCGATCGCAATGTGCGTTAATGAATAGAGCCGGCTCGAGTCTGTCGGCTTAACAGAAGGTGAACGAGAGAAGGCATTCGGATCCTTTTGCTATTGTTTGGAATTCATTTTGATGGGGAAAAAAAAGAGTAACTCACTTGTGCACCAGTTCAGCCAAGATAGTATAAGAGGATACGTAATTGTTTTATAGAAACTCGTACGCGCATATACGCACAAAAGCGCCTAATTCAATTCGAAAGTTTTTTTGTCTAAAAAAAAAAAATTGTAAACAGTGACATTATTTTGATTTCAAAAAATTGATTCCATGCGAAACGGGAAAACGAAACAACAACAACAGAATGTCGAACGATTTGAAATTGGATTAGAAGACAATATCAATTATTGAACGGACAGAATCCGCGTACACGTATTGGCGTAGGCGCGTAATGTATGTGGTTTAAACGCGTCGTGGGTATCGATCGAATCGTATCAGGATTGATGACGAACATTTCTGCGGCTCCAACGTGGGCAGCGCGCATTTTTATGGGTTAAAACGCGGTTCGGAGAGTGGACGTAACGATGAAACATGGAACAATCGTCCTCGCAGTGTCAATATAATATTATTATATTCTCCGCAGCGTAAAATATATACTTTATACGCTTTCGATGTTTGTCACACGTGCAATAAACCCGGGACATTACTGTAATTCACGGGCCCGACGTAAAAGTCCATTATATTTCCTCGGCAGCCGAGTTTTTATTCTCAGGTCCTATTTCGGATGGCGGCGTACGCGCGTATGTATTTTATATATAGAGCACGAAATAATGGCCTATGTGGAAACGACATGCACGAAATTTATACCAGTCAAGATGTTAAAGACGTTTAGAACACCCGGACGTCCACTGCGCGCCCGCAACGATAAAGTTCAATAAAGTACACAGTAATAGTTGTTTTCGAATGCGTATTGAATAATATTACCGAGCGCGCGCGTTCCGCCGCCGTAATATAATACACACGTATGCAAATGAAAATTCCGAAGATAAAGGGATCGAAAACGACTGAACCTCATACGTATACGATAATAACGTCGAACGCACCGCGTATAATTTCCTACTATTATAAAATAGACGCGAACGTATTCTTGATGTTTTTACATGTACACGAATGGTATATAGCGAGTGGTCATAAGCCGCGTTGTTTTTTTTATACGTTTTTTGTTCTTTGTTTTCATCTCGTATCGTTTTTCGATCCCGTCGCTTATCGAGTTTTCATATTATATATATTTCTTACAGAACTAATACGTGTTCACATTTTCCATTACGGTATCCGGTACATTTGTTTAATTGAAGTTTCATTGATTTGAAAAAAACAAAACAAGGGAAACGCGATGAAAAATACCTTACGATTACCGCATAAACAGTTCATCGACAATAATTCAAAGTGGGTTTTTAATTTATCATTAGATGATTTATTTTAGACGACGTATCATAATGATTTTTTTTTTTTGTATTTTTGTAGTAGGATAACGAGCATTTACTAACGCGATTATTAATTTTACGATGGGATAAAAATTGTTTCAGTTTCGTGTATGTTTTCCAATCGCGGACGGATAATTCATTTGTTTTGGAATAAATTCAATGTGTTTTTGTTGATATTTTTTCGCTGCTGTTAAAATATACTTGGCACGTATTTGAATACGATATTCAAACCACTAGAAACGCAAACAATACACCGAACGGGAATGGAAGTGACGTAGCGATACGACGATATGCACTGCGTTCGACTCGGTTAGCATTATGATCCGAACATAATATTTTGTTTATCGTGTTGCTCGTCGGCAGCTCGTCGGAGGGAAATTTATTGCGTTTCGGCACGCGGATATTTTATCGACGACGTCACCGGAATTTCGGAGAGCACGCACCACGGCTGTGAAATGACGCCGTCGCGTACGATTGCCAATCGAACGTCGCTAAATGACGATGCAAATGATATTTCAACGCGACGGCAAACCGAAACGATTATGACAAAACGAAATGCCTCGCTCAGACTCGAGTCACACGCGTACGTTTCGAACGATACACGCGGTTCGCGTGTCGTCGAATAGTTGAACGCGCCGCGAGAAATCGGTAGAAAATCGACGTGGGCACGTATTGTACGAGGTACGACCGTTTCAACGGAAACCGAGTTCTGAATGTTCCGCTCCGCAATAATGAATTATTGCGTTTTCCCGGAATAGGGTTTCGTCCTTAATTTAAAACATGCGTTGAACCGTTCGGCTGGAAAAGTCGCTGGCGGCAGTTTATAGACGATTCTTTTGAAACGACAGTGAAAACTGAAATCGCGTTGAAATTCTTCGGGAATATATTAACGGAAACACTTTTTAATATAATTTATAAGGCCGGGACGAATTCGAGCAACATCGTATTAAAAACGTTTGCGTTCAAAAATATGTATGAATCGAATTGCTTTAGTGCATGAACGGATACGATTAATCCCGTTTTACACTGTTCTAAATGCAAAACACTGTATTCAACGTTATATAACCAACACAAATTGTCGTGATTCGTTACGGCGTAAGATCATCGAATTTTATAAAAAAAAAAAAAGAAACGCGGTTTCAATTGAACACCAAAAAGAAATCCGTTTTAATTAACTCGAAAAAAGTTTTGATTAAAACGTTTTTTTCGTAATCATTAATGTTGAATAAAAAAACAAAAAATCTCAATCAAACCGAACGGTTTTTTAGAATTCGCGGGGAAAAATGTAATATTAGTTTACAGACAAAAAAAAAAAAACAACAACAATCCCAAGTATAACGTGTAGTTTTTAACGCGCGAACGAAAAAAGCTATCGATTCGTCCATTCTTATTACGTAATTATATTTCGAATTCGCGTAAGACGAAAAACCGGCAGAGACAATTAGCGTATAAATATTGTGCATTATTTTCAGCTGAAGGACGCGTTCGTAATTAACGATGCGATAAGAAACGTTTGCCCCGTAGTCGACCGATGGACTATTAGCATACATTATTCTACGCGAAACTACAAAGAAAAAGAAAAAAGGTGCGTTTCGAGATGGCCTTTTAATTACCGCGCGCGCGCGTACCGTCGAACGTCGGCCGGAGTCGAGACGACGGTTGAAAATATCCAAAAACAAAATAATACATCGCGAAACGTGGTGCAGTGGTGCAACACTTTTTAGCATAAAACGTCTCCAAAACGGCGATAACGTGCCGGCGCAGTGTTGTGATTTCGTATGCGGAACGTGTCAGTGTTTTGTGGGCGAGTAAATCTCTCCGCCGCGCTCTTCTCTCCGGCTCGCCAATACTTATACACTCTTTATGATATACACGTATACACGTATATCTCGTCGTGCCGAGGTTGAATTGATAATACGGTTCTCGAACCGTGAACCGACGATACGGCGGCCGCGTTTCCTCGCCATCGACCCCTCGTAGACGTTATTATCATAACACGTCCGCGCGCCGTATGCCGTAATTTTTTTTCGCCGAGCCATACGGATCACATCGCTGGCCATCTCGTCGATCTCGATTTAAACACACAGTACGCGTGCCGTGTTGAAACGGTAGCCTGATGAAAACATCGTTCGCACACGTTCGCAAAGACGGCCGGTATCGAGTTCGTCCGACAAAGTTTCGACGAACCGTGTCTCGTTTGTAAGACGACCGTTTTGAAAAACGTCAACAGCGATTGCCGCGACGTTGCGCAACGCACGGAAATGATTTTCATTGTAAAATCGTCACTGGCACGGACGGTGAACGATCGCTTTACCGAGAATTAAGAATAAACAAAAATAACCTTTTGCCGGCGAATGCGTGTCGGCCGTTTTTTGCCGGCGACGGGGAAAAAAAGTGCGGTGAGGCGGGGGAGGGAGAGGCGGGCGACTGTAACGGCGTAAGTCGACTTTTTGGAAAAAGGGACTACGACTAATTCATGGAAACACGTGGAAAACGTTGAAAACATTAAAGCAGCGCACACGTGCAAAAAACTAAACCGTTGATATTTTACAACGCCATGACGGGAGACCACGCGCTAAAGCATTCGTATCAGAGGCGATAAAAGAATTCGAGTTCCGGGTGATAGGATCATCCGTCCTCTAGCCCTGACTTGGGTCTCATTAGGTTTTTGATTATTTTCTGTGTCAGAGCTTCAGTTCAAAGGAATTAGATTTCAGAATGATGATGAAGTGAAAGGAGAATCGAGAAAAAAATCGGTTTCCAGAACGACCTGCAAATAGAATACTTCTATTCGTCTTGCGTCGGCACGAATGTGTTGAAAAAAATCGAAACTATATTGACAAAATACGGTAAACATATTGAAACATCGAATATGTTTTTGTTTCGGGAAATTATCTCTATTTAATAAAGATTAATGGGACAACTTTACTTTCGGGACGCCCTTCGTATATTACACATACTTAGTACTTACGCACGGTGTTGCGTGACGTGTTTTCGCCGTCGTCATCTCCGCTCAAGTTTTATCCGAAAAGGACTTTGATGGTCGATAATTACGGCCCGCGCGTGAAACTCGGGGTGAACGCGTTGTAGTGGCGCGGAGAAGAGTTTTAAGGGGTCGGTAATACGTGTTTCCGCGCGTGAGGACATGAAGCGCGCGTGTGCGTTTAAGTGGATTTTGGTTTTTTTATTTGTGCCGATTTTTTCCTTTTTGTATAGCACGGTGGTGATTTTTTCCTCTTTTTCCTTTTTTTTGCTTCTTACGGTTCTCAGATAAAAAGATAAAAATATTCGAAGCTACGGTCGCGGTCGTGGTGGACGTTCGTCAAGCTTCTGTCGCTTCCGCGAGTATTATAACGATTTTGTGTATTATTGTTTTGAATTTAAGAGCGCAGCACACAAATTGCAAAAAAAAAAAAAAACGGTGTTATGTAGAAAGAGTAAAGCTCATTTTACGGCCTCTCTCACTTACGTTCCTCGTCCGTTCCGACAAAAAAAAAGCTTACTCGTGATTTATTTTCCCCGTATTTCGGTAGTTTTTTTTTCGCTCACGAATTTTTTAACTACCCCGGGAATGACCTCTGTATAGTACCGTTTGCGATAAATTTCCAATCGATTGAATTAAAACTTTTTTTTTTGGTCGGAAACTGCTGGAAATAATGTTTACCGTAAAAACGACGCATATTCGCACTCGTATTTCTCAAATCAATATACACAGTTGTATTTTTTGTCGAAAATCTACGAATCTACATCGGCCGATAAATTTTGCGGACAATCTCAGGGAAACGCGTACGTCGTCGAACGTTATTTAACGAAACCAATCCGTAGATTTTAATTGTGTCTTCTTATACTTAATACACTGATCGCACAGTTATAACAATGACACCCGTCGTGATGAATTTAAATCGGACATTCCAGAGTGATTTCAAACGTTGATCATCACGTAAACACACCAGTGTATAAAGGTACTATTTTCAGTTATTATTTTTAACAACATTAGTTCTGAAGGAAGGGAAAAAACCATTAGGTTTTTCGCCCCGTGAACGGACCGTTTCTGTTTAATATGGACAACACGCGAACCTCGGTGTTTAATTTCCTGACAAAAGTTCCGTTTCGAGTGCGGTGCGTGTTATCCCGGTTGTGTTGCGTTTTCTTTCTCTCAAACTCGCTCGTATCCATCAGTCACCTAATCGCGTGCGCTCGCGTGTGTGTATGTGGGCATTTCTAACGAGGGCTAAATGTTTCAATGTCAGACGTCGAATTTCGATAACGAAGACGAAGGCTCTGGGATTAAAACCGTTTCTTTTTCTCCCCTCTTTTCTTTTCGGGACAGTATATTTTCCGACGTTTTTTTTTCTTCTCCTCTTTCCTTTGAATATATATATATCCATTAGTTCTTTCTTCATTCACTATACGTCCGTGCCGATGAAACAATAGACCGGATTGACATTTGACAGCGTATATATATATGTATGTATACGAGTATATAGAAAAAAAAAAATAATCATGATTATTTTTCCAATCTCGTAGTTGATTTTCATGTAGACGAGTCGTGTCCGATCGGAAAGAGATGAGTTGGCGGAATGTTACCGCACGCACGGTATTTCGTTACACGCTACGTCATTATTTTATAGAAACACAACTGTAGCCGAACCGTAATTCCAGAAAACGTTGTAATTGTAACGTTACTAATCGCACTGCAATAGCGGTGGGTTTTTTTGTTATTAATAAGACACTTGTTACGGAACGACAACCGACGACAAGCAGAATGACATTTCGATTACGTCGGAAATATATATTTTTATTTAGTTTTTGTGTAGAAATCCGTGTAACTAAAACGTCGGCCGTTGTTTAATTTCAATGGCGAAATGCGTTCGAGAGATATTAAATGTCTTGAAAACGAACGGGGATAATGTTCATCCAACGCGCACAATCGAATATTATTTACGAACCGTTTAGAATGAAAAAATATGGTCGAAAATATTATCCGCGTACTATGTATGAATTACACGATAAGCGATGACGATTTCGATTATTTTTTTTTTTTTATCTAATTAAAACTATAATTTTTTTAATTTTTGTTTTTGTTTCTTTCGGTTTTGATCAAATACGTATGAAAATCGATCGATTGTAAAATGTGTAACAGAATTATACAATAGAAATATTCTAACCGATCGTTTCAACACGAACGCCCGAAGAAGACTGTTCGTAAATACAAATGTATAATCTCGCGGACCGCCGCGTAGCGATATTGCATACCTGCGACGCCGTCGTGGTATAATAAACGAATAATTGGAAAAATACCGTTACCGTATTTCACACCGTTACAACGCGGTTCGTACGGACAATGTACATTATAATAATATTGCGGACTAGGAACGCGAACGAATACAAAACGACGTTCGGCACGTGACTTGTGCAATCGACGGAGGTCATATTTATGTCGAGGTGCATATTTGGACATTGGACCTATCAACAAAACGTCCCTCGGACGGAATGCAACGTTAAACCGCACGGTTTGTGTCTCAAATATCATAGCCCTGCAGTTGTTTCATGAACCGATCTAAGACCCTGTGTGAACCTCCCTATCGAAATAATTTGTCGCTGCGCGTAGTTTTAGAAATTCCATCGGTTGCAAAAGTTTTAATATTATATTACGTTCATTAAGCGTCTTTTAAAATAAAAAAATATCGTCTCTATAAGATTTACTATTTAACCGTTTTTATTGGTATTTATCAAAAAGGACGACACGGTATTAATAGTCGGATAATAAGAGAAGTAAGGTTTTGTTCAAGAAAACACGTGTTTCCCGCTATCGATTCAACCGTTTTCACGATAAACGATTTGCTCGCAAACATAATCGTCAACATTTCATGAATCCGTGCGAAAGATACGTACGCGTTGGTGTTGTTCCACTCATAAACAGTAATTTAGCACAATGGAACACCACGTAACAATTTGTTATGTGTTTGAAAGGCGTTGTGTTTTGTATCTGGTTTATTTGTTTACGGCGCGGTAAGGTACCCCGCGCAATACAAACCGCACACTATAATATCACATACGGATCACACTACGTCGTGCGTTTAATTAAGTCATGTTTCCAATTTCGTGAAATGCGATTTATAAAACTACGACGGAGTATAATTCGGTAAATAAATAAATAAATAAATAAATAAGCAAATCGGAACACGCGATTTAATTGACGCTCGCCGTGAATTCTTGTTCAGTTTGCGCGACGACAACCGTAATTCGATTTCAATAATAACACGTAAATAAAGTTTACATTATGTTAAATACGTGCACGTGAATCAAACTGGAAACGGCGGGCGCGCGGCTATTATTCGCGACAATTTACCGACTCTTGTTCTACACTGAAATCACGGCGAACGCCGTACGCGTAATATTATTTATCGCGTAAGTATCAAGATGAATGGAACCCCCCCCCGACGGCAGACTTCGTTATGATTACGATGTTTTTAGCTCGACGACAGCGTGTAGCGGAACATTTTTGACGACTGTATTTATATATATATATATACGTATGCGTCGGAACAACGACGCGCTGTTTACGTTTAATGTCTGAGACGCACGCGATGTTTTCGGGCAAAGTTGATGGCACGTGCTCGAGAATAAGGGAGGACGCGATGTGATTTACCTCCGTCCGCGAAACACACGCGCGCGCACACACGCGCACACAGACGTCTAATGAACCGGGTGAACGTGATTACCGGCCTTTGTACGACGTGATACAACAACTCGTACGAAATTTCCGGGCAAAGTCTTGACGCAATTAGAAGAAAATATGAGATAACGTCGAGGAGAAATTACGGGACTATTTCCCCTCTACCATCCCGTCACCGCGTGGACACTGAACGAGTTTTTATCCTTTTAATATTATACGTGTTAGAGGTCGTAAAACCGAAATCCTCACACATCCGGGACGCGTACGTGCGTCTCTACGTACGGCTAAACGGACAGAATGATTTCGGCTCTCGACAAGAGAACGATTTTCTTGAGAATTGGCCAGGAATTGTTTGTTTTCAATTTGTATAATGTATGATCAACGTTCGTTTTCCGTTTTATTTTTCGCCAGTTTTACAATATTGTCCAAAACCATTTTGTCCGTCCCGTACACGTTTTATTATGTACGTATGACAAATGTATAGGCAGTTCGGTTTAATTAGCTGTTTTCATTGTTGAGTATATTTCTATGTTTTAAAAAGCATTACGCATTTCAATTATATGTTGTGTATACACTACATGTTAGTCTGTACGTTATTTCATACAATACACGTATAATGTTTTATACACGCACAACAACATCCACTGGTGTGAGAACGTTATTATTTTTTCATTAGGCGATTCTTTAATCATTTCCATGAAACATAGATGATGTAATTTATGTACTTTTATTACAGCGCACGTGTTTCATAAAAAAAAAAATAATAATAATAATAATAAAAAAATAAATATCAAAACCTTCCAAGTAGGTATGTGACATAAACAGTATTATGTAAATCGAGCCGACATTATGTATATTTAATGAGTACACACTTTATTGCCGTATGGTATTAGCTGAATAAAATATCCAGATTCGAGTGCCATCATTTTTTCATTTCACGTATTAATTATATTGCATCGATTCTCCTGCGGAGGTAGATTATGATTATTTTCTGATTATAAAGTATCTTAATGGGGCGTGTTATTGTGTTATATATTTTCCGTGTGCTATGTCAATAGAGACCTGTAAAGAAAATGAGCCGTAAAAGCGCGTAATAAAAATCCGCGTTTAATTCATATCAATATAACAAACAGAGAAACCCATGATAAAAGCATGTGTATATATATATATATACACGTGTTTTATTAAACGTTAACGTATAGATAATATATTAAATGACGTTTCTATAAATGAAATCGTAAAATCGACGGTTCCGATGTTCGTGTCGTATTTCGTCATTGATGTTGTTTACTTGACGTGAATAGACAGACAGAGAGGATGTCACACAAGTATAAATAGACCGGTCGAACGTAACGCATGTTACATATTATCGAATATATTGTGTTGCGTGGAGCAACTGATTCCAACAACACAAATTATTACGCACGTTATTACGAATAATACGCCGTGTGTGTATGCATAGTCAATGAAGTCGCCGAGGTTTATATCAATAGGACCAATCAAAACATACTGTATGCATCACGCACGAACGTGAATACGACAAACCAACTACGGTCGGTACGTCTCAGGATACGTATAAATGTATAATGACGGTGAATTTCAAAAACAAATAAAACGTCGTGCATGGTAGTTTGTATTTTCGTAAAGAAATGCGAATTAGAAATTCGCGGTTTCATATTATCGAATATTCGACCATGTTAATGAACCGAATACGAGTTAAACGACTAAATGAAGATTGAATAACGCACAATTCTTCCCTTAATGCGATTTCTCGCTCGTTGTCACATTATATTTTACGATCAATATAAACTTGTATTTAAAAATACACAAATCACTTTGTTTGAAAATCGTTTTTTTTTTTTTTACGCGAAACTAACGTTCGTATTGAATACGCTATGTGTTACCCGTTAATTTACATTTCAACGACAGTCCTATCGCGTTCGTTAGTAAATTCAAATAAAACATATGTAAAGTAAATATATATATATGTTATATAACGTCACTATGTAGTATTTATATATATATATATACAGTTGCCCAATACATTTCAGAAATACCGCAGAGGTTTTATTTTTATTTTTATTATTTATTTTATTCGATCGAGATAGTTCTCGCTAAAATACAGTCAGCATGTGAAATATGTGCGGTACTGAAATTGTAAGTTATTTGAAAATTTTTTTTAATTCCTTGACTTTATAGGTCAGCCTGATGATAACGCAAAATCGTTGTCTCTTTTCCCCGTATATATTATTCATCGGAGTATATATTATACGAGTTCTTGAAACTATAATAAGTTTAAAGAGAAAACTTGTTGTTTTTCCGGACAGCGAATACGGTACGCGCACTATATAGCAGCCACGTGATGTCATTACGGTTCAAATAGTACAAAAATATTATTATCATTAATTTAATTTTAACGAATTGAAGTTTGCTTTTATAGTGTTTTTTTTCCTGCAGTGCAATTCATTAAGGTCCAGATTAATTTTTTTCTCGAGCGCACTTTATGAATATGTTGAATTAACGTTTCGAAAAGTTATTTCGACTTGTTAAATTAATTTCATAATATAAACTTGGTAACTGCAGTTGGGAACAAATTACACTTTTATATACGTATAAAAGAGAATATGTGAAATAAAATAAATACGTGAAAAATTCGTATGTAACTTTACAATTAAATTGAAGGAACGAAAAAAGTAACAAGAATTTATAGAATGGAAACGATTGAAATATACTGTACACCACATACTACGCGTGGCATCGTTCGGAATTTCATAATTGGGTATGTATATAATTTCCCTCTATTTTTCTCTCATCCTCTCTCTCTCTCTCTCGGTATTCATCAGATCGTGTAATTTGAAAAAATAAATAAATAAATAAAAAATTATATCCGTATCGAACACGTTTTCCGATGGGTTCCCCGCGGAATCGAATAAGCGCGACTCGGACGTACGAAAAAAATCAAATCGTGTTCGTATTGTATAATATGGAGCGCGTACACGTATATTATATATAGTATTTGATAGCCGACGTTCGCCGCGATAGCGACGGCTATTTAAATGCACGTTCACCGTATCCCCCCGGGTGGTTAAAAGCTATCTCACGTCCGCTGTCATTCACATCCTCCGTTCGATATTTCTTCAAAACGACGTATATTGTTTAAAAAAAACACAAAAAAAAAAAAAAGAAAAAACCAAAACAAAACAATACGGGAAATCGTCGGGGGAAAAAAAAAGCGTACACAATAGTTTTGCATTAGTTTAGAGTTCGAGATACCGCCGTTGTTCGCGTTATATTGTTTTGTAAAGGAGAAAAATAATTGCTGTCGTATTTTACTCGAAGCCGGCGTAGCAGCGCTGCCTTGTAACATCTGGCAGATATTTTAACGGTCAAAACAAAGTCTGCAACGCGCGGGACGGCTCGCGTAACGGAATATAAAATACATACAAATATGAAAAAAGAAAAAAAAAAACAGTTATTTTTTTTTTACGTCTCGGAAAGTTTGTCACGTCCGTTTTTCATTCCGGACATGCATACGCGTGTTGTTGTTATACGTATCGTATCGATGCTGTACGTCCGTAAACCGGTTCGAAACCATTACGAACCATTGTATCTGAGGTCGTCTATCATTAAGTTCGACCGTCCCCGCGGTATGGAACGATTAACAAAACGAACAACAATTCTTTGGATCGTTCTTGCGGAACAACACCGTGCGACGGACGACGTCCGAGACAAGATTATCTGATGACGGAAACGTATGTTTTTCACCGAAAACAACAGCGGACATCGCCGGACATTTCCATTGTCGTGATCAAACCGATGAACGCTTAAACGATTGTCAAACGTGTTTGTCATAATAATTACCATAAAATATCTGTAAACATCATTCGTATACATTCGTATACATCATTCGTTTTTTATTTTACAGGTCATTTTACGCAACGAAAAGGAAATACGATCATATTTAAACGTTGTTTTGTTTAAAATACGTTTCCGATATTATCGCTCGTACGCCTTGTCGCTAAACTAAACGTGCCTCGTAATAGTGTTCATAAACAAATACTGGCCGCGACTTGGGTCGATTTCCCCGACATCCCACTACGCTTCGACGTCCGACACCCGGCACTCTATTTTCGTATCACCGCAAACTACAGTCGTATTTTATTCGAAGTGCTCGAGGAACGTCAAGATATTCGAATATTTGTTAGGAATCAAGATGCATTTTATCCCCCGGGCACCGTCGCAGTTATGCCCGTTACACGCGAACAATACGATAATATTAATACGACGTAATTACCACCGGGTTTGTCACGTGCAACGGATGTTTCCGTCGTCGATCATTCGCCGCGGTATGAGACAAATATATAATTTTTTTCCGAAACGCTAAATGTTTACGTATGTATATTTAAATGTAAGCCACGCCGTCGGCTCGGGACAGCGGACAGCGGAGAGGTGAACATAAAAATGGATATACGGTTTTTTCGACCTTTTCCCGCAACAGCCTCGACCGCACGTATGCATTATACCTATCCGCCACCGGCTCGCGAGTACGATTCCCAACACATTATATCGTTTATATCGTTTTTTCTTCGCGATTTTCGTGTTGTTTTTTTTTTTTTTTAGCCTTCTTTACATTTTTTTTTTTTTTTTAATAACACACACGCCGCCGTTACCGAGATAGGAGGTTTATACTATACACGTGGCGGGAAATACCGCTCCGAACTGTTCTCATTTACATTCCCGAAGTTCATTCCGGACGTGACCGAAATGCTCACGGACGTATTACGTTCTGCGGGCGCGGCAGGAGCCAATGATAAAGCGTTTTCAAGGTAGCCGATGTGTTTTAACTGTAAAAGAGATTTAGGGTCGACAAACAAACGAAATATATCCGCTGGCGGGTTCGTTCGTAGGCAGAAACTTTTTTTTTTTTTAATATATACAATAATTATAATAATAATAATAATAATAATAATAATAATAATAATAATAATATGGTCGTCGCCGGTACTGATATAACGTCCCCTGACGTGGTTTTTTTTTTATTCCAATCCTGCGTTTCAGGTGAATTAGTAGACAGTCGAAACAATTCGGCCGAAAAGTCAGTCCTGAGAGACCAAAAGTGGATCCAAATAATTAAGCTTATTTTCCGGCATCCCAATGATACGTACTCGCGAACATTTTTTGTTCGTTTCGGCCCGGGACGAGATTTAATTTAATATTCATTAATCATAGCTGCGAACTTTCATTTAATGTTTTATTTTGTACGCATACCTACGGCTCGTACTTTCATAAAGTATATTACGTATGTATGCGGTGTTAGTGACGTGAAACGATATGCGTGTTTCGCAGTATTGGTTTGTTTGTTGGGTTTTCTCTTCATTGTTTCTTTTCTCTCCTTTTTTTCGAACGGAAAAACTCGACTAGATTATCGTTTTAAATAAAAGTGTTTGTATACCTACTCGTTTATTCATAATCCGTATGAAAACATTCGACACAAGGGTATTTAATAAATGTGTACGTATATAATGGTGACTGTAATACGCCTAAAGAATATGCGTTAAAGAAAAGTAAATAGCACAACACCCACACACGCATTTATTTCACATTTTATTCGCATTACATGTTTTTATAGTATTTAAATTAATAATAATATTATGCTGATAATATCTATATTTTTAATCGATGTGTATCCAAATATTTTCAACGCAAAAGGATTTACTAGACATTATTTTTGTTATTTTTCAATAATTACACAATACAGTTTTCTCAAATAAAAAATTACATTGAAATCGAATAATTACTACGTTATTTACATAAATGATAACCTTCGCTTAAACTACCGTTTTATGACCACGCTTAGATTAAGTTTAAATCTTATTTAAATTTTAAAAATCCACCTATTACCTTGTCGTTTATTATCAGTTGAAAATTATGTTGTGCTCGTTACTTGCACGAAAGTTATAGTTTAATTGTGTACTTGATTGATGTTTGTATATAAAAATGAATGTATGAAATGTCATGCAGTCAGACTTTTAAGAAACTTGCGTTTAACGTTTTATTCAAGTATTAGAAATGCATGAATAATCCGTACAGTGACTTACCTGGTTATGAATTTCGGGAAAAATATCAATGTAAAAAAGTACAGTGTTTATAAATTGTATGAACAATTCGTGATTTTTTACCTTGATCAATAAACGATATATATATATAGTTTGGTCGAATATGAAATATGTTCACCCTGAAATAAGCATAAACAAGAATTGTTTGTTTGTTTTTCAAAAAAGTTTTCTTATCAAAAGTTCCCGAAATTAACTCGACACCATTTGTATACAAAATGTACCTCCGTGGTCTATATAATTAAAATAGCACGCTGTTGTGGTTAACTTTACGACAAAATTAATTAGAATATAAACTATATACCACTGAAAGAAATTTAAAATGAAAAATAAGTAATTTTTTTACTCGTTAGTAATTTATATATATATATATATTAAAAAACAAACATACTTATTTAGGCAGTAGTATATATCGTATATGTATACACTGGAGTTTAGAATATTTGAATAATTTGATATATGTATATGCAATATCTGAGAAATCATATACTTGTTGTCCAATTAATTCGAAAAATAATGATAATTTAAATTGCCTCTTTAGTTATTTAGTCGAATTTAACTTATGTGCACAGTTGCGTATTTATGGGGAAGGGATGACGAGGTATTATACTTATCCCTTTGGCATGTTCTTTTCAAAATGTTGTTAGAATATCTGTGTATGATATAAATTGTTGTCAAATTATAAACATAACAAAAACCGAAAGTTTTTAAAATGTAAAACAAGTAACGCGGGGTTTCGTCTAAAATTACCCGAATTATTTTTCGTATGTTTATAATAATATAAATATATATAATCGTTAGAAATGTTAAATGTTTTCATTCGAATTTCATTCAGTTTATTTACTTTCTTCAAGGAGTACGAACAGAACTTTTTCGTTTTTCTTACATTTTGAAAAATAATATATATATTTAATTTAGAAGTTATTCATTTTCTAAGACGAAATCAAAACGGTTATATTTGAAAATAAACAACAATTAATTATTCATCAACTGTATATACTATTATGGCAGTTCAGGGGTCATTATAATATATGCATATTTACAAACAAACAGTGCCTGAGCATTGCTGCGTTAGTTAAACGAGAAATAATTATGAATCTACTGAGAATTAATTATATTTTCTACTGCGATTGAAAACTAAGTTGTTTAATTTTTTCCGGCCGTCAAAACGACCGGAAAAAAAATCACAATACCGACTTCAAAACTCTTCATTATTTTTCTCGGCAGTTATTTTTTACTATTCGCATAAAATCGTTCCATACCTCACGCTCCGAGTATTGTGCGCGGCGTTACGATAAGTGAAGTGGTGTAAAAGTCGGCTAATTACGATATTGAAGATATAGCGTTATGTAATGGTCATATTTATTATAATAGTACGTTTTTGTTATTCATTTTTTCCAAGATGGTTCAATATCTCGGAATGGAATATCATTTTGTGTGAGAAATCGAATCGGATTTTTCCTATACACACATTGCTCAACAGAACGTGAACAAAAAATTTAAAGTTACGCGACGATAAATCCATAATCGTTCATAGTTAACGTAGCAAAATATTAAAAAAATAAAATAAAAATTAAACACGTTTTTCGAAAAGATTATACGTAATAAGACGTACGAAGATTATATGCATCACGTGTAAGTGCGTTTTACAAAGGAGAACATTTTAATTCAATGTCTGTCGAAGGCGCGTAGCAGTGTTTTTACTTTTCATTAATGCCTATTAGTTTTAAAAGTTTTATTCCCAACGTTCCTTGGAAAAAAAAACTACGGGATTTCGTTTTGTTATCGAAAAACCTTCTCGCGTAAACGACAAGGGAATCGGAAAACAATAAGCGCCAGAAACGTTTTATATATGAAAGACCGTGCTCGCGTACAACTCAGAACCGTTGCCGCCATATTCATTTCCCACACCGAATTCATTCACGGTGAATTGTGCCGCCGCCGTATAATATAGTTGTTGTTTTCTCTCACTTTTCCCGCCACGCGTGTCCTCCATTGTTCCGGCTCAACGAGCTCTATCGGGAAACACTCTTTCATTTCTCGAATTCGCCATTACCTAAAACAGCGGCTGAACGACGGGCAGGAAGAATACTTATATATGTATATATGTGTGTGTGTGTGTGTGTGTGTTCATCCATTTATTTAAACCGAGTGTATTATATGCTCGATTCACCGAGTACGACGAACACCCATCTCCCTCTCCGTCGAGTGCGTTTTTGGAAATTCACAGGAAATTCGTTTTGTTTTTCTCGTTGCTTGTCTCCGGTAATCGATAAACCCGAGCGGTTTTGAACCCGCCGTGTCACATTGCGCCGTTGTGCGGATGACGTATGGTCGAGCTAATGATAATAACAGCAAAATAAATACGGCGGCTCGTGTTGTCACTGCCGTTCGAAAAATTATCAATTCCGTTATGTCAACTGCGCGCGGGGTCAAAACGTTTGTTGCCAGCAATTTTTAAAATATCACGTTCGCTAATTGTCGTTTGCGGATACTTGAAGTATATTTACGTTCGGTCGTCGTACAAATGCTTGTACGGGATGTCGTATCGGCAATGTTTTATTTTTATCGTAGAAATCAATATAGTTTTCTTTCGTTTTATTATTATTTTATATCGGTAAAACGAGTGTGCGAAAAAATCACTGAACGGAATCCTGTAAATATTAAACGTTCGGTATAAATGTTACATAATATAACATTTTATCATTTACAAAACGAAATTAAATTGTATTTACCAAACAAATAATAACGTTATATTTTAAACGTCATTTTAGAAACCATTAAATATGTGATTAATTCGAATCGTACACTTCAAATACGTTCAATCATGTCAACGATGTAAATGAAAAGCAATTTGTAAAACATCTCAATAACTTCTTTATCGACAAATTTCTTTAGTCAAATGGTTGTACTGTTAAATTAATTTCACATTATTTTCGAAACTTTTTAATTTGAAACTTTTCCATATCAAAAGTTTATATTTCCAATCTCATCGTGCTATACAGTGTTATCTTTATTCTTTGATGTATTACAGATTTCAAAGTTAATAAATTTTCAAGAATGTAGTACGAGCCACACACACACACACACACAAGCACACCTATACATGTATATTTTTTATGTAATATACCATTTTTCTTTAAGCAACACAACGTGTATACAATGTAAATATAAATATGTATCCACTCGTATCATATTATAATATGAAATTCGTTTGGTACATATCTTTATTTAAATTATAACATAACGAAAGAAACGTATTCTTATGAGACTCTCATATATTTCGTTTTCATATGTACATACACGTTTCCATGTTTATTTGGTTTTCTTTCAACCGACGAAACGATTTAAATAATTATCGTTTCGGATATAGAAATGTATGTTTACAACTTACGTATAATAATAATAATACTAATAATTATTGTATATTTATTATATGACGTGTTATTACGTCAAGCGCACGATATAATTTTGATAGTTTAGCAGTATATTCTATTTTTAGTCAGGTCCGGATACTTGAATCCTACATAGTTGTAAGAGACGGTTTTATCTGTTGATCGGTCCTCCATTTTCGAGGCAAGTTAAATCTTTCGATTCTGTGGCAAAACGGAAAAATAAAGAAGCTTTGCAAAGATCAGCGCGGTTTTCGGCCGGGTAATCCTGACCAGACGATAAGACTGAAATACCTCTATTGTAAGTGACACCGCTACTATATACAAATATAATATATATATATATATACGCGTGAGCTGCTGGCTAAGACAAGTGAATTTTTTTTCTTTTCGCCCGACTTCAATCTCATTTATTTATTTGTTTTTATCTTCTGGCCGAATCCCGTCGACGTCTTCCGAAGACGGTATATTATTCTCCATCAAATCTCGTTATTATAACAATTTTTAATACGACGTCAAAATAACTACACACGAGTGCTTTGTCACCCAGCGGTATCAACTAACGGATATAAATCACGGACGATTTTTCAATATGCAGTCCATTAACCACTGGGTTTTCTCTATCACAACATTTTACCTCAATTATTAGTCGTTCTCATTAAAATATTGGTTTTCAACAATTTTGTTTTTTGTTTGAAAATAATTTGGATCTTTTTTTTATTTTCGTATATATTTTAGTATATCCAACGCTAATGAAATAAAAACATCATACGGAAGTTGTTCGATATCTAAATTTGTTAAAATTAGTATTATATCGAATATAACACAAAACGAAACATTGTGTTTTTTCCCAGTAATAGACACATGTAACTCTGAATTAAACAAAATACAAATTTCTAATATTGGGGAAATTTCAACAAGCTGGTTCAGCAGTTTAAGATGATGTAACTAAGAACTATTGAAATAAGTAATCTCATAAGAGCAGTGTGTTTTTTTTTGTGTATCTTAAAAATCATTTTTTAATTATCATGAAATATCAAATTTTCAAGTTTAAAATGATGACACATACTGGCGGATTCTGAATTGACGAAGCGAGACGAGTCCCAAATATAGTTTCGTTGTATTATGTTCGTACTTTTTTTTTCTACTCTTTTGCTTCCAACACCATAAAATATATACTTTAGCAAATGCGACGCGCTAAGCGACGTAGAAAAAAACAGCTGAATGCCTTGCAATTGAAAATAGGATTTTTTTTACCTAGAAGAATCGAAAAGTTATATCAAGCTCCAATGAATTTTAAGACTAAAAACTATATATATATATATAATATCTAATAATATACGCATATTGTACATATATTTTCTGAAAGGTATTTCTCCTAATCGTATTTATTTTTTCGTCATCAAAATTTTACGGGCTTACAATTTTAATTGATTTTTATATATTATTTTATTATTGCACTGATGCACTGTGGAATTCGTACAATTTATAATTTACGCACACTATACGAGTATATTATAGCAAAATACACTTTTGAAACATTTCATTTGATCGTGTACGTTTATCGAAAATATTCAAAAGGTATTCGAATATGAAATCAATACAATATAACATATATACATAATCAAAATATTTTGGTTTAATTTTAGTTATGAGAATATCTTAGTGTTGGACAGAAGACGTTTGACAGCAAAGAAAACCAAAATCCACGACTCAGCAAATGTCTACCAGAAATTGATCTGTAAACAATTAATTTTGCTTGACACACTATTTAAATCATTTAAAACTATATTTTAAAAACGAATTCCACATCGACGAAATTCCTCAATAAATATTACATTAATATTTAATAATATCATATTGTATATGTTTAAGTCTACGTAATAGAATTGTATAATTGTGCCAACCCGAATCTGTAGAATACAAACAAATGAAATAAATTACGTTTCGTCGGCCGGCAAAATAAATTCTTATCGAAAAGAATAATAATAATAATAATTATAACGGTGGCACTTCTAGTTATCGATAAAACATGTACAAATGATGCATACGATGGTCGGGTGATATATGTATTTACGTACTGAACACCAACGATCATTTAATACTTAAAAATGACGTGTTTGAAATGGTCTCAAGTCAGAAAAGTGTGGTGATTACATAAATGTTTTAAATTTTATTTTATGATCTTAAAATGATTTTTTTCGCAATCTATTTTAACATACAATTTTTAAAAATTAAGGTCTTCGTCTCTAATGGTATACAGAGGAGACAGATGCGACGCATACGATTCACACACCAGACGAATGTCAACGACGAAGACGTGCAAGTTCGTAAATCGATTTTTACATTACTGGGGGTTTTTATTTTTTATTTTTATACCGTCTTTTCCACGCGGACTCTCGAGATTTGTTTGTTTTTACCTCTTACACGATCGCGTCGAAATCCAAAGCGTCGAGACAACCGGTATAAATCTGCACGTCAGCCAATATATATACACACCGACACACATAAATGTATATATATATATATTGTATAAAGACACGTCGGAAGATTGGGCGGGGATCTGATGGGCTACTAGACACTTATTGCGAAACTCCTCCATAATTCATAGCGTTTAAGATGATAATTTATTCGGCCACTATATACCGATCGCGGTGACGCGACGAGAGGGAAAAAGTCCACAATGTCATTATGAGCTCTCGTCTAGGACCTCGTTCGCATTATAATAATAATGATGATGATGATGATGATGATGATGGTGTTGATGATGGTAATATTAATAATAATATTAATAATAATTATAATTATAATATACACGATAAAGATGAAATTTGTTTGCATTACTATAACGGGTATGGTATAGTATAGGCAGTTGGACGTACGTGCTTTGTTAGGTCGGCCCCAAAGGTTCGGTTTTTAATTTTTTGCTTCGAGTATTTTTTAATAATAATAATAAAAATATCTATATATATATATACAAATATATGTTTATTGTTGTGCAAGAAACTTTTATTTTTTTTTCATTGGTCACGTATACATATATATTTACTTTTACGGCGGGTATGGTCTATCCTATTTGCGATCGTTTCGGAATAGCATTCGTTATACCTTATACCCGTCTTGTAGTCATCCCTCTCTTCATCACTCCTCTACTCCACGCGTAGGATTTTCAAGCACGTCTGCACGTCGGTACTTCGCCGTCCCGCACCGCATTCGACCGACAACGGACAGATGGTATGAAAAAAAATCGTAGACGCGTATCAATCTTTAGAATAATAATTTTATTCGAAGGGTGAAATAGTACGGGGAAACGAATAAAATGCACGTTTTACCGGAGGAAAAAAAATGTACCCTATACCTATTTAATATTATCTCTCGTCGCAATAATTATATGGAAATATATTGTACAGAAGATCGTGTTGAGCACAAACTACACGTATATGCAGACGATCGAATGGATTGTACGTGACATAATTACACGGTGTGATTCTCGCGGTCGGTTTTATTGACGAACTCGTTAATATTTGTTGACGAATCGATAATATTATTTATTATACATCTAATGAACGTTCTCGTCGTTAAGATCAAACACGTCATCGTATAACCATGTGTAAGAGTTTCATCGTTACCGTTTCGGGTCAGTGAAAATATCCGCGTTTATCAGGGTTTTCACACCCTTAGTTCACATGTCGACCGAATCGTAGTCCTAGGGACTAATGTCGGAAGACGAGCGTGCATGAGCGTTGTCCGAACCACGAGCGGCGAGCAAAACGTCAGACCCCCGGAGGGGAGTCGGGGCGCCCCGCTCGTACCGCTAAGACTACCGCTATCACGCGCGGTATTACCGTAGGTGTACTTTGGGGTACAACTACCCTCTGGTGCGTAACCACGTCGGTATGGCGACAGGAGTACACACGGATAATTTCCGAGTCTCTCTTAAGGTACGGGCAGGCGTGATCGATAGCAGGTTAGGTCATGGCCCGCCGTTCCGCACTCCCCGAGCTGTCCCTCGCCCGTCTTGCGTGCCCGGTGTCTAGCTCGCGAGACCTTTTACCACATAGATTGCTCCAGCTAATCTGGCACCACGTAACCGATCCCGACGGCCTGAGCTGTTCGAGGTGCCTACCGCGTCTGCTGTTTATACGGACCGATAACAGCGTCGATCGAAGTGGAAACGGTTGTCGAGTGTATCGTTCCAGACCGCCACGACAATTATCGTGACCGGTCGCACGACTTTTACAATTATTATTTTATATTATTTAAACGTTACGTTTTAAAGACGTTGGGTTTTCGCTCTCGCGGAACACCCTGTCGTCGTCCGAAATGTATTCGTCGTCTATTCATCACGGGCGCGCGCGTTTCAACATTCGAAATCGGACCTAATTTAAATATTTGATGCGCCCTTGTCCGTCCTAATGGCGGTTTTTATTACGTCCCGCCGTCGTCGCGACGGCCGTAAAAGAAAATACAATAATAATAAAACACAAATCTATTCTCGGACCGTGCTCGTCGTCGTAGTCTCCGTACACCGTCGTATAATAACGTATAATAATAATTTGTATTATATTACGTGTATACGCACACGCGGTCACACGACGGTGAAATTTTTTAAGGGTTTCCTATATATACGTATGTGTGTCGGCCCGTGTTGTGGCGTTCAATAAAATAACGTACTCGGAACGTTTCTTCGGAACGCGTATTACTATTGCAAACGTACCGATACGACTCTATACATATTATCATTTGGTGGCTTTCCCCCGTTCGCCGAGGTCACATTATTATTATACACGTATTTTTACACACACACATACACACACACACACACACATATATATATATACAGACGCGCGTGCTCGGTCATCGTGAAAACCGTACGTATCCACGTATATATATGTATGTATATATGTACAAAGACTCGCGGACGTACGCGCGAAAACCGACCGACCGACCGACCAGCGCGCGCGCGCGCGTGTGATTTATCTTTTCCAGTCGACGAGCCCGACGGACCGGCCGGACGGGCACGAGGAAACGGCGATACGTCCCCTCGGCGGACACGACAAAAAATAAAAATAAAAGCGAAAAAAAGGACCCATTCTGTGGCGCGTGTGTCTGTGGCGGCCATTAATCATATAATTCGGTGGCGGCAAAGCCGTCGGGCGTGGCCGCGGGGACGGGACGCGAAAACTAGCGCACACGTCTGAAACCCATTCGGACGTGACGACGACCTTCGGAGCGCGTAACACAGCGCGGTTAGGGTTCCCGTTTCGGGCGCCGCACAGTTTTCCGGACGAGAGACGCGGACGTCCGTGCGCGCAAACGGTTGCCGAGGAAAAAGAAACGACCGGTTTTGAGACGTTTGATCGGATTGAACTGATAACAATTACTATGATTAAATAGACGAACGAAAAAAAAAATAAATATTCGAATATAGAATTTTTCGCGCCGATAGAACCGTATTCGATATAAATCTGAAAACAGCTCTGTAGGTGAAATAAACTCGAAACGAGGGAATTCAATAATAATAAAACGTGTGCATCGACAAGAAAATGTCTGGCGCCGCATTGACCTTATGCAATTTTACCGTGTCTATTGGCATAACTCAAATGAATTTCGTTACGAAAAGAATTACATTTCAATATATCCGATAAGGCTGTTCATAAAACACGACGTAGACGTCGAAACGAATGTATATATATGAATTTTTTTTTTTATTACAGTTAAATTGCGAATAATATCGAACGTAAGCGTCTATAATCTATACGGTGGCGTGGCGAAGGAGTAGTAGTAAACGATTATGAATAACAATTATTATCACTCGACTTATTAGTGAAAAATGTCGGTTAGAATTTAGGAGATAGAACTTTTTTGTTTTTTTTACTTATCTGTCGTTTTTATAGTGGGGGGTTAGGAAAAGTAGTCCGCTCGTTGTCTTTAAAAGGTTCGCCACGCCACTGGCCGCAATGTCATCTCGTAAAACGGGCGTGCGACGCAGACGTCTAATTATGCGTGATTTCCAACGTCGGCGGAAATACGAGCCGTAGTGTTTCTCGTTCGCGGGATCGAGCTCTGACAAATCGCCTGACGGTTTTCCGGCGTCTTATCGACGTCCGCCCGCCAAACCGGGTTCGACGCGAGAAATCGCCTTCGGGCTACGGAATGACCGGAAATGATAAACGGCCGTTGTTACTCATTTTACAAATTATCAAACGTCTACCCGGACATCCGGCCACAGCGAACGGGCTACGAATGGCTAATGGCATTTCGTCGGTCTCGCCGTTACGTTTTTACGGTACGATTTGACGTTTTTCTTCTTTTTTTTTCTCTCTTTAGACCGTTCGGTTAATATACGAGTTTGTTGACGTCTACCACAATAACCGTTATCGTTTCGATTTAATTTCGACACAAGATCAAAAGCGACGGTATTTGGAAAATCGTATAAAAAAAAAAAACAATACGCTTATTATGCTTTGATTTTTTTCGTCAGATATTCGTCGACTGTTTAATTTTCCCGCACCTCGTTTTCCTATTGTTTTTGTCGTACTCACACCTATTTCATAATAAACGTGTAAGAGCCGAGTCGTTTCGGACACGACGACATTCGATTACGGGCCAACAAACAATCGCGTTTTCTCGCCACAGTTGGTTCGAACAAACGACCACGACACTACTCGGGCGGACGAAAACAAAACGCTTTTATTGAACGGTATACAACAACGATAACAACAAAAAAAGGGTGAAAAATTATATATACGCTTATTTATTTATAAAAAAAAGTTTCCTCCGCACACTTCGAACCTTTCGATATCTATTTCCCGTTTCGATTTAAAATAATAATAATAATAATACCTACAGATAACAATGCGTAAAAAGGTGTTCACAAGTCCTTTAGAACATTCGCCGAGCGGAGGGTAGTAAATGTGGAATTTTTTTCTCGCGATCGATCGAAACGGACGAAATTACGTGTTCTTAATTTATTTCACCGGACTCGAACAACGCGCGATCGCTTTCGTCGGATTTCGTTTTGTTTATTGTTTCGGTCGACATTTTTATTTCGTTTACACTCGCGTACACGCGGTAGTTGGTTCGTAGTTTACCGTAATATTCACGCGACGTCATAATCATATACCAATGACCATTAATACCGTTAACAGTATTCCGAAACTCGTTTTCGTTTTCCTCAAAAGTCGCGCGGAGACCGTAACTTATCGTGAGACTGATGACGTTCGAATTATTTTAGTATTATAATTGAACGCGCGACATGGTTTGGCTCGTCCGCCCGGTTATAATTATAATTCAATTTCGCTTGGGAAAAAGAAAAAAAAAAAAGAAAAAATTTATCAAAAACTAATAAAGATAAACAATTTTGTACGGTATGATTTATGGCGTGTACGTTGCGCTAAACTGCGAGATTAGCATGCGCGACACTGTAGAGCATACTCGGTTAAACTAATCACGAAACTTTTGGGATTAGACTTGCGTGTTTGTATAACACTAAAACGTATAATAAATTACCTAGGCAAAAAGTTAACGTTCCGGTTAGTTAGACGGTCGGCCGGCCGTTCCGAGTATGAAAACGCGGTAAATGTACCACGAAAATTCTGCTAGACGACGATTCGTCGCTCCGTTATCAATTAGGTGCGTTTCCGCGTTCGAATTGCGGCCTGTCTAAGACGCGACTAGAAGTCCACTAGGAGTTTTAAATACTCGATTACGGTTTAGGGCGTGTAGTCCGATTCTGCGCTTTTTTTTACGATTCACTAAGCGACTTCATTCATTTTTAGCGATTCATTCGCTTCAAAAGCGAAAACGCGACGTTACGGCGGAGTCGTGTGCGTGCTCCGTTCATTGATGTCGTAACTTTTGATTGTCTGGTCAACGTGTTTTGTCGCAAACACTCCTGCACTCCAGATGCATTACGTGACGTTTTGTGTGGTACCAAAAAAAGAATCGTCTGTGAAAAAACGCGCCGGCCGGAGTTTTCTCCGTGGCAACACGGACGTCAACACGGAAACGCGCGCGCCGACAATCGCGTCTCGCGGTATCCGGATCACGAACCGGACGACGGGAAACTACCACCGGGATGGCGGCCACGATGGCGACGGTGACCGCGACGGTGGCGGCGGTGACCGGCAACGCGGTGCGCACGTTGGACGCGATCGAGGACGCGCTGTGCGACCCGGCCGGGCCGTGGTCGCCGCTGTTCGACTGGGCCGAGAACCGGTACGGCGTCAAGCCGCTGAAGCTGTTCGCCGGGCTCGCGTGCCTGTCCGCCGTGTACATGTCGTCGGACGGTTACGGGTCGCTGCTGTTCGCCGACCTGGTATGTTTCGCGTATCCCGCGTACGTGACCGTCGCGGCCATGGTGTACCGAGGAGGAGGACCGCGTGCCCGTCGCCCGAAGACGACGACGAAGACGACGAAGACGACGAAGACGACGACGGTGACGACGGTGAACGCGACGGCCAGATGGTTCACGTACTGGATGATGTACGCGGCCGTGCTGACGGTCGAACAGCCGTGCGGATGGCTGTTGCTCCGGGTGCCGTTCTACTGTCTGTTGCGCGCGGCGTTCTTCGCCTGGTGCGCCCTGCCGATCGACGCCAACGGCGCGGCGTTCGTGTACGTCACCGTCGTGCGCCGTCACTTGACCAGGACTCCGCCCGACGCCGGCGGTCGTCCTGACGAGCCCGCGCGTGTACGGCTCTCGCACATTCGCCACGGTTAGTCAGGACTATTTTTCACGAGCGATTTCTCAAGAGCATCGATACTGAAAATACTTTCACACGCACTTCGAACGAAACGAAAAACGCGCCTATTTATTGAAACCAATGAGTCGTAAGGTCATATTTATTAATATTTTGAATAACATTTTACGATGTTATTCATTGTCTATTATTATATTTACATGCACATGTCGTTAACGTTTCAATATGTAAACGCTAGTTATTTTCAGTTAAAAAAATATTAGGTTAGTATTATACCCGCGGAGAATCGTTGTTATTGATCAGCGTATCACGTAGTTGTACAGAGTATTACAACATTGTGTACTAATAGATGTAGTATACATTTTTTATTCGTTTTGTTACAGATAAATCGTTTTGACTATAATACAAAGCATATTGAAATTATAAATTACAACGTTTCGTTATACTTGAACGTTTCTTTTTTTTACGAAGTTTTATTGTATCATATATATATATACATTGAAAGACAAGTATAAATTAAAGATTAGTTAAAATCTTAAAATAACTATCCTTTATATGCGCGAGAAAATAACAAAGCATACATTTTGGTATAAAAAAAACCCTCGACATAAAGCAGTTTACTTTAAGAAATGATTAATTTTTGGAAAAGTAAAACAATAGAAAGAAAAATTTGTTGGAAAAAACACCCTCTTATACAAAAAAATCTGTTGCATCCTGTTTTTTTTTTGTATATGAGTTTTGCTTATCATTCTTTAATTTATGTAATTGATGTCGTTTTTCGTAGACAGAAAGAAGAGGTAGTGGTACGCTGGTGAAAGTATCTATGCGTACAATAAAGCTTAAGTAATGACGATTCGTTTTCGTTTGTAATTTGATAAGCTCAAACAATCTCAAGTGGCGCGACACCAAAAAAAAAAATAATTGTTATTTTCGTATCATTTTCTTCTTTTATTTTTACGTGATAATATAAAATTTAATTGTACGAAGAGAATTTTTTTTTTATGTACATGTCTACACATATACTTACCCATTTTGTTTTAAAATAAACGTTAACATCTCGGCATTCGTGTAATATTAATAGTTTCGAGTATTCACTATTAAATAGTAATAAGGCATTATAGTAAGTTAAAGCAATACACAAACGTAAACTGTTTTCGTAAATTTGTATATAAAATAAACTAATGAATAATATTCACTTTAGACCTAATGTCTGAAAATAATTTTTAGAATGATGTATATATATATATATACGGTTTATCTGAAACATAACAAATAAAAAATGTACAATATAGTTTGAATAAATAGGCACATTTTTAATTTCATTCGAAGTAATCGAATGAATTGTATACGCCATTATCTTCAAAGGATTTCTAAAATATACTTAATGAAAACATTTTAAGTAGGATTATAAATACTTTCAAGAAGTTTTTCTAGAAACATAGTCGAAACTAGAAATTTCTCGTAAAAATAGTCCACGCCTTAATCACCAACAAGCTATCCGCCTGGAGTAATATACGACGGACCGTCGGTGTTTCGTTCGGTACGATGGACCGACGATATCATACTATTATATATATACACATATAAATGTAATAACCAATTTTAGACCGGAAAGAAAGTACTTATTTAGTTACAAGTGGACAACAGTGTTAGGTAAGTTTACGACTAAATAGTAAATACTAAATTTATTAAATTATTATACTTGTGTAAAATATAGTGTGCGCGATAATAATAAAAATCGGGTTTTAGCGCATTCAGAATGTTAATAAATTTGCCAATGAAAACAAATTCGTCACTGCGCCAAATTTACCCGTGTTTAATTATTACGATGACATATTTATATTTACATGATGTTTTAATGTCATTGACGTTTTAACCCGTTTATAAATACATTGTGATTATAAAATATCGATTTAATAAATAATATTCATAATACATTCGATTTTCGGATTTTATGATTTTAAATAAACGAATTCTTTTAAATACGTCTGTTATTCGCAAATATATATACACACATATATATATATAAAATATAAACGTGGCCATAATGCCATTTAGTCAATTAGAGTTTCCGTTTTTTAATCGCTAGACATTTGTAATAATCGTTATAGCTACCTTCGCTAAGCCCGTCCAACACGTAATCCGAATACCTAACATGGAAAACAAAAGAACACTACGAAACCATGGTATTGGAAAACCGAATCGAATACAGAACAACATATCGTGTGTTAGACATAATATGCTGTTTTAAAATCGAATCAGTTTCCTACTGGATATGCCATTAAACCACGCCTGCGTTAAGCCCGTATTTATACGATCGAGCTGAAGTCAGCGTTAGGACACGATGCCGTGTCGTATCATGCGTATGTTATAATAATAGTATGTATCCGAGCGAACCAATCGATTACGATAATACTACGCGCAGCAGTGGCCTATTTAGAATTTTTTTTTTTTAGAGTGGGAGGAGGGGACTTGAGACGTTGAGTAAAAGAGTCGTTGAGTTCCGACTTATTTTTAAATCTAGAATTAGATCTTCAAAATTGGTGAAACCTCCTCAACTCGTGTGTTATTGAAAAATAAGATTTAGAAAATAAGTATATACCATAGGTATATTTATTTTTAAAAATGTTCTTAAATACGTACCTGACGCGCAGTGAGTTGCGGTTTTAGGGGAAGGGGAGGAAGTCATACCCCTTGAATTTTTTAAATGGGTTATTGTACCTATAACAATTTATAAGTTACTATTCATATACGATATGTCAAATTGAACATTATTGTTATATTTCTATGGCAGTTGGTTGTTCTTTAAATACGATTGTGACCTTTGCAATTTTCTATTTATAAATTGAATTCTTATTAATTCTTATCGTCACGACTGACCCCACGTCGTGTCGCGCCGCCGCTCGTATCATTTCACTACGGTGGTGATATCGTGCGAGCGAACGTGGACGTTAGACGATTATGTTTAAAATGGTACGTATTATTTTATGCATAATTTATTCGATTCGGTTTTACTAGGTCTTACAATTATCACAATAAAGTACTTAATAAGATTACTGCGGTCTGTAATTACCCCAAACTATTACGATCACGGCACCTTTAGAAAACAGTTTGTGTTTCAATGTTTCCAATCCCAATTCAACCACGATTTTTCAATAACTTAATGAAAACACACAATAGTTCGAAAACTTTGCTATTATATTCTAATTACTGTTATTGTTCATGTTTATAGTTATCATAATTGCGTTACGACGAATTATGTATTCAATGTCAAAAGAATATTTCATAGTGATAGTTAGTGTATACTCGTATTTAATACGAGTAGACATTTTTTTCACCAAATTAAATAATATAAAATAGTTTTCTTTCCATTTCCATATATCTTGCGGAACCCTTGGGATTGTTCCGCGGAACGCACCTAGCGAAACGCCCGATCTATGGCACCATGATTCTGAAGCCTCTTATTACTAAATATATACGATGTACACAATGAGCGTAGTATTTTCAATTTTTTTCTGGAGAAAGGTTCAAGAACTATGTTTATAAGTGTCCATCTTTGTTATACCTATACACTTGCATTATTTTGTGCTTGTAGCATCTCTCGGCATATAGTCTTTAGTGGTCCATTTTTTTTTTTTTTTTTTGGTTTCTAAGGCGGGTCCATCATTCCTATATACATACACAATCGTTTGCAGATTCCAAAAAAATGACGTCAGAAAAGTAAGCGAATTGTGTTATTGTGGTTCAATAGGATATACCAGAGCCGCGTTTGCGCGCAGTGCGTTGTACGGTATACGACGAAAAACAATGTCGGGCGCAGCGTGTTTCGTTAGGTCAGCGCGCGGTAAGAAGTTAGTAAGTCGACGTTTCAACACACTACCCGTACGTACATAAATGAATAAATCTCGCGGACGCGGCGACGGTAATTAATGGGCTTGGTGCGAACCGCCGCCGCGGTCCGGACGTCGTCCCGAGCAATATCGAAGAGTGGCGCGCCCGCGACGTGCCGACGGAAACGCGTCCCCGTGAACGCGGAGAAGTTCTCATTCGTTTCCCGAGACGGTTTCCACGTGATTAAATTGCACGGCCTCGGCCATCAATATGTATGCGTGCGGGGACAATGACATAAGCGCGCGTGATTCGCGATCGCCCGGACGCGTCCGTTCTCGTACAACCGCGTCCCCCGTACCAGACTTGGGCAGGATTTCGATTTCGATTTATTTTTTATTTTTTGCGGATCAAACGTATTTTAAATAGCACCTACACGATGTTTCATATTGTTTTTGTTAAGTCCATATTGATTTTTGATATCTGTCTGTTTTTGATGAAATAAACGGTTTTAAAGTATCTATTACGCTTGTCAATACAATTATTATTGGTATTATTTTATTATAATGCATATTGTTATTAGTAGTGTGGGATCATATGTCACGTTATAATATTACTTAATGTTGTAAGACAAAAATTGTACTGAGTATTGAGAATGTAAAGCAGAATATAATAGACAATAATAAGTCGTTGACAGTATAAAAAGCTTCTATTAGGTTTTAAAAAAAATAATAACGTATGACTTTAATCGATAAAAACAATAATTTCAAAAAGAAATATGAGTAGCGAATAGTAAGTATTTAATAGAACATCCCCAAATACATATTAACGGTTGTTTTTATTCCATTAAATAATTCGTATTACCGAAAACCAGTAAAAAGTATTCTAAAAAGTATTCGGAATATGTAGTCGAAATATTTTTAAAAAGCTTTTTCCTCAAATCTGTCCCGTACAGACCGAATTGTTTACGGTTTTCCGTCGACGACGGACGACGAAGTCTCCTCGCGGACACGGTCGACGATAATGGGCGATAATAACACGAGAATAAATCGCGCGTAGGAGAGAACGGACTCCGCGAAATGTCCGTTTAAACGCGGCGTACCGTTTCCACGATAAGTTCTCGTCGAGTTTCGGACGACGACGACGACGACGTGAATGAAAAACCGTCCAATTTTTCTAAAAGCATCACCGCGTGGCTTTAATTGCGACCGATAAGTTTTCGTCGTCGGAACCCGATCGCATTTGCCGCGCCGTCGGCCACGTGTCGGTCGCAGCTCGTGCGAGACGGACATTCAACAAAGGGTATCGAGGTTCAATCGAGATTTTTGTGAATCACTCGGAAACAGCGTTTCATTACGTTACTACCGATTGCTACATTTTTTTTTTCGTCGCTTTTACCAATTTCACAAATCGAAATGTTTTCATCGAAACAGGTTATACGATTATTATGTCGTACTCGAGCGTTTATATGCGATTTCGGTTCGTATGTAACGGACATACGTCTGAAAACGGCAAACGAAATTTCACATCAATATAATTATATATATATATACAGGTATATAACGTGTTTCTCGTACGCTTTTTATAGTTTGAACGCATAAGCATAAAATGTACCCGGTGAAATGGCCATCGGTAGTAGCTGCTACGTTATATACGCACGCTTTTCGAAACCGAAAGATAATATTTTTCAAAACGTCAATATCGTTTTAAGTGTACGTTTCTAATGGCATAAAAATTATACCGGCTAACCTGGCTAATACGTACTTAAAGTTTATTTTATATGCGTTATCACTGAACTGTTTTGCGAATTAGTTCTGTTCGCGTTTTGAAATGTGTATAATATATTGTGTAAACGTGTAATCATTTTAACTACCGAATACCAAGTTGTTGATTTAATTAATTAAAAGGGTCTAACGTATACACTGAAACGATACGAGTAAAATACGTCTGATTTCCATATACAATGTGTTTCGTTCATTTACTTTACTTTGAGTTTTCGTGAAAAAAAATGTAAGTCATGATTGGGTTTCTAAAAATAAATACCCACACGTCATCTATATAAGTACGTTTTAATTTATATTAATTGTTATTAAATTATAAACTTGCGTTATTCGAACGTTTGGTGGAAAATATCAAAATTATTTAAAAAAAAGTCTTAAACACGTTTGTCTTTGATTTTTTACGGTTTGTACATGTAAATTTTAATTTCCTTTTTAATTTTGTATATTAATATTCGAGTGGTATTAAGTTTAGAAGTTTTTCAATTAAAATAATAATGAAGTTAATATACATTTTTTCTCACTGTAATATTTAGATATCAAAATAAAAGCGAGTTGACAAAATTTTCAAAACGTACAGTAAGTGTATATACAATTTATATATTATGCACTTTGAGAAAAACTGCGAATAAGAAATATAAAATACTTTAAATAAATATAATATCTCGTGAAACTATTATTAAAATATTTTTATTTAAGAATCTCAAACACACATTAATTGTTCGGTACAGAATTTCAAAATTTACATGTAAGAAAATCGATATTAAATTTAATCAAGTTTTACCGATTAAGTATATCGAAAAATGTAATTGAATTATAACATTTTTTTCTATATAAAAACCAGTTTTCACATTCAAACTTCAGTGGCATTATTTTAAAGCTTCATCATAAGTTGTATAAGTGTGTTTATTAACTGATGTGGTCAATTTAAGTAATTTTAATAAATGTGTTTCTGGGGGCATTTTTAAAGTTTTTTTTTTTTGTTCATAAATGCATTTTGCAGGGTATTCTTATATGTTGTTATAGCGTCAAAAACCGTGTTTTTATAATGATAACAGAACCTGGTCAGTTTCAGTCAAACGTGGTAACAAGTTATAACCAATAAATAATAGAAATAAAACGGAATTTCTATGCTGTAGTTACATGGCATTTTTATCGTATTTGTTATATATTTTGCATCGCTATCGGTTTTGTAGAAATTGTACTGACACGCATATTTATATATGAAGTCATTGTGTGTATAATTCATAATTCAATGCATGTCGTCGACCGTTCGAAAAAATCGCGACAGAACTTCAATACGAGTACACATCATACATGTATTAAACGTGTCCGTACGGCGAGCGCGCAGAAATAAACGCGTTTCGACGTCGCGTTGAAATGTACAATATTTATGGTTTCAAACGTGAACTTTTAACAATGAAAACGCGTTTGTCCCGGAGACCCGCAAAAGGTTACACGTCGAACCGTTTAAAACAGAAATAAATACCGGGCAATAAGTCAAACGGGTCGACGTGAAAGTTTTCTTCGAAAAACTAAACGTATATATTTATATATATAAATACCATACGTATTCGAGATGTGTCAAAAAAGCAACAAATTACGCGACAAAATCGAGCGCGGACATTTCTGTGTGATAAATCTGAAAAAGAGAAAATTCGTACGTAGTTTCGTGCTTGGGCGCGTACGACGACAACGTTAACTATAACCGCGGTAGCTATTAGTAAATTTGTATTATGATCGGCGGCGGCTTCGTGGTCACCGGTGGAGGGAGTGCGTGCATAGTCGCAAACAATTTTCTACGTGCTTATGAACCGTACACGGGCCGGGGACAAAGAATTATCGTCATTGTCAACAGACGATACACGACCGTCACGTGTGCATTTTTGTTTGTACGCGAACATTTTCCACGCTATCCAAAACAAGTTTAGATCAACTATAATTGACAACAATTTCATTTCCGTACACGACACTACAAAAGCGCCGAAACGCGACTTGTCGTCACTACACACGCTTTACTCGTTTTCGGCATCGATATTCCGTTTTTATTTTTCCTTGATCCGATTTCAATTGAATTTCAATAAACAATTGAATCAACCGTCCATTTGAAAACAAACAAAAAAGTGTCTTTTCTTTAGTTTAATTTTAAGTAGGGTGTGCGACCGTCCCACCGTCTAAGCCACGAGCCGCCGCCGATTATTATGTTACCGAGGCGTCGCACGGCGATTATCTAGATAAATAACTAAGTACGGTACGACTGCTGTACGAAAACGACGTAACCACATTACGTCGTATATTGCATTACGAAGCGTACCGACCGCAGACATTTTATTAGCGCTGCTCAAGAAGTGCGACAGAGCAGAACCCGATCGGTAAACCGACCGGGTCCCGGGTCGTCTACGGACGTTACCCACTCGAAGGGAAGGCGCGACTCAGTTGGACGCCGTGGTCGGTTCCTGTCTCTTCCCACGAGGTTTGGCGGACAATCCATCGCCTGTTCCACGTTGCGGCCAAGGCAGGCTCCTAGACCTCGCGGGGCGACAAGCCACAACGGTGGGACAAGTCAGGTTAGGTTACCGAGCCAGTCAGTGACGGGCCATAATATATATATATATATTACAGAGGTCTCTAAAGGTTTATGGCCGATCGAGACCGAGCGCTAGGCAACGAAACTCATCCCGTTACGAATCCAACCCGGATCGGGCCTAATGTCCATACAGCTGAGAGGTTGGTCCCTGCACGGTCTGCACTACCCGCGAACACATGCGCAACGCGCTCCGAAGGGATTTCTCTCGGTCCGCCTACCCGTCGGCTGGGAAGTGACGTTGACGGTATTTTGCCCGGACCCAAACCCCCCGGTGGGAACAGACGGGACCAAGTCTAGAAGTCCTGGTTGTATACAAACACGCGTTACGGCGTGCCGGCGGATCGCTCGCGTCGGATCGCTTCGCTACGGTGTTACCGGGGCGACGAGACGGAAGAGGCGAGTGGACAAAACAACGACGATCGCCGGGAAAATGAACTCGCGGCGGTGGCGGTCGCGCGGCCGGCGGCCGACGAGTTTCGCGGCGAACTACGGCCGGACCGGTTTCCCGTTGACCGCGGTCTACGACGCGGCGGACGGCCGGCGGTTCCGGTGGCTGGTGCCGATCGAGTCGGTCGACTATCGCGCGTACGTGCCGCTGCTCGCGGACGGGCTGCGCGACCGGCCCAGGCCGTACGGCGCGTGCGCCGCGCACGGCCTGTGGGACCTGCTGGCCCGGGACGAGGCGGACGGCCGCCGCGTGCTGTCCGCCGTGCCGGACGCCGTGCGCCCGTTGCGCCGGGCCCTGGACGCGGGCCCCGGCGACTGGCCCGCCGTCGTCCGCGCGCTCAAGACGCTGCAGAAGTTCGCGACCGCCGGCGGCCGCGGCTATCCGGTGGGCCGCGCCCTGGTCCCGTACTACCGGCACCTGTTGCCGCCGCTCCACGTTTACTTGCGCACCGCCGGCCGCGCGACCGCCACCGACGGCCTGAACGCCCACGCGACCTACAACGTGGCCGACCTGTGCGCGGACACGCTGTCCACGCTGGAGCACACCGGCGGCCGGTGCGCGTACCACGCCATCAAGTACGCCGTGCCCACGTACGAGAACCTGCCCGTGTGCCGTCTCGCCGACGGCCGCGTCAACATCGTGTTCGCGTGAACGCCACCGCTGTCCGGACGACTGTCGAGCGTGAAGGGATTGCGTCGGTGCCCGGAAGGATTTGAGGAGTGGACCGTCCGAACGAACGAACGAGGGGTTAGGTTTAACGATATTCGTTTGTATTGCAAGGACGTCATGTGCCCGGACAGCGGTGGCGTTCACGCGAACACATGTATTATGTATACGAATTCGTAAGCATTACGAGGTATTTTAGTGTTCATAATAATAATTGTCGTAGACTGGCCTAAACGAACAGTGGGTTGTGTAATTAAAATAAAACAATAAGAATAATATTTAACTTATGAACTTTTATTATTTCGCTAATACAGTATAAAAAAAACATCCGACCACGGCGGTGACTTACGCGCGACAAAGTTATCCAATAATCTCCACGGTCAAAGTACGACGACGATAACACAAAAACTTATGATATACCACATAATAATAATAATAATAATAATGATGATGACTATTATATCGCGAGGGGACACGCGGCGGTCAATTCGTAAAACAATGCATTAAAGCTCGTTGTGTAAAGACGCTACATTCCAATGACCCTGGGGTCTTTGCCAGCGTGACTCGTGTATGTCTGCGAAATCCTCAAAACGTTTCCGCGGTGAATTTAAATAGCGTCGTCGCGAACGTAACCGATGTGACTCGCTACGGTGTAACGCGTCCGACGAGTAAACGTGTACGAAATTACCGGTTTGTTCGTGATGTACGGTGTGCTCACGGTGTCCGGCACGAGCTGGCAACGCGTCACAGCGAAAGCGCGACGTGGATTTTGTGTTCGGCCGTCCGAGAGTCGTTTGTAGAAACCTGCGCGACGATACTGGCCGACGTTCTCTACACGTACACGGACGGAAACGGGTTCGAAGACGGCCGAGGTGGAACGCCTTCGACGGCTGTCCGGGCGAAGGCAATGGGCGCGTGCCGTTCGGCGAGTGTCTCGCGCGGCGACACGTCGTTGAAAATCAGACCGCCGTTCCATTCGGCCCGCGCTGCTCCGGCAGACCGTTTTTCCGTTTCACGAAACTCGGGTCTAGTCTGATACCAAGTCGGGTCCCAAGCAGCCCGTGCCGAACGGTTAGTGGGGCGACGTCTCACATAACGATTTCTCCGGAGTGTTCGGACGGCTTCACCGGACCCGGCGCCAATGAACGTACAACTCGGCAACACGTAGAGGGTCGATGGACGTAAGTCCGTTCGTCTTTAAATCTGTGTTTTTGTTGAATTTGGTCCGGGAACTTTTCAGACATACCGTGCGTGTACGCGTTATCTCTTGAAAATACAAACCGTTTCGTCGTAATCGTAACTGAACGTAATTATCACGTTTAGTGTGCCGACTGACTGTTGCGCTCACGCGACTGAAAGTATAAACACACGCACGAATAAAGAAACTAATCTATTCCATTGTCCTCGTGCCACGTGTACATTCAGTACGGATTTCTCGAGCTGAAAAAGCTCGAGCCATACCGGACCGCGCGTAATTTCATTTTTCTTTTTCACCATTCTTTTTAGAGTTCCAGCAAGACGACGTAGGTCCTACCAAGTTTCTTTTACTCGTTATCTTTTTCTTTTGGGAATTAAATGCGCGTAAAGATCCCGCGATTCGTTTAAATAACCGCAGGTAAAAAAGCCCCAACGATTTCGACAAACAAACGAAATATTTTGTGTATATCTTTACGTGGAAAATTACGAGAAGTTTATTTCCCGAACAGTTGAATTCTGAAATGGCCAAATAATGTTTCGTACAGAGCGCCTATAGTTTTTGAAAAACGATTAAACGTCTTTTCATCCGCGTCCTGTGCAGCGTAGGTAACAAATAGTAAACAAATCACTGAGTTGTCGTGACGAGTGTGCTGAACCGAAAATGTATTTCGTTTTCTCTTATCGCATGACTTTACGTGGACACGTCGCGTCGACATATCAGCGTGCAGGGCCGGACTGGCAGGACTGGTAGGAGGTCATACCCGGCCGGGCCCTCTAGAAATTTTGTACTTGGGCTTTAAGCTATATTTTTTATTATAGCCTATTGGCCTAATTAAAATAATATACGATAATACACAATAGAAAAATTATCACGATGTTCTAAAAGATTTTTAATATTTATCATTCCGTAATCGTTGCCAAAGTTGCCGTAGTCGTTTTGTGAATTATCTCACACTTTTTAGTACATTTTTTTCGAAGTAGGTATTATTTTTTTCCAAGTTTTTCTTTTATGTCATATATAGTCAAGTTATTTGTTTTACTTGGAATTGAAAACCAAGTAACATCAAGTCACCTGCTTGTGTTGATTACGTTAGTTTAAGGCCTGCCAAAAACTTACTCACCTGGGCCTTCAGGGTCTCAGTGCACCCGTGAACACTACCGTATACCGTAGACGATATTGTTTTCGGGGCGTATGATATTAATCGGCGAAATAGCCCGTTGTTATCGTCTCGTGGACGGCGCGACACGCAACAAATGGTTGGCCGACGACCAAATTATTTAATCGTCTGTTCGGCCGTCGCCGCCGCCGTTAACGAGGTTAAGTACACGCGCGCATACACACACACATATATACGCATATATCGACGACGACATTCGTTCGAGACCGGAACAACGGGCGTATGCACGACACCACCGTTCCTCCGTGCCGCTGTTGATATCGTACTATTATTTCGTTCCGTATGATTGTGTCGTTCATTTCGAGAACTTTTATCTAAAACCCATTCCTCCCGACCCCCGACCCTAAGCCGCCGACAAAGACCGTTTTCGACGCTTACCGCAAAACCCATCGTTGGCTCGAAACCGCGTCGACGGGTTATTGATAAAAGGAACAATCAAACGCGTTTCTCATTATTGACGATTGTTTAGACGCGTGTGAAATGCATCGATAATTTCAGGGCCGATAAATCAATTACAAACACATATAGATTTTTAACTCGATTATCTAGATTTTCGATCTGAAAAACGCGACTTGTCTTACACGCTGTCGCGACAAAACTATACTTGTTCCGATATGGGCGTTTTATTAATGGTTTTTTTTTGTTTGTTTTACACAGCGACAATCAAGGAGTATTCAATTTTTCCGATATATCGCACCAAAAACATTTCGTTATTCGGAAGTTTTGTTTCCGCACGACTTCCGTCGGTGAAACAGCCAAAAAAAAAAAATAAATAAATAAACAAACCCGAAAAAACAAAACACTCACGCGAACAATACGGCGGCTCGTCGGACTTGTCGCCGCAGTCGTCGTTGCCGTTACAGAACTTGTCCAGCGCCACGCAGTAGCCCGTGTCGCACATGAACTCGGACAGTTGACAAGCGAAACCGCAGTTGATCGCGCCCAGCACGCCGCAGCACAACAGCAGAGTGTTCGGCATTTGCATTTCGACCTGAAAGCACACGATCAATCGACATTTGTCCGCTTAAGCACGCGTGTTTTACGCAGGCCGGCGTTATGGGATATGACCTCGAGGACGGCGGGCGTTTTGGCCGTCCGGTACGTTTTCACGCCGTATCGTTTTTTTTTTTTTTTGGAAAATCGAAAACGGTTTGTTGGTCGACGGGCTTACAACGACGCGCGTCAAAAACGAACGTTTGAAGAATCGTTGTGGGGCACGAGACGAACAGCTGCGGCGAGCCAACGTCCGGGCCATAAATCAAGCGCGGAGCTTTGAGAATGTCAAGACCGCCAGCAATTCGGTCAAGTTCGGTAAAACTTTTTCCCGTTTGTTTTTCTACGATCGATGAACACCTGTTAGACACGCTCCGTACGGTCGTCCTGCGACCGGGGGGGGGGACGGGAATAAGAACGACGAAATGTGTCCGTCGGGGAGAGGACGGCGCGCAGTAAAAAACTACTGAAGGGAAAATACTTGCGGCACGGACGAATATGACAACGTAAACATAGGGATACGTTTTCACTTCACCGTTCATCGTTCGCCGGCGCAAACACGAGGTAAACGACCGGCGGCCCCGGGGCCGAATTTCATTTGCACAAATTAACATAAAAACGCAACAGCGCGTCTTATAAAACACGATTCTTATTCATTCTCGCGTCGTATTTCAATTCGCTTAAGATACACTGCCGTCGTTTCTCTAACGTTCATGCCGTCGCGTTATTGTTTGTTGCGTACTCCGCGTTTTTATATATAACACGCGTCTGCAACGGTAGGCCGCCCTTCGTTCACTTTAACGGCGTTCACCGTTGACTCGTTGCGGCACGGTGTCGTATAAACCCGTCTCCTTTTCTTCTCGCACGACGACATTCGTCGCGGGGTTTCACGATGTTTTCCAATGTCTGGATATTCCGATTTTCAATCTCTATTGCGCCGCGTGTCCGTCGTCGTCCGGGGCACACCACTCATATCCGTTCACCTCGACGTTCACGTTTACACGCGTGTACAGGATCTCATCGTCGCACGGATTTTCAACCCCTCACGCGGACGATACGAATGCAAATCGTACATTATACGAGTTTAACGTTTTTAGCGTACGCGGAAATTCGGACGGTTGCAAAAAATAACAAACCGTATAATTTATGGTAAATCGTGAAATCCGCCTGTTGAAGTCGGTAACGTATCGCGCCGTTCGCTAATTACACGGACTAATGTTGATAAAATGCGTACAACATAAAACGGTAGAGCCGCAACGAGAAATCCCATTGAAACGTACGAATGGTTGTTATGACGGCGTCGCGTTATAAATTAACTTGAACTCGCGTTGGATTTTACCGTTCCGAGCGTTTCACGGGGAAAACGCGTCGTTGTAATCGCGTCGAATTTCCGTGTACGTCGCGTGGGACGAACTCTCCGACGGAATACGTTGGGACCAGTGTCTCTCAAAACGGTGTGTCGCGTAGAAGTCTTTTCTAGATCGTTCTAGTACCCGAGAAATACGCGTTTCTAAACTTTTTGATCGTGTAAACGTAAGACCATGTGATCGATTTTCGGAGGAGAATCTGGGCCGCGGTCCTAAACAGATTGAGAACCACCGCGTTAGACGCACGCGGAGAGGAAAACAAATATTTTTCGGTTTCGATAATATATTCCTATTGATTTTTCAATAATAAAACCGTAACGATATTTCGTACGAATTTCGATTTATTTTGTGTTTTCGATTCCTCTCCGACAATGACGTGTATACTATTTATACGCAGTGTTCATTAAGACATAAATATCTAATATTTGTACCGTTATAACATTCGTATCACGAGACGCTTTTTTTTTTTTTTTAAATATTTCTCATCTTGTATGGACACTTTGTTTGCTTAGTGTACACGATGGTATTTTTATAAAAATATACAATACACATTATTTGTACGCGGTTTTCCAGTTTTTTTTTTCGTAAACAACGAACGCGTAGGCATTATATGTCCTTCACCGGATCAAATATTTTCAACAATTGGGCGGTCACGATTGAGAACATGTAAATCGTAGTGCCTATACAGTACCCAACCTCTTCGTAACTCGTATCTATTATCTGTGATCGAAAAATAATAATTACAACAATGGCACACGATTTCATCAGTTCGAACACGAATAAACGATTTTATTTTTATTCTAATGTACGATTGTTGCTGCGGACATTTCAAAAACACTGAGCGTTTTTTTATAAATGAAAAGTATTCATTAAAAAACAGATCGATTACTAGAACTATTTCATACAAAACTAATGAGCAAAATACATAGTTATCTTTAATAAAACGGTCTCCCGGACGAATTTACGTCATCGATTTAGAACTTATATCTGTACATGTTTGACCACGAATTAGGTAGCCAAGCACGACCACTTTACTAGTTTTGACGTTTCTCGTACATATATACACGCTATTCCTTTTTGTATTTACTGTGAAACGTTTCGACCCATACGCTGTGATCTCAACACGCTATCGTAGAACTTTGATTATAACTTCGTAATACCGTTTTCTCCTTTAGCACTCCTATTGATTCTCTTTCAGCTCCTGTTTACTCGGTCAACTATTTAAATCCCCCTAATCCATATCAATTATGATTAAGTCATCGGTGTGCCAGTGTTAGACTTTCGAATATTAATATTGTATAATAAAATGGAAAACATTTTAATGTGTTTGCAGTTTGTTTATTAGTTGTCCGTAATTAAACGTTATTAATGAGTATTTATGGATTGACCGAGTGTGACCGATTCTTATGAATATTATAACGTATTCTTTTACGATTTTTTTCTTTGCGAGTTGGTCGTAATTCCGGTCTCTGTGTTTTATTTTTTTATTAGAGGTTTGATTTATCTCAGATTGTTATTTTAGTCGCTTCCCAAATAAAATGCCATTCGTTTATCGTGTCAAATTTTATTGTTTACTTTTTATCTTGTTAAAAGAATAAACTAACAAAACGTATTGAGTTTTTTTTTATGAATAAACTTAAACAAACAAATAAATATATAATTAAATATTTTTCAATATAGTTATACTAAATTTGTCGGTATTACCATCAAGTCGAGTTTACAACGAGTGCATATTGTGTTATAAATTAATTGCTGTGAATATGATAAAGGTGTACGGTGTAAAAAAAAGTATAAATGAAAAATGAAAAAATGTAATTAGTTTTATATACAAGTCAATAAATATAACGATTTACAAAAGCAAAAAGAAAAAAAAATGTATAATGTATTAATGAATATTTTTCATTTATATTACGGGATTTTTTTTTTCAACTACATTATCACGGAATATTCATATTCGATGAAATAACGAGCTCGTTTAATTGAAAATTATATGGTATTAAATATACGATCATTAAAATTGGATATTGTTTGTTAAACAGAAAAAATGAATAAACTTATAATCATACCTTAAGTCTAATTTATATCCGTGAACGTATGATTTGCATAACTGAGATTACTCATTAGGCGACACCGATGGAGAAGTAAAGGATTTGGTCGTGGCAGTTCATTAGTTGAAACCCGAAACGGTTTACGCAGGGAATCTGACAAATGCAATAACCATTATTTCATATAATAATCACACGAACCCTGTACTACAATACTATTGTATTTGAGATTTTTTTCTGATTTTATTATCACTAACAATAAGAAAAACAATATAATTTTCTCTTCATTTTTTTTTTTTTTATGAATTTCAAACTATTTCATGAATATATTTTTTAAAAAATGTTGGCGTTAGAAATGTTCATTAAAGATTAATCATTTGTTTTTTTACACGTTTTTGAAGTCGACGTCAATTTTTTTCGATAAAATGAGTCTAGTCTCGCAGTAATATTGCTGGTCGTCCGGGTTCTTTCACATACCACTGATGAAAGAAATTGACATTTTCACAAACATCAAAACATTTTAGAAAATCAATTACTGAAATAGTTTTCAACAAATTTATTTAAAACACTATTCAAATAAAAATGCTTTAGTAATATATATATATATATTTTTAAAAGTATTTGAAATTCATTCAAACATTAAAATAAAAGTTAAAAAAATTGATTTTTGTCCAATCGATTTGCACCGTTGGCATAATTGTTGGTGATTTATAAAGTAAATATTATACTTGTACTTATATTTAAAAGATAGTCAAATATGTTGTCAAGTAATGTGTAGAATAATTGACAAAATTCATATTAACATGATAATATTGATCAGAGTATAAACAAGTAATAATTATTTCTAAAAAAAAAAAAAAAACGAATTCGAAAAGATTTGTTGGACACTTGAGAATCTAAACGAGTATCAAACACAACTAAAATTACTTAAATACCCGAACGGTTTATTTACATTGTATACTTAATACGGAAAACGTGCGGGAGGTACCAGAAGCGGTCGGGACGGAGCTCGGCGCATCGCGTTTATGTCGAACTTGGTTGGGGGGGAAATTTTTCGAACCACTAACAAGCCCGTCGAAATTGAATTCATCCGTCTTGCTGTCGTTTGCTAACCTCGTCTGACAAATAATGCGTATGGAAATTAATGGAACGTTGCGGGATTCCATCTCCGAAGCATAAACACACACACACACACACACACACACACACACACACACACACGCACACATACACATATATATATATTCACGTCGATCGAACCTCTGGCGGAATTTATTGCTCGTTCCGGAGGGCGTTACAAATACGCGTATCAATTACCCCCACCTTCTGATTTCAGAATGTGGCAAATACCCATCGGCTCCCTCGCCGTTCGTTCGCCCGTCGGTCGAGTGGCTAAAATCTTGTTTGAAAATCGACTCCGCAATAGCTGTATAGAATAGCGTCGGGATCGAATCACTCGGATCTAAGGAGTGACTATATACATATATTGTATACGTGTTCGCGTGTACGGGCACTACTACGCTTTGGGAACGTACCAAAACGGTTTCTCATCAATCTCAAATAGTTCTCGGCCGTTTCCCCGGAAAGACACCTACAATAACCAATTTCATCAATAACGACAAACGATAACGATTAGGAGGGCCGTTGCATCCGAAATCGCAGGATATCACGTACTCAAATTTACGGTATCGCCGATGACCGGTGTTTTATTATTAACATTATAGGATTCCGTTTTCCATTCCGGATAGCAACGTAAAAATCGAGTAGTGCAAATAAAATTAATTCGTTGGTTTGTTCTCTCGTCGCGTGCAAAGTATTTGAACATCTAAAAATCTCAAAAACAAAAAACCAAAAAAAAATCCTAATCATAACAAAAAAAAAAGAAAAAAATGCGAGATAAAAATTAATCGTTCAGAGTTGTGTGCAATATAATCACATTTTTAGTTTGAAAAAAATGACCAAAGAAGAAAAATCATCAACATAAAACGTCTAATAAATAATACGAGTGTTATAAATCCTATCATAGTTATAGGTATTAAAATTAATTAGTTTGATACGGTGAACATATTTTAAATGCGGACGTGAACAATAATGAATATCATTTTATTTGGAAAACTAACGAAATCGATTTGAATTCGGCAGTTTGAAATATTTTCACCTACAACATTTAAACTTAATATGTATAATATCCGTTTGTCATCTCGTCATATGAATACTATATTTATATATATATATAGCTCAGAGATATATTTATGCATAGAAATTTATGGATATACGTATAGTTTCATGTATAATTTTGATACAAAAAATATGTATATTTTTTTATTTTGAATTTAATTGCATATACTTAACTAATTTAATCGGTGAAAAAAAATTTAAAAACGAATATATTTACTTTTACGTAAAAAAGTACGTTTTTTGTTATTCACATACATATACATAATATATATATAATAAAAATAAAAGATAAAAATAAAAAAAATGTGGAGGCGCTAGAAGTTTAAGTTAAACAAAACAAAAAAATAAAATAAAATAATAATACTGAAAAGTTTAAATAAAAAAACATTAGTTGTTTAAAATAAATATAACCGAGTGAGAGAAATATTTTAAAGTATTCTCGGACTTTTTCTCGATTTCATATTTTCTTTACTTTAGAACTATTATTATTAATTTTATTTTCCCCCTCTTCCTGTTTTCGACCGAGTTATTTGAAAAGGGGAGAGTACCGCAGCTACGACACGAGACGGAAACGTTCACGGCAGTATTATAGCCAACGCGTTTTACTATTCGTTTCTGTTAACCGCAATACGAACCGCGGAATGCTTTTTTCTCCGATCGATGCAATTAATAATAAAAATAATAATATCTGTTTATTGTTGGTATAGCACAAAATGTAATCACACCAATCACGAACACGAGTCTGAATCCGTCGCAAATCTGTTTTAAACGTGTTCGTGGGAAAACGTTTCTGTGTAATCGATGATTACAATTTAATAACGAATGGAGTTTTCCTTTAAACGTACACCGTATACGCGTAATATTTAACATACCGGCGAACTAAGCCACCGACGGAACAGTGTTACATAATAAATATAACTAACGATTAAACGTCACCCAGAAGTCGATCGAATCGTCGGACACGTTTACTGGAAACGCGTGTACGATTCGTTCGACCCGGAGCCATTACGGCAACTTGGTGTGTTAAGTCCACACGACACGTATAGAGACGATGTTTCTTTCGGTATAATGAAAACGCTCATACTCGTGTAGTGGATTAGTTGAAATTATTTCCAGTACATTTAAACGTCCGTGACAAAATATGAATGTTATATTTAACACGCGCCTCTGTCCAATCGTTTAAGAGCGTTTTAAAGTATATTGTTCTGTGCGTTATCACTTATTATTTAGTGTTATAGTATAATGTACGCACTTAAAAGATATTGTCGCTATGACTTGTACGGATTTTCGTTGTTTCTGGAAATGATCTTAAAATGGTCACGACTCTAGAAAATACAGCGTGCGAAGTATCATATTTCTTACTACATTGTGACGGAAATCGGTAGAAAACGGGAAAGTGTTCGACTTTATCACGTATGTTTTTTTTTTTTTTATGATTTTGATAAACTCGTATACAACATTTATTTATTGACAGTCTTTAATTTTTAGCGTAATAATTTTACGGTGTTAGGATTAAAAAAAAAAATAGGCTGGACAAATTGTTGTACGTTCTTCAGCAGGTGCGTTCAATGCGGCCGCACTTATCAAGACGTTTCTGATCGTATTGTATAAAATAGTCGTTGGCCGTTTTCACTTGTATTCAAGTTTTAAAATAATTTGGAATATTTTTTCATCACGAATCTATGTATGCGGCGTAATCCGTATAGTTTCAACACTTATTCAGCAGCGGAAATAATACTAGTGATACGTAAATAACAAATTTACGGTCATAATCGATTTTCGCGTACGCAGCGCGCACGCAACGTCGTCGCAAAGGTTTTCGTCTTTGTCACGAGATATTTTCATCATCGTTTCGTCATCCCGACCGCACACGACGCTTATTTCCGGATACCTCATTGTAATAATAATAATAATAATAATAATAATAATAATAATAATAATAATAATAATAATAATAATAATAATAATAATAATAATAATAATAATAGTGATAATAATAATAGTAAGTCGTGCGAGACACAGGGATTAGCTTAATAATAATAATAATAGCCGAATAATAGTCGTGTCCGGTTAACATGCGATTGGAGGGGAAAAAAAGAACATTAATTCTTTCTGTTTTCCATTAAGCAAAGACCATGCAGTCTTTTACACTCTCCTCGGTGCGTACTTACACATGTATAAAACACACACACATATATATATATTGTGTGCGCGCGCCCGCGAGAGGAAGCCATGTACTTTTTTCCACCGCGTCCTTCTCCGACGTCCGACCATCATATTATTATTATTATTATTATTATTTTTATATACTCGTCGGGGTTTTTTTTTCCTCTTTCAAAAGCGAAATATTCCGTTCGTACAAATTTCGTTCCGTAAAAACCTATTGCCGATATCCAATATTCGGACCGGAATTTTAATCGACTCCGCTCCGATGTAATAAATATATATATATGTGTGTGTTTGTATGATGATGTACGTAATACACGCAGCGCTTGAAATAGTCGAATTTCATGTGCGGAGGCAATGGAGAGTAAAAAAAACAACCGCGTGTAAACTACAGCGGATATTAGAAGCCTGGAAATTGCCTGTTATAGTGGCGATCTTTTAAGGTCAAATGAATAATAAAGAAACAAATGTCAAACCACCTAAAGGGGACGCGTTTTTTTGTACCATTTTATGTCTTGGGCACGGATCTGATCACTCGAAATTAATTATGATAAAAGATTTAAACTATTTTCTAGGTTATTGCGGGAATAGATATTTGATGTTTTTATTAAACGTTTGTATTCCGATAGACTAAAAAAAAAGAAAAAATTCTTACGAGTTTTAATATTTCGTTTTCGTACCGAACGGTTGAATTTTACGTCTACCGGTTTTAGGTCTAAGTCATCGTTCGGTGTGCATCGGGCGCCCGCAGAAATATCAACCAGGGGGCGCAATACTTATAAGTTATATATATATATCAATCATAAGAAATAACATGCACATTAAGTGTTTTAAATTTGTTTATTATGTATAATATGAATTTATTACAAACTAAATATTTACCTACTGTATTTTTATTGTTTTGATATTGGTTGTGTGAACACTGAAAAAGAAAATCAAATAAATCTCATGAAATGCATGTACATTAGTATAGTATAGTATTATTTATTAACAATCAAGTAATGAAATAGTGCTTTAACCACCAAATTAAGGAAGAAAAAATCTGTACGTAATCGTTTGTACCGTACATCACTTTTACCAGTCTTATCAAATACCAATAATTTTATATCACGTTCACAATTATTTTGCGGTGGCCGACCAATCGTGATAATAGATCATACAATATTCGAAATTTCAATCTATTATTATTACTTAGAACTTACAAAAATAACGATTGTTTATTGAAAAAAAAAAATACTTGAAAAAATATTTATTTAAAATACACCCTATAACAAACGTCGACTCAAACAGTGAGCGGAGCCGTGGCTCCCTCTGCGCCCTCCACCCAGCGGGCGCCCGCGAGTGCACTTCTTCTGTTGCCCGTACCGGGAACGTCGTCGCGATAACAACGACGATAAATTGCCGATTGCGGACGCGACACGGGTGGTCTGTGACGACCGGGCCCGGCTCAAGGGGTAGGCAACATAGGCACACGCCTAGGGCGGCATTTTTCATGAGCGGCGTTTCGAGATTTGGTATTATACGTGATTTTCATAAAAACTATTACACGTTAAGTTGTGTAATGAAAAATACGAATCAAAAAATTATTTTGCTATAATTTTTATACCGAACGACACGTTGCACCTGTATAACACGCTCATTGATTTTATATTCCAACGATAAATTATTAGAAGGTCGCCTCTCGTTTGCGCCCGAGAGTTTTGCTACAAATATGTGAGGGGGCGGCAAATTTCTTAATTTCGCCTAGGTGTGTTTGAACAGCTCGAGCCGAGCGTGCTGACGGTCGTCCGTACTGTGCAATAGCACGACGTCGTTACAATCAGGCGCGGATCCAGAACTTATTTACGGAGGGGGGCATCTTAATCAAAACAACTTCAATCCTCATTTTGTCGCGTCGAGTAATGAAATATTTTCCAAAACGTTTTCTTGGAAATCGTTTGCGATACATCGAAATAAAACAATAAAGTCTGTCTTTATATCTTTATCAAATGTCGAATCGCGTGGCGGTTGCTGCTGCTATCGGAACAATTTATTGTCCTCTACGGAAATGTTCGAGATATTTAGGAGCCATACTGTAGGTATATTATATTATGTGTAACCCACCAATTTTTAAGGTTCACGTATCGTTCAATAATTAAACTGCATACATGTATGAAAACGATTATATGCACTTTGATAAAAAGAGGTATTTATCTTTATTGGTTATCGATCGTCCCTTGCCCCCCCCCCCTTGGATCTGCGCCTGGTTACGACCGTTGCGAATGGGAACGCGTTTATTCGACGACGTGATTTTTCCCGGGCCGTAATACCGGTCCGCCGTAACGTCAGCTTCGCGTTTCACGCGATACCGTTGCGACTGCGTTTCTTCCGATGCACACCCACCGGAGATACCGTCCATTACCTAATGAACAGCGCGATCGGCCGCGCACAGTCGGACGGCGCCGCGCGTCAACTGTTGTTCCAAAACCAACAGTGTACACGCACGTGTGTGTATGGTGTACGGCGAGTATGATTTAGACGAGAACAATTCGGTCCCGTGATATGCCCGACGTGATAATTCAACGCAATTTATGTTAATGTATTTTGCCGTTCGACAATAATGATATTATTGGTCGTATTGTTCGGCCGGCGATATACGTTTTAATCGGATTAACGTACTGTTGCGCGACAACGTTTTCGGCGCTATTTTCCGACAACGCAGTTGAACACGCGACGGCGTGTGTTAGTTATGCTAACTTCGGGGAGACGTCATTACGATACCGTCGAATCGTTTAAATACGCGTGTCGTGTACGCGCGCGCGTTTGAAAAAAAGAACAAAAAAACAATGTGAATTATTGTTTTTTTACCGTTTTCAACACGCGATTCCATAAAAAAAAGTTGAAAAACTATTCGGGCACGTTACACGCGAACTCGTTAAACTTACACGATCATTTCGTACTCGACTATACTTTTATATCGCGTATATTATCATGTATACTAACTGCACGTCTGGAGGTCTGTGTAGTTTGAATTAGCGTACACACGTTTTTATTCTTATCGTCGCGTCGATATTCTTTAAACGTGATGTTCGCGTCTGTATTGGCCAGAGATAACACTCGTTGATTAAATATAAGTAATTACATAATATATAATATCGCGGAAGTAACACACGACGAAATCGCCAACAGGTTCGAACCGTACGAACCATACTACACACAAATAGAAATTCAATATATTATTATTTTTTTACATCGATTTTCGTCCTTAAAACAACGGTGTTTTTTACATTACCGGCTTTTCCGTTTAACTTGTAAACGAACCGATGTAATTGTTACCGACATATTGTTCTGGCGATAACGTTTGGCGACGCGCTGTGTTCGAAACTTTAAAATCCAACCGCGTTCGAACGAGATTTCCGTCGTACCTACTGTTATATTTCGCGAGTTATTGTTGAATGCTTTAAACCGTGAGTCAACGCCGAACACGTCTTACAGGAATACAAAATGAATCCGTCCACACTACGTTTAGTACTGTTGTCGGGTTTGCTGTCGACAACGCGAACGCGCCTAGTCGTTACGCGTATTATAAACGAGTGTTTATTCGTGTTGTTTTTATTTTTGGCGTGGTTGATTACGCTGCGGCCACTTTGTCAGTGTAAAAGTGCTGTACGAGTATTTTATTTGAGTGATTTTCATTCTATACCGAGATCAGCCGTTCGTTAATTAAATTGCCTAAGTAATTTTCACGAGAATCAAAACGCTACTTGAAACGACGGTGCACATTACACATACTCGTGTCCTTTAATTGAATAATCGCGCTTTAGTTATTGAATTATATTATTAATTACTAGACTAAGTACATATACATATTGCAGATACAACAGGCATTGAAAAAAACACTCGCTGTAGTCTATAGGAGCGCGCAAACTTCCTGGAAGTAACCTATATCCGCATATACGTAATTTACGAGTTTCACTTTAAATGTGATTAAATAATTAATGTTTCGGTGATTTTTAACAACATGTGTGGCAATACAAGTCTTTTAAGTCAAGTATTTATACCAGCCGATACCGGTATTGTAACTGTTACATTAAAATACAGTCGATTATGATTTAGTTTATTTGAAATAATATATATTATTATTAACAACGACATATTAATAATACCTTTAGGAGTTATAAGTAAAATAAGTGTCAACAAATAAAACTTTTTTTTATGAAATCAATAAACTGCAAAAAAAAAAAAATACCACATCTTGTTTATGGTTTTCTCACATATAACGTAATACTCTTAGAAGAATCTATCATATATTAAATCAAACGTTGTTTCAACGCATTGGTGAACTGCAGTAACGAAGTTACGATGCACGAACGGACCCGACTGGTGAAAAACGAAGAAGATTATTTTCATAACTTACTTTTAAATGAACTTGAAACGGCAATTTTCCTAATACGACTTGGACTGTAATTTATAAAATATATTTCGAAGCTTAACAACCAAGACTAATAAAATAGTTCGTCTTGTAATAATAATTCTTTTAAACATTAGGTTCCTCGAATTTAAGTAGACGACATAGGGTATAACTATTTCGAGTGCATAACTTTATTCCTATCGTAAAGGAACCGTTTGTGAGCGGTGTTTTCGTAAAAAGGTCAAACGGTCGATTTATGTTATTGAGTTTGATGAAGGCGCCTTTTGTGCGCGCGTGAAACAAGAACAGAACGCGGCAACGGGACGGGAGTAAGCCCACCATCACCACCACCACCACCAGTCATAATGATCGTCATCATCATCATAATCATTCATGTTCCTTTCGCACACAACAATCCCCTTTCTTTCCCATCATTCACTTCAACCGTCAACACTTAACCGCCGCGCACCTCGCACCCGAAAACCCGCGCAAGGGGCCACATACATATGAAATACATATATGTAGTTGTGCGTGTGTGTGTGTGTGTGTGCGTGCGTGTGTGTGGTGTGTGTGTGTGTGTGTGAACTTATGTAGTATACATGTACGTACGACGTTTGCAAGTGTACGGAAGAAAATGTGCAGCTATTAGCGGGAGACTGCGGCGTATTCAACGCAACGTTTTATTATGTCCGACGAGACGTCCCATTGTGCGTGCTCGAGAGAACGCGTTCCGAAAACCCTTTCTAATTTCGGATAATGTGAAAATAAAAAAAATTCAATTAATAAATTAATAATCTTCTTGTAAAGCTTACCCGGATCGTACCAATTTAATAAGTATAATATATTGTTTTTAATTGTTTTATTCGATCGGTGCGTTGACGAATGAAATTTTATTATGTTTTTAATGCTGTTTAAAATGTGTTATGTGTGCAACCAACAAAGTGAATAATCCGGTATTATGTACCTATATTCATATGAATTCTCACAATATCAATATTCATGTATTAAACATATATATATATATATACAGTTGTACTCAAAAATAATTTTATGTATGTATGTGAGTACAAACGTGGAACAGTTAGTACGATGTGAATTAATAATGTAATCAAAATATTTGTTTTAAAAACATTTTCCGTCCCTAATTTTAGTAGTAGGTACATTTAAAATATATATGTATATATGTATGGTTGGAGTTTTTATATAAAAAAAGCTTATTCATATATGTAGTAGTTATACAACATATGGTTTGAATATAACAACTTATATTTTATTTTTTATTTCTACACTTTCGAATAATAGGTATTCCAATGTTTGAATAAAATGTTACACAAAAAATGATGACTTTTAAAATATTTATTACGATGTTTATATTCTTTTAAATGTTTTTTTTTTATGTCAATTAGTAGTGATGTTACGAATCCAGATTTTTGAGGTTGAACCGAACTTCTTCAAATTATAACGAATTCAAACTGAACCAAACTATTCAATTTAAATATAAAACTCGAACCTAAACGTCATAAAAAGTTCAAAGGATTTAAATTAATTTAAAACATCTAAGTACTCGTTTGATTTCAAACTTGGTTAACCTAAATAATTAATTATTAATTCATAAAATAAATAATAAATGTATTTAGCATTTAAAATTAATTTTTTTTAGTTATAACAAAAAATTGGGTACCAAAGGACCAATTCGGTACGAATTTCATTTTTTTTGGTTCGATATTCGAACCGCATTATTGTGTGTTTAACTGGTTCCGAATATGTTCAATTATGAGTTCGATATTAGAATCGAACTGAACACCCCGGGCTCGGTTTGGTTCGGTTCATAACATCACTACTAATTGGTAATTTAAAAAATTTAACTACTAAGTTAGGTTACATTATTTTTAAAGTTACAAAAAACAAAAATGTATAATTAACTTTTAACTCAATTTAAGTTATAATTTTCTTACATTAACTTAACACAATGAAATAAAAAACAAATTAGTCAATTTCCCCAGCCTTGGGTATAGATTATGATGTAATTATGGGCTTATCGATGAATAAAAGTGTACAAATGAGAATAGAACTGTTGTAATTGCGGCATTGAAAATGGTATCAAATATGAATTGATAATACTAAAGGAAATCTCGACAATTTTTCTAACTATTTCGATTGTTATATTACCGTCGATGAAATTGCCTATGTTTATTACATATTTATATTTCGTTTTTAAATCCAAACAGTATTGTTAATTCATTTTATTTTCCGATATTTTCATTAAAAGCAAAATATTCTTGTGTTCTACGTAGTTTTCTAACAGTTGATTTGCATAATTTAATCGAAATCGACCGTTTACATGTATAATTCATATTATTACATTTCGGCATTCGTTTATTTATCGAAAACAATGCCGCGTACCTATATATATATGGCCTTTTATACAAACACACAAAGATAAATTACTTTGATTAACATTGCTTTGTTTTTGTTTTATTATTTTTTTTTAATTTTACCGATTTTACCGCTTTTTACTTTTACTAAAATAATCATCTAAAATTTACACTGAACAGTCCATTCGTTGATCCTATGATAATAACAATAATAATAATAATAATTATAATGATTTATATAAATTATCTATTTATAACGATTTACACCCATTTCTCGAATATTGTTTCCGGTTTGCCAGTAAATTGACATATTATTCGAACAGTCAATGTATTCGATAAAGTTCGGAATGTATATTTCGAATCGCTATTGCATTTAAACTTTCGAACACGCTGAATTATCGATGTAATAATGTCTATTGCTGTATTTGTTCTACTCGAGTTTTAAGATATTATAATGTATGTTGAGCTTCGTCCACATTTTTGTGCTTTCATAGGAAGCGACGACGACGGCACAAGGCAAGGAACACATTCAAATGAAAATCGTGTTCCGAAATAATCACGAAGACGTATCTGGAATGACAACGAACTGCGAATACCGAAATACATGCCGTTGTCGCGCCCGCCTCCGTCGTCGGGAAACTTAACTTGTTTTGCGCAAACTTGGCGGCGTCGGGGAAACGTGCTTTCGACGTTCTACGCCTCCCTTTAAATCAGACATCCGTAACCAAAACTTATGAATTATCAAACTTGTCACTATCACCGTCCTTAGTCCATCAGCTAAACATCACGTGTGCACATGTAGAAATTAAAAAAATACAAATACGAGTGACCGCACACGATTACGTTTTCGATATGTTTGAATATTCAAAAAACAAAAAATAATAAATAAATCCGCTACCAAAGAAAACGTGACGTTTTACGGAATAACGAACAACGTGTGTGCGCGCGACTCGCAAGAGTTAATTCTTTTGGGTCTACGCGGATGACAATGATCCATCGGTGAATTTTCTTAAGCCGGTGGTGTGCCTGGTGTAAATGTTGTCAAGCCTTTTGTACGGACCAGCCCTGCCAGTGTGTCCCGTCCTAAGCCGTGAAAAATATATGACGGCAATAAAAATGATAAACACCGACGCGTCGTAAAGTAAAACGAATGACCATCTTGGCCGACTCAGATGTAGTTTTTTTGTTGAAATTTATATAAGTGTGTGTGTGTGCGTGTACATTTTTTATGTGTATCCGATATACGTATTTTATTATTATTATTATTATTAAAACGGAAACGGTAACGCAATTTTAGTTGAATTTAATGTGACGTTTGTACGACTATTAAGATTTGTAATTATATATTACTGATTGCAATACATATCTAAATTTGACAACTCGTATTTGGTTTTTAGACACTATAAAAGTTTTTGAATCAATCCGTTTTGTTGTTTCCTTAATAATAGGAATAAGTACTAAGTCGTGTTTTCGAAGATTAATTTATACGATTAGATTGAAATATTTTAAAACCGATTACAACAAATAAAATAGATGATTATTTATTATATGTTTTAATTTCAATAGCATTCTAAATTTAAAATATGATTTCTCTTCGATCATATAAATATATATATATATATAAATGATCTATGGTTGATATTTCAAAAATATGACAAATCGTTGACGGCTTAACGTGAATATCCGTTATGGGCTATAACTTATATGTTCGAAATATGGTTATTTGTCAAACGTACACCAAAAGACAAACAAAAACAATAAAGTAATTTGTAAAACAACAAATATACGAAATATATTTTAGAAATGTTTTTGGAAAAATGTAAATTTTCATATGCGGAACGCATAAAAAGAAAATAACATAAGATAATCAACGTCATAGTTAATAATAATTGAAATGATTAATTTTCGCGTAAACTTTTATAACGAATATTAAATAATTGAAATGAAAACAGTGCGCAAGAAATTTTTTTTTAAATTTGTGTATGTGTTATAGCTTTTCGACTAAAACACTCGAGAATTATTACTATTGTTGTATAATAAACAACAAGTGGAAATGCTGAAAAGTTATAAAATATCCTAATTGATTTTAATAAAATTTACTTAAAAATTAGCTTGCAGAAAAAATTTGATATAAAGTGGTGTAAAATTCAATTGAAATTCTAAACGAAAAAGTTGTATCTTGTACTTAAAGCTCGACTTACTAGTACTGTTAAAAACGATTTTAAAAGCATTTATCGGACAAACAAAATTTGTGTCAAAATAACGGATAGTGAAATCAAACGTTATTGTATTTATTAATCAATTCCTAAAACTTGTAAGGCGTTGCGGGTACATAGCGATTGAAGCGTGAGAGTAGATTTTTCGTCTATCGTGTGAAAACAAAAACAAAAAACACATCGCGATAAAAATGGCGAAAGATCTCGATTAGGACGGACGGGGAGAGATAACGAAACGCGAAAAACAGCCGGCGCCGTGCTTGTAATTTTTTCCAAAACAACTTAACGCCGTCAATTACGTGGGAGCGCCAAAACGAAAATCTATTAGCGGAGTTTCGCGACGGTCGGGCGGTCTGCGTCTCGTGGGGAGATTGACAAAACCGCGAACAACACCTTTGGGTTTCGAAACGGAGAACGACACGTAAAACACGAGGGCGCGTGGTCGGCGAGACGTATTATGGTAGTGGTAGTGGTAGTGGTAGTAGCGGTAAGTCGATGAATTTGCGCGTAACTCGTGCGTGGCTTAGATTTCAACACTCGAATAAACTTACCGTAGTTCATCTAAAGTTAGGTGGGCTGACACGTGCAGAATACCTTAAGACATCGCGAAATGTCGCGTGCAAATTCGCAACGCGTGTACATACAGCGGGCAGTATGTTCGGTCTGATTAGATACGCGCGATTAATTCGCAAAAAAAAAAATAAGCCGGTCGGCATTCATTATTTTTATATTCAACTCGTTAAACGAACGCGCAATATCCATCCATTAATTTCGCCGTACCATAACCCGGAGCGTTCGGACCCTTTTTGTACGTTTTATAACTATACCCGTTCGTTTTTAATGCGTTATTATTATGAAACATTGTTTTAGCGAGAAAAAAAAAACCCCACCCGACTATCGTATCCTCGTTTACGTTTCGTACGTCGTGACCAAACCTATCCGATTAATACGAGTGAAATTCGAGCCAAATTGAAACGTGTATTTTTTCCTAAACGTTTCGTGAAATTCCCGTTAATGTATACACGTGTATATTCGTGTTTCGTACGCGACCGTGTTTACACGTATTGACAAACAATCGGTTTCAAATGTTTTGCGCGACAAAAACGGTTATCAATCAACGTTTGGTCGGTAAACGTTAACGCGTAAAATATCCAATAGAAATACCGAAGCGAATGATGTTGTCGGCAATTCGCGAGAGCGACGGAGGTATCGATTTTTTTCATTTGAAATACACGCGTGTTTACGAGGGGTTGATTTTAAACCGCGAATTTCTGACGCGTAAAGAAAATGACAATTCCGTATCTAATCGACATTTTATCGAAATCGATACTTATAACTATGGTCCGGCCGACTGCACGACGTATAGCATCGAAATCATCCAAATTAATACAACGATTTGTACAAATTATTCAATAAATCCAATCAAAATGTTTGCCATCATCATATTACACTAGTGTAAAATGACAGATTATTAAAACTGATAACAGGTGCTGAAAACGTGGAAATCCACCCGACTTGCGATTAAACACATAACCTAACGTAAATTAAAAATATAATTATTTCGAAACGAGAAAAAATATATAATATTATATATACACGTTCGTATAATATTATCGGGTAATGTTATAAATGTGAACTATACCGGAGCGAGACAGTTAATGTATTGATTACCGTGTACATTTGCACCAAACTCACCGAGCTGTTATACTCCGTTACGATTTTGAACGTAAAAAATATTTTATTTGTTTGTATGTTATACCAATATTTTTTAGGGGGACAGCAAAAATTTGTCGTAATCCACTTGTACAAACCAAACAAAAATTTTCAAGCGGCGCTTAACGTGTCGTTAACAAGAGTATACACGTATTCTTAACTGCATGCATAATTACTTCAGGAGAGTAAGAATATTTAAACGAGAACGACATGATGAGCTCGATCTGATCATTGATCAATAAATCGATCCGGCGCCCGGCGATTATTTCCGACAGAACGTTCGACGCGTCGTTGTGATTGTTCGTTTTTCTCTCTCTCTCTCTCTGTTCCGACAACCATTCGGCGATCCCGAGGCGGTCCGCCGGCGTTGAAATAACCGTATAAAAACGGACGACGTGAAATATGGACGGCGGACAAAGCGATAAATCTACACGGTCTCTCCCCTATTCGTGGGCCCGGCGATCGGGAAAATACATAATACGCGTTTAACATACACGTACGAACGCGCACACCCGGGGTCGTCGTTGTCGTCGGTTAATGTCGTATTTATACGATATCGTCGAGGCTCGCGTGTTTGATTAACGAAGACCTACGTGTACGTACGCCGCCGGACTAATATCGTCGGGCCCGGTCCCTTTCCCCCCGTTGTTTTGTTGCCGCGCACAATGTCCGGACGTCCGTCGCCCGGCCTAATTAATGACTCCGCGGGGAAGTGTCCCGGGACTCCTGACGTCCCGCGTGTCGTTTCGCGCCGCGAACCGATAACGTCCACCCGGCGACGACGGCGATCCGCTCAGTCCGTTTGTCCCCCGAAAAATCGTTATCCCCCCCGCGACCGGCGACGACGTTTACGGATCGGGAAAACAACCCGAGACGCCCGACGGTGACTAATTGTCCGAAACGTTCGACGAGGCCCGCGTCTGATTGATGCGAGATTAACAGCACTGCCGTCGACCGTAATGGATCGATCGGGAAACATCAAAAACAAATACGTTCACCTGCCGTAATGAACACGAAACACGCGTATTCACGTGGTGATTATTGGTCGTTTTGCGACATTACAAACGCGTACTTTTAGCAAATGCGTACGCGTTTACATTTATTTCACTGCGTTCGGCGTAAGTTACTATCTTTTTGGATGTCCCGGTGAAAAATGAACCAGATTTCAATTTTTTTTTTTTTTTTATTTACATTCACAAGGATCTACGATTTAACGATGAAAAAACACATCCAGCGTGTGACCACCTCCGGAGTTATCCGCTCGTTGAAATTCCGATCACCGATCATCACTCGTTTCATACATATTGCCCTTGTTCGGGATTTTCTGTACCCAAAATGTATTGAAGATTATTTGTCGATCGAAAATTCATTCAGTAAACGTCCGCTTTTCCTAGTGATCTGCTAGTTTCGGTTCTTGAAACAACTGAATTTCGTAGGGATGCATATGAACATTCTTTTTCAGTATTCTTCGAACCGTACGATTTGATATGCTTAATTTCAGTGAACGACGACGAGTAGACTTTTGAGAGCTGGTATCGACCGTTTGATTTCACTTTGCAGCAAACATGTTTGACCCCTTAGGTCAAGTGATCTGACTCCTTTAGACTTTTTTTTAATGGGGATATGTCAAGTCACAAGTTTATGTGAACAAAACGCGAACCATTGCCGAGCTTAAAACGGAAATTAGACAAGTGATCGGTGAAATTAACGGGTGCGTCTGTGAATGATCGTCAATTTCAACGAGTGAATAACAGCCTGCCGAAACTCCGGAGATGATCATATGTTGGATTTAATTTTTCACCATTAATTAGGAGATCCTTATGATTGTAAATAAAAAAAAAAATGGAAATTCGGTTCATTTTTCCTGAGTTATCCGATTTTCAAAAACATAGTAACTTATGCCGCACTCTATAATTTCGGTCCACCAAGTCGCTAAAACTATAGACGTTTAAATATTTAAGAACCGTTAACGGCCGGCGTAGACTTTTGAACTGTGGTTCGGTTGAATTCGCATAATATGTTCAAAGGTATTTTATTTTATTTTATTGTCTTTATATTTAAAAAAAAAAAATTGTTTCAATTTATTAATTATTGCGTTTAATCGTTATCAATGAAATCTTATAGCAAAACCTAAAATGATTCCCTGAAATAATAGTTAAACAATGGAAATTATAAGCAATTTTTACGAGGAGATGTATTTGTTGCATAGTGAATTTCTCGTATATTAATTTTGCTGTTGGTTGGCTGAATGATTATTCAAATCAATTAAAATTGCAATTATTTTATTTTTTTATTTTATAGACATATTATTAAAATTAAATTGTTTCCACGTCGCTATTTTCGTACTCGTTAAACTTTTTTCGCCATTTTATCATGTTACCAAATTTTTTATATATATATATATACATTTTATATATTATTTCGAACAAAACAAAAATTGAAAAATAGGTCAACCGAATATTAATCGCGTTTCCTGTATATAAACCAAAAAAAAAAAATCTTGCGTTGCGGATCGTTTTCATTAACGCGCGTGCACACAACAATAGACTATCGATTCCATTATATTATGTACGATTATGTGAGATTATGTACTTATATCATGGGTGGCGCCAGACATTATTTTCCAGCAGGGCTTTCGTCCGGGAAAAATATTTCGTCAATGAGGTAGGTAATAATTATAGATGTTATTGAATTCCCTCTATTTGGGGTTCTTGTAACAACTAATATTATTTAATAAAATACTAAAATTAAAAAAAAACTATAAATTAATACTCATTATTGATTATAAAATTGTTTTTGTAAATAAACATAAAACAAGCCAATGAGTAATATTCTAAATCAATCAAAAAAATATAGCTGTGTACAATTTATTTATCGACTACCGTTTTCGACTAAAAGTCATAACAACTTATCAAAAGAAATCTGAATATCGTTTGACGGGCACGTCGACGTTCTCCAACCAGTCTTGTTCGTCCCATCGCAAGTTCGATAATTTTGCAAAAGTATAAACAAGAATTTAATCAGATATAGTTTTCAATCTGAATCCTCTTTGTCTTTTTGAGTTAACCATTCAGAACAATCAATTTAAAATTAAAAAATCTAAAACGAACCGTTACGTATTTGATATTTTAATCGATTATTCATAAACGGAATACTTTTCCATATAAAAATTTTTTTTTTTTAAACATTTTTCAGTCTTAAAATAGAAAATTGAACTAGAAGTCAATAAAATTCATAAGTTAGTGTAATTTTGTCTTCTTTATTCGGTGGCAAATTGGTTGTAATTCTTTGTATTCTTCTAGGCAAACATTGAATGTATAATTTATCATTTAAAAATTTCTTTCAAAAATAAAAACTTTGCGTTTACATAATAAGAATATTTTATACTGTTGAATTGTTTTTCACTTTTAGAGAGCTTATATTGCTCTTTAATTCGTTGTTACTTGTCCCTGTAGAGTCCATGTGATTAAGTCGTTTCAAATCTGATTGTATTTTTTTATAACAAGAAATATTTTGTATTAAATAATCGAAATAATTACACATTTAAAACTGAATTCGAACTTTATACAATTTTTTTGCTTTAAATAATTATTATTATTGTTTTTTATTTATTTTGCTTGTTTGAATATGTGCATTTTTATTTTAATAATCATAATTTTCTCGATGTATTCTTGATCATTTTTATTTTTTATTTTTGTTGTATTTTCTTTTTTACTTTATACTTGACGATGTCTTTTAGTTGAATCCGTTTGTTAATAAATACATTTTATACAACAGTTGTATATTTTGTAATTTATTTAATAATACTTATTGGCTTTGTTATATAAATATATTAAAAAACTTTTTTTTTATTAATATTATTTGTTGCACTGACAATTTAAGACGTGCACAAAGTGTGTATATTTAATTTTTAGTTTTGAGTTAATTTTACTTACAAAGCTGTTTCCAGATGTATTATATTGTGTATATCAACATTTATTTAAATTCAATACATATTTTTTGTAGTCATTATCAATTAAATTAATGTAAAAAAAAAAAATTCGAAATTTGGATTATCGAATTGTCTAATAACGGGTATAGCAAAACCAAATTTGGATGAGCATTTTTTAGTCTGTTTTTACATTATTATAATTATTTGTTCTAGAACTCAACAGAGTATATAAGATATTTTAGCAATTATAAAACGAAATTAAGAAAAAAACCACTCATGTAATAATAGTTCTAAAGTGATATATCACACAAATATATGCGTACGAGCGTTTTTTTTTAAAAAAAAGTTGCATTTTTGTAGTCCACAAGCTAATATTTTTAAAATCCGTTTTGTGATCATTGCTAAAATTGATCACCACTTTATAATTTTTTTTTAATATGGAAGACGTGGAGGAAATTATTAAATTTTCTATACGTTATGAACATCCTGTATGTGTGTATGTTTATATATATATATATGTAATTTGTCGCGTTAATTTATTAAAATGATTCATAATAAAAATATCGTTTTACATATTTTCATATACCTACTCTGTGCGGTAACGCGCAAACAACCGACGAGTGTACATAAAATTAAATGAATCTTTTAGTACATTTTTATAGCGAATAATAAATTCTGGAACTTTGTGTACGATATAAGTTTTACGACAGATCCATCATGAATAATGCATACGGCGTTACTTGATATGTACAAAAATATATACTGATCGTGAACTGATAGTTTGAACAGATCTTAAGTCGATCTTCGGTAAAACTACAACAATCCGACGAATTATCTGCACGCGCGTATACTATATAATATATTTATAAAGTCGTAAAATGAATACATATATATATAAAATATATACAAAACAAATCGCGTTATCGCGTGGAAAAGACATTACCTACATTACCACATTAGCACGTGTCAGATAGCCGAAAATCAAACGCAGTCCGTCGTATTTACGGCTGTGTATGACTAAGTAGACGCGCGCGACCGATTCGTTTGCACGGTTGCTAAATATTTCCACGTGCTATTCGGCTAATAACGCGCTGGATAACAATCAAATAACACGCGGTCATTACTCGATCGTTCCGCCAAGAAAATACATGTACCTCCTGGTTTTTTGTGCTTAGCGCACCACGACGGGATTTCGAACACACGTATAGCCTGTACGTCTGTGTACTTAAGAGTGGTAAATACTTTAATCCCGATGGCCTGTAAACCGACTAAGCCGGTGCTGAACGTTTGCGAGAGGAAAGAAAAATATTAACCTCGTCGCGGAAGATAGTGTGTCGGCGTGTCGTTTAAAACAACATAAAAAGAATCCAAAAGGTTTGGCAAGGACCCGAAAATAAAAAGTACATCGACGACACGTACTATATATATATATATGTAGTGTGCGTGTGAGTGTGCTTGTTTACATAGCCACGAACACACGTATACGTAGTACACCGGTCGAAAACCAATATTGACGAGCGGCGGTTTAAAAACCGACGTGGGAAAAACGAAACGATAATAAAGATTCTGGACGACGATAATTATGTTATTGAATGACGTGCACGGGGTTTTCGACGCGATAAAAGAAAACGCTCGGCCATTCGTTTTATGAATATTATCGTGCCTTTGACTATAAAGTTGCGGCACTACTGCAGGACGTGCGGCGTATCGATAAGGATAAATATTTATTATTATATTCCTTTATCGGTTTTGTTCTAAACTCGACTCTTCAAGTGATCGTTCAATTTTTCTAAAAACGAAAATAATCGGTTAATCGAACACGACCGTGCGTCTCGTTCGATATTCATCTTATGAGAGATTCATACAATACAGCACGTATTTAAGCGGTAACGCATTATTGAATTGTTCGGAATGATTTCGTGTTGAATTGCACGCTCAAGAGTATACACCTTATGTTTTATTTTAATTTGATTTTTACAGAGTGTTATATAAATTGAACAGATTGAAAAGAGAAATATTTTACTGGAGAATACCGACAATTGATATTGACGTTTTTCCCGGTTAACCGTGATACGGATTTAAACGACAATCCAATGACACATTAAATATTACGTTATTATAAACATTCTAAATTATATAATGCTTGTTCGATCGGAGTACTCGTTGAAATATTAATAGAAAATATAATAAATTTGAATTCGGAAATATACGACGAATTGTTAAACGTAACTGAAATCAATTAATAACTGAACAGTTGACAAGAGAGCATTTGAAGTGAGTTTTTGTTAACATCGTTAAAAAACAAACGTTTTAGTTACAAAATATGTAGTCGTGTAAATAAATGTCGAAGTTAGTTGTCTCGGCACGACGATATACGGTTTAGTACTCATGCCGAGTACTTATTGTTTCGTTCGAGTTCTTGTTGCAACGATAACACGCAGTCGTAGTGCACGGAAACCGAAGCCTGCAGAACTTACCGTCTTCATATTGTTCGTGAAAAAGCTCGCGACGACTCGGCTCGTCAACAACTGGCCGCAGCGTTACGTCGGCGAACACGAGTCGGTAGAAGTATTGCGCTGTTGTTCATTTATATGCACATGCGAAAAAAGTCGCGTTGTTCAACACTCGGGAACGTTATAAAATAGATCCATCGCCTCGCCTAATATGCCGACGTGTGTGTGTGTGTGTTAAAAACTACTAACGTTTTAATCGTCGTACGTGTCGATTAGAAGTGTAGTTGTAATAAGTCGCGAGATCATAAGAGATCAACCCCGAATGTACGTAACTCATCAATCACTCGGATTTGCGAATACGCGCGTTTTCTATGGCGATTGTTGACACGTGACACACGCGACAACACTGTCGGACTAACAAGCACCTGTCCGCACATAATGTATATCCAAAATACACTCTTTCGGACGTATTTACGTTGAAAACGTGTGTATATAACGTGGGTAATGTTATGCGCACGGTAATATCATACCGCGCGATTCAAGGAAACGTACACCGACCAACCGACTGCGGCGTAATTTATATGCTAGACCCGTATTAGGTTCGATTTTTTGTGTGTTTTTTTTTTATAGCGTCGAGTAAAAAAAGGGAATCGGTTTTTTGGTTCTCTGCGGCTCCCCTCGTCGTCCACCGTTCCCGTCGGAATGGTTCCGATAGTCTCGCGCATCCGGACGGTCGAAACAAAACGAACGAAACAAACGTACAGGGGCGTCGCCGCTGTCTGCCACAAAACGGCGCGGCGGCCCCCCGCGTGTTGATCGCTTCTAAACGGGAACAAGACAGCCGTGAAATTTCGGATTATCGCCGGACCGGCAAATCTGACAGCGCTCGTAAATATAGTCACCGATTCGCATTGTACGCGAGGCAAAATAAAATACATGCATTTATATATATGTTTATATTTACGTCGGTGAGCGAATTTTCCGACTACGCGCGTGGTGTCGATTCGACGCACACTATTACGATACCGTTTCGTCATTCGCTGTTTGATTGACGTTTATTACTTCACGGTTTTTCGGTGCCGACAATAAAACCTAACTATTTTTTATTCACACTGTATGTTTTTGTTTTGTTTTTGGTAAACGTTCTACTACAACGCGCAAAACGTGTGTCGGGCACACTATACGTGTGTGCCGGGGTTGATAGTTACGAGTTTTGCATATCGAAACGTGTGCGGAACTGTTCATAGATAACAATTACGACTATGAACAGGTAAATTAGTGGCTGCTCTATACGCCATATTTCGTATTAAGATATTTTTCAGGTGCCTTGACCAACCGATGATCCATACGCTGTTATATACGTGTTATTTCAAAAACATTAGTCCGTCTCTCACAACACTATTACTAATACACGTGTACCAGTGCCGTATATACGACACGATTGTTTCGTCCAAACAGTAATTTCCCGCGAAAAGACCCATCTCGCGACAGAACACCCGTACGGGTGAGATTTAATTGTCCGGAGTGTGTAGGGACGGGCGAAAAATCTCGCAAAAATACTCGCGTATAAACGTCGTGTTACATCATTTGGAGCGTAAAAACCAGTTCCATTATCGCGCTTCGACGCGTCGTAAACGGATGTGCGATTGCCCGACGATAATAGCGTTGACAATGGACGTGGCGGATTTGTCGGCTCCAATATTTAGTTTTTCGCACCGGTGCGAGAAGGTCCCCCCCCGGGAACGTCGTTTGAGTGCCATTAGACGCGGTGCACTTTTCGTCGCGGGATCTGTCTCGCGCCGCGGGTACAAATGGCTTTTGGAAAGCAAAAGCCCGCGCTCCGGTTTTCGTCCGTCTGCGAGTGACGCGCGTTATATATCAAAAAAAAAAAAAAAAAAAAAAAAAAATAGAAAGAAAAAAGAATAATAGAAAGAAAGAAAAAAATAGAGACGCCGCCACTTTTACCGCAGTCCTCGTTCGCAACCGGGTGGGCGCCCCATTGTCGTTGGTGAAACGCTACCGCGGGAGGAGTGAAACGGACGGCACGAAGGTCCTGGCGAGTGGCTGTTATAGCGGAGGACAAGCGGGCGGAGAGAGAAAAGGAGAGAGGCAGGCAAAAAAAAAAAAAGAAAAAAGAAGGGTGGACGCGTTTCTTTTAAACTTCCTCCGCCGCTCGTTTGTTCGTCGGAGATCTCTTCGAGTATTTTTATCTCTCGTGCGCACAAACGCACGCGCGCCACCAAATGCACCCCTAGAGCAGGCAATTATTTAACAGTCTTCGGGGAGGTGGTTCTTTGGTTTCGAAAAGCACAAAACAATGCGCCGATACGGTGCCGTGCGTGAAACGTCTCTTTTTTCGCCCGGACGGTAGCTCACGCGCGACCCGTGGCAATAAAAAGGAAAATCGTGACCCACGAACCAATGTCCCCCGGAATTCGCACTAATTAAAGGCCATATTTTAATCTTTTCCACCTTTTGTGTTTAGCTAACCGCCACCGTCCCTTCTCGCCACCGGAGGCGGCCCGTTATTTATTGCCGTATCCATAAAAATTGCAACAAAACACCGAAAAAAATCGCTGAACGCGCGTTAAAAAAAAAAAATGTATATTAGGTAATAATAAGAATCTATATATTACGTTTTTGTTTTGTGTTTGGGTCGTCGGACTTTTTTATTATTTATTTTTATTTTTTCATTAAAAAGCCCAACATAAAATGCGTATTCACAATCACGTTTTAAATGTGCGATTATAATAATAATTATACACGCGGAGTAAGATGAAAAAATAAATAAAAGCCCAGAGACGAAATAAACGTAATTGTACTGTAATTTAAATCAATTTAAGTCGTATACATACTGTTCTTTGAGTGCTCAAAGGTTTGGTATAAATCGTCTGTTTAAATTGGTTTTTTATTGTAATTAATTTTAACGCATTTTTTTCAAACGAATAAATACAGTTATAACGCACGTATATTTCAAATAGGGAAGCACGGCCAATTCCAATTATTTGTACTTGATATATAATTGTTTATTTTACCTACGTTTTGGTATCGAATGACTATCGATTATTTAAAATGAACCGTGCACCCGATAATTACGTAAGTTGTAGAGTTCACGCGCTTTAATAATATTTTAATGCGTAAAATGAAAAAAAAAGCGCATCTTCTTTAATACATCAAATAATAAATTGCCGTTCACAACACAATACTCGTATATTCGTAATTCGCGTCGATTGTTCGGCAACTAATAATCCGATTTACCGATGGATCGCACGTGTTTTTTCGGCTCGCGAATCAAAACAACAACAAAATCACCTGCTCGGTGAACATTTTACTATCTCGTAGTTCATTCCGGAGAAATTGATATTATCGTATATGCATACGGTTTTTTGTTGAATATGCCTCGTTCGATATGATTGTCACGGCGGTCCGACGATTTCATCTTTTAGTTATCAACGTTATCGATCGACGTTCGCAAGGCGCATCGGACAGGCAATTTTGCTACATCCGTGCGTCGCGGGCTCACCGTCGGAGTACTTACGAGTGATTTCGACATATTGAATCTGATCGATCGAACTGACATTAAATTTGTCGTAAAGAATCGTTTTGTCACTTAGTAGTATCTGTAAGATCGTTTCAACTTCCGGAAATCACGAAGGATTTTTTTCTATGTTATGCATGTGCCTGAGTTCAAAGAGATAAACAGTTAAAATAATATTTATAATAATATTTTTTTTAACTTATTCAAGGCAATTTAGGCTCGTTACCGCTTCCATAACGCCTCCTCAGGTATCTCTACGTGATGCTATCTCTTCCCAGTTCTGTACTCTAGTCTTCTTAAATCTTCATTAACTCGATCCTCCCTTCGTTGTTTTAGCCTTCCTCTCGGCCGTATTTTGTTTGGTTTCCACTTTGTTATGATATGTAACTATAAGTTTCTATTTTATTACGTAGACGTATGTAATAAAACCGACTATTTATACTGTAAATTAATAAAATAGACACATTTTATAATAGTTCACGAACACATACGTATATTTTCTAAACAGATATTTATTTTGACTTTTTTTTTGCTTAATTAAAATATTGTCACGGTCGATCGACGAACTATCATAACGTAAAAATTTTTCCGTTAGATTTCGTTTCAATAATAAAACGTACGTCGAAAGCTTCGAATATTGCAGTCAGTCTGTGGTGATTTTTAGTGAGAACTAGCAGCTGCTATTTTATCGCGACCCGAAGAATGTGTACGTCGTCGTAAAGTAACGCGAAGAAAAAAACAAAGCAAACAGAACGCGTGTCGGTATGTACACGTTCCCGAAATCCAAACGAACTCTGAAGTACGTTGTAATAAATGACGTGACGCGATCGCAGCGTCCTAACCTAACCTGCTCGCGCGGAACATATTGTTTGCGGTTGCCGTACATGTGTGCAGTCCGTGCAATTTGTTGGCGCTAACGGTTGTCGTCATGACACGCGTAGGCGGTGTGTTCCATCGTTACGTTCCGGTTATATTTTTAAAATTTTCTTTTCATTAAAACGCGTTCGCATCTGGACAGCAATAGTCGTGTGGACGCGTTCATACGGTATGTGAAATTAGTTGAATATCCAAACGATGTACGGTACGCGCGTGGCGACGAAGATCGAAATACTTATAGATATTCGCGGGTACACGTGTTATTCGTTCCGTCATTGTTTCCCGTTAATTTTCTTCCTAACGCGTTCTACCACGTAGGCATAAAATATATTTAGACGACATAAAACGAGCGTAATGTTTGTACATTTGAACGATTCGAATGAAAATTAAACAAATTTGTCGATATAACTTTCTCAATACACACACACACACATATATATATATGTATTTCATGTCATCAAATGCAATAAAAATTCCGATGAAAATATGTCATTTTTTTAAGTAAATATGGTTTCAAAGTATTCAAAGTTTAATTTGAAAATGACTCGTATACGGGATACAAATGTATTTCATATTAACTGAATAAAATTATATAATTACTACAAACATAAGAACTATACGATAAAATTGTACTTAAATAACATAGTCGTAATCGTTTATACTACAATACACACTCATCGCAATATCATCGCACGCACTTGTTAAAATACCGCGAACAATGCGGTATCTCAGCTAATATTATATAAAAATGAAAAACGCATATTCGATCGATAAAATTCTGAAATACAATAGATAAGCAGCTATAATTATTTAACAAAGCGTGTACATTATATACAAATGTTATCGTGAAGAGGTGTTCAGTTATTTAAACTAGTGAAATGTTAAAAATGTATGTTTATATCCGAAGGCGTTGCATTATTCATTTTCTAAAATTCTTGATCTCAATACTTGAATACAATATATAATAATAATAAAAAAAATTGAATTTTTTTTTTGCCTGCATCAAATGAGGTCCACGGGGAAAAACTTAAAAAAGTGTTATAAAATAAAAAATCGAGAGACGATAAATCGTTCATATACTTTGGGATAAAAAGTTTTAGCCATACTTTTAGAATACAATCAAAACACTATTTTTTTGTCGTTAACGAATGTGCATAATTTTTAAGAACATACAACACTTTGATTACTCGATTTAATAGCTCATACAAAGGATTTGTAGACGGTGTGTCGTAAAATAATGCATTTACATATAAATTGTTTTCCACTAAGACTATTGCTGTTCCATTGGAAAATAAAAATACATTTATACATCAGCTATTGATCAACAACAAATTAAAACGTATTTCTTGTGAAATCTAATAGTCAATACGTGTTTGCAATTTTAATTTATTTATCGGTGAACATGCTAGTACGTTGTGAATATTTATTATGAGAAAAACGATCTTTTACGTTGATCTGTATTTTTGTTGTCGGTGAACACGTTTTCGGGTACTAAAAATGCTAAAACAGTTTCACGCAACGCTGAAAATTGAACACAGATGGTACTTCAGAGTAGTTATTTTTTCCCTTGCGGTTTCAAGACGTACAAGGAAAAAAATGCGAAAATTCTACGAAAGAATCGTAAGCTAGTGTATTTCCTATTATTTTTGGAAAAATTGGATTTTGGAAACGGTTTTTATTATTTTATGTGTAAATATATTTGGCGATTATTTTCTGAGAAACTTAATAGTACGGTTAAAAAAAATAAATTGAACGTGTGTATTGCATTTAAAAAAGAATTACAAATGAAATAATATGATTTCGATGCAAACATTTATCTTGTTTTGCTTAATTTTCGCTAAAAGTCAATGTTGTATTAAAATGTTTGAAAAAAACGAAAAATCAACGAGTTTGAAAAACGATTTTAAAGAACAATCGGTTTATAAAAAAATAAAAAATAAAAAAGGAGGACAATTCTATTACGATTTTATTATTACTATAATTCTTATGTAACTTTTCTTTATGGCATTTAAAGTCACCGAGAAAATCGAAAAGTTACAACTCTTAATCGAATAATACGACTTTTATACACGAAACTCTTTGATCATTTTTACTGGCCAAAAAGTTATTGGCCGTAAAAAAGACAACGTTATAGCAAGACTAATCCTAAATTCGGAAATTTAACGGGTTCGTTATCATTTCCATTTCAAGACCGAATATGATTGAAACGATATCTAAATCGGTACATACTTAGACGAACCACGTATAAAAAAATCATTATTGAAACGTTACGAAACGAGATAAATAGCTTTTATACGTAATCCTATATTAATATATATTGTAACATTAAATGTCAATGAACACCATGCCATTATAATCGTAATTTCTAACGTACAAACTAAGCTAAACTAATATAATAATTAAAATCATATTTTAATTGTTTGAAACTTCTTACATTTTATAAACAGCTTGATAAATTATTTACAACGTTGTAACTTTAACGTTACGTAATACAAAACGTATTTAAATCGAAACAATAGTGTATTATAAGATCGAAGAATTCTACATTTGAACATGTTTCGACATACGTACAAATGTTTTATTACCGAAACGTTTCGAAATTCAGAACGAATACGATATATGTAATTGTATTATATGTGAATCGATACAAAGAAAAAGAGACTCAAGTGTATATATTTATATATATATATATATATATATATACACACGATTATTACGTTACACCGTTTATAAATTACCCACGCACGAAACCGATTTATTAGTTAATTCTTTGAGAATTTGAAGTCGGATAAAACTGTCAAGTGAACGTCGAACGTAGGCGCTGGCCATCAATCGATACCTGTCACTGATCGTAAAACCATTCGGAACAGTATACACTAAAAATAAACAAGTCACTCGCAAATAGATGGTTTCTCCGGAGAATTGAAAATAGACGCGTCAGATACAATAGCAATGATACAGATGGGTTGATGTCGGTGCATGGTGTGTGTGTGTGTGTGTGTGTGTGTGTGTGTGTGTGTGTGTGTGTGTGTCGTATACACGCGTCTATAAGCACGCACACTTCACACAACATTTTCTGATATTTTAAATTCAATTCAAAAAAGAAAAAGTAATAAAAGTAATAAACTCCCATTGTGACACCAAAGAATTATTGCGATTATCAGTCACTGGACTCATGTCGTCATGCACTACAACTCTTACGGCAGACTGTTTTAAAATGATTTTCTAACGGTTGATAGACGAGAGGTACAATCACCTAGTGGTCACCGAAATAATTGTAAATACAATGGCAGTTAATGGAAAAGTGGATTTTCATTTACAATTTTTAATTAAATATTTAACTTTATACAGTTAATTATCATAACTATCCGGTTTAAGAACATGTTGGGGACGAATATTTCTTGTCGATGTTCGAAATGCATTATTGTAAGTATTAGAAAAAAATTAAACGCACAAAGACTGGAACGACATTGTAAACTATATTTTATTAAATCAAAAAATTGAGTAACTTATTACTATTTTATATTTGTAAAATTTGTTTACGCTAAAATCCCCAAATATTTGACTCTTTTCTGTTGAAAACTGAGTGAATTTAATTTGTTTTCCGTTTTGAACATTAAACTTGATTAATCTAACAAAACTTATTTCGGTTAATTTTTTTCATTCAATTGCCCACCTAACTATAAATATACAAATGATAAATTACGTCAACTCTATGAGAATATTTAATTTATTGCACTCGTTAGTGTTTTCTTAAAAGTCTGCACGCCAGTGATTTTATACGATATTATATTTTTTGATGAATTACAGTGAATACGGTTCAATACTAAACGTTTCCTACATTAAAAAAGAAAAAATATATAATTAACATTTAACTGCGCGTATGATATAGTTGCGTCTAACGGTCGACTTTGGTCAATAGTTTTTTACATTATCATACACGTAGTCGGATAAATAAATATGTATATATTATTACGCGCGGTTAAAAATAATATAATTACTGCGGTTCCACGAAGATAATTTATTGCGGTCGTGTGTAATAAATCACGTAAATAAACATTTTCGGTGTGGGAATACGTGTTGTAAATTCACTCAGGAAGAAAAGTTTTTTAATAAGCACGAGCCTTGGTATTTTCTAGTCGGGTTTCGTACTTAGAGTCCTCTTAAAATGTGCTTGCTTAATAAAAACCGTAACGGGATAGTTTTTTATTCTTCTACGACCGTTTTGTCGCGACCTTATTGTTGATAAATTATAATTGATAAAAAAAAAAACTATATTTTCATTATTTATTAATTATATATTATAAGTTTTAAATGCACGCGCGTACAAAACGTGTGTAATGTATATTATTCGTCAGTATATACTCCATACGATTGAGTTTCAATTATTTTGTGATAATAATAATTGTATCTTTTTTTTTAATTGTACCGTGTTATTGAGTTAAAATGTGTGTTATTGATACGCCCGTAAGTGTACTTCGACTTGACATTTATTTCGACAAATATACCTTAAAAACACAATATCGTATATTTACACGCAAAAGAATATTTCGGTCTTGGGGGCGATATTAACTCGTACCCTTTCCCATTTTATTTCCAACGCAACTGCGACCGTCTCCTCTGAAAAGTAAAAAAAAAAGACCAACAAGGACAGGATTTTATAACGAAATCCCCGTCACTAATATACACAGAAACTAACATTTTCATCGCATGTCTATAGAAACTTAACGGAAGCGCGTTCGATAAAATTCAATGGAACAACAATGTAGGATAATTGTATCTACGTACCTATACCGTACTCGTATTATGTAATAATAACATCGCGATGAGACTGATAAAATATACAATTGAGAGTTTGAAAATCATAAAGAAAATACTAGTCTAAAGACGAAAAACTTTCTAAAACTTGGAATGTAAACTTTCCTATCAACGTGGTCCTTTTTCATCGAACATATACACACAAAAGGTAATATTACAGCGCGTTGAGTTTATTTTTGTTTAGTAACTATATTTTCTAAGATGTGTAGATTCGTCCAATCATAATATAAACAGTTACATATTTTTGGACATAATAGTCAGCACAAGATGATACGAATTGTTTTTTTTTTTTTATTATTAATAGTATATTACAATCTGTTTATAATAAAAAACAATAAGCAATATGGATGAGGGAAAAAGTACAAATAACATGAATTACATGAAGAGGGGATTGTCCAATAACAGAACCTCAGAATATTATATTTATATGTATATACTCGTATATATCTATTTTTTAAAATTAAATTAAATTATTATTTTATACGAATTGTTATACGTATTAATGTATCGTTATTTGTGGGTTGCCAAACGTATTTATTGACACGTGTAGTACGACGTCATCGTCAGAACATAGTGATATCTAAGTGAAGAAATTTGATACAATGATTATCGAGTATTATATATTTAAAAAAAAAAACTAATGAAATGTACTTAAAAATATTACAATACAATGTCTAAAATTCCCTTCCTTAAAAAATTACAAACAACAAAACATTTTCGCCAGTATAAGAAAATAATATAATACGTTCCTGTCTATGTTCTACACGATTTGACTTGTTGTTGTGTACGCGTAAGTTTTGGCCAGAAATTTAAAAAGAACGACAAACACGCACATCAACATAATCAAAAGATTAATATTTCAATACGTATCTAGTTGATGGTGTGCGCGTGGTCGCAACAAATATCATTTTTTATAAACTTTTTTTCTCTGCAGAGCAAAGAAAGAGACGCGTATACGTTAATAGAAAAAAATATACATACTCGCCATCAATATGACCGCATGAACATATAAACGAATAAATACGTGCGTACGTTATGTATAGTATACTTTTGTACGCGTGTAGGAAAACGCGGATTCGTACGTAGAGAATCTCATTTGTGATCGAAATTCTCCAGTTGGATTTTGACGTCCGTCAAAAACGTTCACAATGCCTTATACGTTCGCCATGACCTAATAATAGTGTACAATCGGTGTATCATGTATAACGAGCGAGACGTCATCGGCAGGGTCAGCAGACATGTAAACCGTCCTGAAAAAAAATCAGCGGCACCGTCCAATTAAAACTTCCATGCCGAGAACGTTCGGAATATTTTGTTTGACGTTTTTCTCCTTGTATAATGTTCGGTTGAAAAAAGGTTCACGCCGTTGTTCGTTTACAAAACAATGTTTGCACGACCGTTTTAATCAACCACGTATTGACCAAATGCAGCGATCGCCCGTTGTCTATTGTTTTAGACAAGGGCGGACTGAGACCCTGAAGGCACAGGTGGGTAAGTTTTTGGGAGGCCTTAAACTAACTTAACCTACACAAACAAGCGACTTGATGTTACGATTTTCAATTTTAATAAAACAAATTGACAATGAACTTGATAATGCATAACATAAAATTTTTTTTTGAAAAAAAAAAAACCGACGTCGAAAAAAATGCACTAAAAAGTGTAAAATAATTCACAAAAATCTTGATTTTTCGATTTCGGCTACCGACATTTGGCAACGATTACAGTGTGATATGTAGAAGATAACAAATATTAACAATCTTTTATAGAACATCGTAATCATTTTTCTATTAGGTATTATACTATTTTGTATAGGCCAATAGACCATAATAAAAAATATAGCTAGAGGCCCAAGTACAAAATTTCTAGAGGGCCTGGGCTGGTATGGCCTCCAGCCAGTCTGCCACTGGTCGTAGACACGTTCGTGCGGCGTGTTCGACCAACGTATACGTATCACGTGTCCGACATTCACCGTTTTCGTGGTTGTGTCGACGTTGTAAACGATTATACGACTATGACGGAGGCGCCGCGAATCGACTTACGCGCCGATATAACGCGACGGGGACTTTGACGGCGAAAAAGGTTTTAACGTCTGTACGGAAGGAAGGAAGATTCAGTCGGCGAACAATAATAATGGAAACATAACAGTCATATCATAACACGGAGAATATCGCGGAAACGAAACTTTTAAACCGTCCGCGCAAGACACGAAGAACGGCCACTCGTCGCGGTGCAGACACCACCATTAGTACAATACTCGCGTCGAGTTCGCATACGAATATACAGCGTACTTACGCGGACAGTATTAGATGCGTGTTACGCGTCGTTGTATTTGTATGTTATACAGTACGAGCTGTTGTGCGGATGAAGTCGAACGCGTTATAGTTAGGTGTACAGTACATACGTGTGTGTTTTCCTAACCCGTTTTGGCCGGCGGATGAATGCGCGTTCGAGTAAATAATAACGTAGGATATGGTGTTGTCGCCGTCGGAAGGCGTGCCGTAACCAGTTAAAAATTTAATTTTTTAATTTTGCCAGTTAATTGATTTTGTCATTGACAAAACGAGTTTCAACGTACATCGTTTTAACTCTTAACTTTTCACAGCCAATTATCATAATATTATCCAATTTATTTGACGAGTGTTCGCGAGACGTATTCAAATTAATTTTTAATTTTATATAGCCGCATTAATGTCATTTATGTTCCACATCGGAACACGCACGTCGTCAGAGTTGTGTTCAAAACGTGATGGAGTGTCGGTAATTGTGTAATGCATTACACATTCATCTTTCCTCTGAAATAATAAACCCGTACTTCTTGTAATGTCCTTTTTCGATCCGTTTGACATTGGATCGCAACTTTCAACGCGTCCGACGAACGGTGTTAGGTCCCCTGTGACGTAGCTACAAGGAGTGGCCTCGGTTAATTTATTTTCATCTTACTGACGGCCACGTTTTACGTACATATACGACGACCGGACGTACCGATAGTTTATGTAGTCTTTCCTTTGACTTTTCCGTGAGTGGCTTCACAAATTAACATTTGTTCCTTACATTTATACGTAATTTTATTTCCTTGTAGTAGTGTTTTTCGACTATTCCATTCTGTCTCCTGTGTATTTGAAATGGTCCACTCTTCTTTGATTTTGCACTATCGACAATATATGTTTATAACATTTTCTTTTTGTCAATCATATCAATTATATAAATTAAAAATGATTTTGTTATCGCCGAAACGTCAAATTCCGATTTTCTGGGCACATTTTATTTCGCAACGTAATTAAATTTGTACCCCCATACCGATGTAACGCGTGCTCCAATTTCAAAATATCATTTCGTAAAGTATGACAATCATAAAACTGTTTGTATTGTGGATTGTTTTTTTTTGTGAATTTATTGTTGTAAAACAATTTTCAACATATTATATATAAAAAATCGCTATGCAAAAATTGGTTATCTTACCGATTCGAGTGTGTATTACGACAATAAAGTTATTATTTACGCATGTTATTAATTCGTTTACGTTAAATATGACGCTTCAGTGTTTAAATATTATTTTTGTAATTTCATTAAAATGTTGTATTTAATAATCGTCAGCGTATATAACACGAATATGAGTTTTAAATTTTGTTGTTGTTTTAGTAGATACCAATCATTTTAATGTTTATTTTACGGTAAATTGGATTATCCAAAAGACATTTTTATAGTATAAAACGAAGAAAATTATAGTAGTAGTTTCCAATTATTTATTATTATTTATGATTTTAATGAATTTACACAACGTTTATGAATATAATTGATCATAGATATTTGTTACAATACATGTTAAAACTTTACCAATTCTATGTGCTATATTATCAGTCGTTTCAGCGATTTCATTATTACAGAATTCGATTTTTCGAAAACCGGAATGTTTCTTTTATTAAATAAACGGAATGTCGATTGATAAAATCATAAAAATAGAACACAATGTTGTTGTCGTCGTTTTTGGTCACAACGTGATTTATTTATAACCAAATTTATGAATATAATAAAATACATACACTATAGATTTTGATTTATCTGGGTGTTTTAACGTGTTTTCACCGCGCAGGGAATATATCTCCCTAACGGAAACATCCCACTTTTAGAGGTGGACGGACATCAATAATATATATTGTCTTATTTTAATGTTTCAGATAAAAAACGAACCGCAATAATCGTTTTTGATAGATAAACTTCGAACTTTATAATACTTTTGCAACAGGACGACGTTTAGATTTGTTTATTTTATTTTCATCAGCAGCATCATCATCACCGTTATTATTATTATTATCATTATTTTTGAAAGTTTGTTGGCGGACCAGGCTTTTTTTCAGACCATTTAACACGACGAAATACGATTTCAATAACAATAAAAGAGGGACCCGAGTCGAACACCGGGCTGCCGAGGACATATTTTTGGGTCGTTCCTCCGAGTTTACTTTCCCCGTCCGCCGTGCCATCGGCCATACGGGGCCCGTTATTCCTCTCTCTCTTTCACCTCTCCAAACATCAATAATGACCCGATAAAAGTTTCATAATACGAATAAAAAAAATAATAAAAAAAACAACTTTACTTGCGAAAATGATTGAATTGACAGTTGTATGTACAAAAAGTTTAGCGCCAAGCGAGCACGTGTTATCATAATATGTTTTTATGAGTTATTCTATATCGAGGTCTTGTAACCGCGAGGATAAAAACCTGTTTAATAGCTCGTTTCATATGCACGCGAATCGTCATCTCGGTCTATTTCGATCGTTTATGACACACGAATCTTCCCGATATAATTTTAATATTATGATAATGCCGTCCGGGTAACGTTTACACATATCATATTTTCGTGTAAATTATTCATTCGCATCTCGAGTATCATTTCAATAATACATACGATAAATGTAAAACGACACGAATACGAATAGTGTAATGTATTCACACTTTTTGATCTATAACAGCGTTAGTCCAGTAATCATTATTTTTGTTAAATATGCAGAATGCTATTTTACGAAACACGCGTGGCGGTAATGTACCAATGGTATTGCTCGGAACATACTATTAAAACCAAAACTCATTTATTCCGAAAACCACGCTTTGATATTTCAAGTATGTAGTGTTTAAAAGGTTTTTAACTAAACGCGGAAAATAATTTCGCATTTTATGAATTATAGTGTGACCGTTCAGTTACAAAACGAAATAAATTATATATGAAACATGAATAATTAGGACACACTGCATGCGATTCATTTTTTCATTAAAAAAATAAGATTAAATGTACATAATGCCAAATTAAAGTAACTATATGAAATACGAATTTAGTAATATATATATATGTGTGTGTGTATATATTTACAAATTTAGAGAGATTTATGATTTTGTATTTTACGTATTTTTTGTACATATTTGGTTGTTTGTTATATTTTATTAAAGCAGTACCTATCACGTATGATTTTTAAACATTTTTTTATTTTTAATATGTTGAACGAGTTTTACCGTTAAACGCGTATATTATATTAAAAAGCCCGTATTGACGCGCATTGAATAAGACGTAAAAGTTAAAACTATATTTTGAATAATTTTATAACGCGCGCCTTCAAATCTGTCTTGTGAAATATTACATGGACTACCAACAATCCACTCGTTCATAATAAATAGTTGCAAATGAGTTATGCATAGTTTTACCTCAAATAATATAAATATGTACTTGATTTTAAATTAAAATAAATAATTATTATATAGCTTAAGTTCACACCGTTAAGCCATTAAGAAGGGAAACAAATTAATTAATCGCGAAGAAAGTTTTAGATTTAATATAATATTCTAATTTATTTATAAATATATATATAATTGATAAGGGTTCGAATAAATCTTTCTCGGTGGCAATAAGGCACGAATTCTCGACTGTGAGGTTTTAATGGAATTTAAAAATATATAATTATTTTACGTTTGAAGATAGTTTAACTGACAGCACCGTGGTGGTTGAAAAATAATATAACACAAACAATATTCATACTATAATAACACAGTTTTGTATAATTAATTTTTTTTTTATCATTAAATGGTCGTAATCTTAATACAATTATTAGTTTTAAAACATGATATTAAATATTTCATAGAAAATTCATGATTACATATTGTATATATATTTAGTGTTCAACTGATTTAAATTGGTCCATTGTTGTGCGTAAAGTCGAACGAGAAATGAATAAATAAACTATGACACGCTGTGTTTTGAATTGTGCTAGTGTTGCGGCTTTTTTCGAAATGTTAGTAAAATATGTATCGATTGTTTCTTTTAACATTATGATTACCGATTGTTTTTTAAATATTTTTATGTTATGGATTTATTTTCCTATTAATAAAGCACGAAGGTTGGCTCGGGTTTAACTTCTCGTCAGTGTATTCCTCTACATCTAACCATTCCTAATTTGCAAGATTATTTTATTTTTTCGGATGGACGGTTTGCCGTTCTTTTGGACTCAAAACTTTTCGTGTCGGTGACATTTATTTTAGCCATTTTTTAGTTCGAAAATCGGTACGGAAAATGTCTCGCGATATATTCCTATACACGTAATTACCACTCGAATTAATTTAGTTTATGTAATAACTTGAACGCCACCATTCTCCGCCGCATTACATAATACTGTTCAAACATAACTTATTGCTCGTACACCCTTTCTTAGTCGTTATAAGTATTGTTATTATTTGATGTGGGTTGTTATACACTTCGTGAAGTATAAATTACTTAATGTAACCGTGAATTGTTGTAAGATGTCTCGAAATCATAATATTCAATTTAATTAACATTGAAATACATCTAATAACTCTTTACGTTTGTAGCTCGTATAATGCAGATCACCAGCCCTGATAAGTAGCACTGTATTTAGTCGCAGATCGTTTGTACGAGATCAGGTTGTGTGTGTGTGTGTGTATATATACACACAGCCTTCTGTTTTAAGCCCGAAAACTCGACTCCAAAGGAAAAACGGAAACGTTGTATATTTATCCACTTTTGAAAAGACTGATATTTGCATTCCGTATAATATGCACATGCCCTCGGGATGGTTCGGAAACATTTCGAAAATGCAGCAAGACATCTCCAAGTTGTTTCAATTCGGACTTTTTATTATTATTATTATTTTAATAAATGTATATTTATTTAAAGAATGTATGTAAGTAAATATACCAATTCGCGTTTAATCATTCTTTTTTTCAGCTATATGTTTATTCAAGTGTATTTATGTATGTGAATAAACGCTATCGACAAATCTCATATTGCTCGTGTAAGATGATTGAAATTTATTTTGAAAAAAAAAAATAAAACACATATTTTTGCGCAATATCAAAGCAAATGTAGAACATGACCCTTCCTAATAAGCAGGTCAGAAACATTTGTTTGTGTTATTGTATTACATATCTAAATGTATTGTATAGATAATATACTTTATTCGTGTGTTTTGGAGAGTTTTACATAACATAAAAGATACGTTTTCTACATATTTAATAACGCATTAATTTGAATGTTATAGAAATTTTCTTGAAGAAATCTGCTTATTTCGTCACAAGAATAATATATGCTATTTACATATATTAATTTTAAGGCTCTTAAATGGTTTTTACAGCATAATATTGTACGAAAGCTTTTGAGTATTATTATCTTAGAAATACATATAGTAAATGTATTAAATAAATATGCGTAACGGATTTATAAATAATATGTAAAACGCAACTTTTAACGAAATTACAAGAAATAGAATATTGTAACTCAACCTATATGTACATTGTTTACACATGTTTTTTTAAAATCGCGAATCAATATAAAACTAATATAGAATTCACAACTGGCCATTAATGAGTTAAAAAGTAAAAAATCGTGTTTGAAATTATTATTTTTCTTAACTTTTAACATAACAAACTACTGTTTCAGATGAGTGACTAATCACCGTTACATTTTACTTCAATGTAACCCAAACTTAACTAGTTATCGTTAAAAATTACGAAGTTTCTTAGGAAACTTAAATTTTGTTGACTACTTTATCGTATATTTTTCTTGTCATCCTATTGCAACAAAAACCATATATATTATATTTAAGCAGAAATTAACTGAACGTACCATAAGTACCATATAGTTCACGAGAAACGGCAGCAACATAATTAACAAACATTTTAAATGATATCTTAATTTTTTTTAACAAACATGTAACTCAATGAAGTTACATTATTGTTAACAAAATTTCAAATTTTTTATTTAACTAAGTTAATTATTTGTTTAAATTAACTTATTTTTTACTAGTTTGAAAAACAAAAAAACTTGTCAAGTTTTGAAAATGATTATAAGAAAACGTAACCTCAATCAATGAATAAGATAACTTGTCACTGTTGTAATAGTACACAAGTTTCTTTTTTTTACCCTACGTGAAGGGACCATTTTTTTAAAAATATTATCTGAGAGACGATATTACGATAAAACTAACAACGATGTAACGAAAAATCGTAAAAAATAAATTACACAAAACATTTTAACAATTGAATTAATAAAACGGGAAAACAGCCTCAGGCGACTGCTTAAATTAAAATCGTGGACTTATATAGATATTAACCGATTATATCTTTTTGTTTGTTTTTTTATTTTTCGGTTTCCTGCTCCACAATTTAAAAAATATCATTATTAAAGTACGCGTTTAAAAAATATAATATACATAATAATAATAATAATAATGTAACAGATAAAGTTTATATTTAAAAAATGTATTTAAGTATTCGTGTCAATAATCATCTTTTAAAAATAGGTATGTATTCAACATGTGATTGCCATTAGCCATAGATGAAAGATTTACGTAAATGAAAAGACGTAATATCAATGACGTTTTTAATTCATTATTGACTTTAATGTTCTATTTTTAGTTTTCAATATTTCATTGTTAAAATTTATTGATAACCCCCTTCCTCACGTGATTCAATTCATTCCACTGTGTTATGTATAAATGTCTTTTTATATTGATACTTATACTACACTATAATTTTTTAAAGATTATTAATTTGAAATAAAATTCAACTAGCACGTTATGTGTGTAATGTTCACAACAGTTGAATATATTTTGTACAAAATATAAAATATAAAAATTGAAAAAACAAAATTATATGTATTTAAATGAAAAAAAATTATGAATAATAAATAATTGTAAATAAATAACTTATTATAAATATGTCATAATATACATGGTTATCGTATAATGTTGTATAGTAAATTATAACTTGTCTTCTATGAAATTATGTCCTATTTGGCGGCGGTCAGTTATCTACACAGATAGTTACCGCTAGATAGTCGACTTTCTATAACCGCGGCGTTAAATATTGGAGACGGGAAAATGGATGAATTTCCCTATCGAAAAGTTCGTCGAATACAGTTTTTTCGATGATAAGAGACGAATAACAATTTAACAAAATTGTATTTATTTACCAAAAATATATTATCAGAACATTCGACATTGTAATTCATATTAAAAAGAAAAAAAATCAATTGTTGATGTGTAAAAGCATTTTTTTTTTAATTTTTCTGTTACTCATTGAACACTGTGTTTAAGACGTTGGTTGTGAATAATTTTTCAAACGAGCGTAAATCTTATAAATGTTTCCTAACTAAAAATGAAAATTAATAACGTTTCAAGAGGTCTATCAAGTGAAGAAACGTTGTACGATAAATATGTAAATAAGCATTTGTTTAAGGAAAATATGTTGTTACAAAAATAAGCGGGATATATGTAAAACAGCGAATGTCACTTGCAGTCTTATTTTTACTATGGCATTTCTAAACATTGTTTAAAACTATAATTTCAGATACATAAAATAATGAAATATTTAAATTCGCGAAATTCAAATATTGGAATTCGTCTCATATCGTTGAATGAATTATTTGATAAAAAAAAAGCCAGTCGTTATCTCGACTTCAATATTAACGCCGAGTCTGGTTGTGATATATGTATATAGATATATCTGTGGTTATCTGTTTTATTATTATTTATGGTCGTAGGCCCGTTGAGTATTATCTCGTTACAATATATGCTATTGTACTCTGGCCATTCTTGATATCATATAATTCAAAGAATAAATCCGTGCAAACAAAAAACGAGGAAAGCAATGGTGTTTTATTTTCCTGTCCAACAATTATAAACTGTAGTGATTTAACGTCTAATTTTCTTCGTTTCGGGCGTATAAAAATGTATAATAACAATTCGGCAAATACGACATGCTGTACAAATAAATACATATTATATTAAACCTGAGTATTTTCGTATACTTTCAATTCATCCGTTATTCTAGAATTGAATCGCGTAATGGACGATATATTATTATTATTATTATTATTATTGTCTGTTTTATTATATATTATACTGTGTGTCTCTTAGTTGATAATGTTATTTATTATTATATCGATTATCAATCTATGAGAAAGAAACCGCTATTATAGTATTTATGCGAGGAAGATATTATGCACATATTTATTATGACATTACTTGTCTATAACGATTACAAACGTATTTACCATTATTGCTTCGAACTGAACAAATAGCACTAACATCCGCCATTTATTACGGTATCAAAACACTTTGTTACTGAAATGTTTAGGTAATATTTCATGTGATATAAAACATTAAGTATATATTACACGGCTTTTCGTATTTTTATAATAGAGTATATTACGTGTTTCATACAATATTAGATATTTATGGATTTATTTTATATGTACATATTATACGGAATATGATATGTAATGAACACTTGAAATGGGACGATATTTTGTTTTAATCATTTCATCATGTTCGTAGCGAGTCAAAACTCAACAAAGTCATATAGTTTATGGTTGAATTCTTAGATTTCTTCAGACCCGTATTGTTCGTTTGAAAAAATCGGCTCAACGTGAAAATGTGTATAGAAACGCGAGCGATATTATCGAAATAAGAAATAATAATCCTCGACGAATTAAAGTCTCCTTCTTGCGACTATCGCCGCTCTATTACATCTCACTGTTTGTACAGTCGTAGTCAATAATTTATTCGCGTAACATATTTACTTAGAAGTCGTAATGATCATGTACGAGGGAGTTGGTCAAAAATTAAATGTTTGGCTAATCGAAAATTGTTTTGATACGTTTATCGCTCTTGGATTACCGGCGATATTTTAAACAAAATTTTAACAGAATTTTTTTTATTCTAATGATGGATTGGACGTCGTTCTGCTGTCAATAAGTACTTGGACATATAATAATGGAACTAAATATTTTGTACGTTGTTTATGATATAAACGCGCCTTTTGATACACACACGTTCGCGTGTATAATTTATAGTCCCGGTCATCTAACCGTAACTTATGAAAAATGCATGGGTTTTTAAATTACAGAAGCGTCCGCGTAACGACGATATTATTATTTTATCGATGGTTTCGAGAAGAAGAAAAAAGGAGAAAAGAAAAAGGAACATACGAAAACTTATCAAAAACGCACTCGCCGGATAAATAATAGCTACACGCATACCGTAGACATTATACGGCCATAACAATATTTATAGTGGAACACTTTCGGCCGTTTGAAAAATCCATTAACATTCGATATTATAGTTGAAAGAAAATGTTCCCTAGGGAAAGACGAATTTTCATAAATTCCGTTTGTACAATTTCGTCTCCATTAAACCGTTGTATTTTAGGGTTAATCGTGATTTACTTATTTTCTGGTGTAATTTATCACACTAATTAAATCACGTATATAGTAAATATAGTTTGAATGACGTAATAATCTTACAAAAGCTCATTTTTATAACGATTACATTGAAAAAAACAAGTCTAGAAGATGACAACTAAAGCTCATCTAAACATTTTATATAAAGTTACCAATATGTATAGATATATACAAAGTGTTTTTATGTTTTAAATAACGTATATAAGTGTATTTAACTACCACATTTTTAATAGAACAAAAAATACATAATCTATAAACTGAATAGCGCATTGGCATACGATATTATGTTCAAGTTTTAATGTTTCACTTTTAACTAACAGCAATGTTGTAAATTATTTAACTATAACTATCAATTTAAAACTGCATTCATAAAATGTGCATGATCTTTTGAGCAAAATTTAGTTTAATTTATAGATTTGCCCATATGTATGAGGTTACAACTCGTTAATGTTTAAAAAATATTCATTTATGAAGTTATAAGTTAAGTAACGTAATTAAAACTGACTTAACTTTTTAACTGAATTTTAATCTAAAAATCTTTAATGGCCATCTATGCCTTACATGCACTTAATTTAGATAAGTTAAAAAAAAAATACTGTTCATATAACCAATTGAAATATTCAATAATAAATGGATCATTTAGAAAAACGTCGGACACTTCTTTTTATTATACATATTTTATATGTTAAAAAATAATGAATCGGACCATTGAAAATGATTTACCATAAAACGGTTACTCTTGCGAAAGCTTATCGTTTCTAACAAATAAAAAGTCATTTAATCAAGTTTGAAATGATTTTTTGAGACACAAAAACGCGTACAACTGTCTGCGTATTGATTTCAAAAAACACCATATTGTATTTCTCGGAAATATTTTCGAACGTCCAAAAATGTCACTAACAAAAAATGAAAACGGCATGTTATTTGATAATGTAAAGCGATAAAAATGACATTAAACAAAAAGTTATGGATGGCATGACGAATGATTTATGATTTATCGTTATGCAACAATATAATGTGTTTTGTTTTTCGAAATGTCGACACACGACGATCAACAATAAACAGGACGTATTGTTACACTTGTTCGATTCACACCGAAAGCATTACTGCAGGCGGCCTACAGGACGGTGGCAATCGTTTTAACATTTTCAAGACGACCAAAATCGTTTGTTTCGCAGGCGGTCGTCACGCGCTCGAGGCGGATAAACAGCAATTCTGCCTAGATTGCGAATGAGAGTAGGTATTCTCTATAATATATTCGAATGATGTTACGACGGAGAAAACGATGATTCCAACTGCTACTATCCCGAACGTCTAATGCCCCAAGCCGAGTAAACTTATGATGGAAATTGTTCGTTACGGTACGTTCATCTTGATAGTCTTTACCTAATCATGACCATTAATTAGTCAAATATCACAGCGCGGAAATCACAACACAATATATTAAATCGGATACTATAACGGAAGTACGCGCAATTTTGAATGAATCGCAAAAAATTTTCGGCATACTCCTCTAAGAAATGTTTCCGAATTCACTACGCAGAAAAATATAATGTTTTTTATTTAAAAAAAAACAATGTCACGCTTGCGCTCTTTTTTATTGGCACACTAGAAAAATGAAAGCTTTAATCGAAAACTACTCTCGCGATAACTTAGAAAAAAATCCGATGTGCTCAAATCTCTTGTTAAAATTAAATTTGATTCGTTCCAAATGGTTGAATGTTTGTCTAGATTTTAGGTGTAAATCATCGCGCTTTAAGTCTTTGCAATTATTGAACTGTTGCGAATTGTCGACACGCACATGCGCGTCCCACACATATTCAAAGAATTGTCTATCCAATTTGTAGTCCTTTGAAAAAGTTTCCGTTTCCGATTCCTTTAGACTCGATCAATGCGTTCACACGGCACTCCGAATAGGTATTTCTGATACAGCCTACATATTTTGTTAAAGCTAAACGAACTTCCATAGAATCGTTTTTATTTACGTAAAAAAAAAAAAAAAACGTCAACCGAAAAAAAATGTCAAAACTCGGTTTATCGGGAAATTTCCCGGTTTTTCGAAAAGTCCGTTCACTTCTGCAGCGAAGGGGAATGTTGTTAAAAAAAAAAAGCCGCAAAAGAAACGGTCGAGAACGGACAGATGGTATACAATATACGGTATGGGTAGAGATAGTTGCACGGAGCAGTTATCGAAGAAACTGAGGTAGGACCTTTTAATGATGTGTAGAGCGCAAAGGAGACCGGGAAAGGAGAGAAAGACTGTAGGGAATAATTGGAAAGTGGGTCGTCGTCGGGACGCGACGGAGAAAAGGCCGCGATAAGATTTCCGGGCGCGGTACAATGAGCCACCAGAACAGAAGTGCGATGGACGATAAACTTCTGTGCAACGACGACTTACTTACAAATATTGACGGTCTGTCTAAAACGGCTGGAACTTTTAAGAAGTGTGATAACGACTGACCGAAATACGATACAAATAAACGAGTTCGGAGTTTTCGTTACACAAATAATATTTAATTCCGCGCGATAATTTGCCGTGCTAAATATTTGTTCGAGTTGAAACATTGTTGTGATGTTCATTAAAACCCATAATATATACGAAATAAAATAGTCAGTTTTCATTGAAACTAATATCATTCAATTTGTTAATTAATACCAGACTTCTTCCAGTTTTGTTTAATATTAATTAACCAGTATAAATGTCCGATAACCTGCTGATAAATAATAAAATATTCAAACTCCTGTAACATTTTAAACGAACTAAATAATTTTCGCGTAATTGAAGTGAATTCTGATTTAGAATTTGAAAACCGATAAATACACACGATGACGCACAATGACGTAATATATCAATTTAACATATATTTCAGGCATATTATATAAAACGACAAAAATTAATAATACGATATATTTGTTGAATACATGTTTATAGAAAATACGCAATTTTTTTCATTAAAAACGAATTATATTATTTAATAATGGCTGATTTAATCATATGTATTTATGATGTTTCGCTAAAGAAGAAATGCAATTTTTCCAATGTATCAAACTTTTAAAGAACTACGAGTATATGCTTCGATTCTCCTATATTTGAAATTTTCACATTTAATCCGTTCGACTCAAAAATCAATAATATGCCGAGTATTTGTCATGTAGTGTTACTGTGAAAATTAAAAATTGGTTTAACAGTTATCATTGAATATCCCCTCGCTCTCATATGCATGCAATACAAAACAAATACAAATTCACTCACATATAAAGTCTAGTACGGATGTCCGATATTCATTCAATGACCGACGATAATTAACTATTTTTGGTCTTATGTAGGTATTGTGTACATTTTGAGTAAAATAAATAATAATAATGAAGGTTGGTAGTGATTTTTCAAATGTATAATTCTCATTTTGCATTCGATTTGTATGTTATAATATTTTTAAGTTTTAACTGCAATAATTATTTGCAATTAAACAATGCGTGTTTCACTGTTTTTTGTTCTTATTTTGTACACTTTTAAAAAAAAAATGTATGTTTTTGAATTTAATATTTCGTAACAAGAAATATTGAACATATATAAATTTTATTTTTAAATGAAAAACCCCCACATGAAGACATTTACTAGATAATGATATTATTCTCGACTTTGAGTTCGATAATCGATCATCGATGATTAATGGACGTCCGAACATTTGAATTTTTGTAAAATACACACGCAGAGCTATTTTTTTTTATCCCCATTGTGCATAATATTGGTTAGGCTATTCAAAAGTTGTGACGGATCGATGGTCACGTGAACTCAGAACTGGCCCAAAGACATCGGAGAATTTCGTGTTATAGAGAAAGCACAACAACAATATATAATCTGTGTGATGCCGACCTTTTCACTTCATGGGTTTTGGGATGAAATATTTTGTTTGTAACTCAGATAGTTAGCTTCTATTATCGATTTGTTTGGTTTGATGATTTTAACTGAGAAATTAAGTATTAGTATTGTATGGTGAAACATTTGTGGGCCAGTGTTCCGATACAGACACTGGAAGTTTTAGAGTAGACGATATAAAAGGGAACTATAAGACGAATACGGGACCAGTGACTAGCTTTATCGTAGGACAACGGATTCAATGGTCATATTATGCGAAGAGAAGAAATTGAACTACTTAGTGCAGCCTTTTGAATGGAATAACGCGAGGAAAAATACCACGTGGACTCGAGGGCGCCGGGTGTAAAAGTTTGAAAAGAAATGGTACGGGATATGGATAGTCGGCGAGGTATTGTAGTGGCGACAAAAACTTTAAAAGAATAGTCACACAAAGAGGAGCAGCTGAATTTTACCGTCGTTTGATCCTATAACCTATCTTATTGAACCGAAATCTTAAAAAAAACATATTTTATAATCTTCACTCTGAACGCGAATCGCCATTTCTATATTATTCTCGCGATGACTATAATAATATAATAATAGCGCATTATCGTATCTGCGTATTAATCTATACATATCAACCCGGCTGATGATCTTTTAGCCTAAATGTATTACTACGATCCGACTTAGATTATTTTATCATTGCGTCCGCGCGGACCCGAACAATAGTGTAACTCGTAACGGTAACAATGACCGTTGCGGTACAGTGATGATAATAACATTATTATACACTCCTAAAATGCAATCCCTTTGTTAATATAGATATAATGTAAAATTATCAACGAGATACCTACTACGTGTGGGGTGAGCGGCGGTGAAGAATATTTACAAAAGACTACATCGTATCACTCGCCACATTATATACCGTACCGTTAAAGCCTAACGTCGGCCTACTTATTGTAGTACGTATCAGTTGACGTCATTTTCTAAATTTAATACCATGACATTTTATCGGTGAAACGAAAAGGGTGAAAAAGTATAAAATAAATAAATTGCATACACATAAAGATATTCGATGACGAAGTAATTACAATTGATTGTTTCGATACGCCGAATTATTTACGAGATTTAATGAAACAACATCAGACTGATATGTGATCCAAATTCAATAAATATTTGTTTATCGTTTAGTCGATATATATGTTTAGCGTGTTATCTACACCCGATAATGCATATGAAACACTATATTTTAAAATTACACCATTGGTCAATTCACAGGGCAATGTCAATAGGTATTTACGGTTTTTATAAAGCTATACAAATTGTTCCGATGCGATTTTTGCACTTTCTGGTTTCAAAATACAACTGTTCAAATTTTTAAGCACGAAAAATGGCCACGTATTAGGTTTATTATCTATGTACATTGCGCATTATCAACTAAGCAGACATTTTGTAATTTTTAAAATAATTTTCCCGAATACAATATGTGTAGACAATAATGTTTTGTATGTTACTATTATCATTGCTGTAATCATTATGTGTTTTATTTCTAAAACGAGTTTGAGTATTCCAATAAAGTGATTCAAAAAACAAATATTTATGTTCGTATAATATACATTTTGAGAAGCTCGAAAGTATGTAGTTTAATCGTATGTTGTTATTTAAAATGTGGTTACGGGATTAAGCAGCGAAGTTTTACATTCAAAGTGACTAAATAAACAAAAACAAGACTCCCCACAAACACTGAATACTTCGCTGGTGTCATTTGTCATTCCTTGACACACAAGATGTCCAATGCACATAGTATAATATGCTATTAATCACTCTGAAAATCGTATTTTCGCATAATCTCCCACAGGGGTTTTAAACGGAAAAATCTGAAAATAATTTATAAAACTCATTTAAGTATCATTATGATTATATCTAATCCACTTAACAGTTATGCGTTTCCTACACGCGAGATATTTAATTAGCAGTGTACTCATTTAAATATTAAATTTAACTACTGTTCTCGCGCATTAGCATTGTCGAAACGATTTATTTGTTTTATAATGTTCATGCGAATAATCGTCTTCGTCATATAATAATAAACGTTGCAATGTTCTAAAATAAAACGAATGTATTCAGACGATAACCGTTTAGAAAAAAAATAAATAAATAAAATCAACACACCTATATGAATGCCTTGAAATTTCATTCGATTGCAATTTGAAAACATCAAATTTTGTCATTTTTTTAAAAATATACCGTCGTGTAGAATATGTTCTACGTAATAAATAATATCAGTTCGTTTATAAATGATTTTCAATCGTCTATACTGTGTAAGTTACATAATATAATAATTTTAAGTACAAAAATGTATAATTTGCGAAATCGATAAAATATACCTAATTATACATGTACACATCGAAATACTGCAAATTTCGTTCGAGACGGACAGTGTTTCTATCAGCCTAATATTACGAAAACTTGATAGGCCACTAACGCATTAGAATATATAATTACCTGTTATACATTCTAAATATACATACATACTCGTATATATTTGTCGGAGAGGTGTATTATAAATTGTTTTTGCAGGAGATTACCAAAAAGAACAACTTAAATCTGCAGATTAATTTAGCGTTTTAACATTTATGCGGATAAAAATAATTTCATTTTTGTTTTGTTTTTTTGTTTAGTAACTTTAAAATAACATTAATTATACCGCACAATTATAGATGATAGACGATGATCGATACTATGTTATATATTTCGACGTCATCGTCAAAATAATGAAATTTTTTTTCATATTTCACTAATGTGTTTTATTATTGTTTATTACTGTTCCGCTGTTATTCTGTCGAATAATCATTAAATATTTGCATTTAGATCTATTTTAACCGTTTGTTCATAAATTAAAAGTGAGTTTTTGACATAGACACTCTGTATTTATACAGATATAAATAATCATAAATACTACAACTCTCATATTCATATATAACTCGTACGCTATAGTCGTTGCAAAACTAATGGTAACATGTAAAACGGATGCACACAAGTACCATAATGTATCATGTTGGACCTGTCTTTTTCTCTCGGGATAGACACTGCCATTGCATTTCGTCACGTGACATAAGAAACGTATAAATGGATGCGCACGTCGCATCGTTACACACGATAATACTGTGACTTAAGTTATAATAATAAAAATAATAATTATTATAATTATTATTATTATATCGTGTAGTACGAACAACACTCGAAAAAACCGAGCTGACAATCGGTGGACGGGCGTGTCGTTAAATCAAATTTATATAGACATATATATATTTTTTTTTGGAGGGGGGAGGGGGGTAAAAAAATAATAAAACAGTGAACCGAAAAAATAAATATAAATACGCTTTTAACTCTCTCTCTTTTTGTCAAACACAACCCTATATATATATATATGTATAATGTATTTGGAACAAAAATACGATTACAACGCTGTGACGTTTGCGGTTATGGCGGTGTGTACCAGGTTGCGGCGGGGATTTATACCGGAACAATGATTTTCGACTCTCGAAATACATATATATACATATATATATACATACACACGCGCGTTTTTCTACTATACACGTACGTCTATACTATTCTGATCAAACGTTGCCGACGGGACTTCTGTTTTTCGGGTCACGCGCAGATAGGACGGATACACGCGCGGATGACAGGACGGGATTAGGGACGAGGTGTCGCTCCGTCTTCCTCCGATTTCGCGTATTTATATACATGTTTGTACACGCGAGTATACGACAACCCCTTCGCGTGATATTCGTTACACACGCGTATGACACACACACACACACACACACACACATATGTAGTATTTCGATTCCTGTCACCAGCCCACCCGGCCGCGCCTAAAACGACAAGATTTATGAGACGGCTCGATCAAAACGTTGCTTCGTCGAGAGGTCGGGCGCATGAGCCGAAACGTTGTGCGGACCGCCTCCGGTTTCGGGCGCGACGTGACCGCGGTGAAATCGTTACACACGTACAACACGGTATGGCTGATGAGTCGCCTAACTAAATATTTGCAGTTAGATACAAATAACGCCATCTCTCGTACGACACTAAGGCTTCGCGTAGTACAACGTAAAATTGTGTATACAATTTTAGCACGTCTGGTATCATCGAGTCGTACCCGTTCACGCCCACACATTGTACGGACTTGTGACCGTATAACGAAGAAGCGCAGACGATTCCCGTGTTCGGCTTGTAGAAACGTTTTACAGTCTCGTGCTTACAACGTACGCATGGTCGTAGCGATTTAAACACGGTCGAGCAGGGCTGTCGTGAAGTGTAGTGGCACCCTAGGCCAATCGTTATTTGAGCGCCTTTTTGATACTCATATTTTTATTGTGAAATATAATACAAATACGTAAGCCTTGGCGTTTTATTATGATGACGAAAAAGTCCCACAGTTTTGAAAAATAATTAAAACATCGGTCACAAATACCGTGAAATATCACGTTTTTAGGTAAACGACTAACAGATTAATTTATTTCGTTGAATAACTTCGAAGACAACGATAGCCGATAAAGACGGCCACATGAATTGATATCACTCCACTCTTACATAATAATAAAAACTTCGTGTATTTTATTTCTGTTATTAGTGACAAAAATTCAATCCACAATAACATGTAGATAATAATATTATCTTTCAGTTACCTCTAGAACATGCAATTTTCATTCACACTTCTATTAGTTCTATTTTATTTTAAATATTATTTACTAAAATGTATATCTAAAACTATTTAAAATAAATTTAAATACATTTTTAAAAATTTTAAACAGACGGTTTGGTACCTTAAGCGATCGTTTGGGCCACCTTACCCTGGGCCGAGAGCCGTTGAATGACGACGAACGAATTGTGAGGCCATCAACAGCTGTTCACGACGAAAATGTTACCGCATACGCTGACGTCACAAGTGAGTCCAACTGTACCCGGATCGTGGTACCTCGGGTCGGACTCGCCGAATGTAATAGTAAGTTTCAACGAAAGATGTTTTATGTCGAACACCAAATGTTATTGCGCTTCTTTTTTCCATGACGCAAGCTCATACATGGTCCCGTGAACCAGAATACAATTCGAGATTCAAGTGACTAAACGTGCGGAAATCCGGTACACATATTTTGTGTAGACTTTGTGCTGTACGAAGCCTTAGTTTCATGGGATCGATAGCGGTATTTGTATTGACTATGGAGTGTGAATTCGGGAACTTTTCAGCTACATCGCGTGTATCGGCCAGCCGCGAAAAATCGGCTCGAATATCGCGTGTGCCCCGTTGGCCGTTTTCTTTAGACGTTCGACTTGAACGAAATCATTGTTACCATTTGTGTTGCGTGTATATAAACGTGTGTCGCTGTTACGACGCGACTATAATGTCGTTCGACGTTAACAAATTGTACGTGAAAATTATTCAGTAAAACGCTAATTCAGAAAATTAACGTGTGTCTCGTTTGATGATATTAATATCATGTTGGTCGACGAACCAAATTAAGACGTTTAAACGCGTTGCATCACGCAACTATTGATCGTAGTACTTATACGAGTATATACGCAAAGTGTAACTTAGAACCTTCAAAATATAATTTAACGACCCCCTCTCGTAATAATAAAAACCGTATAGTTTTACTTTCTTTATACGGGAGTCAAGAGGCAATTTTTAACCGTCGGAATACTTTTGAAAAAAACGATTGGTCCGCTAACGTTTAGTCGACTATAATTTTTTGTTTTTAAACGATTACGGTAAATTTCAAACATAAAACTATAACTACGTTTCCCTGGTAAAGGACCACCATCTCTGTACGAGTTTGACCGTATTTCTTTTTTTTATACCTTTCTGTTTACTCACTCGTCCGGTCGAATCAAATATGATTTTAACGGGAACAACCAAACTAAATAGAAGGAAAAATGCCAGGTTCGCGATAGTTTTCAATAAAAACGTATGCAATATATGTTCCTGTCTGAAGCATAATTGCCTATCCGGAGCGCCGGTCGAAGCCAATGAAATCTTCACAACGAAATGTTTATATATCATTGTCTGTGGAAAGCCATTTGGTCGTGGGAGATTTTAGCGTGCAAGCCAAACGGTTATCTACAATACGCTGTTGTGTACCTGTACCACCGGAGTAGTTGATTAGTTTTGCGGCCGTTTTGTTTTTTTCCTCTCCTTAAACGGTGTTCCGTTGTGATATTAAACATCCGAATGTTTTCGAGATCGCCATCTCGGTCCGTTCTCGCGTATATCGTCCGGGCGAATTATTAGTCTCGTCTATCTGCGGTCGACCGTTGCTGTCTGGTCGCATGAAACGTCGTGTATTCGAACCATCCATGAAGAAACCAGCCGAATGTCGACATTTCGTGTTCGTGGCCAATTATCCGGGACAAAATATATTGTACGCGTACCTGGATTTCGGCCGACATATTTATTCGAGCGACTTACGCAGTGACGGCAAAACGACGGTGTCGTCACGAATACACAGACTATTTCCGGACAGGCGTATCTTAGGTCCATAGCCTACTACGTTCCTTGATCATTGACGTATCTTGCGCATATAATAGGATTCGTGCAAATCATAAACGATTCACGCTATTTACGTATCACGCGATATAAGCTAATACGTTTTCCCGACGACACGATTGTACGCGTTAAAAATGCAATTATAAACCAAAAGTTAAGTGCGAATCATAATGTAATTATTTTAATACTTAACATAACATTGTTTTTTTCAAATTTAATCAATATATCAACCGATTAACCTACAATTGTTTTTTTGTCACATATAACCAAAAAATTATTCATATAAAGTTTAAATATAGTTACAAGCGATTTACCACCGCGTGGCTTTAATTTCAAAATACTTCATAAGTAAAAATATATTGCGTTTTAGTTTTTAAATACATTTTTTTTTTGTAGTGATTGAAAAATATGTATTTATACATAAATGTTATATTTTTATCTTTTATTATAAATATTTTAATTATCTGCGACGTGTAGAATTATATACCGAACATGTCAATTAAGAAGACCGTGCCGTGAGTTCAATAGAAAACCGCACGAATGAAACGTGCGGAACGTAGTTGTTGGAAAAGTTGAAAGTTCGAATGCGTTTGAACGTATTCGAAGACGATCTAAACATATGTTTTGAACGTTTCAATAATATGTACGTGTAAATATTTGAAAATATAATTTCTGTTTTGGGTTTTTTGTGTATTACGATTGAATAAGAAAATCGTCCGTACCGTTTATTCGAGTGTTTTAGTGAGCCATTGATTCGGCCGTGGATCACTACTTAGGTCCTAAACGTATGTGTGATTGTTTCATTATTATTTGGAACTCAAGAGCGATAATAAATCATTGCATATGAAAAACGATCTTGTGAAAAGCTCCGTTTACTACAGCGTTCTCAAATTCACCGTATAGGTAATTCAAACGTTGAACATTATTCGATATGAATGCGCGTATGATCGTCGTCTACATTATCGTTTTTTTTCTTCAACGTTCATTTTGAAAATATACAATCAGCTACGAAATTCTGTACAACAAGTATAACAAATAAAAGAAATCGCCTATTGATGATTTTCTTAGCTTGTTACATTTAAAAAAATTTTAATCTAAGACGAAGTTTCTAAGCTAATAACTTCTTAGAACAATTCCGGGGACAGTATCTGTAACGAGTTCTTTAATTACGGGATTCCGATGAGACGTTTACGGAATAGTTTGTATGGGAACGACAGTGACCGTTTTGAATACAGCGTTATAATGTATGAGACTGGGTGCAAAATGTGATTAGAAACATGACTGTAGGTTGACGTTCGAAGTGTGACAAATTAAAAGACTTGAAAATTGCAAACGTTTGATGTCTAAGCACGACCTCGTGTTTGTAGATCATATGACTAAATTAGCATTAAAATTGACTCATACACGAGTAATTTAATTGTAACGTTAGATATCGAGCTTTTGCATAGTAGTATTATTATAGTATATATATATTAGTATGTAAGTTATTTGGCTCTAAAGGCATTCTCGGTGAATTAAATAAAAGTTTTTTTTTTTATATAAGATACGCTTGGGTTATTTTTCGGCCAATACAATATATGGTGTATTACATGACACGGGTATAATATTATCAAGTATTTTGAAAACGTGTTAAAATCCTCAGATACTTTATTAGGTCACTATTGAAATATCGGCAGGTATCGGTAGATGCCCGCGTATCGTTGTATCGATGTCGTTATGTATTCACGTCGAAAAAAACGCGAGATGAATACATTGACGAACGTTAAGTTCTAGTACGTCCTAATATATGTAATACGCGAATTAGATAAATATTGTACGGCGTGTATGAGACGAGAATACTGGAAAAGATTTTGTCTCGGGGTGAAAAATGGCCGTTCAGCGTTTAACGGCCGGAATATCATCCTCAACGTCCACTATACTTTTGGTAAGTTGAAGTTTACAGTCGGCTTGCCGGACGTCCAGTCCCGTAGTCCTGCACGACAGAAGTTTTCGCACTCGTAAATCATGGCCGTATATAATAATACGGACGGAGAGAAGAAACGGATGATGAAGTGAGGGGGGGGGAAGGAAAAAGAAAAAAGAAAACGGCCTCCGAGGATAATTGGTCGAAAAAACATTGCCTCGTAGATCGAAAATTTCTATAGTAATAAAGTCTATCGGATACACCCTGTCGAGATTCGAATAACATCGTTACGCTACGATAACACGCTAGAGGGAAAATATTATTTATCTCTTGAAGTGGCTATAGGTATATATAAATATATTATTATACTATAATTCGACAGTGTTGTTGTCTATACCTTTAACAACTATATTGCCCGAAAACCTACGTCGAAATTATTAATTAATGATTGTTTTTTTTTTTTTAAACTATAATATAAAAACGCTATCATTATTCGCAAAATTGTCATAAACCATTTTCAGAATAATTAACGACGAAACGTTATTCGAATTAATATTAATAATTAAAATGGTGATATCCGTTATAAAACTGTGTAATAATGAAATTCAAAATTACTCGTTCACGGGGATAATTAAAAATTACTCATGCAAATGAGAAAAAAAAACATGTATATAAACACTTCAAAATTATTTTATAGTAGTCTAGGCATTTATTTAATATGAGATTATTAACTTTGTCGTCGTAATGTATGTAAATTATTTTGTTGTATAAAAATAATGTAATCATTCATAAAATTAGAAACAAAATGACTGATCGATTTAATTTTTTCATTTGGAATGTACAAAACGATTAGTGTTAAAAACATCATATTTCATCGTTTGGTTTTCTGAGATTTTTTCAAGTTTATGAAATATCTGATGTGTTAGCTACTACACTACTAATGAAAAACAAAATAAATAAGTACCGATGTGTTCATCGTCGAATTTCGAAGAAACCTTAAATTGTCAAAATGGCAATTTCGAAATGTATATAAGATACGTAATTTTTCAATTGAAAAATAATTGACCCAACGTTATAATTGTAGTTCTATTGCACATCTGTACGACATCTGACAACTATATTAAGTTCTTACGACGGTTGATTTTCAATCGTTATTCGTCGTTTACGTATTGTATTTTTTTTTTTTTAATAATTATGATTCTCGTCAAATCACGAAAGAAATTGAATAATTTCAACAACAAAAATCCCGCGTTTTCGCGAACGACACGACTTCGGGATTCACACGCGCGCCGGCAACCACGAGAGACGGTCGTCGATCGAAATTGATAATATAATTTCACACTTGAAATCAATCAGAAACACGTATCGTGTAAAACGGTTGAACGGCAGAAGTGGTTTTCAAAGGGTTTCTTCCCGACCCGATCGAACCGTTGACCCGATCGAATCATGGCGGCGGCGGAGGAATCGGCTTTTGTCACGGAATCGGCCACTTCACCGGCTTCACGGGTACCAGCAGTCGAGGACCGCCCGTCGATTTTATGCTGATATCGCGTCGCCGTCGGTGCACTCCTCCAGCGTTTACCGATTACGTTTTAATTGGGCGCCGACGGGAAACGCGTTCCGATCGGACGCGTCGCGCCTTTCGTAAACAACAGTCCCACGTACAGACAATATACGTTTGTTTTATCGGCTTTTCGTTTTGTTTTTTATGAGTCTTACGTTATTTTCCTTTTTTCGCAACGTTGTTGGAAGAATTTTAACGGGTTTTTTCTCGTGGTTTTCCAAAAATCCATTGGGGGAAAAAACCGATAAATAAATAAATAAATAAATAAATAATCGCTCAACAACGAAAACCCGACATCGTTATACTATAGTAATATACAATTTTTGTTCAAATCGTTTTTTTTTCGTCTACGTTTCCGCAAATTTATTTAAAATATTAACTTATTCGAATAACGTGAAAATACAAAAAGCGTTCTAAAAGTTCATTCGAATACTTCACAATTCTTTGACGTTTCGAACGATTTGTTTTTATATGTTCGCGCCCTAGTCGACTATCGACCTCCGAATAAGCCAGCGGTAAAATAATTTTGATTTACTAAATGAACGATATAATACATAATCTTTATATACTCGTTCTTAGTTTTCGATCGCAATCAATCAAATTGTGTAGATTATAAACGGACGAGGAAACTATAAATTTCCTACATACGCGCGTTATTGTAATATATTGCTGTGAAACCCGGTCTACAACTAAACGGGAACGAGACGAAGTCGCTAACCTTTTGAAAGAAAAATTCTTAGAAGAATATACGGACCTATAGATAATACGGAAACGAAGGAATACAGACATTGAGAGAATCTTCAATGAACCAAATATTTAAAAATGTATTGTTTCAAAGAGACTGGAATGGACCGGTCACGTATGGCTAGATAAGGATAGTTTCATGAGACAAATACTAGTCACTAATTCAAATAAAACTTGTCCCCAAAAAAAAGATCACGACAATGACGGCTGGATCAAGTAAAGAGAGATATCAATCAGGTAGATTAAACTGAAAAAGCAGATAACAGAGAACTTTGGAGTAATTCGGTAGGAACATCAAAAAGCCCTAAATGGCTTGTAAAAGTTCAAAAAAATAAAAAAATAATTGGCGACAAAGATAAAAATACAAAAAAAATTACACAGAATTGAATATGACTAAATAAATCATTGATCAATCTCTATGTCTTGTTAAATAAAATTAATATAAAGAATATTAAAATTAAGTTTTATTCAAAGTTACTTATATTTCTTTTGTTAACATCAAACATAAACAATTAACTTTGCAAATAATCAAATTAACGAAAAAATGAAATATTCTATTTTAACTTAGTTACGATAACTCTGTATAGAATAAATCTGAAGCTAACGCGTTCAAGTTTAAAAATTTATGAATAGTTATTTATTAAGTCAAAAGTTGATTAAAACAAAATTGTATTGAGTTAAGTGACTTAATTAAAATTAACTTAACATTTTTTGTCATTTCACTCGTAATGCCTATTTTTGCATAGAATATTTATTTGAATATATAGTTTGAAAATTATTTAGAATAGATTTCGAATAGTAACAAATTATTTGAATAATTTACAAGACTAGTATAATTTTAATAACTATATTAATTCATTTGTTTTTACAGTAACGTCATTTATTACTAGTTCTACTCAATATCGATTTAATTTTAGAGTCCCTATACCGTAAGTTTGTTTAGCATTTTTTTATTATCGCAATTATAATACATTATTGATACTATAAAAACATTGTAAACTACGTCTCTATTTACAGTTTTAATTTGAGGTATAAAATACTGTAATATTTATATTTGTCTTAACAGTGTTCATTTATTTTTTATAGTTATATAAATGTTATGAACTTAAAAATATAACCGTTTAACAAATAATTTATTTTTATTTCAGAAAATTAAATGGGATACAATACACAATTGGACACAATAGTTTATTATAACATTCTCAGTCCTTAACATTAATGCTGGTAAAATAGCCTCCAACCTCTTTTATTTAGTTTTTAACTTACTTTATTCTTACTTTTATGGCTAATTAAATGTAATTGAAATTTTTTTAAAAAGTAACATTGTCAATATCATGAAAAATGTTAATATAAAACCTAATCACTATTGAAATTCATTCATCATTCATTTATTATAATTTATATTTAAATAATTTTTAATCAACGTGAAACATGTGTAGGTTAATCCTTTCGATTTTATAACAAGTATTTGTATAATATATTAATGTTTGTTAATTTGTTATAAGTTACGACACATTTTGAATATCTAATAACAGTATACGAGTATTATATTATGATACTTTTTAGCGAATTTTTTTATTACGTGAATTACAATAAAAATTTATTGGTCATGTTATGTGATCGTTTTTAAATGAGAGAAATTAATAAATCAATGAAATTTTATATCAAAAAGGCAAACGGAATCTAGAAACTCATTTCCAAAATATTCATAGAATTTCGGTAGACGATTTGTTTGATATTTCATTATATATATTTAATTAATATTATAAACATTAATGAAGTAAGAACTATTTAATAAGGAATATGATAAAAAGTTGAAAAGAATTATTTTCCGATGAAACTTCTACCAGCTATAGTAAAGTGTATGCTAAATGACAAAATACGAAATAACTATGGGATATTTATGCACGGGATAAAATATAAATGCGATTCGTTTTGACGTCGATACAGACAATGATGTATAAACAGTATATAAGAGAATTGCAAGTATCATTTTGAACAATCGATTTCATTTGAGTTTCCGATGAGAGACGGACTAGAATTAAATACTTTAAATTGTAGTCAGAGGTGATGTTTACACCGGAAACAAGTGTCAAACAGAAAAAAAAACGGAAACGAACAGTCTTATTGTTGGATAGGAAGAGAGCGGTAACACTTAAATTAGTTGGTTCTTTTTATTGGTCCCTCGAGAGTTTCGTGAAACAGAAGGGTATTCTGTTCGTTTTGAAAAACTCTCGGTCCCGGCCACTTGCCTCCGCATTAGCCACTTCGCGTTTAATTAAAACTTTTTGATAAGTACAAAAACCCGCCGAAACTCAACGCACCAACAGTCATTAGCATAAGGATTCCTTAAGTTCACCATCCGAGTACTGAAAAGAGTACCGATGATTTCGGCGTCTGAAAGAGAATATTTAACGAGCGTTTAGAGTTGGAAGACGGAAACTATTTTTTTATTCACACAGTCGTCGTGGTTTTGATTTGTTTTTACTATTGCATTGTTTAAAATACTTATTATTATTATTTGATTGTTCTTCAAACTCCAAACATAATATTTTTTTTTTTTATTCTTTGACGACATGAAAAATGTTCTTTCAACTTTTTAAATGTCACGTAAAATAAATTCTAGCCTTTGTCGCCCTAATAACGGTTATGAACATTGAACAATTTATATTGATATAACACTTTGAACGGAATACAGACTTACTCCAAAACAGTTTACAATGTATTGACGACCGATTTTCAAGTAATTTTTCCATCGGTCGAGTACAATACCAGTGTCAAAATTGGGTATATAACATAACCGTAAAAAATATGCCTACCAACTATGAATAATATCTTTTGAACAAATATTTATATTGAAATTATTATGGTATACATATAAATATAACTAATTTGCATTATCGTATGTGTCATTTAGGCTTATTGTAATATGACTTTTATGCAATTTCCCTTGTGTTTCGAATCATAAACATATATAGTATGTGTAATATATTATAGTTTTTTAAAAAAATGTGTACATAAACTTAGGTAAATGTTAACAATTCTTTTTGTCAATATTTAAATTTTTTTAATTTATAGAAAAGAGACAACACTCCGACGTAAACAGGTAAAAGAAAAACAAATTAATTCATATAGTTGATATTTACTGTAAATCAACGGAAACCTTCGAACTCTCGAACTACGTCGTGAAAATATTAAAATTTCAAAATAATCATATCAACCGTTTACTTTTATTCACACAGCCTTTCGAAACAATTTAATTCAACATTTTATCATCAACACCTTAATGTTTATAGTGAGAAATCGTAAATTACGTTTTAATTATATTATATATGATTTATAGTTGGGTCGTCAGGCGTTACGAAATCAGAATTAAATTGATTTGATAGTGCAGTCAAATCAGTATTAGTCGCTCAAAATTTAATCGGAAAATTAATCCAAGCTTTAACGAAATTGTACGAGTATATTACATTATAAATTGAATATCTACACGTTCGAAATTTAATTGAAAAAAATATTATTTTCATAATTGATATTGTTATTTTCTGCATATATGTTTTGAGAAATTTTTGTGGTTTAATATTTAATTTTTTTTTTAACAATTTTTTTTAATAAAATCGTATCATTATGAAATATTGAAATCGATATATCAATGTATGATGGAATATAGCAGTTAGAAAGTTATATAGTTTTATTAAGCATATATTATTATGTCTCAACAGCTGATATCTGTGCGATTTTGTTTAAACTATAGATAATTTGTTGATTTTTAAATTAATATCATATGATTTAGATAAGTATTTTTCGAGTTTTATCGCAATGCCGATTCGCCAAAATACTGACGATCGCGAAAAGTTTAATTTTGTTAATTGTGCGTTTAATTGTGAATATTAAGGTATAAATTATCACATAGGCTTTTTGAATTAAATTTCGAGTAAATAGTGAGAGATCGTCTACGTCTTAACATTATAGAGTTGACAATACACAGTCATTCGTGAAAGTTAAGGAATATAATTATTTTAATACTCGTGTTCAACGAAAAAGTACTGTTGAATGTGTTTATTTAATATAAACATTGCCTATTTCTAGTAATATCTATCGTGTGATATGAAATGTTAAGTACGTACAGTACTTATAGAAATAATATATATATATATATGGTTTTACTCGTATTGGAAAATCGTAAACGTTTCAAACGCGTACACATTTTTATCACGACGACTATCAGGATTTGTGCGAAATAAAAATGTTTTTCGATCTTGCTCGCCGACCGCCGCTTTTGGCAAATTGATGAGAATAATCGTTTATGCTGTTCGCCCGGAATTACAACGTTTCACGGGGGGCACTGCAAATCGATCAGCGATAGCAATTAATTTTGTAACGGTAAAACTTAACCAGATTAAAGTTTCGACGGCGGAACTTCCGTTATAGTGTGCGATTGGTATATGAGCGTGTGGGTTAACAAATAATTAATTTTGACGCTGGAGCACGTGAACGAGTTGGCTGCGGGTCCCGAGGGGTGTGAGTGAGGCGAAAAAAAAATAGGGAAAAAATACAACGAACACTGCCGTCACCTGGCTGAGAACCAATCTCTTATCTCGCTAAATTTACGAGTCCCTTTTCCTCTCCGGCGTAGAAGTACCTCTGCTGTACTTATTAGAACCGCCAGTGAATAAAAGAGGCTCGAGGATTTTATTGTTTTGCGCAATTCTCACCCTCTAGATGAAAAAAAATATATATATATATTTGTATTACGCTTCGGTAATAAATTATCAAATCGTTATATATTGGTGAAAGACGAACAAAATGCGTTATTAATAAAATTCAAAACGTTAATTGAACAATTTTTTTGATGTTACGTATATAGAAAATTATTTTTATTAAATTTTAAATCTAAGACTATACGTACTGTTATTATGTTTATTATTAATGAATATGTTTTACGATAATATAACAAATTTATTTATTTATTTAATAATATGATATAATACATAAAAGATCAATAATCCGTTTCTAATATTTTTATCAAATGATTAATCACAAACATCAAAAATAGTTTACCAAATTGTCAATCTAAGTATATGTCTAACGTAGACACAAAAAAAGGTAGCTATTCGCAAATGCTGGATGTTGGTTTGAGTGGACTATTTGATCGGGTGTTGTTAATGAGTTGTATATTATACTTTTGAAAACCGATAAATAATTGCTTTAGAAAAACGATTATGAGCTACACTCTGTGTAGTTTTTCGAAATGCAAACTTTACACACTAAAAAAAAGCTTATAACAAACGATAGTTTTTTCTTCTAATATTATTAAAATATTAATGTTTAATATTGTAATAAATTTTCAGATTTTAAATATAAATACTTTTCGTGTTCAAAACGGACAGTTGACAGTTTGAACAGTTATTTGTAACTCGTCGAGAGTGTTCGGCCATTGTACCTCACGCTTAAGAAGTCTATTGAGAAAATTGGAAAGTGTATCAAATAAAATACCGACTAGACGCAATTCGCTACCGGATAACAACACAAGTAATAAAATTCATTCGAGCACTCACCCCACACGAAACAGGATTTCCAGACAAAATAAAAAAAACACACCGTTGTTAAACCAATGCGTTCTCCGCTTCGTTCAGAGTCTAAATGATGAATAGATAAACAACAGTAATTGATACAGATCTAAATTCAATCCCGGATTATGAGGGTAGAGCAGGTGGTCACTCAAGACCCTGAGGACCACATGTATAAGAGACCCATTGTGTTGTCAACCTGAAATTAAATGAAGTGATCGCTCATACTATTTATTTTATATCACACATTTTACATATATGTATAATGGTAGTTTATCATTCAACAAATTTAACGAAATAATTTTAGAGCACGTTTTTATTTATTACCTACGTTTCACGAAAAAGTTATAGAATGTTATGGAGGGCTTATTTTAAAATTTTATACTTTCGTGTTGCTCTTAGAATGTACCCCACCATTTCAGTTGTTAATCTTATTGTCAGATGAGTATTTTCTAAACTAGCTACAGTTAAAAATAAGAACATGTCTCATTGTTGCAATAAAATTGGTTGTTTGTTAAAGAATTTCATCTACAAAAAATGACGTTCTATAAAATATAAGTTTTGTACAAACATTAGTAAGATTTGCTATACATAAAGCGAAAAGAAAAATTTATTACATAAAAGACATAATTTTATTTGTATTATTATAATTACTTATATATTTTTTAATTTTATTAATAATGTTATTATTATTATTATTTTTATAAATTATTTAAAAATCCTAACAGACGTCTAGATGTATATAAATTGAAATTTAACAAAATTTTGATACACATATAAAATGAGTTTTTTACGTGTAAAAAGAAACTTTGTTTATAATATTTGATTTAGAAACGATTGTTGGTACACAAAAAATAATTCATTGCAAGTGATTGAAGCGAAAATATTTGTAGAATTTTTTTTAAAGGGGGGGGGAGGTTGGTTACATTTCGTTAGGAATCTTTTTGTTAAAATTTTATTTGTATATTAAACATTGGAAATAATTTAATGTATTCGTGTGTACAATATGTATATATTATAGTGAAAGAAGTTAAAATTTTGTTCAGTCAAAATTTTAGTCGTATAATAACACCGTATGCAATTATATAAAATAATTTCAATATTTTCTCTAAAAAAAAAAAATTAATAAAAATAATTTCGTTTATTATATTTAAAAATCGTTGACATAACTTAATCTTTGTAACTTCGACTTTATCGTTGTGGATTTAATATACACGTTTCTCGGCTTTACGAATATTATAAAAGTCACGTTTTCTAGTAATCGGAATTACGTTTTCATTTTTTATAAATAACCGCTTATGATATAATTAATATTATATTTGTTATTGATTGCTTAAGATCTTAATGATCTCTACTCTCGGAAAAAACTGCATAAAGTCGAGATTGATAATGACTCAATTATTATTGTTTGATCTACTGTTTCGGATGTTATTGAGACGGATAACGTCTACAGTAACGATATAAAAATTTACAACCATTAATAAGCGTGTTTAGTTAGGCAATACGACCTGACTATCAAAAATCACAACGAACAATATTACGTAATACTACGATTAGTGCTTTCGTTTTAACATCTCGAAAGAAACTAGAAAATAAAATAATAACGAAATTGTTTTCGTTCTTAATGAAGCGATTCGTCACTTCAATATTATCGTACATTCAGATGATGAACGGAACCGTCAATAATCATTACACGATTCAAGAACAAATGTATCTGATGACGTACGCAATACAACTATTTGTAAAATTCCACGCCTACACAGCTGCTGATAGATCCAGACTCCATTATGCAAAAATAATACTAGTACCGTCGATTCGCGAGCTGTAAATAATGAATAGGTACCTCCGACTACAATATTGTTTTGAACAAAACTTTAATATAATTAGTAATCCGGCGCGGAAATGATAATTAAAATCTAAATTACATAGAATAATTTACAAGATTAATCTCCAGTGCGGGCGTATTAATTTCAATTTCAATGATTACTAGAGAAACGTAGTTATAAAGTGACAAACTCAAAGCGCGATAATTTATACGAATTTTCCAGTCTTTTGTAGCGTGTTCTGTGCAAAGGGTCGGTACTACACGGAATGTTGCTTAAAAGTTTCACAGAAAACATAAAGGAATTTCCCGGTAAAACTAATAGTACACATTACGTCCAATTTCCTCTGAATGTTTGTCCGCTGTTTAATGACGCGCCAGTACAAACAAACAAATTAACACCGTACAGTTGACAAATGTCAATGTCCGAACGACTGTCCGGAACGACTGTCGTGATATTATCGTCTTCGAAATGGCATCTCGATTAAACCGAAATATCGTATTTTCAGAACGCGCGCGATAATGACGCACGGACATCAAATCGAACGGAACTGATCAGGTTATCGCTGGTCGATTTTTGCAAAACGTTCGTCGAATCGTTATCATAACGCTGCGTAACAGTATATATGCGCTGTTCCGCATTCGTTTTACGATCGTCAAATAATTACTAACAATAAACATGTTGTGACCCGACGCGACAAGTCGGCAACTCGCGTGTTCGTCGAATATTTTTATGTTTTCATATGACCAAGACAATCCGACAATGTTTGACATTAAATACATACGAGTCGCAGACACACGTTTGTGGACAACACAAAATGTTATTACGAAATTTGTAGTATAGTACGTCTTCTCATCGACAACTAACTGGGAAACGCACTAAAAATAACTCGAGAATTACATACCAACGTATAGAAATGATAGTTTAAAAATGTTAATTCTTTAAAAATATAACAATGGCTTTTTTGGAATTAACCAAATAATCGCTAAATTAAATACGCGTTGAATATATGTATATTAAACATTAAAACATGAAATAGGTATTGGACTAGTTTTTTCGATTATCTTGTGTCATAGACACACCTTCGGTCATCATTCGGATTAAAGTCTTGGTAATATTTCCAACCACTGGTGTCGTTTACTGTGTATAATGTACTATTATATGTATTATTTTAATATTCTCTTGAAATACGTATATTATTATTGATACAATAATTGAACGCTGGCCCGAACGTAACTTAGCACACGCGTTGTATTGCGTTGATGTTGTGGATTTTTAATATAAACGTGTGCTTAAATAATAATCACAATCGCATAGAAAAGTCGATATAAAATATTATATTCTAAACACGTTGAAATTAAAAAAAAAAAATAAATCGTAGACGGTAAAAAAATCGTTCACTTACTTTTTGGCTGTCACACAGACTCCATGATTTCTGTAATAAAAAAAAAAAAATATATATATATGCATGTAAAAGTAGTTATGACAAAAATCGATTTTTATTTAAAAACGCGGTACAGCGTATTTTAATGGTTTGAATTATACATACATAATGATCAATACTATACATCGAATGTGCGTGGCACCCGAAGAAAAGGCGAAGCGTTTCATCAGTTACGTATGCGAGTTTATGATTATTTTTACTCGATGAATTTCCCGGTATAAGTCCTCGTCCTAGACAAAATCACCATATTACGGCCGTATGATGACATAATAAATGGCAGCAGCCTCTTGTTATACCGTTACTAACGAATCGATTTGCTCTCGAAACGAAAGACAACGATTAAAATGACGAGAATACGAGCTAATGCCGTTTCGCGGGAAATATTAACCGTCGTTCCTTTGTATGAACATTTCAATGGCAACACAACGCGCTGACGCGATATAATGATCGCGGAGTTCAAAGCGCATTCGGCTCGTTCAGCTTCGTCATTACACTGGTCGGATAAGTCTTATTGGTGATTATTATTAGTTAAAATCTATGCCTCGCGCAAGGTGATAACAACGTCTAAGAACTATACGCACATATACCACTTATATTATGGTTGATCTGACGTACTATAATATTATATTATTCGATATCAGTTTTGTTCTTGACGGGCGTCCGTCTAATGATATACTTTATCCGTTTTCGGTATAAAAAAAACAACGTCATGACAAATGTTTTAACTATAAATAAAATACCGTAAAAATTATTGCTAGAAGCTCAATAAAAAATTCAATATTTTATGTTTATAAAAGAACTATTTTTCGATAACGTGCGACAACCGTTCTCGCGCAATTCGACGGAACAGTCCGAAAACGATCGAAACGAAGACGATTTTCAAACAGGCGTGACTGTAAATCGGCGAAAAACGAAAGCGTGGTTAGACCAGTGAACCAAAACGGTGGGGGGGGGGAGGGTAAAAAACGGTTGTTGCCGCGCGAAGCTCCAACATAATAAATCGCCGTCTGGTTTGAAAACGTTAAAACTTCTCCGGGGCGTCTGAGATCGGTGGCCCAATCACTCCGGCGTGAGTCTTCGTTCCTGGGACGTTTGATTAGATCCCATTGAAATTCGTCTGCTCCCTATCGCTCTTCTTTGTGTCATTATCCGCGACTTGCGTCGGGAAACGTAATAACGAACGAACGAGCTGCGCACGATAATCAAAATTATTATTTAATATTGTATACGTGTATACATATACGTAGTGGACAAAAAAAAATTACGGCCATTAAAACCGCGTTTTTTAACACGTCACGTTCAAATACGAATGATATCTACTCCGGTCGATACACACATTTTCCGCGTGTGATTTTAATTAGAATTAATCGTTTTCATTTTGAACACGTAGTTTTTAAATTACAACAAAACCGACGGATCGATTGCGTCAAACAAAACAAATAATCACGTTGCGTGTTGTTTCAAAAGTATTTCCCGTCCTAATCAGTCTACGGAATCAGCTTACGATTTATTCGAGTAGATTTCAGAAAGTAAATATTCGATGCTGATAATTAACCGTTTATTCAGATTGTGTATACGTTTAGTAAACTTTAATCCTCAAGACAAAAAACAACAATAAAACATTTTTCGTGAAAATAAAATTAGAATTTCGTTCAAAATAAAATTCGTTTTCACCGTAAACGGATCAAAGTTTTGTTTTTATTTGAAAATATCGTTGGACCGAACGCGGTAGTGGTTGGCGGGCGGATTACGTCTTCTTTACGATTCAATATTAATTGATCAGAGCACGGATAACAGAGTTTTTTGTTTGTTTGTTTGTTTGTTTTTTTGTTTTTTTTTTTTTTATACAACTATTCGCTCGGGCCCGCAATATCCCGCCGAATTATAATTATAATTTATTCCCTATTCTAGAACTGAAAATTGGACCGGCAATTAAACCGGCCACCATTTGCGTTCACCCGCAGATATACGACATATACGTATATACAAAACTACTCCCCTAAACACACTATCCCTTTGCCGCCATCTCTTGCACGGGGTGCGGGACAGGAATCGCCAGCGTTTTGGAATAATGGTGTTTCTCTCGGGCGCGCGTGCAGCATGCTGCAGGGGGGGGGGTCATAAATTTAATAATCCTGTGGAACAATCGGCCGTCGGTTTCTCCGCAATTACAACGATCTCTCATCAAAAATGATAACCCATTCAAAATCCTCACTATCGATCCCTTCCCGTCCAAGTCAACGCCGAAATATTATTATTATTATTATTATTATTATTATTATTGTTATTATTATATTTATATCCGTTTATTGGTACTACGTTGAATAACGACACACGAAACGGAATTGACGAACAACATTAACAATACCTACCATAGTCACGAACCGCTTTGTGCGATGTATGAAACACGCCGTGAGCAAAGTGTATTCAACTGCGTGTTTATACTTTTAGCTGTTGCCTCGTCGGAATGTTTAATACGAGGACTACATGACGCGCGACGGTATTCGATTTCAAATACGTTTTATTGAAAGTCAACATTTTGTACCGATGGTTATGGAATAGATTGGGGATTCATAAATCTAATCTCGTCAAAACGAACGATAATATTGGTGCGTGATATAATAAATGTTATTCATACACATTGTAAACAGAGTAAATACAATTATCGATTGCTCAAAGCATACATTGATTATTCTATAATAAACGAGATAAAAAATCAAGTCAATTTAAATGAAATTTCTTAACGAGTTATATATAATATTTTTTTTTTTTTTAGAATGTAGTCACGACAGTCAAACGTGCACCACGTACTGTGAAGATGGAACCTGTAACGGTTCCGAAACGTAAGAAAAATAAAAATTACAACATGGATATTTCCGAAAATCACACAAGTAATAGAGTTATATTTTGTTTTTAATTAATTTAAATGTAATAATAGCTTATAATTTTTTTAAAACTTAACGTGTAATAACATGACACAATGGTTGTTAATCGTTTAAATGCGGTTTTACTTTTCAGTGTATAGCCAATTTTTATAGATAAATAAATTCTCATTTCTAGATAGAAGAATAAAGATAAAACAATTTATATTTTATTTTTATTATTTCATACTTTTGAAATAGCACGTTTTTCGATGTCGGTGTTAAATTTTCAAAAATTATAATAATTCGAAATTTTTAAGACTTTAATTAAAAGTTTTGGTGCTATTTATTGTTATTGTTAATCATAAAATTTTTAATTTAAATTTAAAATAACTTCTTTTTGTATTACTGGACTTAATGAGTTAAAAACATTAGTTAATTAACACAGCCTTGTTAATTACTAATGGTAAATACGTTCGTCAGGTATAGAAGGTGTTTAATAATTATACATTTTAATGGATTGGAAAATGAATGGAAACTGTTTTTGAGTGTAGACACGTGTTATATTTTACATTTTTACGACATGTTTAGTAATCATTTTTGTAAACATTAAACTATATGGTAATTGTGCCTTATAAAATTGTAATTTTTCAATGCAAACAGAATACATGCATTTTCATACTTTCAGTAAAGTAAAAACATCACGCTAAGAATTTATGAAGATGAAATGTGTTTTGCTGAAAATCATTTTTGTATCTAAAATTTGAAACTCAAAATATATGTTGTCAACAGTTCGTTTAAACTATTCAATATAGTGTTGTATGAGATAAAATGTTATTCAAGCCTCTCGTATATAATATTTGGTTATTTTCAAACATACGGAAGAGTCTTTTTCACTCATAAAATCGTAATCGAGTTTAAATCCGTTTTATCTCTCGAAAATAAAATATACATTTTTTTTTTTTGTTTTATTTATTGTAGAAACATATATAGAGCAGTGACACAAGTTTGCAACGCACTTCAAAGCAGTCCCTTAACAGTGATCATATTTGTAGTTCAATGTACTCAAAAAGTTTTCCTTCAAGTATTTACATAAAACAAATCGACGAGAAACACGATTCAACCACTTTATTCGTCCAATGACTAACATGCTTGTTTTAATTGCACAAACAATAAAATTACAACTCGACACCAAACATGTTATACGGATCGCGCCGCTGCAGATACCATTTCGGACGACTCGACGACGGCTTCTTCGAAAACAAAAACGTAAACATGATTTTTATTTGACGGGCGTATGGTAATTCGAATTTAAAAACATGTTGTTTATTTTGTTCGGCTCGCGTGCGTGCGTGTCGCGACCGTAATTAAGTGACCGTCCGAGCGGTCAAACCTTCGGGGACAGTGCAAACAAATCGTGACGAATTTCGCGGTCAAGGCGTGTGTGTTTAGGTCGTCCGAGGCAAACGAAACGGCAACTAGTCGGCACGCGAAATCCGTTGTCTGGCTGTTGTGAACCAGCCGAGGAAAACGAAACGGACGTTAACGAAACGAGCGCGACGAAACACGTCGGAGTTTGGTCGGACGGGAGAGACGGTTAGTTTGCCTTGCTGCTGATGACGACGAACGACGTTCGGCCCGCGAACCCGCGAGACGAAAGCCTTTACGCATCTTTTTACGGCGACAAGCGAATTCGCCATCGATCCTCGACGACGATTTTTTCACCAGACGTTTCCCGGTCGACCGTCTCGTCACCGTCGAACTACTGTTGTGGATATTGACATACGTCCGAATTAATTTGTTGACAACGTGTCCGGCAATTTCACGGTCGAATCCTTAACCTGCAGACGTAGTTTCAAAAACGGTCGCGTTCAACAATTAATATGACAACGAAATAAAAAGGTTTCGACCGTTTCAAAACGTTGATCGAAAAATAAAACGGATTCTATCAAATTCGCGACACGTTTTTGTATTTGTTTTTGTTATTAGTAGAAATCATGAAATACAAGAAAAATATAATTGCATATTTATTATTTCCCGTGGCTTATTATGCATTAGGAATAATCTCCGGAAGTGAGTAATAACCAAACGAGCAATGAGATTTACGCGTTAGGACGAGTAGAATAATAACAATAATGTAGCAGTACATTTGAACATTATTCAAGTTTATAATTTATTCCGGTATGAAATTCGGTTCTTTAGTAAACGATAAAACCTTATGCGAAAGAGCACTCCAAAAAAATATATCTCGGTACCTCTGTTACCCATTACATATACCAAAATGAAAAAAAAAACAATATTCCAAAGCATAGTGGAAAAAAAAATATCTCGAACGCGCCGTAAAAACGGTGTATTCATACATATTTTAATGCGATAAATGTACATGCTCAAATCCAAAATGTTTCTCGGTATACTTGGTACGTTTTATGTCTGTGTCAGTTCACATACGGAAAAGACGAGGTAATAAACGTACGTTTCGTCCGCACGAATATATATATATATTTAGTCTGAAATGAAAGTAATTTCTGTTTTAAAAATTAGATGGAAGTCGGTATGCACGTGAATGTCCGTCGTTGTCGGTTAAAAAACAAGCGTTTTATCCATTTTACGACGACAAATGACTGCATTATTCGTCCGAGTACATAAACACATGCCGTATTTAGTAAATTAAAAATGTAATTGTGTACTTGTATCAAACATAAAACAAAAAAATCTGAAATCGATCGACATATAAAAATATTGTTTGTTGATAACGGAAATCCGTTGTCTCTCGTTACATAAACCATTTGCAACAATATTGTGTTGACATTTAGAATTAAGACGTTTTGTAATTGTTTATTTCAAATATCGTAGTCATTGTTTGTTCTCAAAAAAAAAAAACAATATTCGTCACATTTTTTTGAGAAAATTGATGTCAGCAGCAATCGAACGGATTTATTTCCGTTGTTATGTCCCAATACAACATGGTATCTGTAAACACTGGTGTAGGTAAATATTGTCGTAACAATATTAGCGCGCGACGTGGCCGACGAACAAGACCGCTGCGAGTAGTTGCGTTATTCCAGCTATATTGTTTGTTCGAAGAATAACGAAATATTTGTATTAACGCTCGGTGATATATTTTTAGAACGTTAAGAGAAGAAAAAGTAACGGCGATGAAAAAACGAATGGAAATTAAATGTCGAGCACACACAAAAGTAATTATATTGACAAAAGGAAATATACGTTTGACGCTCGATTTTTAATTTCCAACCGACCGAGTAAAATATATTTCATTATGTATTATATTATATATATATATGTGTGTGTATGTATACTCGTATCGCGCTTAGCTCAGAAAATTAAATTACATTTCTTTTGAAATAGTCGAAAGCCGATTATCACCAGTTCAAAAACCATAATAAACCTGTTTTATAATGTATTGAGGAACGTGACCGTTAGGATACGTTTCAACGTGAACATTCAACTAAACATCGAACCGCGTTGATTTTAACGTTCGACGAATATTCGAATGCAGTTGTTAATTATAGTGAACAGGGACGTGCATTTATAAGGAGAAGAGAAAACCATTGTCCCGTTATACCCACGTACCGGGAACGTCGGTCGGTGCGATCGACCGGTGCCTTTTTTTCGGCGAACGCAATACGCAAATAATACGCCTATACAGGAAACTAGGGCTTAAAACCGTCGGTGGAAAATAAGCCGTGATTGGCCCGTGTTTAGCTCTTAAGTACAACAATCGTCAGTTTCCCGACTCCGAAACCTACGCGTGAAACCTTTTACGAGTTTTTTTTTTTTTTAAATATTTTCCCGGTAAGCAGTTTATACTCACGCTTAAGAAAGCCGCTGTGAAAATCGAAAGTCGTGTCGAATAAAATAACATCATTTGCTATCGAAAGTAACGCGTGTACGTTTTATCTGAGTGACTCCTATAAGAAGTTCACCGACCAACACACACACAAAAAAACAAAAAAAATCATTGCAATAAAAAAAAAGATAAATTTTTTGCTTAATTCAAAATCATTGAGGTGGTGTGACATTATCGCGTATACCTGTACGAGACGGGAATCGTCAGTTTTTCGCGTAACGTCGAACTATTGATAATATTTTCTGTTTAAATGACTTGTATAAACGACCGAAGCAAAACTTCGTGTAGGCTAACATCAACAACTTTCAGGGGGCTTCGTATAAACTTATTATTCATCGGTCGTCGTTCACGTGTCTTACGGTAAAATTATTGATGACTCGAAGCAATATTTTATGAAAAATAATTTGTTCGACAATATTATGACTGATAACATATGATATGTTCTAACGAATGTATTGTAGTACGAATTAAAAATTTATCACGAATGCAACAATACGACTGTAATAGGATTTATGCAATTTTGTCCTTTGTATTATTTTTCTATCATAAAATAAAAGTACTCGGTGAAACGTATTGTATATTTGATTGTGAACGTGAAAAGATGTCAAGATATAAAAAAAAAAAAAATAGGAAAAAAGTATCATATATTTTATTGCATACGGTATACCTATATATCTTACGAATAAATTGATACTACTGATGCTTTATTACGAAGGAAGAATATAATAGGAAAATATCATTCAATCTCTCAAAAAGTTCGACAAGAACGGAACACGGTACAATAATATCATAAAATATATAGAGTATCTACGTGCATAAGTTAAAAAAAATATATTTCAAAAGTACAATCGTACATAAACACATAAACAGAATAAGGTCAGGCGGGATGATCGACAACAGTGGTCTAAATACTAAAAATTTCGATGAAACCATTATAAGTACTTCAGGCTTTGACATTAAATTACATATTATTCATATGAATATTAAATGTTGTCAACGCCCAACGGTTTGTATTCCGAGCGAAGCGAATGTATTGGTTTTATAATTTTTTTTTTCGGTTTTTAAATAAAATTGACAGGCGTTTTACGTAGTTCTGTCTACTCTTTGTCATTTTTCATAGATTTCAGATGATACGTGAGTCACTTGAGAGATCGTTTTTATAAGTATACGAGTAGTAGTAAATTTGAAAATGCAATCTAAAACAATGAACAATAAATACAAAATCCGTTGAAAACATATCTTGTTTGTTTTCCGATAAACTAAAAAAAAAAAGATTTATAAATTAATAATTATAATCAGTCGTCACGAATTTTTGTGGTTTTTTGCTTTTAACACTCTATTCATCGGTTTCTAAAGTATATTTTCTACTAAACATAGAAAAAACCAAAAAATAGCCATTTTACCGAAAGGATTCCAACACGTGTCTCTAACCGAACGAGCGACCAGTCAGCCAAAGATCACGGTAATATGTATCGTGTAGAGGTAAATAAAATATTTATAATTGACTATGCGGTATTATTATCAGACGTTTACGTGATTTTTTTTTATAATTTATTGTTTCGGATATTATAGATCTTCGTTTAATTAATACAGTAGGTACGTACTAGATTTTATAATATTACCATCGCATTCAAATAACATATGTTTCTGTTCGCAAATTATTTTTACACGGGCACCTTACAATCGTTTTAAAACACTACAACGCTTTACGGAGCGAATTTATATCACGAGCCGGTTTGTATGTCTGGGGAAGTATAAATAATTTTTGTAAATTTTTTTTTTTTTACGTTTTCTTGCGCTTATAATTGTTGATAATTTTAGCGTTTTTGTCTCTTGTTCGTGACAACTATATCGACTTTTGATTTTGATAAGACAACCCAATTGTAAATTCGTAATGATTAACTTTGAACGGGAGTCCGCGTTGACGGTACGTGTTGACTTTTAGAGTCTTACGATTGTTTCTCGAGTAATTAACGTTCAAGCTTGAAACACGGTGGAGCAGAGAGGGCAGACTGCGGCAGACGTTGACGTTGTCCTATCTCGAATACGGTTTGTTGGAAATGATTGAACGTGTCCGTTCTAATCGACGTAGTATTATAATCACTGTTCAATATCCGTCGAATTGGAAATGTATTGTTGTGATAGAGATACGGGCAAGGGGATTACCGTTTCCGCTGGACTACGCAGCAGTCGACTTCGAAATGTGAAAAATCGTTTTCATTTGGTTTATTCAAATATATATGTGTTTGGGCCGGATACAACTTTTTTTTCGTGACCGATTTTGCGTTATACCACAACCACAGCCCAGCTAGGCAACCCCAAAAAACAATATCAACGATTCAGTTTTTCTCCGTGTAGCTGAGAAAATATGAAGTAGCACGCTACGTTTTTTTTTTATTTTTTTTTTTAATATTTTAAGACAGCGGCAGACAGAAATATTGTTTGAAAACCAATTGTTTACGTTTGCTTGAAATATACGGTGAAGGGAGGGGTCAAATCTCGAGAACGATCTATAAATAATCCTCAAACGATTCAATAACGAGCACCGAAATAAAAATCGTTTAAGATCTTTACGGATTGTCGTCGCCTCACAATAAAAAACACTCCATGTGTATATACATATTCACGGGGCTCGTGTTTGTGCGAACGACCGTTGTCCGTGTACTTGCGTACCGATCGTACCGTTGACAAAATCACTGCCGTAAAAACATCTCTGAATACGATCCGGGCGGATTGCATAAGCTGCTACGACTTCAAAGTAAACCGCGTAAAAAATGATTTGCACAATGATTACGTACATTCCGGTCGGCGCATTCCGTTTTTACAAGTTTTCTGCGCGATGTACCGTTGCTCAATATTCAATACCGTTTGGTTTCTGGTCGAGTAATGTTAAAACGAGACGACGAACACGTATGGCGATATTTGCACGTCATTTTGCGTTCCATAACCGATCGCAATTGTTATAAATACAAGCGACCCGTAATCCGGTAACATTGACAAGAAAAAGTATACGATTTCAATACTTGAAATAAAAAATAAAATGTATAAATAAAGATTGAAACGTGATACGGTTATCATAATACAAAGAATGGTCGTACTCCAAATGCAACGATGATATATATTATATTTTTATTTTTCCTGTGGTTGTAAAAAAAAAAAAATTGTATAAAATGATTTATGTATTTACTATAAATATAGTTTTTCAAATAGTATTATATCTTGTTAAGAAAATACTATAATAATCTCAGAATTTACCATTTGTGACAAACTTGTAATATATTATCATTTACGTTTATATACTTATATATATATATATACTATCAAAGTATCGACAGAGTGTAATAAATAACTAATTTTTTTTTTATTTGTGTTAAAATATAAAAGTGATTGTTTGGCGTAGATCCGATTTTCTCACTGTTGCGTATTACTGCGTCTAGTTAATAATAATCTTTTTTTTATTGTTCGGAAAATGATTGATTTACGACAAGAACCATAAAGACAAAACATTGATCGGACTTAGACAATACGAATTATCGTCTTGTACATTTCAACAACGGAAAACTATTCCTACGTGGACTTTTCTATTTATTTACTTACTTTGTCTATTGCCCGACACGTATCAACCCGAATACAATTAAAAAACGAGATTGCGTTAAATCTAATATTAATTTAATGTGATTGACATCAAGCTCTTTCGGAGTGATTCACTTTTACAGTAAAAGTATTAGTATACAAAGATGATCGATTGATTGAAAATATTGCGTAAAACCCGAATTCTAAAAAAAAAGTATTTTGTATTTTTGCGAATAACGTTAAAACTATTTACACGTATTTAAAGCCATATTATTGAAATGTGATTTGAGAATAAATACATAAAATATATTTTGATTTGTAACGTATCCAATTACCCAAAGGATTGTAACATAATGTTGCATAATTCGCAAATGAATGTGGTTGTGGTTTACTTTAGAAAATGAATTTTTCACTATATTTTGTCAGACAAACACAATATTATAAAATATTAGCCATAATACGAATCAATAACTTTAAAACTGTATTATAACTATCTCATAGTTTTTAATCGCTTTCAAACAAATAAACTGTTTATCGACATGTAAAAGTTACGAATCTATGCGAGACGAATTTATAGATATAACGTGAATTTGTAAAACATTGATTATTTTAAGAGCACACAATTTCCTCGAAACTACTGCGATTTTCGAGAAAACGACACTATTTCATTCGAAGATTCACACAATGAAGTTGTATTACGGAAGCAGTTAACTGTGAAATAATTCTTTATGTAAAATGCAAAGAGACACATTTAAACAAAATCTTTGCACAATTTTGAGACGCGTTTTCCATCTCTCGATGAATTAAATATTGGATTTTTTCATAACCTAAAGTAATATGCATTGAGAATGTCTACGCATTTTGTTCTTTTCTACATGAAAAATTCAACGTCACTATGGTTGACCTTCTCATGTTTTATTTATTCGACGGTCACAAAATCGTAAACGTGCCGTCCGGTCAGTAAATATTTAGATAGGTAGGTACGTACGGACTTTTAGTGAGCTGATTGTCCAGATGAGATTGAATAAAGGAAATTTAAACACGTTTTCATAGATTTGCGTCTGTCAAATAAAATATCGAACATGCAAATCCTTGCGTTCATCAATGTTGTATCATTACAAAACGAAATCAACTAAATACATAATTATCATAAAACGATCTGAAGTCGATGTGCTTGGTGATAATACAGTTGGATTCAACAATACTGAACATCCGTTCACCGAAATCACGCTTGTCGTGTACTTGGCGAGTTGCACGTGAACCGTGTAGTTCCGAACAACGACTGTTCCAACGGGTACTGTATTGTTGCGGACGCGCATTGTTTGGTCGCTCGCGATAATGATGTCTATGTAAATCCGCCGGAGTTGTCCAACGATACGTCGAACGTACCTCGTTGTGGAAAGGCGAATCCCTGGCGGCGGGCAGGAGAAGGTTTTCAACGAATAAGAAATTATAGTTGCCGAATAGAGGCGACTGTTTGATAAACGACGTCAATAAATCCAAAAACGGTTGGTATGGTCGGTAGGGGGAGAGGGTTTATGCGCTTTTGCGGCAAATGTTTTTACGGATCGCGAGAGACCCGGTAAATTTCTTCTCCTTGTTCAATCCTCGCGGGCCAGAAGCTGTACACGCATCCGTCTCCGCACCGGTAACCGCCCAAAATAATAACACGTGATTACGATTAATCAATGCGCGGGCAGGGAAGACAGGCGAGGAAAACATCCCCGCGGGATAAATATTCCAAAGTCTGCTTATATCGACATTGAAAAAGCGGATGGAATTATAATAAAACACACACATATTCCGACATATGTTTTATAACAAAGCGTCGGAATATTGTATAGTTAATTCATTTTCAATAAAGTAATCACCAAATGTTCACGTACGTATTTCAAAAGTAGTATACGAATTACTACACAAAAATGTCTTATTAATAATTATGTACATGGTCGCGTTACGTACAAGCTAAACGTGTTTAAATTAATCGCCCTAAAAAGGTTTATTTTAATGTAGTTTAATCATTTTATCCAACGAGGCACGACACAATATTGCGTTTAAACTGTCTCGCACATATCGTTTGTTATATTAATCTATAGACGGTAACCTATAGACTAAACTAGTATGAGTACAAATTACGTTTTATTATGTTATACCACTTGTCTCGGCACAATATAGTATTAGTGGGAAATTTATTAAGGTAGTCAGCTTTGCGGAGCAGTTAAGGCCGTTAAAACATTTTCTAGTGGTACCCGGTTTTCGCAAGTGGTCCACACCTAAAATATATAAACTTCGATATTTCCAATAAGCCACCAAGCTTCGTAATATTACGTTGGTCGCTTATTAAATCACGCAACATGATTATATCAAACCATAGACACGAACGTGTGTTTTAATCTTTAAACATAATTCTGACCGACCGTCGTAAAGCATTCTTAAAAAATTTAATAGACTTACGGACACTGTACCGAATGCGGTCGTTGTCTTAACATTTCCAGAAATATGTTAACGCGAATGTTAACGCGATGTATTGATACCGTTTCGAAATTCGGAATGAAATCTTTCGACCGCATTATTCGGTTCGCGACGGTGGCGCGTCGTTGAACCGTACACACTCCGTGTTTGAGGAGGGTACCCCTTGTGGTATCTCACACGTGGTCCTCTGACGTAAACGTGTACCGTAAACTCGCAGATTGCAATAGGTCCTGTCGGATTTCGTGTCTAAATCTCGAGTCTGTTGAGCGTCGAGATGATATCCGTCGCGGTAACATAAATTTACAACCGGTCTGTACACTGCTTGCGAGTATTTACAAGCATAACGGCTAATATTTATTTTCAAATTAACCGGTAAATCCTATAATCCTGTTTGTTTGAATTTCGCGGCGGTATTTTTGTAGATTTTTGTGAAAGAACAAAATGTACACAGTATAATATATACGCTCGACACGTATTATATACCTGCGGGTGAAAACGGACAAATCTATGTATACACTCGGGTAATAAATACAAAGATAACACGCGTGTCTTTGGGGTTAATCCTTTTAATTTGTATTATTCATCTAAAACGAGTCCGACGGGAAATCGCTTTGAAAATGTACAACTACGCGGTATCGCATTTGGGGCAATGATTCCCGTCGCAATCGAGGGAAGAAATGGTGCATGTGCCCGAACTAAAGGTAAATTATACGTGATTGACGTATTACCCGTCAACGCTGAGTCGGTCGATTTCCAAATTTGTTTGATAAGACGAAAATGTAAAACCGATAATTCCGTGCAAATGTTATGCGAATATCAAATATTGTTAAACTGTTGTTGTTTGTCAAATGCAATATAAAAACCTCTTCGGGTAATGAAAAAACCAGACTTTTCACCTGTAATATCCATCGTAATTATGTTTAAAAAAATAGTCGTATTGATTGACAATACAGCTTACAACTTTTAATCAAACATTTAAGCGTCAACGGTATTAATAATATCATTTTAATTTTAACTCACGATATTATAACATTATCATTTGAATAAGTGCAAGAATCTTTGCGATTTACGGACAATGATAATAAATTAATAGACAATTCTAATGTTTTATTCAAAATTTCATTAGTTATGAGTTGATTATTTGCCGTACTTGCTTTCAAATTAAAATACAGAGTGATCCACGAAGATATACCATTTTAATGAGTTGGGAGAATAATGTAAACACCATTATTCTATCGTACAAGTGCACTGTATAATAATAAATTCCCGCGAGACGTTTAGTGTATTCAACGAAATAATCCAAGAATAAATAACATTTTCAATTAATTTTATAACAAATGTGTTGCTGTAAGTACTCCCTAAACAGAACGATATTATTTGAAATTTTTAATGGAATAACATATCAAAACACCGTTATGTTACTAAAAGCGTTTGGTTAGATTAAATGATTTTTTTTCCAAAAATTTTTTTTTTATTATATCATTATAATTTAATGTAGATTGTCAATTAGTTTGTTAACTTCGTTAAATTAAGTCAATACAAAAAATATAAATCATAACAAGTTTAGAGTTACTCAAATTTGTTTGTATAAGTAAATTTGTTTTTAAGAAAAAAATAACATAGTTAAAAGTTAAAAATTTCTAATTAGCAATACTTACAAAAGCAAATAGCATGAAAAATCACTAATTAAAATATCATAATTTTTGTTTAAGTTACCTTTAAAACAATATGTAACTCGTTAATACCCAGACTAGGATTTAATCATAATAACAAACGAACATATTCGGTCAAACTCGTCTGTATAACAATACTAGTTTTCAGTTTGATTATTTTCAATAAAAAAAAAAAGATTGTTGACTCCATCTCGCCGCGAACATAATCCCCTCGATCCAGTGGACATCCAACAAATATTATGACTACTATGAGCAAAAACTCAGTTTATTGTCGACACTTTAAACACTCGTAAAATCGTACGATATATTATTTCACGGGAAAATAAATAACCGCAGCATCAGTCGTTTATGTCCATATATTGTCGTATAAAGTGACGACTAGTCCGACCGTTGAGTCATTTTCCTAAAACCACATATACAGCATGCGTATGTATACGAGGTGTGTTCAAAAAGTATCGAACCTTATCATTTTTTTCGGAAACCGTGTGGGCTAGAACGATAATATTTGGCAATTTGTATTCTTAGATAATCACGATAGAGTGTAACTGTTTTGGTTCGTTTTGAACAAGTTTAGTTTGTAACGTATTGAACAATGGCACTGCATCAAATTTAACGTAGCACTTAATTCAATTTAAACTATTCACAAATTGTCAAAAGTATTCCAAGACAATTCTATGAGTGTTTACACCACTAACTTGATAAATAACATGTTCGTTGTGGACCGTTGATTGTTTTTCGATTCGAGGTTCACTTTCGACGGAGATTTGTCCATTTTCGAAACGATAAAATCACTTTAAAGCGTGTTATTAAAATGTGTACGAAACTAGTATCGAAATTTGATGCAGTATACGTTCTGTCGCAGCAAAAGCATAAGAATATGACGTTAAAAAGTATACAAGAAAACACGTCGACCTATTGTTACGAACTAAACTTGTATAAAATGGAGGAAAATCGTGATTATCTGAGAATAAAAACTGCCAATGTTTGCGAAAAAAAAAGTGATAAGATTCGATATATTTTGAACACACCTGGTATGTATGGTTATGCTCAGAGATCAGATCACACTTAAAAATGTTAATTGTTGTTAATATTGTTATTGATAACTATGTCGAATCGAGAATAGTACAATATGATTTTAAAAATGTTGTATGTAATTTGTGCGACGCTCATTCATTTAATAGTATTTAATTTTTTTTTATTCTCCATGCCTGTAAAAATAAATCTTAAAATAAACAAAATACATCTTTTTTCTGAAAACCCAATAAATAACGGTTTAACATTTTCAAAAAAGTTAAAAAAAATTTTGGGAAGGGGTCGCATATATTCAAATCGCCTCAGGTGCTAGAAGAGTTTGCTCCTGTTCTGGTAATGCTCGAGCAAACGTCGGAACGTTCTTGTTGGCGTTTGGCTGGCGACGCAGCAAAGTTCGCGCGATATGACCGTCGTCTTCTGCTGTGTTAACGTTTTCAAAGCCGCGCGTTTCGATACCGAAATTCCTGTTTGGAAAATAATTGCCCCAAAGGATCCCGTCGAATCTCGATCTCGCGCGCGTCGCGTAAGGTAACCGTATACGTCTATTACGTTGGGCAAACATGGACGCGGGAGGTATAATATCGTGTGTACGTAAATACTATGCGCTATACAAGCACGTCGCGCCAAACGGAACGCTAAACAAATATTATGTATGCCGCAACGCGTACGGTACGCGCGCCGAAGGTTTCGCGAACGGCCGCGATGACTATAAACGCGACGCAATGCCTCCATAAACACGCACACACAAATATATATATATATATATCTGCAAAGAGAGAGAGAGAGAGAGAGAGAGAGGTTAGGTTTTTTCTTTGGATCTTATCGCGCAGCATCCGAGACGTAAGTCGTCGACGTGTATACGAGTACACTGCGGAATATCTAATACGCGTGTGCGTGTTCGTGTTTGTGTGTTGGAGAAATCAAATATTCGACGTGCATCGTCCGCGCGGGCAATCGCGTAATAAAACAATTCGATTGTTCGACGATGACGAGACGCAACGTGTTGTTTATCGTGTGGAGTACGAGAAAAAAAATATGATGATAATAATAATAATAATAATAATAATAACAATAACGGACGTGCGTGTATTTTGGGGCCGGCGACGCGGGAAGTTAAACGCGTTTCGAGATTTGCCCTCTGAACGTTATATCATAACTTGACCATCACATCGGTGGCGGATTTAATAGTGTCGATTGGACGTGGCCGATTTTCATTCTGCGACCTAATCATCATCAAGATAAACGTTTTGAAACGCTTTTATTAAACGCCAATACCTATATGTGCACGGCGCAATGGGATTCGTTATTTTTTAGTAAATAACTCGAATATAAATCTCACGGTTTTTAAACGTGTTTTTTTTTTCAATGCGATAATGTTATCTCGAAAAACACGTTTAAACGTATATTAACTTGTTTTTCTCTCGAAAAATACATAATTAGATTAACAATGAACAAAAAAAATAGAATGTGGACGACGGTTCAGGTGAGATACTTGGACCGAGATTTTTGAGTTATATTATTATTTTGAATTTGAAAGCAATGATGAATTATTGTAATCAAAAAACGATTCCGAGCGATGCCAATTAATCACATCGTAAATTCCAATTTTCGTGCACACCGATGAAAAATAATAATAAATATATAAGTATCGTATTATTATTATTATTATTGTTTATAATATGATGAATTGATACATGACGATTAACGGAAACTTCAGTCGGCGAATGCGTGATAAACGTAGCTGAAAATACTTGGTCAGAATTTAATACGGTTTAGCAATACAAGTTGACCACCGTGGAAATCATCTGAAGCCTTTAGATTATATAGAACAGACTAATTATAGTGGCCATACACACCGTCTCATAATAGACGAGTACCGGAATTTGAAATTACGTATATATATATCATAATATTGTGAATTAGGTCCGTCGCGCATCGTTTTCTTGTTTATTTTTGTGGTCAATTATAATGTATATGAAACCACTGCAATAATAATAATTACATTGCAGAAGTGAAATATTCAAAACGGTTTAAAATCAATTTTCTCCGACAAGACATCCATTATGCGTATAAGCTCTATTTATTTATTTATTTATTTTTGATTTTCCAAAATTCCATTACAATAACATTTTAATAACGCCGTAAAACATCTGTAATGTGATTATTAAAAATCATCTATTTAAAATTAACGTTACACGTCCAATACAAGGGCCGTCCGTTATTTATGTGTAAAGCCCAAATGCGTAACGGTACGTCATACGCGCTGTCGCGTAAAAGCTTTGTGTAAGCCGTTCGTCTCTGTATTTTCGAACGGCTTTGCGAACCGTTTTCGGAAGAAATTATTCACCAAGCGAGAATTATTTACTTCTGGTGCGATATCATACGTGCCGCGTGTACAATAATGTGTGGTCACGGCGAACGCGAATTTCAAAACGGAAATATAAAAAAACGACCGAGAAATAAAATATAATCATCCGGTTAACCGCGAACAGTAAAGTAAATGAAAACCGTTCTTTATTGCGTTCGTGCCTGTTAACGGAAAATCCACTTTTCCGAACATTAGTTTTCGAACAAAGAACGTATTACCTGATGATGATGATGATGATGATAATAATAATAATGTTATTTACGATTTCGGTGTAATATTATAATTGAAAATCCTTTAATAGAAATTAAACGAATAAACCGATGTGAACGGGCGTTTTATCGCGAAATAAACCGTTTCTGCGGTTTAGTCATGGCCCGGGCAAGACGACGGTATCTGTCGTTGGTGCTGTACGAAACAACGCCGTTGCATCGATAAAACGGAATCGATATTTCTCTTTTTGTTTTTGATCGCAACGCCGTCTGTACGAATAAACAATTACGTTATGTAAATTGGGTGGTTATTGTTGTTGTCGTCTCCGTCGGAAGAACCGATGAAAATGCGTGCCACGCCAAAATGTACATAACGTTTGAAACGCGCAGGTTTACGCTGCAGATAACAGACGGTCGGGACAAAAGGACGCGAGCCACAAAAAACTGAACGCGCGTTATTCATAAATAGCACGGGGCGTCCCAAGATGATCCGACGCACGCAATAACTTTTGTTCCGTTGAATATTTTTAAATATTTTTTTGTACATGATAACAATCGGAATCCTGCGCTACGGTTATTGCGTTTCGGATGTTTTTACGGTTTAAAATTAAAAACACTTTATGAATCTATTTTTGAAAAAAAAAAAAAAAAAATTTTTTAACAACAATCGAACGGACACGCACACATATACGTATAGACGTCCGTCGTGACTTGTGTCTCGTCCGAGCCCGGGACCCGAAGTCCGCCACGTGACGTCTGTATGATGGATAGGCGCAGACACCGAATCTTTGGGGACACAAAATACGGTTCTTGATCGTCGTTTTCGTTCCCGTAACCACCGTAAACTACCGATTGTCGGGGGACGTCGAACGGGACAAAACGAACCGTCCCGACAACGGGATACGTTATAATACTACAAATGTAAAAAGTTTACCGGAAAACTCGGACGCGGACGAAACGAGACTTACTATTTTCGCTTGGGCCCGTGCGGAAACGCGAGAAAAACGAGACGGAAAAATAAATGATTATATTATAAATTTGTTAAAAACGGTAGTAAATCGCGCGAAATACGAAATATCATACATCGTCAGCGGTTCGTGTTCTTCTCATATTCTGTACACACGAGTTCAACACCAATAGGAAATGTACATAATTCGTTCAGGCGTCGTGTCTCACGCTAAAAGTCGACTAAGCGATGTCATTCAGATAAACGATATTAAACAATCGACCACTTAATTTATCATTTCGAATTAACAACGTTTTTTTTCGCAACATATTTTACAATTTTCTTAAATATTTTGAATGGACATTTTTTTTTATATTTAAATAAATATATATGTGTATAAATAAAATAAAGCCAAAGAGTATTACAAAGTAAAAAATATAGAGTTGTTGTATATAATTTGTTTATTTACTACCGGTTTACATTAAAAGTCATTGTCAGGTATAAAGTGAAAAAAAAATACAACAAAAGTAAAAAATAGCAATATTAATAATAAAAATAAATTTCATTTTTGTTTTACTTTTCTTGTTGTATTTTCTTTTTCACTTTATGCCTGACAATGACTTTTTGTCAACATCGGTAATAAACAAACACATTTTATACAACAACTCTATATTTAAAAAAATAAAAAATACGGTATCGGCTTTGTTTTATATATATATTGAATTTTTAAAATTTTTTTATATACTGTACGTTTCGTGTACGGAGGTTTCTTGTTCGATCGAAATAAGTAATAGCGGCCAATCTTTTTTATAATTATAACAATAACAATAATGATAATAATATGTACACGCACAGAGTATTATTACTCGATGATTTAAGAAATTGAAAATTTTAATTACATGCCATTTAATTCCGATGACGGGAAAAGTCGATCGCGTTCAAATTTTGTTGGACGAATCTCGACCATTATTTCAAACCGCGTACCCAAAATGAATATATTTATATGTATATTCTATATTCGAGTTAATGTTTGAAATACGGTCTCGGTTCGCGTGAATAAGTTTATTTTTCGAAATTCGAATAATAATTCCTTACTGGATCGGGTGTGAAATACAAATCACAAAACGTGTGTACATATTTTGTGTATAAATCGGACACAGTGTAGTCGACATACAATTTTAATTACGATACATTTACATGATATATGGAATTCAGTCACAGTTCGACGCATCGGTACGTTAAAGTAATTTTAATGTTTTATCCGGTTATTTCGATATATATATATATATATTATTCAACATTCGAGGAAAATATATTTATTTGTTTAAAAAAACCCCCCATAACCTACAAACTAAATATTGTTTTTGTACAACCGTTGCTGCACGGCGGGACCGTAGTTTCCTTTCGCCACTCGTATCGATAATTCCCGAACTAAACATCGAATATTCACTACTTGAGTGCTTATCTTGTGCTTATCTTCACATATCGCTAAATCGCGCCAAGTCCCGCGGTATTTATCTCAATTCTTTTTTTGTCGACGATATCCAGACGGCTTCCGACCCTTTTTAATTCCGTTTTTACGCGTATGTAATACTTGTTGTACGACTGATAATCGGTATTCCGCCCAATAAAGAGAGAAGCGAAAAAAAAAACGGAAATCGAACTACAAAGTAGAATTCGTCACTGCGAACAGCGTTTCATGGAAAACGCGATAAGTTAAGTTATTGCCCATCTCTGCGATATTGGATCCTTGTGTTTTACGACATATTATATACGCAGAAACCGGCACGTGTATATAGAGGCAAAGAATGAAATATATTAGCTTCCGAATGTTACGCGAGGAAGAACCTGATCTAGACAAGACTGCCATCATCTGCCGCCACTTTATTTCGAAAACATTGCACAAAAAACGAACGTACGTTGCAAACGGTACTACCTATATATGTATATCCGACAAACCGACGCGCCCGTTCGGTTGAAATGTATATATTTTTAGTGTATATATATACACACTAAAAACCGTCGAAAAAAACATGTAAAATTCACGCAAGACCGAAATAATAATAATAATAATAATAATAATAACATGACTCAAAAGTCTTTTTTTTTGCCCTTTTCGAAAAATAATGTGGTTACGTCACGTTTAATACGAAAGTTATTTGCTTCGGTGCCACGGAGAGTGTTCAGCTATTGCCTCGGGCGCACGCCGCGTGTAATGGCGCTGCCTCCACATATCGAAGTCATTAAATTACTGGGAAGGTTAAGTATGGATATGTCATTTATTCATTGGAAAACGTTCGGCCTATGCTTATATTTTGGTTTGCAATAGATGCCAATGTTAATAAAAAAAAAATTCTTTAACATCATAATTGGTTTGATTGGAAAGTGTTAAAATGCATACTTTTATGAAATACAGCTGACAGTCCGTAAATATTGTAACATTATTATTGTTAAAATCAAGTCTTACATTAAACTTTGTAAAACGTTAATCAGAAAACTATACGTGTATAATATCGTAAAGAATATGACAGTTTACAATGTATACGAACAATTCATCGGTGTTAAGTTATTACAAAGTATTACGTGTCTAACACGAACATTCGACTATATGATCCAAAAATAAGACAGAGATATCGAAATGAATGATTTTTCAAAAATGAAATGCTTTAAATAATAGCTGTCTCACAGCAATTCATATATTATTTTGACGTAAATATAATAATAATATATTTATAGGACTGTATATTATTGAAACGAGCTGTGTATATTGATAAGGATTTTGTAAACATAAAAAAAATAAATAAAAAATAACACAATCCGTGTTAACTAGAGGAGTGGAGTATGTGGAGCAGACTGAAGACGGATTTTTTTTTGTCGGAACTCTTTAGGATGTTTTAGACTGTTTGGATTTAGTGAAACGTTATAAGACATCATTGTTAATAATCAAAAATTGTTTGTAAATCATTTTCATAAAATATGTCGTTTTGTTTCTTATTAAACATTCCGTACGAAGACATACATTAAAAAAATAACAATATGATATTGCAATAAACTCAGTCGCAAATTATTATAATTATTTTTTCTTTGTTATTTAGTATAAACCCCGTTTTAATTTTATAATTAACGCTTTGCCAAATTGATTTATTTATACTTATATTGACTTTTATACTAAACAGCTTTGCGCTTAACAATTGACAACGATAAATAATCCCATTGTTGTGTAAGTCACTGCATTTTTTTCCCCGCTTAATCAAAAGTTTTTCACACTACTGCAGTATAACTGCGTTCTAAGCTGTTAAAATGGATTCAAAAATCGACGGCGCAATCACAAATAACAAAAGGAAATTCGCGTGCGATAATTGATTGTAACAAATTCATTTAACTTTTACCGGACGGATGAAACATAAAAAAACAATAAATGGTAATGCCGGAGAGGGATGGATTTTTTACCATCGAAAAATCTCACCGCAATCGTTTCGCAGCTGTCAGCTTACATATTAATCAGTAAAACGGGAATTAAAATAATATTAATAAATCCAAAACGAAATTCCCAACATTCCCGTCGGAGATTTCGAGCCGTCGAGTGAATGGAATAGGCCACGTGAATTAATGGAAAATAATTTACTGTCCAAATTAAAAATCAATTTCACTGTGCAGCACGTAATCTCATTTCTAGAAGTCAGCTAGCTATTCACGTGCATCGAAATAACGTCGAGATTTAAAATTCAGCATAGGATTATCGTTAGGTATATATATTGTTGGAAATTATCGTACGGGTTATTCTGCATTAAATATTTTATTCAAATTCGATAGATTATCGGTTCAGTTATGTTTCGACAGCGATTTTTAATTTAGATTTGTATCGATTCGCTCTTATTGTTGTTATGCCGTTGTACGTTTTACAGGTATCCTAACATTCGAACACATACGCCCGTTTCGTATAGTGTGTATTTTCTTCTTTAATGTAATCCCGTCGTTTACACCGGTGCCCATTTAATCATTATTCCGGAAAAATCAATTTAGTCCGATAGTCTGAGAGCTTATAGGTTATTTCTCTTTCTGCGCTTGTCTCTTCGTACACCGGCTATACGAATAGGTTCGCTGCGAAACGGGGCCTCTATGATATTAAAAGAGAAATTCCATTATCCAAGGGAACCGCCGGAATTCGAGTTATTCCGAAAAGAGCTGGGGGGGAGGGGGAGGGAAAAAATATCATCACTTAGGTCATCTACTAACACTAAAAGTCTATTATTGAAATCGCGTAAGTTATTTCCGCTCCCTCGTCGTGTGTATGCATGCAGTTTCCCGCGACTTATTGTACGTTTAATTTATATGCATGTGGTTTGGAGAGAACGAATGAAAAAAAAATACACGATGGATTCTCATCGGTCTTTATACAGTCGAAAATAATTTATACACTCACACGCGTGCAAATATACAAGTGTACGGTACTTGGTTGGAAATTTTCCCTTTGAGCGAGTCGTGTTATTAAAAGCGAAGTACCGAAAAACAAATTTAAAATAATTATTTTTCCTCTTTTTTAAACGTAAACTTTAGGGTTCCAAATAGCCTGGAATTAAAATCCAGGCTTAAAAACAGCGGGTTTTTTTTTTATGAATAAACGTGGGGGCGAGTAACAGTTCTTGCCGAATTCTCGAGCCCGAATATACGTAAATCTATATATATGAATAGTGCATGTCAAAAATGTCGTATAAAATATATTTTCGCGAATATTTTTAATGGAATTTATAATGTGGTACGTGTATTCCATCATAGATACTACTAACATGTATTACGATTCGTTTTCTGAAATTAATTTTTGTTTTTTTATTTTATTATATAATAATATACAGTACGTAAATAATAATGGTAAATTAAATCGCGAAAACTGCCAACTATAAAATAATAGTTTCCGTAAAAGTGTTGTACACTTTTAAAACTGAAATTAAAATATTCTATCATACGCGTTTGACTTATTTGTGTACTGATTTACGTACGTCAACACGCGCATGCGACTATAACTTGTAATTCGTTCGGTTTACTGAGTATACACCAGAAACAAACAAACAATAGCTACACACAACAATCAGATAATGCAATGGTGAATATGAACATCGCGTTTCGAGTATTATTTTCGTTCACACAAGAATATCGCACTTCAACAATCAACAAATTGTACAATGTTGAAAACTATGGTACGCCAATAGAAAAATAATAGTTTTTTGACTCCGAACAACATCGAACAGTATTTAACGTATGCAATATTAATTATTTATGTATTTGTCCTAATCTAATCGATTTAGATCCTTTTAATTGAATTCGTAATCAAATCCCGCGCAGATTTAACGTTTAATTTTTATTTAAACTATTAAGTATCAACGTATTTATATGATATGATAATATGCAGGGCCGGATTTAAAGTGTGGTATGTGTGTATGTGTGTGTGTGTGTGTGTGTGTTTGTGTGTGTATAAATAATTAATTTCAGTCGGCAAGTTTGACGTTTTGACGCGAGAGTCGCCAAGTCGACAATTATTGGGATAAACAGATTATTTAGATAACTTGATGATAATATTGTTTAAACTCGGTTTAAAACACATAGTGGTTTAAAATCAACTTTTTTGTTTGTTTTTTGTTTCGCTAATAATAGTTTTAATGCTACATGACTCGAAAATATAGCAGTACTCTCAGTATACTTTACGTGACCTTATCACCGTCCGGCTGCTAATTTCTAATTGAAAACAGAAAATGATTAAGATTTACATTATATTCTTAAACATCCCACGAGATGTGAATTCGTATGCCCGTCAAGATATGAGTTGATAACTTATCTTGATTCGTCATACATATTACATATCCACCGAGCGTCATTGTATTTTAATTTTTTTTATCACGATTTTAATTACCGGGGTTTTAATTGATTTGTTTCCGAATATTTATTGGTTACAGGATAAATGTGGAATACAGATATTGATTTCGATTCTAAACGTCCTCTCTACACCCCGTTACGTAACATCGAAATCGGTTTCGAGTATTTCGGACAAACAGGAATAAAAACGAACCGACCGTTACTATACGATATTCGTGTGTGTACGAGCTACAACACAACTGTGTGTGGGTTTTATCAATCGTCCCACGCAGTTTTTGTTGTCAGGAAAACGGGTGGAGGGGAAGGGGGGGGGGTGGAGATAAGGTTTCGTATCGCGTACATATGATTTTTGTGTTCTTTGTCTTCGCCGGTTCGCGTCTTTCCGATACGAAAACCGTACGCGCGAAGCGAGACGCGATCACGTTTTTATTTTTCATCCCATTAATAACGACCGCGCGGCGACCGCGGGCCGTGTAAGTTTTCGGGATTATACCGAACGCCTGTTCTACTATAGAATAAAGCGAGTTTTAAGACCTGCACGCGGTCCGGCATTAATCACACCGGGATAGGGATTCGCTCGTTATAAGTTTATCGACCAGATGTACGTACCGGGTACCACAAACCAGCGGTTCGGTTCTTACGGCAACAACAATATCGTTTCACGTTAAAAAAGCGCACGAAAAATTGTTTCGGAATTCGTCGTGTATTTGACAAAACCATTTGTAATGATTACGATACTAGACAAATATTAGACCAGTGCTGGAAACCAATCGTCTCCGTGTGGTCGTTCCTACGAGACTCGAAAAGGTATTTCTTCCGACCAGCTCTGAACACGATAACGCGCGTGGACACGTTATATCGAACCGTTCCGCACAAAGCCCGAAATGACATACGAAATATCGCGACGGGAAGGTTCGGTTTCCGATTTATTATTCCGGCCGCGGCGGCACCGGTCTTCGGAACGCAGAAGCTACTTTGATATCGTTCAACGCGCGCGGGGCACGACGGTCGATTGAACATCAAAAGCCAAAGTTTAACGCGTATTCGCGTGAGTTCCGTGCGCCGGAACAATGACGTACGATAAACATATATATATTTATATATACGTATAAGGACCTCGACCGCCCGCGGAGCATTAACATGTTGCCAGACACCGTCGCAGTCGTGTGTGAAATCGTCCGTCTCGCGTTAGGTAAAACGTGCCGTGCGCCCGTAATTGCTTTGGGCACTTGAAACCGGAGAAACGGCGAAACGTCGCTGAACGCGCACGGCCGTCTGAAACGACATTTAGCAAAGAAACAACAGTTCGTCATTATCCACTTTGAATACTATCGATTTTTACCGATGCGCTTCATCGAATTTATGCAATTCCGTCGCGAACATCACGAGAACACAAACACTTACGCGGACGCTAACGAACGATTCCGTCACCATCTAGTAAATGAGTTGTATTTTTGGATAAAAATAAAAAATATAAACATTTATCGTCGTAAATATTATATAAATAAACAAAGTGTAAAACGTGACGTGTACGAGTACAAACGGCCGTATCATAAATATGGGAAATGTGTTCGTTTGAATAATAACGACGTGATAGGGCTGGCCGCGGTGTACATAGCGTGTCATACGTCATTGTACGCAGAGTTTTTTTTATTTTTAAACAATTACCGAACGATAAACGATGTGAACTCGACAAAACAAAAAAAAAAAATTCCAATTAAACGTACAAATATTTATGATCCGCCATTTTTTTTTTTTTTAGCGGGTTCTTGTAGTGTTTATGTTTCTGGAAACAACGGATCACTACATTCCTGACTCTGAACCATTAAAAACTAAAAATTTAGTAAAAAAAAAAAAAAATACTTTAATTCAAACAACCGGAATAAATCTAATCGTTTTCAATAGTTCATTGAAATGTATAAAATTACATTAACAGACGGATGGTCAAATAAATCAAATCAAAATATCTAACGTGGATTTATTTATTGCAGTCATTTGCTAAAATCCAAACAATTGAAGTGCCATAGTTGGTAAAGTAGTAAACCGAAATGTATTTTTCGACCATTAAAATTTTCCAGACAGTAAACACGCACAAGAAACACTGTTTTTGAAAAACATTAATTATTCCGTCGCGTATAAATGTTAAATTGTCATGAAAAAATCGTCCGTCAAGAACGAAGATCCGAGTGTGTGTTTCCATTTTATCGTTGAAACATGCGAAAACAAAACTCTGCTTGCTCACACAACGCCGTAAGAAGCGCATCATATTATAATACTTAAATTGTACGACTAGAAACGACCGTCGAAACTATCGACCGTAATTTTAAAACAGAAGTGACGCGGTGACGGATTCAAACGCGGAAAATGTGTTCTACTCGCGGTACTGTCAATGACAGTCTAAGCGATTCGATCGTATTTCTGATGTAGTTCAACACAGACGTCACATACAAACACGTGATCGATGGATGATTACATTTTAACATATATTATATATATATATATATATATATATGTACGACAACATTATTACTATGTACTACGTACGGATTTATTGTTTGTGCTCTGGGACAATGTACGTCAAAAACTACCACTTTTGTTTTGCATTTTAACGACGTTTTCTCGTGTAATTTATGACGTTGGTATAAAAATGGAGAACTATTCTTTTAAAACAAATATATATATATAGAAGAATAAAAAAACTATTTAAATAATATATATTGCTTAATACGTGTAATAGAAATAATTAGCTAAATAATTTATTCGAGTAATTAATTATTAAATAAAGACAAATAAAACTTAAATAAATCAGATTAATTTTTTTGTAGGTCATTTTCGCCGGCGTTATTTAGTATTCATTTAACAGTGCATGTATTAATGTTTTCCAACGCATTCGAATCATATAATTATTAAATAATTATACGGCAATATACATTTGTTTTTTCGTATACACAAACCGCTTTTATTGTTTTGTGTGTTGTTAAAATTTTTTTTTTTTTTGCGTTTTCAAAAATGGTAGCGTCGTTAACTGTATACATTTTGTTCAAACGAATTAAAAATATCGTAGTAATAATATTAGCGTAAAATCGTAATCATATTTACTTGTTCTTGTGTTATTTGTATGCTAAAAAGAACACTGTATATCGTTTAATTTTAATTGTTTCCCCTTGGACAATTTCTAGTTTCACTCTTGGAACGGGATGTTATAGAGGGTTGTTTGGGCTTCAACAGTTGTCCCGTATGCGTTGTGTTTACTCGCTATATAGTTATTTTGCATAAAACGAAAGTCAAGATTTCCGAATTAAAAAAATAATAATAATAACAATAATACCGTATCACGTGGTTTTTAATTTTCAGTCGTATTAAATTTATTCGATAAAGCGGAAAAGTTCGCCGAGAAAATTCGTTTAGCGAATGACGGGTTCCGAGCATCTCGTCACGAAAAGATGTTTATAATTTACCGGTCATTAAACTGTACGTTTTCCGAGATATTTAATCCAATGCCGATTTTCGTTCGCTGTTGATCAAAGGAAATTTTGTGCGCGATGCCTGTCATAGCGAAGAACTTTCCAATTTGTCGGGAAACGGTATTAAGCGTTCTGATCGAGGACCAGAAACCGATTTGGGTCCCGGGTCTCGGGGGTCGGCGGAAAAAACGTCGAGGACGTGTGTGTGGGGAGTCTCCGATCCGGACAATCCGGTTACGAGGTTTGTTGGTGTTTTTTTTTTTCCTTTTCATCGCGAGCTCGCGTACAGAAACCAACCGTTCGGGTGTAAAACGCTGTCCGTGTTCATTGTCGGCACGACGGCAACAATCGCGGGACGGAAATCGATTTGCCGTCGTCGGGACGAACCGACCGGATGGTTATTAATATGACGTGTAAACTGTCGCGCCGTCCGTCCTACGTCCGTACCCGGTGTACACGCGACGTAGTCACGCAGACTTCGATGGCGATTCGCGGCGGTTTTCGGGACGTGGTGTACGTGCACGAAGAGTGATAATAGAGACGAGACGTATTCGTATATGTAGACGGCGAGCTTATTTCGAGCTGCCCGCCGAGTTGTTTCGCCGCACCGGTTCATTTAACAAGAACGAAGAAAATTTAATTCATTACGAGGACACGGCTTGTGTGTGTGTGTCGTGGTGATTTATTCGGCAGTTTCGAACGCGTCGGCGCCCGCCCGAAAATCTCGTACACGTACTCTTGCGGCGTATATATGTACGTGTGTGTGTGTGTGTGTGTGTGTGCACAAAGGCGGACAAACGGTCGATCGATCCGTTCGGATAGCAGTGGTCGGGCGGCCGGGACGAGAAGTTAACGGCTAACCGAACGGTGATAGATTACTTCCGGCGTAACGTTGTAAAAGTTCCGACTTCGATTCTCGGACAGCGAAACGTCGGATCGCTTTTTTCCAACGTACCCGTGAAATACGACGGACCCGACCACCGGCCGTGCAAACCGTTTTGCTTGCGCGTTTAAACGCAGCGCGGGCGACAGTCGACTTTTCGGGTGCGACGAGAACGCCTCGGCCGACGCCAATCACCTGTGCCCGGACACGGTCGACTGGTTTCCACAAAGTCCACAGAAACCGACCGACGCAGTCGGTTTGAATACGTCCGTCCGGGTCTTGTTGCTTTTTTCACGCTCGGGTTTTGGGGCCGATCGAAATTCATTTCCTTTCGTCGCGACCGGATTTCTCACCGTCCACCGTTTCCTGACCAGATTGTTAAACGCGTTGAATTCCTCCCCGGCTCACGTTCGTTCTTCATACATCCGAGTTGTCGTCGGTTTGATCTATATAATTTCGTTAACACCGCGTGCTGTGCATTACTTTCAATTGTCGATCCTCGGTGTAGTATGTACCACGTGAGCTTACGAAATCAATAAACACTCTTTGACGGTATTATTATGTGTGTGACTCAACGGTGAAAAAATACGTACGAAAAAAGCAAAGTGTACTTCGATAGTACGAAAACTATATCATTATTGAATGCAGAACGGTTTTCAGTCGGCAGTCTTGTTATTAAAATGTATAAACAAACCAGAGCTTTATTTACGCGTTGATATTAATCTATAGGGGGGAGGGGGGTTAGTATATTGTGGTGTTTTCTCGTCGTTTTGTTTAAAAAATAAATATCGCGAAAATACGAAACGGCGATGGAACGGTTTATGACTTGTAAACGGAAATCATAACGTCCATCATATTGAACTCGCGTGTACTCAAAAACGTTATTGCCAACAGTAGTAACGGTTTTCTCTGTCGGTAAACTATTTATCGAAATGATAGTACAAAAATACGTCTAATTCAAATTGAGAAATTTTAGTTTTGACTAATCGCGATAATGATTTTTTAAAATTTGATACTACAAAAACGTATCGTTATAGCGTACGGGTCGTATATTTCAAATACTATTCCAATTGTATTAGGTACAATAACTGTAAAGAAAGATTTATACGTTATATTGCGGTTATACTGGTTTATTGTTATTGCGAATTTTTTTTTTCTCGAACGCACACGGCAAGTTATAAACGCGTCACGGAAATTAATAGGAGTATAAAAAACAGCGACGTCGAAACGTATCCCGTGTTTATGGGTTATTAAAAACCAAACGCGTTGTATCCACTTTGCGCGAACGCCAAAACGAATCCGGCTTTAATTGATTTTTCAATACCGCCTCCGCGGCAGAGCATATAACGAGGAGATACGTTTTTACTCTGTTATTTTTTTTATTTTTTGTAAACGAAAAAAGACAGTTGCTCGTGAATTTTCGCGTATCGTTTTTCATACAACTCGTTACACGCGTCGTGTACGCGGGGCGCCGGCTAAAAAGCGAGAACTACGTTGACGCGTATATATATATATCTCGGCGGTTTCGCGCGTCGAATCCGAAAATATCCAATTACACGGTGGCCGGAAAAAGAAAACGAAAGAAAATTGAATGAAATAAAAAATAATAATAATAATAATAACAAACCACCTCGCGCGGCGGACGCGGACAAACCGGCGGCCGTTTGTTGTTCGGCGCGCACGGGACGACGATGAGTAACGACGGTCATAATTGGCCGCGATTTCGCGCAACTTGAAGGCGCCGTCGATTTGTTTCACCTCCCCCGACGAAGGTCGTTTTTACGCGGTTCGCCATCATTATTTGTCTTTGTCTGCGGAGGTTTCGGCGGCAAAGCGAAATTCGTGCCGGCGTGGGGCGGCGCGGTGTTCGCGTGAAATCATAACTCCGTCGTACTGGGTCGTGCGTTTTGCCGTTCCGCCGGCGGGCTTTCGTGAGCGTGAGCGCGACGCCGTCAAACCGAATACGCGTTTGCAAACGGATTACTTCCATCAACCCATCCCCTTCCCCCTCCCCCTCCCCCCATGTCACCGGAACCACGGTTACACCGTGAACCGCACTGTAGACGGACGCGATTCGTCATTTTCCCGCCGCTCCACCCGGTCACCGCGCGAGTCCGTTTCCGGTCCGATCCGATCGGACTTGGCTTTACGACGCGCCCGAGACCTCCCGCCCGCTCCGACACCTGGCGGACGTGAGCGTCGACGTTTCTGCGGAACCTAAACCGGTCGGTGGCTGGTGTCACGGACGCGCAACGGACATAACTGTCGAAACGATATCTTTGATAAGGAAAAAAAAATACTCGTACGAAAGCGAAACCGCTTTCGGAGCCGTTCGACCGACAGAATACTAGGTTTGTATTGGAATAAAATCAACGAAAATTTATGCGAACGTCACTGAATATCGTCTATTCCGCTAGGCAAACAAACGTAGGAACTGTACGAGCGCCGAGCACGCTTATTATCAATTAAATACCGCTTACTCGGTCACCACTGACCGAATACGTTGAGATCGGTTACTCGGTCCACAAATCCTGAGTCCGACCAGCCTGTGCGTATGTGAACGAAGCAAAGAATTCGATTTTCATTTTAAATTCAACGTTATTTGGCCCGGTGCGCGTAAACGGCAAATGACGTGTTCACGTGGGGCGCACGGGCACTGGACGCGGTGAAATCGGTGGGGACTGTCGTGCGGATCTGCTCGCACGGTTTTGGCTGCAACAGGAATATTACATCGCGTGCGCAACTAATCTCGTGAAAAAGTGACGTAACGCGCAAAAATCTTTCGTTTTTTAACACTCTATAAATAATCATGACTCGTTTTGTGGTTTGGACGTGAGCTGACGGTGTTCCGGTTTCGCGAAAGATCGCGAGCGTATCGAAACGGCTGTCGGACAAATCCCCGAACGACGATTTTTATAATCTCGTCGCGAGCGCTATTTATTTGTCGGCGAGTCGCTTCAACACGTGCGGGGATTCATGCACGGCCGCGAACAAACGCGCCTTTTGAACGGGCTGAAAAATCGATACGTACGTACCGAGAACGCGATTGTTAAAAAAAAAAAAAATTAATCTCAACAACTTTTCGTTTTTTTATTACGTGAATTATTCATTTGCCAAAGTGTTAATTGTTGAAAACGAAAAAGTAAGAAAACCCGCGGTTTTTGATTATACGCGTTTCAGCAACGATACGCTTCTTATTGCGATTTCAATCACAAAACATACAAATTTATTCACGATATTTAAATTTATGATTCGTTTGTTTGAAAAGCGTATCGCAACGAAAAACCGTCAGTTCGAATAATTAGTTGAAACATCGACGATTTAAATTGATTGACTCGTGAATCGAAATGCAAACATGATTATTATTTTGATTTCTCTACTTACATTCGAAATTGTATGAGTCGTACGACTGAATATTTTACAATCGTGTGCGACGTTTCTTCGCGAATTGTATTCTACGTTTTTAAAAACGCGTTGCCCATTGTAATAATATCTGTTGAATTTTTCGACCGATCACGCAAAGTACTCATCCATCCGATGTACATTTCCATAACGGTAGATATAAAAATATCGCATTTTAGACCGCCGAAACACGCGAAAAAAAAGAAAATATTTATACGACCGTAAAGATAATGTATATCGGGAAGTATGTCGTGATGCGATTGTGATTGTACTAAAATCTTAAGCGAGAGTAAATATACGATTTCGACTGGACCGCGTTTTTGTAAACGTTTAACGCGCGAGCATTTTTTGTTAGTTATCAGTTATATTTTTGTTTGCGACGGTCATAAAGTATTGAAATTTGGATTTTTTTTTCATTTCAAACAACAATCCGACCGGAAGGGTCAACCACGAATTATGTATTATTGATTCGTTTCGGGGGGGGTTTTTTTAAATTTATATTCCGAACATTACGCCCGAATAAAACAGTTGCGCGTCGCGTAAGTCACGGTGGAATGGATTTTGTTTTTCGTGAATTACACTCGCGGCCGCTGCAGTTTGCCATATAATATTAAATCGAAGCGAAAATACGTATACCGAAAACGTTTTTCGCCGGCTGCGTACCTATCTACCTGTCCAAACAGAACGGAATTAAAAACGGCAATTTCGTCGGTTTTCGTCTGCGACGTTGCACACGTGTGTACAATGTGTACACAATGATGTACTCGTATTCCATTTCGTTTTGCGGCGAACGTCGATTAGGTAAACACCGGCTACATTATATAGTGTATACGAGTACTGCGTGGAAACGAAAATTTGTTTTACCAAGAACCGAATCGGAAGAAATTGAGCGTGATAGGGCGGATGGCGGTTTGGTTAAAAATACAGAAAACAATACGTCGAAAGCGTGGAACGCTATCCCGGAAAAACGTTCTTACTTTAAAGAGAGTAGCAACGGTCGTTTCGTAGATATTTTCGTCGACTACTTCGCGCGAGTCGCTCTTTTCGCAAATGAATCTTATCGAATCCCACCGGAGGAATCGACTGACCGATGAATGCAGTGCCGCGTGTACGTTGTTTAAAGTCACTAATTACAAACCCAATACAAATGGATTGGCATGAAGTGTACAACAGAAAGAAATCGCATCTACCAATTCATCAAGTAGGCGCTTGAAATAATATTGTTTTTGTTTCGTGACAATTTTTGTTTATTTACCGTATACACCAAAATATTTAAACGACATTTATAAAACCGAATTGTTTAGTTAAAATATTTTTCATAGTCTTACGACACGCAGGGAATAACGAACAATCAATTAATTTTTGGACCGCAGAGTCGGAAATATCTGCCGTCCCTGTTATACACGAGCACACATCGAATCGCGTCTTACGAGGGGTACCGTGTGATTTTGTCACCGGTCATTCAAATTGGGTTTCTCGTAAAAACTCAATCGATGTTGTAAAACTGTTGTTCGTTATTCGCGCCCTAACGCCCGTTCGCGAATGACTACGTTGTGTTGTCTTCGATACGGCGTGTGTCGAGATATTTTAAACGCTTCGATGACATCGATCTGAAAGTTATTTCGATCGATTAATTAATTTTTTAATTTTTTTTACTACATATTCCATATAGCCACTATGACAGTGTATATTTGTACATGCAGTTTTCCCGTTCGCAATATTCGTCGTGATTTAATAACATTATGATTGAAGAGGCTTTGCGGTCGCCTAATCTGCCTGTACTCCGCTCTCTACTTGCGCGCCTATGCTTTGGCGTTTACACAACACACACCGAACCACTATTCGAGACGTCAACCGCGAAACGAAATTGTTTAGTCTTGATTATACCTTAATCGAGTTAAACAATATTAGGACCGCGTTCCAGAAGATATTCGTCTTTTAGTTACAAATTCAATTTTAACGTAGATTTCAGGCGTTAAATATATTTGAAAACTTTATTCAAGATTTAAAATAGGCTTTCAGCATTGTTTTGAATACGAAAGTGTGTAGAAGAATAACATCTCGTCCTGATATCTAATAGTTGAACGCGTTGCTGCGGTAGATGTGATGATGTCACTGCGTTCCATCGTTCCTCACGATGACTACAGTAGTAGCGGGCTAACAAAAAAAAAGCCATGAGAGAGGATGAATATTACATCCTGTTTTTTTTTTGTTAAAAAAAAAGAATGAACGAGAAATATGAATTTTTTTCATCTAAAAATATTAATTTTATACACTAGTATACTCGTACAAGTAATTAACAGCGGTTGGTAAGTTAATGATTTTATTTTTTTCTTACTAAAATTAATTCGACAAAATTTATACAACCAAGTTAAATGTTAAATTTAAAAAATTTAAATATATCAGTTAAGTTAATGAAATGCATTAACATAATTTGGGTTATTTTTTTATTTATTTTTTATTTTTATCGACCGATGCATTTTTACAAATACATTATTCAACAATTTCCATAAAGTCCGAAGCGCGGTTTGTCTAAAATACGTTCGTTCGGGCGTGTAAAACATGTGGACAAATAAATCTTGGACGACGAAAATTAAAAATTAATCAAATAATGAAAATAGAAAATTCGTTGAATTGACGTTAACGCGGGAGTGAAAATAAGTCGAGCTAATATTGAACCGAGCATAGTAATCCGTCGAGTTTGAGTGTTACGTTTTTAACTTGACCCTCGACTCATTGGCTCCTCAATGTCGTCCAGGCCTTGTCAGTTGTCACTGGGGCGCGGATCTTGTTGCATTTGCAACTTTTCTTCCGCTGTTCAAACGCAATAACTTATTATGCATGTAAAACATCGTCCCGGGTAAAACAATATTTGCCGACTCGACTGAAAGAGCAGTAAAGCAACGGCTTTATCGATCTACTCGTAACGAAACGAACGTCTGGGTGCGGCGTGAATAATGGGATCTCGCGTCGATTACAGGGCCGTTTTTCTTTTTCACGCGCAAACGTAATGAGCCCCGAAGAATTGTCGAAACGTGTTGTAGTTTCGGATTCCCCGGCGAAAACAGTCCGAGAATGGGATTTCCGTTTTGTTCGAAAAGATACCGCGCGAGTGTTTGCGTTTATACTGCGGAGAGTTATTGGATTTATTATTCGATCGGTAAACAATAATATTCGTCTGGTGGTATTATCCCGGGATCGACGGGAAACGTTCGAGGAAAAACATTTTCGAGTGCTCGACACACACACACACACACACACACACACACACACACACACACACACGCACACACACAGCGAACGGCAAGACGTGTAGATTTATCCGGTCGAAACGACCCGGACGCCATAATCGTATTATTTATCGATCGTGTAAACGTTACGGGTGTACGTGGAAAAATATGAAACGAAAATTCGCAGCGCGACGACTGTATTATATTGTATATCAAACGGTCGCCTCGAAACGCAATAAAACCGTGAAAAAATGTAAAATTATATTACCGATGTCGGAGATTTTCGAAAAAAAACAACCGTACTAGCTGAAACATCCGTCCCACCACCACCTGTGGACGACGTACCCGCGCCCTGCACCGTTTTCAAATTTCAATAAACTCGGTGAAAAATCAATACTTTACGTAATACGTTTAAACGTGTACAATTAAAGTCAATTGTATTCCGCTCGAGGGCGATACGAAATGTGCAGCTTTTCAGTAGCCAATAATTAGATAATTTGTACGACTATAATTTAAAACAATCGGTAAAAACACTTATTAAATTATACGAAAATATTCGTGAAAAACAATGATATTTCAATTTATTATGTTCCAGTCGAAAAAATAAAGATCGTCATCGATGATGTCCTCGTTGACACAAAATAATTGTTTTTTTTTTTTTTCGTTTTTAATTGGAACAAAATAAAATATTACTACGGCATTAGTCGTTTGATGTATTCATGTTTATAATGCGACCTAATAACGCTATTAGAGGGGCATTCGAATATCGATTTTCTCGATATTTATAAAATACTATTTACGCAGACAGCGGGTAGTAGAAAAGCGTCGGCTTGTCTCATACTAATACCAACAATACAATTATGGTTTACAAGAAAATAAATAAAAAAAAAGAAAGAAGATCAAATGACAATAGTAAACACGGTCGTTATTATAAAAATAACACAATTGATCATTGTCGTTTCATTCAAACTGCACACGTTTCTAAAACTGTGTTCGATACCAAAGCACATATATTATGTTTTATATTTTTTAACCGTGTATTAATTAATATTACGTTTTCAATAAAAAAAAAAAAATGTTACGATAAATGACGTCATAGTGGATTATATAACGTTGTTTACCGACAAAAGTGACGACGCACGCCCGGTTTGCTACGGTAATCACCCTATGAAATTGGCAATATCGATAATAACAAAATATTTACTGAATATACGTTCCCCTTGGCGATGTAGTAAATATCACAATAATTAGGAAATTTTATTAAATTGCGCTATATTAAACATTTGATTTCGATCGACAAAGAGAGAGTGCACACAAGGTTGAGCTCGAGGCACGAATTATAGTTGACAATACGAACGCCAAACGATTTATACGATTTGAACGGTTTTCGGTAAAGTTAAAGTTTATTTATCGTGGCCGACGCGATCATCGATATCAATATCACTTGGGTAATAAAAAAAAAAAATAATGTAATAAACCTTTGTCGGCAACAACGTACAAACACAGACAGCACGACGGACGGCACTGCATGACAAACCGTTGATTGGGTCAGGCTTACGACGACCCGAGACGGCGTTGCGATACAAGTGCAATACGATTATTGTGCGGTGTTGTGCCGCCGTCGTGTGTGGACGTGCACGAATATTACTCGCGTACCGTTTTTAATGAACACATTTTAGTTGATTGCTAATGAACACTACGGCGGTAGTTATCGAATAAGCGAAAAAATCGAAAACACGTTTAAAAAACAGATCCGTGGGGATGACCACTGTGATTATCTAACAGACAATGATAAATGCAATGTAACCAGGGCCGGCGTTAGGCAGGGGCGAGTTGGGCGACGGCTCAGGGCGACAATTTTTGTCCCAAAGTCCATGGACGGCATTTCAAACCTTTAAGTAACCGAATTTTAAAACATTTTACATATTTCAAATTTCAATCAAATGTCTATTACAACCATTCATGATCATAAGTGAACTGGTAATAAATACAATCAAGCAACATAAATAATAAAAATACTTTACATACGGCTAGGTAGATTACTTATTCGCGTTTATGTACGTTTAATCTATATATATATACATGTATTACGATAAATCTATAGGTAAACTGTATTATTTATAGGACTCAAGATTGTTGCATTTTGGGAAGAATTCGATGTATTAAATTATTACTCTACAACTTTTTTGTGATCAAAAAATGATTAAATTTGGAGGACAGTTAAATGTACAATGTACTGGTTTGATAGGATGGCATTTATAATTTAGCCTACGGCGGCAAAACGACTAACGCCGACACTGAATGTAACGTTATGACGATGGTCACCTACGTATACCAATCGGCGAACGACGTTACAACCGTCATATACACACCTGATAGTGTAGAACAGATTGATAATAGAATAGGTCGAGTATGAATCATTAACATTTAGTGATTGATTTTTTTTTCGAATTTCCAGTACACGTATGCGCGTACGTCCAAAACGAATAAGAAACGTATCATTACAATGACCACACAGTCGCGCGATCAGTAGACGTTCATTTGAATAATTAATTGTCGCTCGATTCAGGTCGATACAATTTACAACCGTACGCAATTCGTTCGAAATAAATTGCTACCGTGTATCGCGCGACTACACGATGTTTATTTAGTATAGTCTACGTAAACTCAATTGAGAGAGTAATTATAGATTCCGTAATCGGTTCGTTCGGGCGAGTAATTTAATTCACTTTACAAAAGTGTACGTTAAACGTGCCAGGTATATTCATCGAATTCGAATTAATTTAATCCTCGACATGATCGACAAATTTAATAGTGTCACGAGTCGAGCACCGAAACGTTCACCGATCGGTAGATTCGGCGAACGAGCAACGTAATCAAAAGGCATGCAATGCAGGAGAGTACCAACGAACCGAATATACCGGGCGACCGTTTTTTTCAAATTGAAAAATTAGTTACTGATCCAGTGCACGTGTCATCTCGTATTAAGTATGCCGGACGAAAATCACATGACACATTATTGGATTTGGGATAACTCGAATGCATTCCGATGACAACTGCAATGGTCTAAGACACGTTGAGACCGCAATAATTAAATCATATTGAAAACATATCAATTCGAAACTCTGTCCGGATACCGTTATCAATACCGTCATAACGCAGTTATGTAAATATTTCTTTGTTGGCGTTTGACTCCCATCAACTTCGGACGATTACGCGTTGCTGCTTATCCAAATGTTTTATGCCAATGGTGCGATCGTACGGTCTATTATTTCAACGTGGGCACAATTCACATATGAAAGTACATCGACGTACTGGTCAGATATCGTATTTCTGGGAAATTACTCGTTTTTCATTATCATTTAATAATATTTTAGTTTTTTTAGTCTGCGATGTTTATTCGCATACTTCTTGTTGTTTTACTGTAATTCAAATGTATGAATAATTTTGTTTTGTTATTAATCTGACGAAAAAAAAATTTGAAGTGTATCGAGATGGAAACTCTACGAAGAATCTATAGACTAAAGAAGAATGACGAGAAATAAGGTCAAATTGAAACCCGAGTACACTGTCCGATGAACCCGATATAACGAATGCCCTTAAACGTCAGAAGTTGAGCTGGTCGTGACACGGATGCAGTGTAAAAGAGACAATTTATACAGATAATTACCGAAAACAACGATCGAGTCGACGAAGAACCAAAGATATAAGGAACGGAGGAGGGAAGAGTGTGGAGAAGCAAAAAAAAAAAAACTGTGTCTATAATATAGGAAACAATATATAGACACATAAATAATACTGACAATATGTTAATATATCTTTGTCGTTTGACGGGGGGAAACTACAGCGAACACCCCGCGACACGGACGAAACGTTTTTGAATACGACAACGAAAAAAACGTAACCGCACGTGTTGCGGAAATCGGTTCGGAGTGGATCGTACGATCGGGTGTTTTAAAATTATTTCTAATTCAAAAGCGGCGATAAATCATTCTGAAAATACGTGTACGGATATCCGCGACGTGAAATATACATACGTATATATATATAAATTGCTTTTGCGGTTTTGGATTTACTGTTCGGTTCGCAAACGTTCGCTAGACGTCCTCAGTTGTCACATTTCGCACAGTCGTCGCACACAGGGTCAGTGTTATCGAGATCAAAACAAACGGGAAATCGTGAAAAAAACCGTCCCTATAAAATGACTCGAAATGACCTTGGACCGTCCGCTTTTAATCTTTTTTTTTTTTAACTGTAAACTACATAATTTATTGTTTTTATGTATAACAAACGATCAGTCAGCGCGATGTTAATAAGGGAATTATATCGCGCACAATATGTCCCGCAAGTCTAGTACGTAACATACTGTTTGTCGTCGCAGCGAACACACATTTATTTTGATCGAGTTTCTACTGACGGCTGTATACAAAAAAATTCAATAAATTTAAACGATTTTTTTTTTTTAAACAAACGTTTCTTGGACGTTTGAAATAATTCTCGTGTTTACCTTGTTCATATATATTCAATTTAAAATAAAAATTATTGACATTGAATACGTTAGAAAAGATTTGTTGACCTGTCATATTTTCAAAATAATTATTTTTTTTTTTTTTTAAATTGATAGATAAATTACAACGAATTTCAAAAATTGTACATTTAACAAATAACATGTAGAATTATTAAGACTTGGAAAATCAGGTGTTTTTGATTATTTCTAACGTAACGAAAATCAAGAACTCGACCTGCTCTAACTGGAAACGTGTTTTGTGTTCGCGTTTGGTATTTCGCGACTATACGTATCGAATTTTTTTCATCTATACAAACGAATCAATAAAAACGGTTTTTTGAGAACGAGTATTATTCGATAGATGTAAAAAAAAAAATGTTTTCAGGCGATACCGGAAGGGTTGTTCGTGAGGAGTTCACACGTATAGAGGGCGGCTCGAAGGTGAGCTACCCGCCATCTCGATTATTCGCGTTTAGACGCGATTTTTCGGTCATTTTTTACGCGCAAGGTTGAGTTACCTAAAACATTCGACTGGCAACTTTGGCTATATATTTACAAACGTGTATATCGATTTGACCGGTCGTACGTCTATACTCGATTGCCAGGCGACTCAACAAAATGATATTCAAACGTTTGTTACAAATTAATGTGCACATTTGAACGCGTTCAAAGTTCAAACGATCGACCTAACATGTTGTTTCCCATAAAACAACGATATGAATACCGCGTTTCCTTATCCATCATTTAAACGAGCTTACATTCAATATAGCATTGCATCGTCGTCCGGCGCAAACCGTATTCTCGGTGCTGGTGGGTAACAACCGAGACGAGACGCTTCTATTTCAGACAAGAACTTTGCGAAAGTATCGTTACGTTTAATATTTGATAGATATTTTGTATAAATAATCAACTATATATTAATAATTCGCATTTTCTTGTTGTTTTTTTCTTTTAAATAACTTTTAACTGAAAAACTTTTCATCGACTTTGTTGGGTTTTTAATCAATTCACTTCGAATTTCTAGCTACTCGAGTTCATGAAAATTATAATTAACTTAAACTGTAACAAGTCACTACTTTTTTTTTTTAAGATTTTCACTTGTAACGAGTATTGACTCACCCAACGTTACGTATAGCATACAGTTCTTGTGTCATCTTTAAACTAAAATCTCGGACGAGTATGAAACTCGGATCACAACGGCCGCAAATGCGATCCGTATAAATGAGTACTGTATAGACGCTTGTGTCGGCATCATACTCGTGACACGCCGTTTTGAAACGTGGTTATTTTATGAACATTTAACAATTCGTCCCGCCTCTGTATCTTCAATATTACGGATATCGGGGCGTTTTTAGTGAAAACAAACTTGCGCGCCTCATCGGAAAAATGCTCACGTTTAGTAGTTTTTTTGGATTTCGATTAATTCTTTATGAGAGAGAACATTTCACGGGTCGCTTTGGACTCCGATTTTCGAAATGCAAATTTCCGAATTCTTTCAACGTATCTTTCCGGCATCATTTGTAAAGTTAACGAGAAACCGGAGTCCACCCGTAAAAAATCTTCTTCGTTCATGAGTGTAACGGCGATTCGAAATGAAATCGCCTAAATTTTGCTCCCGAATGAATGGTCGGCACCGACACGCTCACATGCGAAACGGGCATTTTTAAATCCAGTGAAGACTTGTGTTCGCCCTGTATTCGATTTTCCCGTGGCTCTTATGGTATTTTATTGTGAAAATATACTCGGAATGTCCGCAGCCGACGGCGGATTTTAAAATCGGATAGCGTGTACGTTGTGCGGCGCGCGTTTGCGGCATATTTCGACGGTTGGCCGCAACGTATCGATAAAATACCGCGTACTTACGAAAATTTCGATATACGTTTTAAGTACAGCGCGTTGTAATATTATCGACGTTTCACGTCAACGTACAGGATATCGTGCGCCTCCGAATGCCTACATCGAACAATTATAAATACGCGTTTTGTTCATGTATATTTATTCGAAAAATCGAAACGACTCGACGAAAACAATTTCAAATGCTCAATTTGAAATTAGCTAATCACTCGGCTTGACCGGTAAGATAAGCATCATCCGTACATTAACCATTCAAGTTATTGTGGTTCTTACTTGTTTTCCGTCCTCTGTAAGTAGTTATTATTCCACTTCGTCAAATAATAATGTGAAAAAAAAATCAACTTTTCAAATCGATTGAATCGATAAGACGTATCTAAAACACTACACTTTATTAACTATCGTCCTTTGAGGTTACGTTCAGAAGGCGATATTTTTCCCGTTTATGGGATTTTATCGAATAGAACAGTGGCAATGACTATTATATTAGTATGTTCACACTAGGCCCGCGCAGTAAAATCCCGTATTCCTGAATTTTTTTTCCCCAAATACCGTACGAACTTATCACTACGGTTCGATAAATCTCGAATATGTTTTATCTAATATATGATAACGTGGCGCTTATTTTTATATTGCGTCGTTCAAATGAACAAAATTTGATAAATGAAGACGATTTCCCGAAATCAACCGAATTATTTATTTCATTAATTGAAGAACGTCCTGATTTCTACTGACGTATAGCCCCGTATTTGTATTCGTATACGGGAGAGTCGAATTATCTAGTTTTGCTAATAGATTATCAAAGCTAGACATCGACAAAAAACTTCAGTTAATCATTTCTCAGGTTCGGGAAAAAATGCTCGAATCTTTTTTCTCGTCGTGGACCATCCTCTAATTCGTTTTACCAAACGTTTCTCGTGCACACGTCTGTACCGGTGCAAAAGAAATTGAACGCGTGGGATCCACGATAACGACTGTGTGCAGACTGCCAACAGTTCTGTGCCAATTGCCGTGGCTCAAAATACGTGAAAAAATTGATTAGTCGCCTGAACGTAGCCTAAGAGTTTGAGATTTGGTAAACAAAATATTTGTTTCGAATAGAATATAACTTGGAACGAATCAAATGTAATCGATTTGAATTTTGATAAGTTTTTGATAAAAGAAAATGTAATGAAAACAGTTCTGGTTAAGTACGCGTGTACGCCTTCAAATAAAGACACCCATTGATCGGACGCACGATCGATATACAATCGTCGTTCAATCGTATTTTAAACAGTAAAAATCTTACAATATCGCGTGTGAGCATAATTGATTATTTTATTCATTAACAGAAACGTTTTAAAATCGGACCGTATGAACTTTTATCGCGTACCTGCGTAAAACATTCGTGAATAAGTGGTTAGGAAAATTAACATGCGACTTATCGAAAGAAATGTATTGTTCTGTATTGTAATGTATATGTATTTTTCTTCTACAGAGGTATTAAACGAATAATACTATTATACATCGTGTATCTCCCGAGTATGAATGCACGCGTAAATGAATTATTTCAATATTTTTTAATAGCGCGGATGTGTTTTCAATGGAGATACAGTTTTGAAATGTCCGCAACACGTTCTTTGTGTGCCGTAAACAGATATTTTTAAACGACAGTACTCGGATTTCGCGATGTTCGTTAAAAAAAAATATCTCATTATAATTAAAATTATTTTTTTTCTACATTTGTTGTACACGAGTGGCGTTTTACGAATGATAGTTACGAATTACTATTTCGCGCTGCACGCCAGTGGCAGTAAATTTCGACACAAGCGTGTGTCATAATAATTTGGACTGTTTCCAGATCACACGTTTTATAATCGTCGTCGTCGTCGTCGTTACGGTTATTACGATAACGCCGTTTACTTATTTATATTTACTGTATGGCGGTCGAGGGCCCGACGTGAATAAAAAAATGGACGCCGACCTTGCGCAGAACACATGGACGTAATAAATTTTTTCCGAACTCCCCTATGGCGTATACTTTGTTTTTCTCGTCCGCTCCCGCAGCTCCGTCGCCGTCTTACTCTATATGTACATAAACACACCGGCCGCACTGTACTCCGGGATTTTCAATTATGCCGTCGATATCGATTGGACGTTTTCGAACGTTGACGCGAAAAAAAAAATAAATAGCGTGCGGAAATATATACACGATACAGTTTCGGTACGCATAGGTATAAATTCAATCGCGATTGTATCTACAGCTCGTTTATTAAAAGCTTTCGAGTTTATATACGCAATGTGCTCGCTCTTCGAACATCCCCTTGTACGATATTTTATGTACACGGTATACGTTACAAACGAATCGAGTAACGAGAACTCATATATATATAAATATAAATAATATTTTTCCCCCGTACCACAGTTTTTTTTTTCATTTAAATACGTTCGATTATACGCTCTATAATACGTCTTTCGTATTTGTTTTTTTGTTTTTTGGTTTTTTTTTTTTTTTTAATTGGTTAACCAACAAAGCCTAACAACTCGTATGTTCTTTATGTACTTTTTACGTATAATAATAAAGCGAACAATTATTTGTTGTCGTGTCGAATTGTCAACGATGGTCGATACAGTCGTTTGGTCGTGGTAAATTCGATTACAAGATGCATTCGTCGCTAGACTTACAATTGTATGTTTTGTATATCACATTGGTTTAAAACTTTAAACCCTATACAAACATGTTAACAATATAATGTTTGTGCACGTAATCTACTCATAGGGTACCTTTTTACAATTTGTTCCAAAAGTGTATGTAGTCAGTTAGTTCGAAAAACTTGGTGTTGTACTTTATTATATCGGAAAATCGAAAATGAACTGACAATACATCTTTGGAGTGTTTAGAAATGACTAGGATAGAAAAGTTCGATGTTGAAACGATAGATACGGCAAAGTCCAAGATTTTCTATTGAAACTTAAAAGACAGGAAACCTCTTCAAAACGAATAATGCGGTTGAATAGTAAAATGTATATTTGATTCGATTTCAAACTCTATTCGTCCAAATGTATGCAATTTTATTGAAACATTGCAAAAAAGAAGAAAAGCAAGTACGTTGAAACCGTTTAAATTTAATCTGGTATAGAATTCTGATGAAAAAAAATATAAATATGTAGACCAGAAAGAATATTAAATATTCGTAAATAGTTTGATTCTTGTTCATTTTAAAAATGATATAACTGGTATTACACATAATTTTTAATCATATGTATAATAAATACAAGACAAAACAGTATTAACTACTTATTTGTTACAACTTACACGCGATGTTTACAAATAGCATCAAAACTTTTATTCCTGCTCAAACATTCATAATCATTTTAATGTATATTTGTGATCTTAAGGATATTCCACATTAACATAAATGTTATTCATATGATTATAATTATATAAATGATAATTTTTAAAAATGTGATTGATTTGAACAATCTTATCGACGAACTTTCCTCGACAAGCGTTTAAAGAAAACTATAAAAAATACATAATTTTTAATTTATAGACACGCGTTTCGCCTAGATTTTCGTAATGAAAGAACAATAAATGGATTTATCCGACTGCTGTCATCGATTCGTCATCGATTTTCACAAATATTTAACACGTGTCAGTTTTCCATCAACATCGATCTCGAAAAATCCAAGTACATTGTACACGGAGATATTGTAATATGAGATATCGTAAATATTACGCGAAGTAAATTAAATTCTATTCGTTGATCGTTTCTGATCAAATGTAATTTAAAATAATTACACATGTTTTATAGTAATTTTCATTAAATTATTCGGATAATAAATTATACGGCGCAGTATTTGTATCTAATGCTCAAAAAACGCGGTGACTATTTTCCAGAGAAAAATAAAGAAATAAATATTTTTTATACAATGGAGGATGTTGGAAAAAAATAGCATAATAAATATTAAAAACTAAAATAAACTTTTACCTTTGTTTTGGTCGAATGATAATTAAAAAAAAAAAAAAGTAAAATACAATACAAATATTAATCCCACACTTACGATTCAAAATTTCGATATTGCAGTGATAACAATTAATCCAAATCCTTTTCTTAAAAAATCATCTGAAACATTAAACACAAAACAATTAGTAACTATTGTCACGAACAAGGATTTCAATAATATAAATAAAATATGTTGGCAAAAAAATCAACGTTTCGTTACGAGATAAGACGAAACATTTTAATAACGGCAGGTTTAAAATCTGTAACAAATATATATATATATATATATATAATATTATACAAACTGATTGTGTATGATGAAATTAAAATTAAAATCATTTTAACTCATTAATTTGAAACGCCCTTAATTTGTTCGTTTGGTTTTGTTTATAAAATATTAAAAAAAAAAATATTTTTTCATTACGTTTTTTACGTTTCAAAGTTTATCAGAAGTATAAGTTCTAAAATGAAACTTATTTAGAATTTAAAACACGTCTAAATAAGTTTGAAAAAAATAATGTAAAAATAAGAAAATAGTAGAACAATTGACAATCAATTATTATTTTGTTGTTGTATATCTATCGTAAATCAATCAAGTTTTTTTTCGTTATTATACAGAATACATAATTCAATTCGTTTTTCAATTTTTTTTTTCTCTCGTTTATTAACGTTTTTGTAAAAACCCTATTTCTCTCCGCTAATTCGAAACGTACAATATATATATATATATATATATTGTATTTTAAAATAATGAAACACATTCGAAATGCATAGCATAACTACGTGTCGATACCGGGGAAAAAAAATAATTAACATTTTTTTTTTCTGGTCTGGTTTTTGCTGTACCCGCGTTAAAATAGGTAATCGCGTTTGTATACTAAATTGTTCTCGTATCTCCAAGTTCATAAACTGTAGTGTGCGCGTGTTTTTTTTTTCGTCCCCTTCTAATCTTTCGTGTAATTACAAAGGTTTAATCTCCGTCGGATTACATATATAATATCTCAGAGCGGTCACAGAGGAATAGGTTTGGTGCGTATAGAACGTACAACAATCCCGTACACCGCCGAAGAACAGTTAAAGGTTTTGTTACGTAACGATTGCGTAAAAAAAAATGCAATTTTCAATATCTATACTTGTTTGAAAACGATATTAGTTATTTCCGACTCTTACGATCGATTATTACACTAGTAACATAATAACTGTGGAAACGTACGGATTTTCTCCGTGTCTTGTTAGTTTCGCTCGTATAAAACGCGTGTTGAAATCAGAGACTGGAAACTTAACGATTTTATGAGTTCTGGTTTCGGTCCGGTTCTTAAAAAAAAAAAAATTAATTCAGTTTCGGTTTCAGTTAATACCAGTATTTACCGGTTCTGATAACTATAAAATTACGATTAAAAAGTGATATTTATCAATTATAATGTGGTGTAGTTATTAAAGGTTTAATAATTTGTTTAGCCATCTTCAACTTACAAGTAATAGTACCAATTATTACTTAGCCTGACTGATCATTAAAGTTTTATACATTTTCATAATTTTTTGAGAAATTTATAAGTCTTTTACGCAATCACTTGTGAGAATATTCATCTTATCGTCCATCAATGTTGATAATTTGATTTTGAATATTTTAGATTCTGAGATTAACGAGGAATTTATAAATTTTAAAATAATGTGTTATTTTAATATTTTTGTTATGCCTATATCAAAAATTTTATTTAAAGGATTGTTCCAATCATTTAGGGGAAATACGATTTTTTTATGAAAAATTCAATCTAGATTTTATTATTATTATTATAATTTATGACTCACACGAAATAAAATCGAATAATTTTAAAACAGTTTCAAAATATCGAGTTAAATCAACAGATAGAAATTAATTTACAAAAGATCTTGGTAATTTCAAACTTGAGAACCGTTAGGAACCCAAAAGAACCGAAAATTTTAATTTATAATTTTATACCATTCTGATTCCAGTACAGGTTCTATGGAATATGAAATGTAGGTTCCGATATCGGTTCCGGTTCTTGAAATACCTTCAAGAACAGGTTCTTTTGGGTTCGGTTCCAGTCCCTGGTTGAAATCACCTGGCGCGATTTTCATCTAGCGTTTTGTACACGCGGAAGACACGATAATTCTCTACGGCGTACGAAATGCGTAATCATACTCGTATGTTACAAGTGTCGGACTGAAACGATTTCCACAATTATGGTCACTACGTCGCGGGCCGTTCGCAACGGTTTATTCATTACACCCAAGCGCGTCTTGAATTTATTTTTACAGGTGTTTAGTTATTGAATTGATGTCATATAGTATCGAAAACCGCTACTCCGTTTCGTTTTTGAAATTCGTGAGATTTCGGCAATTCTATCCCGTCCGATATAACTGCGAGTCGTGATGGTTTGCGTTAATTTCGACGTACCGTTATAATTTATTTTGGCGAGGAAAAAAACCGTATTGAAAATATACTAACTCGAAACGGCTACAAACCTAACCATCCGTTTTCGTTTATTTCGACGACGTCGGAAACGAAAGAACAGACCGACAGAACATGGCGAACCATTGCCAGCGAGATCACGATCGGTTTGAATTTCACATTTTAATTTACAAATACGAATCCGCCACCGACAAAATACTTCAAACCACGTCGCTTTTCAAGTTTCGACGGCGCGTTGTAAATAAAAAACACAATTTGAGAAAACGCAAAATTTAATGTATTATATGAACGTACTTTCCTGTCCACGCCTTCATTTTCATTGATGCCTCTGTTTGTCCTTTATCTGCGGGCTATATTACAAAACTTTCTTTTTCTAATAACCTTCCTCCCGCCACTTCTTCATTTACTGCCGAGTATTTCGGCATTTTTGAAGCTCTCCAGCTCATCCATATCCTAGCCCCTAATAAATTTATCATTGTTTCAGATTCTCTCCCTTGTTTACAAGTCCTTGTAGCTGATGTATTCAATTCTCGTCCCTCTTCTCTTTGAAATTAGGAAAATCCTATTCACTCTGGCCCAATCTGGTTTTTACATTCAGTTTTTATGGATGCCCGGTCGTTCCAGAACTCTTGGCAATGAATTCGCTGACTCATTAGCTAGATACACTTCAACGTGACGTTGTCCTCCTTTCAACTTACTTCTTTGGACTGACTACTATCCCATGCTCAATATTCATTCCTATAAATTATGGTCTTCTTACTGGTCAAGTTTACCGATAAATTTTTCCAGCTGGTATAGAAGCATTCAACCTTTACCAACCATGGCTTAATAACCTAAACCTTAATAAAAAATTAATTGTTTCTTTTTCTTGACTCCGGATTGGCCATACCCTTCATCCTTTCCACGCATATAAATTATCTTTAAACAACTCCCCTCTTTGCTCTCATAATAACTCCGAGGTTATTTGCGATATCCCTCGTCTGATTTTTAATTACCCTTCTTTACTCCCTCAATGTCAAGCCCTTTTTACACTTATCAACTCACTGAAAATTAATTTAAACTCCCAATCAATTTTCTCTTTACGTTCAAATCCCGTTATCTTTTCTATAATTTCCTTCTTCAATCAGTCTGGTAATTTAATTTAATGTAGATTTATTTTGTTTATTGATGTTTTTCGTTTTCCCATAATTGTCGAAACAAATAGTTTTATCTAATGTTTCAATAAATAAACATACAATGTAACTGTACCATTGCGAGTGCATCCGAGAATACAATACAAATCGTACCATTTTCGGGCCACGACAATAAAAAATACAACTCGTATAAAAGATACGACGAAAAACATTAATGGCAACATTAAAAATGCTCGGCGTATTGTTTTTCCAAACGCCTTTTGTACAAGCTGCGAAATATCGCGATAATTGTGTATAAAACCGTGCGGGACGTGAACATCCTGTTAAATATTGTGACGGCGTTTCGACGGGACGACTCGCGTTTATAAACTTCCGATTACTGCACAGACTATAAACTGTTGGCGTGTTGTCGCGAGTACCTATTTAGTCAGCTGCAGACGCCTGTTTAAATCCACTTCCGCGTAAAGAACACTTGTCGCGTATTTAAACATCGCACGAGCCGTTGATTAATTGCTTTTGGGATTAATTCTGCTCCCGGACGATATTTCAATTAAAATCTACGTCTTGTGTATATATATATATATATACGTATGCATACGATTTACCTATCGAAAGGACAGGGAAGAGATTCCTTAACAACATTTATACAATTAAAGTTAAATTTAAAAACAAAAACGTAGGCGAGACGCGATCGCAGTGGCTCGACTTAGACGTGTTAAGGCGATGGTTATTATTTTGTACACGAAGAACGATACTGAGCGAGGTCAATAGTTTATTATAATTAATGAATACTATAAATATTATATTGTATATTATATGGCTAAGCTATTACTACGAAACGGATATGTCAACAATTTTACCAATTTTATTTATTTTTTTTTTATAATTTCTGGTTAGATTTTTTATACGTTCGAGAAAACAATAATTAAGTAAATCAAAAAACGCGTCAAATAAAGTACCTTCTATAGATACGATTTTTTAGCGGAAAGCAACGCACAAAAAGGTTCGTCCGAGTACTCTTTCTAAATAAAAAATTATCAATAGACCGCAAAAAGAAAAATACATCATTTTAATGTTTAATGAAATTAATAACTTTTAGTGTAAAAATAAAAATAATAATACTACCAACTGCGATACTAAGTTTTTGCATAAATATTATTTCTGTTTATTCTCCATTCAAATCCCAATAAATATTAAGGTATAATTATTCTATTATTATATAGTCGTATAAGTGTGTGTAATTAATACTAAGTAGTCGTATATTATTGTGTTATTAAAAAAAAAAAAAACAATTATCACAATATTTCGATATGTTACTTTGTTTCGAATATTTATTTCATCATTGTAGTTTAGTTTTTACGATTAAATTATATGATTATGATAAGTAATTTTCAATTATTAATACGCTTAATGATTATTATTATTTAGTACTCATAATCGTATAAACTCGAAACGCATTAATCATAGTAGTGAGCAATATTTTTAAATTGTAAATTTAAAATTCTTTATTGCAACGTTTCGATAAAAATAAAATGATCTTTCGAAAGATAGAATTATTATAAATAAAAATGAAAAAAACGAGTTTTCACAAAATAACTATTCATATGAGGAGGATTTTTGTTGTTGTTTTGTCAACAATACGTATCGGCTCGTCTTACTAACTCAGATTATAATATATAATTTATATATTATATATAACTTACGACCAGACCGCGTATAATATTCATTATACCGTAACCATATTCTTGTTCATACTGTACGGCGTAAAACCATGTCGGTTTAATAACGATTCGAATAAATGATTCATTTTTTCCACCTCTGGTCATATTTATAAATATGCATGAATTATTACGCGTGCCTGATGCACGCCATCCATAAATCCGAAAAGGAATACATGTTTAAGTGTATACAGTAAGGCCACACGTAGAGTATAATTTAGGCTTTGTCCGCTACGTTTTGTGAAACGCGTCCCTTCCGCCGCCCACAATACCTTTCGCTCGTTGCCGTGCACGTACATGTCTTGTACGAAATAGATGGAGACCGCGTTGTTCCCGAACTGAAAACGGGCTAAAACTCTGCCTCAATTTTAAAATATCATTAGTGCCAACACACAATAGGAGAAATTCTTATTTTACGAACGTTCAAATACTTTTCTTTTTTTTAATAATTTTAAGTAATATATAAAGACAGTTATGTGAATATTTGAAAGTTGTCAAAAACATTTACCAATAACATCAGGTGGATTTTATCGTGACACGCGTCAAGTAGACGAAATATTACATTAACACGTACCATGGACGTAGAAGAACAAAACCGAACAACATTATCATACACTAACAAAAAATCGTATTTTGATTCACAAAATTATGAAACATAATGTTTTATGTTTATACGAAAGCTGTAGATTATATCGATTTTCGGTGTGATAATTTACTTATTGGACATTTACAATTGGAAATATGTTACAAATAGAATTCGGCGGTTATATTATTTAAAATATTTTTTTTTCACAATTCGCTTACGTTTTAATGTTGAAGATTTGAAACGTAGAAAAAAATTATCGTGTATAAAACGACTTGATCGAATGACATTCCGATTGTCGTTCAAACAATGTTTATTATTTGACGACAATAAATGTTTTAAGGAAGAAAAGTTTGAAAAGCGTGTCGTCGAGTGGCTTTTCGAAATCAACTACGGCTTAACCGTTTTATCTTTAGCGCGCCTGTGTCCATTAATACGGACGGTTGACGAGCATCGAGTTAAAAACGGAAATCCGCGTCGAGATTCATAAATTAATCGCGTCACACGCGCTTTGAATGCGTAACAACGCTATAGAGAACATCATAGTCGTTTCGTACGTTTCAAACTTACCAAATAAAGCAAACGGAGTTCACCGTTGTTTTCGTTTAAACGACGAAATTATTTTCATTATTTTTGTTTACGGTGTTGCATTTCAATCCACGGAAAAACGTTTTCTATTCGTATAGATTTTTCAATCTTAAGTCTATAATTTATTGATTTAACAATGACTTAAAAATGTGTAAATATAAAAAAAAGACGATTTTAAATTTTCATTCCAAAACAATAAACATTTAAGACGAGCTAAATAATACGAGTACACTTTCCATAATTAAACCGGATTATTTTGAACATTTCTGTTTTTGTTCATTTTAAAATTACGTTAAAAATTAAATTTTGTTTAACTTTTGTAATAAACTTTATATTGCAATATTTAAATCTAAATTGTTATATTATTAACAACCAAGTTATGGTATTATAACGAACAATTTTCTAGTTATATCGTTCAAGTGTCGAAAACCTAATGATTTTATATTAGTTGTAGATTCTTTTATCCATTAGTTTTTGTTTTTGTTTTTGTTTTTTTTACGAATATTTCTAGTTCGAAAACTCGCTAAATTACACTCGAAATCATTTTAAAAATGCAAATATGATCCGTTGAAAAATATAATTATTTCAGTTTAAAGTTATAGTTTTGAAAAAACGCCGGCGGTAAAGTACAGGTAATGTGCCCTTGTCTTTGAAATTGAATTAAAACTCGTTGTTGAGTAACCGAAAATGACTTGAATGAAAATGAAAAAAATGAAAAAAAAACCTCAAATCTTTGTTCGTTAAAAATGACCGAACATTGTAGTTAAAATTCAAAGAGACGGCCGTTAACAAGTTATGGACTTGCATTCATGCAGAATATCCAAAAATGTCTATAATGCTTTTTTCGTCTTTCTTTTAAAAGAATTGTTAACCATTCGTTTACCTTTTTCAACATTTATATGCAAAACTGGAATTTACAAAAAATATTTACACGAACGAAAAATAAAACCTGAACGAACAAACATATCCAAAAAAAGTAGAAAACAAAGGCGCGTGTCTGTCGACTATTCGTCCGAAAATCATACATACACACACCTGTTGCCTACAAAGTGTATATATTGTACACGTAATTTGTAATATTAAAAGTAAATGCATGAAAACGTTAACACGTCGAGTAACTTGATTTCAACTTTCAACTAGTCAATTAATAAAAAAAAAAAAAACTATTAATCTTTAGTTATTTTTACGTACTATCGTACGAAATTGCCATTCCGTCACATACCTTCGAATTCGTTAGTTGTGATGAAATTCTTGTTGGGTATACTCGTATGTTTGTTTTTATTTATTTCCCATAGCGTTTTCCTATTGTTTGGGGCGTACGGTTTCTTCGGGCATCATATTAAACGCAGATAAAGGATATTTAATTTCGATTAAGAAATTCTAACCTTGCCAGGTTCGTTTCCAATTCTATTACGGTTAGCTGCCGTTTCTCTTAACAATCGTAAAATATATTTCACGACCGATTGTCTGGGGCGGCTTATTGTTCTTGCGAGTAATTGTATTGTGCTTCCCGTGCCCCTCCTCCCACCACCTACATCAGCAGTCACGTGTACTGCGACTAATTTCCCGCGCCCAAGTGTCGACACACGATAAGATACGTATCGTATATGTTGTATTGCGTCAGTCGTTCGAATATGAAACGAAATACATAATACGTGTATAAAGATACAACGTTATATAGTATACACATATATATTAAAAATTTAAATACGTCTCGCACGGTTTTCCGTTCGTTCTCTCGAGACGACTCCGAAGGCGACGTTCCGTATTTCTGTTCGTTTTCGTAAACGAATAAAATTTAATTTCATGATTTTCGTATGCAAAACGACTCCGGGGATTGTTACGAAATATGATGAAATACTGTTATGTTTGGTGGGGGCGGTGGGGTAGGAAACGATCCGTAGCTATGTGTATTGACTGTGAAATGGTTCGTTTAAGGCACAAAGTGGCCAAGTGTGGTGAAAATGTGAAGTATATTCGGGACAAATTTTACGTTTCTGTAGTTTTAAAGATTTCAAAGCGAACGTCGGAGGGAATTCGATTTTAGGAGGATTTCGGGAAAATTCCACTTGGTATGTACATGACGCCTGTTGAGACGCCCTAAGTATTGCGAAAAACGGATTTCGAACGAAATCGGAAGCGACACCGCTGTACACAGTTAGAAGAGTGCGCGAATGTAGTCGGCGCGCAAAAACGGTAAGTACGGCTGACGACCAAGGTTAACCAAGACGAACGCGATTTCTCCCCCCGTGTGGCGACGTCAGATCCGACTGCGATGTGTTATCGCGCTCGCGTATAAAAACAATAGACATATATTTGTACATGTATTAAGTAACGCTGGCCGGAATAAAAAACTTTGCATTTCGACTCCACGCGGTCCCCGAAGTCGTATGCACCGCGAAAACACGCCGTTGTAATTAGAACGACGTGTTTTCTCGCGAAACTCGCGACATGATTTCGGTTTTTTCGTCCCTACGACGTGTTATACGAAACACATGGTACGCTACGGCGTCTTCGTTAGGCACGTGTTTGGTTATTTTGTCTCTCCTCCGAGTAACACGCGACAAGACGCGGTCGCGGTTGATTTACACGAGTTCAACTTCGAGACATCTAATCGCCGCCGCAAAGACGTTTGTTGAAACATTTGTCGTGTATCACACATATAACGCGTGTTTTAATGTTTGTCTCGCCGGGTGAAAGGCGGAAGTTGAAAAACCGGGTGACTTGAAACCGAATGTGCTCGAACTGCGGGTGTTCGTCGGACGGCTTTTGTTTCAGATATCGTTGTTAACGTTTGGTTTGCACGGGTACTACCGTTTCCGCCGTCCGTCGACACGTGCAATCGAAAACAGAAAACACTTGTTCGTATTAAACGTCTGGAAAAAACGAATTATTCGACTTGATACGAAATCGCTTAGCTTCGTCGTAATGCCGTTGACACTGATGTATTTAGAATTGTGTCGCCCTAGGTACACATTTATTTATTGCTCCCCACCCCCTGACTTCATTACTGCGTGTAAAAAAGAAATGCTTTACCAAGCAATTTTCTGAGACATATACAAACCCTTCCCTTTTAAGACATATATTAATATTTCATGTAAAAGTAATAATAAATATATTATGTTAATGTTTATAAATGTTTATAACTATAAAATAATAACATACAATTCATTATACGTAATACAGGGTGTTACTGTTTGATAATACTTATTTTCAAATGAAATAACATCGAATATCAATATTCAAAAACAAGTAGTAATATTATTCAAATTTAAAAATTTGCGGCCTTCGAAAACGCGGAGCAATCGTCCCCCTAGCCCCCCCCCACCTAAATACGTCATTTGCCTTTTGTCCGTCGCGTAAAATATTTTCATCCACGTTGGAATCTAAAACATACACGCATTTTCAGAATCCCGAACGTGTAAAAAAAAAAATAATAACTTCCGTTCGCGTGGAATCGCATTGTCGCGGACGAACCGACGGGCGAAAAAATACGGACGACCACGCCGGAAACTCGGGTAGAGGAATATCGGCGGCGGAGGGCTGAGAGAACGTGAAAAGCAAAAACGCGTAAATAAACGGTGCGCTTGTCGTGCGGCACGCGGCGACGGCGGCTCGTACCGTTTTGGAGACGATTCGACGGAATTCGGTGGCGAGAAACACGAGCAAAACGAAAATATAGACCCTTTTTCCGGTCGAACGGACGTACGCGGACTCGGACTCGCGCGACGCGTTAATTTATACGTCCGGCGCCGTTCCGCGTCCGCCCACTCGTGTTCCCGGCGTGTCTCGTTTACGACATGCTTCGTGTGTGTTGAATGCAAACACGTCTACGATCGCCGCGGAATATACTCAAACGCCGTTTAAATAACGTATTTAAACCGCGAATTTCGCGACACGTTTTCCACTTGATTGTATCGTGATAATACGATTTGTTAGCTGAAGCGTAACTCGACAGCACACATACACGTTGACGATAACGATTACGAATTATAAAAGAATACGCTGTTTACTAACGACGTTATTATCACTCGCTGTGTATACTCTCTCCAATCGTTTGGACGTTGTGCGTGCGAATTATAATAAGAGACGACTTTTTCTTTATGACGACGACGTATAATGTATATTTCATTTAAACACACCCGAAATACGTATTAAATTTTGTAATATTGCGACAGTTAATTATCGTGACGAGAGGTCTCGGATGCTTATGCGACAAACAACGTTCAATTCGTTCGCGCGTCACTTGTAAAAAACGAAACGAAAATATGCAATTAACACCTGAAAATACGGACGTATTCGATAAATTCATTTTCAAAGACGTACTTAAGCTCGTGTTACTTATAAATTATGATGAACAATTAAATATTTAACGTCGTGGTGGAAATTGTGTATTATATTTATGAAATAAAGTAAAACGTTTACGTGTTTCACATTGGAAATGATATTTTTAAGCGTATATTACGCAACATTTTTATATCCGAGTCGTATGAGTCGCATGATATAATATTACAAATTGTGATTTACAATGTTGAAATTTTACGATATCACTTTCAATCGAATTATTTGTATACGTATATAAACGATACTATTGAAGTCCAAACTTGATTTTTTTTTTTTAAATGTAATATTACTATGAATTATAATATAAAATATCGCGAAACGTTTTACATGTTTTCAATATCACAAGAATCGTAGATGCGGGTAACTACTAGAAAAATAATCCGAAACGGAATCACCGCTACACAGTTCAAGAATTGTGGTGTTTGGGTCGAATTTCGAGTTCAAATATCGTAAAATATCGCCTATCGACAAAGAAGGTATACAGCTTTTGAAAAAATATATTTAAAAATCTCAAAACGTCATAACTTCTTTGTGACGCGATATTATACGAAAAAGCTTTGTGACGCCGTCGAAAACGATCGTCCCTTTAAATTTGGTAACACGTGTTTAAACTTTAAACTCAGCCCAAACACCACAGATGTTGACATGCGTAACGCGATTTCTCTGTGGTTAGATTGACGGAGACAACAAACGCGGGCGTGGCGTCTTCGGGTCCTCTTAAAACGTTCTTCGGACACGGCGGACCGCAAACACGTTTTCGATCGCTTCTTCGATGTTGAAAACGTACGTTCAAGTTTTTAATGACCAGAACAGTATATAAATTGTTTATATTTTAACGCAATGGGTGTGCGGTGATATTATGTGCTCGCTGTTTAATACCGCGCGGTAGTAATTGCACACAAGTTTACTTCTCACACGACGACGACACGCGCCCGCGCACGTTCGGAAACTTGCCAATGCAAAAACTGCTTAGTTCCAAGTGCGTTCCCGATTATTTACAATATTACGAAATATTAACATTTACAACACGGATTATCACAAAATTAAGTTGATTACGTACATAACTGGTGGTGAGGTCAACGCGGACGGATGGAATGGAAATGTTATTTTACGCACAAGAGTGTCGTACGTGACTTTACCTGTCATAATATTTAATTCTATCGGATAACAATAAACGATCTTTCTGTTTTCACGATATTTTATATGAATGGCGAAAGGTTACGGCGACAATGTTCATAAGCTTTCGGTCGTCTATATACCACGACGTCGATAACAATGAACGGGTCTCAGAAGCAACAAGGCACAGTCCTATCTCGTCGCGTATATAGTCTACACGATACGATTCTATCGCGAGACCATTTATTATTATGATCTACCGGTCTCCTGATCTTATCTCGAAACGAGTTAACGTAGATGACTTGTTACCGCGTCCCCGGACGGAAACAATAATGGAAAGTTAAATTGATTTCATGAAAATCCACTTTATAAAAAAATTGTTACGAACAAAATGCGTTCGATTATTCATTGTTATAGCATATTTTTCAAAACTATTATAAATATATATATAATTATACGCATATAATTGCCTTAAAGAATTATGAATAGCAAGAAAAAATTGAATAAAAAGGACCTGCCGATACAACCGCGTTTACGTGAACGATCATCTTGTTCTGTTATCCGGTGGACCGCGTAGATTTCCACGCCGCCTCTACCGTAAGCTAAAGTGTAAACACGATTTAATCAATTAAAGTTCTGCCGCGCGCGCATAAGGTCACCACCGGAAATCCAATCGGTCCATTTGCCGTCGAACAAGCGACACGAGCGGACTAAAAGATCCGAACTCCAGTCGATTAATCATGGTTTACCGCGGAAAGTTATAAAGCTCTAATGTCCTTAAAAGCTTACGTACATCGGATTTCGTTTATAAAAATTTTATTTCACGTCTCGTGAAACGAGAAGAACGGTTTTTCAAAATGTCGAACGCGCCGAACGATTTCTACACGGCAAACAATAGCGGCGACGAGACGGAAAACGAGCGATCGATAAGAAATACCGTTTTAAAATACGTATCGTATGACGGCGATGACGATGACGATGACACGCTGGAAATCGTTATAGAAATTTCCATTCGCAGACGCGATACGCGAGTCGACGTCACCGTGTTTGTGTACGCGTGTTCGTTTTTCATTATTCGTACGGAGCGGGCAAGTTCAAAGGCGTCAGATGTGTACACGTTCGCGCGACACAAACCGAAACGATTCTAAACCGTATTTACCACGGCGCCGCGCAAACGTTTTATTGTCCGCGGTGCCGGGTCCAGGACATTTCCAGGCAAAAAAAAGAAAAGAAAATGTTGAGCACTTTTTAGTCCACACGCTGTTCGTCGCCGGAAAAGTCCACTTTGTTTTTAAAACACGATTATATGTATGAATGACCAGTAAATGATAGTTTATAATTGAACGTTTGTTAAAAACCGAAACGTATCCGCCGCTCGAAGACCGGTACCGTGAAAAATACAATTTACGATGTTACGACAGCGCGTTTTTCCTATTTCTGCATTCAAATCGGAATCATCTGGCGTTTGAACGAACCCAAACAACCGAAGCTGAACTGTAACTCAATCACGGACGTGTAATGTCATTTTCATTTTTTTCTCGTGGTCCGTTCCGAGATTCGTCACGGGTACACACGTTTTTCGTTCTTTAATCGATTTCGTAAATAATCGTACGCGCGAAACGAGCCTTGGAGTCTTGAAACGTCGCCCGACCTACTTGTCCTACTTGCTCAAGCGAAATATCGTAATTGACGACTCGCGTTGATCGCGTGACTCGTACGTAGAATCATAGCCGTAGCAACGGTGAGGCGGCCGAGGCATTTTTTATTCCCAAAACTATTGGTCGACCTTATTTTCAGATCACACTTAAAAACGATAATTGCTGTTGATATTGTTGTAATGTTTCTGTGCGGAAAAGTTAATTTTACATTTTAGATAATAACACGTTCGTGTAGCACTAACGTATAACAGTGGTCTCTATTAGTATTTCAACAAACATTTGGAAAATCTCTGTCGACGGTCGCCAATCCTCATCCGCAAGGCCCAATGAATAACAGTTTAACATTTTCAAAAAAAGTGTCAAAAATAATTTTTGCGTGTATTGAGATTGTCTCAGGTGCCGGAAGGACCTTGCTACGGCTCTGCGCAGAGTCGTACGTCGTATGCTGTCCACCCGTAGACGTCGCGCAGACCGACCGACCGAAATCGCGCGATTCGTCAACGCGTCAACTATATTTAAGGTGGTGCGGACCAGCACATTGTAAACGCGAATGTCGTCTAACGTCCGTCTGACGAAAATGCATAGCGCGTAAACGTCACCAGCGACATTCGAAACGACCGTACGATTTCGTTTTGCCGACCAGACACGAACGAATGTGATTTGTTTTCGTTCTATTCGCGGGACGATCGCTGGGTACGGTTATTACGTGGCCGCGGGCTAAACAACACGCTCGAATCTTCTTCGACACACACGCAAAACAATTGTTTTTCCCGCGAACTCCCGTCCCTCCACATCCCCCCCTCACCGCTTTCGTTACGCGCGAAACGTCCGTTCCCGGCTGATCACCACGGAGGATCGAACGGAGCGAACGAAACGCGATTTCATATCACGAACGATATAAATTACGGCCGCCAGCGAAACGCGTCGTCGTGATCTCTTTTCGATCGACGCGGAGATAACGCGGGCAACGTCTTCAGCGTCTACTCGCCCGTTCGGCCGCGTTTCTTATTACGCCACGCGGATATACGATAACAGATTATATAAATATATATATGTGTGTACGTACACGCGCATATCGACAGTGTCGATAAATTTCCGCGTATTTTACGGATCGGATTCGGAGACGCTTCCTACTCGCGCGTCGAATTTCGAATTTCCAAAACGCCGTGAAGTCGATATTTCAGGACGCATAAATCCATACGTACAATCGTCGCGTACTTTTATCGTGGTGAGATGTTGCGCGTGAACTACCGTTGTCTCGAAGACGGCATTATACAGTGCACATATTCAGTGGTTGAATCGGGGAAAAAAATAGTAGGCGTACTCTGAAGGCTTAATAAAAATAGTTACGTCCGCAATACATTTTTATAAACGGTGGCAGGTACTCGAAAAGTTCATCACCGCCGTCTGTCACGTTCTACAATAATTCGAGTGTGGAAAATAAGGTTGATCAGTAATGACTAATAACGTGGAGTTTATCCTAATGCAAAGAATGATATAAAATACAAGTATAGGTAATTTAAAGACCGATAGCCGCGTTTAAGGACTAACAACTAGTGGTAATATTAAATATATTATTTCGTCAATATAACAATATTATTTTATATTTCGTCGGCTGTAGAAAAGCGAATACCGTTCCCCGCGTTCTTCTTTAAGAAATTAAAATAGTTATAATAGAGATACGTTCAAATATTCGAAAAAATAGAAGAGGTACTCAGTCCCCCTGCATTCCTCTCCACAATTCAACCACTGCACATATTATGTATACAGTAGACGAACCGCGAATAATACTCGAAAGGTTTTCGTACACTGTGGAGTGTACGCATACGCATATAATACAAATACCGATATCCGTAACCTATTCGAGTTTAGTTTTTCAAAAATTAACTTTCAACTTAATAAGTTAATGTTTGTTCTTTGATTTCTGATGAGCGTAACGAAGGTCAATTAATATGAATTGAGATTAGGAAAAAAAAAATGTTCAACTCGAATTATAACGTAATGCTAGATCACACGTCTAGTATGTAATACATAATTCACGTCAGTTATTTATTTACCTATGTTGTTCGAATACGTTTATATACGCTTGTATATAGATGAAAGAAAAAAAGAACGGTTATGATAATAATTATGATTTGTTTTTGACGGCGGGTCTGTTTCTGTTACGCCGTCGCGTATAACGTCACGTCGCCGGAAGTTAATTCATAAATGTATATATAACACACGTAGAATATATACATATATGATGATGATGATGATAATAATGATAATAATAATTATTATTATTATTCAACGTGCGCCCATCATAATCCGTTGTCACCCTCGTCGCCGTCGTCGTCACCGCTAAACGTGCTAATCGCCGCTTGTCTGACACGGTTTTCGGGCACACGTCTCACGCGCGGCGTTAACGTCTAACGAAAACAACCTAACACGCGCATGTACACCGTTATAGCAGTGGTAAACAGATGATTCTGTTGTCTGTTCGCGTATTAAATTATAATTCAATATACACGTATACGGGTTCGACGTCGGTTTCAGAGACGAATCCGGTACGGTGAATAATTTCGACGGGGGCGGCCTGTGTGCCCGCGAGGCGCGCAAAACTCTGGCGATCGTAATTAATGCAATCAAAATATGATAATTTATTCCGGCGTATCCTCGACGCTGCTGCTGCGTCGTCGTCGTCGTCGTCGTGGCGGTTTTATAACACACTATAACGTACACGTATTTATAACACCTGTTTATATACGTCATACGATTATCACGCTAGGCGTCTCCCGAACGGATCCTTGTGATTTTCCGTCGATACACGAGACACGACCAGCTCTAGATCGCCTAATAATACGATAAATACAATATACGTATATATATATATGTGTATATGACGTAATGTTATGCGTTTCCGCGCAGTCGTTGTCCCGTCCGTCTTCCGTTAAACGTTATAATAACAATATCCCGTTGAACACGATCGGGCTGCTGCGTACTTACTAAGTGCGTTATACAATAGACGGCACGTTGAAAAAGACTTCGCGCGCGTGTTACGAGCACGCGCGGACCGAGTGAAACTTCTTTTAGAATCATTCGACCGCATGAACGTTGGGTTTGCATGTTCCTTGACGTGTTCGTCGAGAAGTTGTTGGAGTTACGTTTGTCGACCGACAATTTGTTGTTTCACTTTCTGTCGTGCTCTATATTCCCGACAACGTCGAGGCGTTCGATTTTGGCAAATAAACATCGGAACTGTACGAGCGCCGAGGACGTTTATATCAATAAAATGTTTACTCGGTCTCCACTGCCGGAGACTTTGTGATCGGTTACTTGGTTCACAAATCCTGAGTCCGACAGGCCTGTGTGTACGTAAATGAAGCGAAGAATTCGGTTTTGAATTAAATGAAACGTTATTTGGCCCGGTGCGTGTACGCGTGTGCGTGTAAACGGCAAATGACGTGTCGCAACGAGTGCACGGGTACTAGACGCGGTGAAATCGGTGGAAACGGCCGAGCGGATCTGCTCGCACGCTATTGGTCGCAACTAAAATGAGACAACGCGCATGCGCAAGGTTAATGTCGTGAAAAAATACCATAACAAGCCGACTGTGACGGGCGAAAATCTTCTTTCTTTTCTTTTTTGTTCTGTAAAGAAGATTCACTTGAAAAATAAATGAGAAACAACATCGACAATAACGTACGATCAGTCCCTTTTTTGTTTTTAGAAGAAAAAAAATATTTAAAAAAAAAAACTAGCAAAACGCTGTAGATGTCGTAAGTCTGGGAAGACGTTAGTAACGTCAGATCGACGTCGACTGATCGCGAAAAACCAAAACGTGTATGCGTACGAAATGATATTACGAACGTCGAGTATATCTATAAAATAACACTAGAATAAATATTTTTTTCGGCACGAGATCCTGTGCATAGACCCAATACCATCATCGCCAGCAAAAAAAAAAAAAAAACCGACCCCGCGTATTATTGTTATTGCGATTTGTGTGTATAATACGACATAGGCGAGTATAATATATTACATAGTTCGTCGAGAAGTAAAAAAATGAGTCGGATCGATATGTACGTGATAAAAACGCGATCGCGGCGCATTGCGGGTCATCTGTTGCACCTGTTCGAACGCGTATTTATTATTATTATTGTCATCCGATTTAAAAGGTTAAAATTGCATTACGACTCCGTCAAAAGCATCAACATCTGCGCTTGACGACGGCCGTGCTAAACATATCGTTAGAACATTATGCCGTTCTACAAGTTATATAATTAGAATACGTCAACAAATTTAAAAACGAAAAGATTGACCGCTAAAATACTATCGCGACGTTTTGTTTTTTTTTTTTTTAACGGCTCAAGTCGAGTGCATATTATCAATTATATATTTGTTCAGAAAACTGATCATTAAATTTTAAATTTTATCAAACATGTTTATAGAACGTATATATACAAATATGTTTTTAATTAAATGTTTTTACCGATATTAAATGTTAGTAAACAACGTATATTAAATTTAAAAATGAATTCATTTATACATGCGTACGCATATTAATATATTATAATACGAGTATAAAAAGGTAAACATTTTTGAAACAAAATTTTTTTGATTAATTATAAATATACTTATATATATAGGTATTAAGGACCCTTGGGTTTTTTTAAATACTGAGACAACATATTTCCAGACGTCGTTGTCGAATAGGTGACGACGCTCAATAAAGTGTATAAAATAAATATTTCATTTTATACTGTAATAAACAAACGTACAATAATCAATGAGTAATTATTTTACTAACTACTGAAATTTTCCCATCTTGAGGTAGAACAAACTTAACCTCACAACATAGGTATACCATAATTTGCCGAACCTAAAGTAATTTTATGTGTATTAATTAAAATTATTATGAATAATATTGTTGACGTAGAGTTATTGAAACTTATGTACGATAATTGTAAAACGAAGGGCAAAAACAAAAAACTAACCATTTCACCCACGCGAAATTTGGAATTCGTACAACGACTTGTTTCACTGTAAGTATTAGAGGAGCGAAAATTAACTAACTACGTTTGTTTCGTGATATTCGGCGACGGGTCGACGGACACGATACAATTGTTAGCTACGTAAAAACAACACACTCACGTGCGAGTTGAAAAATGCGATCGCCCCCCCCCCCCTAACGTTGTTCCGAACACGCTTTTTAATTACAATACAAACCGACAACCGTAAATAAAAACGTCTATACGACGACGGACTGCCGATGACGGTGTATATTGCCGGACGAAATCGCCAAATCGTTTGGTATATTCCGTTGACCACGGACGACGACAAAAGACCGCCGCCGCCGACGGGTGGCTTATCCCGTCGGCTCGTGTCCGCGTTCGAGCCACCTGCAGGTACATATAATCGAAGGTAGGACGGGCATGCGGAACGTGAGAGAGCAAACGGTATTAAAGAATAAAAGAAACGAAAAGCGCAACGAACGAAACAAACGGCATACTCCGCGTTGTACGATTGAACATTTTCTTCTGTGTGTGTGTACGAGAAGAAAAATAAAAGATCGGTCTTTGCGAAGGACCCTTTTGAAATGTATTCAGAATATGTGTTGGGTCGCAGTTAGTCAGACTAAGTAGACTTCTATAAAACAGTAGGCGGTTAGAAATGTTCATGCCGGATCGAAGAAGACCCATTATTACGATATTTGAACGACTGTTTAGTTGCGTTTGGAGAGTCTTCTATCGAATAATAAACCGAGTTATTTGACATCGGTTCAGTGTGGGACGACTGTTGTATCAGAAAAATAACGTGGACCAAGAGTAAATGCGCGCAAGTAGAATTCATTTCATTGATTTCAATATACAATGTTTCAAGCTGTAAAACAACTGTAAAAACTGTAAAAACAAATTATCCAACAATAAGCAAGCTGTTTGATAATGAATCTGACCCTATTGAAGCAATTGATGATGTAGAAAAATCATTTGGAACGCTACGAGATCAAATTGGATCAAACATACAGTTTAAACTAAAAAATGTTATAGAAAAAATTTGTGGTCTATCGCTTTTGAACAAAAGTTCTTACGTGATAACAGGTACTGAAGACATTGAAAAATTAAATGATTTTCTAAAAGAAATTTTTAATTGTGATATTTTTTACTTCAAATTAATATAGAACGTTCATTTTCAGTGTACAAGAGATTATTGAGCAATAAAAAAAGATCGTTCAAATTTGAAAATATTCCCAAGCAAATAATAATGCGGTGCGATTTCCAAGGTACAAATTAAAACAGATACTTTTTAATGATTAACTAATTTGTGTCAATTATATTTTGCACAATGAAAAATTCAGATAGATACGTACAAGGAAAAGAAAAAGGTTTTGGATTTAAGTAACTCGAAGGTATTTTTTATACAAAACTACAGTTATAAAATGTTTTATTAATTTTTTTTTTTTTTTGAATTTTGTAAAGCATATTTTGTAACTTCCAGAAGATATTACAGTGCATATTTTACATTTTTCCACGGCATATTAAAGTGAATATTTCATAATTTTTTAGTGCTACAAGTCTGGAGCCCTGGCTAATATTGACGGGCAATTCAAACGTATCCGATTTTTTCCACCCCTCGTTTCGAAAAAAACGAAATAATTACATAATAAAAACGAACGGAAAAACAATAGACGAGAAACGAAACGATTAACGTACCGGAAAATTAACACCGGCCTAATTGGATCAATGCGTTGTCCGGTATGCGCGCGTGTGTGTTTAAATTATGATTTGTGGCCGCGCACAGCGACGCGCGTCATATATGTATATGCATTTTCGTTTGATTTATATTTTATTATTATTTTTGTTGGTTGTAATGTAACCCGAGGGAATTTAACAAAAAAAAAAAGAACGCGTCATAATATTATGCGTGAACCGTATCCGCGCGCGTGTGTGTACATGTGCGTACGTTTGCTGCGGATTTTGTACGGACGCGTTTTTTTATAATTCGCCGTCGTCCTATTATTTCGCTATATTCCCGCGACCCGATCGATGGATGGACACACACCTCTGCTTGCGTTGTTATTATTATTATTATTATTATTATTGTTATTGTTATTGGATGCACGAATATAAATCAATCAATCGAACAACAACAACAATAATAATAATAATAATCGTATAGGTATATTAACACTATCTGACTCGGTCACGAATAATATTGTGCGGTTTCGAGTAAATATTACATTCGATAACACGATGTTTACATTTTCACGGAACCAGTACTGTGATCACGGTACGACGGTGTAATTAGTTGTTGAGAGTTTTATGAAAAACCATTGAAACGGCATTTCATAATTAAAACGATTGTGTTCGAATCTAATTTAATCGAATTGTAATTTAATTTGATTTGAGTATAGTTTGTATTGTTTAAATGTAAATTGCATATTAGTAAACTACAGGGCCGTGAGTTTCGAATTACAACAACAGGAGTTGTTAATAATTAAATTCTGTTGATAATTATTTCGAAGAAAATAATGTATTGTGGTGGTCGAACTGCATTTCAATATTTTTGTTTTCTGACTGATTTCGCGTCGCCAATCTCGCGTAACACCACGCACACTGTCGCCACCGCCGTTACTATTTTATTACTACTACCTGATCCGCTGCCGCCGTCACTCCGACACCGCGACGATTACTACTTAAAGATTCTTCGGACTGGCATAAATCATAACGGGCCACAATTGACAGCAACTCCCAAAAACACATATGATTCATTGTTATTTCGTGCATCGGAGAATATCAAATAGCGAGCTACGTTTTTGTATCAGAATTGCCTATCCGATGCGCCCTGTGATCTACGGATATATATATATTTTTAATAAAATTGTAACATGTAAATACAATAATTTACGTAGGTTAATAATTGTTTTGTTACTTTTTCAAAAATACATTAACTGTTTTAAACGTGAAGCCATTTTCATTGATCTAAAATAGGGTGTCGTCGTGAAAAAAAGGTTGAGAACCACCGGTATAAGGGATTTTTTTTTATAAAAATCAACGAAATCTATTGTTTTTTCCTCGCATGTTCCCCTTGCATATGTACATAGTTTCGACGGAAAAATAGGTAAATTGATATTTCGTTGATTCGTCACGTCTCATTCAAATCGTTGATGGTTTACTACTAGATTTTTGTCATGACCCGTTTTTGAGTTTTCCTGTGTCGCAGAATAATAATAATTCTATATAGTGATATTATTCTTTCCGTGTACTCGTATATTTTTCCCGGTATACATCTTTTAGTAACGTCGTTTCAACGTTTCTTCCGTCGGTTTCTCCGTAACATTCATGTTACGACGTAATGAAACGCGAGAACGCGGCGAAAACTAAAACACTGGATCATCCTTTGACGGCGGCCGAAAACCCATTTTTCCCATGAGTCGTCCAAATTACAAATAAAGTCGCTCGAGTCTCTGTGTTCACGATCGTGGCCGTCCGATGTCCAAACGGACGATTCCACAAAATGGCTCGTTAAGCTCGCCGGTTATTACTCCGAGCAGCCGTCTGTAATTTTTGTTCTAACGTCTGTCAATCGACGGGTGACAATAACGTATATTGTCATTGCAACCGCGTGACGTATGAAAGATTGTGCGAATCGGTACAAACCGTACGATAATTGAAGTTTATTCTGTATGAGAATGATCGTTTCCGTTATTGTGAACGACTTTTGAGTTTCAACACAAACTTGATCGTTATAAACCAACAAACGAATAAACACAATAATAACATTGTTTTCAAACGTCCGATTCGTCATTTTACCGATACTTATTTATTTTCCTCTTTTAATTTTTTATTTTAATATAATATGTCAAGATCTAACGAGAAATACACCATCCGCAGACGTGACTGGCGGATGTTTATGAATGCTCGCAGCACATTTAGATTTCATATGAGCACGCCCAATTGTTTATTAGCTGAGGTAAGTAAAAAAAAAAAAATGTACTATTTTATGTTCTATATCCAATAAGGACGTATGCATGTACCGAATAAAATAACGTTCTGAGCCATCGATTTGGAGAAACCCGCGGTTTTCCAGTCGACAATATAGTATAAATATTCAAAAGATAGTTCTTTGTGCGTAAGGCGATTGAAAGTGTAACAAAAACTGTGTACACTCCTTAACTTTGGATTTGCCTGTAGACACTCTGGTTAGAATTATAAACGTTTTAAATCACACTTTGGTTTTCTTCGGTATGTTTTTCGTCAAAATATCCTAAACTAATCGCATATGTTGTTTTTTTTTACAAAACTTTTCGAATTATAGAGTATAATGTATAGGGCACCACGATCGCCGCAAAGGTCACGAAAGGAAAAGTTATTTACAGGCAAGTAAACGTACGCGTGTATACATGTACACTGAGCTAAAGTGATTGTGATATTATCGTCGTTCCACGTCTGTATCGTCAATAAACACGTTTTCAAAACCATCGAGCTTAATGTCTACGGTTGTTCATGATAATTATCGATCGTCATTTCGACTAAACCGTATTATATACGTGATTGAGTTTTTCACTGTCGCAATCAATGAAACGACCAGACAACGATTTCATTTTTAACCATTTTTGTTTGTTTATGTCACGTATATGAGTCATGTCTTCCGATTCGATCCACTACACGTCCCATACAGTCGGGCAAGGTCGTCCGGGCAGGGAAGGAGCCTACCTCAACATGTGTACGTGTTTTACTTTAGATTAAAACGTGCACGCATTTGGAAATAAAAACGTTTTCATAGTATTTGTAAAAAATCCGACTGCAAATCGTTTACGAAACGGCGGCCGTTTCCAACCCCACGGGGAGAAATTCTTGCGAGTGTAACGATCTTGTTCTGCAGTGAAAGGATATTGCGTTTTTGTACGTACACACTTCATTTTTCAGTTTACACACACACACGTATACATATACCGCAGATTAAATTTAGGACTCGGGGCTGCTGTCGTCACGCGGTCGTCGACGGTAATATTACGGTTCGTGCGATCCCGTGTGTCAACAATTGTATAGGCTCCAACAAACCTGCACAAACAGCAATCGGCTTATGCCGTCAACGCGCCTTCCGCGCAGCCGTTTGACCTTAAAAATCTAAATTGAAACAGGACAACTCAATAAATGACCAGGTTATTACTTCGCATAGGCATCACCGACGTCTTACCGTGTTCAGCGATGGTGTCAATATTGTTTACGGCTGTATCTACTAAGTCCCCTGTCGTCGGTCCATTGTTAATAGTAAGCAATGGCGCGATCCGTTTTATCAACTCGAGACAGATTCAATTAAGTATGTGGTTTCGAAACGAACCAAATGATATTTAATAAACTACGGTTTTGTCTTATTCGTAGTAAGCTCAACACGTTTGAACATGTTTTTCATTACACTTTTTTTTTAACAAATTTTCAAACAAATAGTTTTTCGCGCATTTTTCCAATACTCAAAAGTAAAAATGTCATTTAAACGCTTTAAATCTCCAGCCTTCCAATAAATACCATTTTGTGTACGTAAAAAAAAAAAATCCCATTATTTTTTGTGTTAATTAAACATGTGCGTACTTAGTACTTACGTATTAGTGACCAACTTAGATGTGGCTGAAAACCGTGAACGTGTTTCTATTCGGTGCCTCTACAATTCAATGCATAAAATTTGCGTTTTGCAATCTGCATATTTTCACAGTATGAATTCAGTCGCAATCGACGAAGACTTATCAAAAAAAAAAGAAGAAAAAAAAGAGAAGAATAATCTTCGCGTGCCTTGTGTACGAAATACACGTTTTAAAAATGAAATGACGTTGTCGGCTATTGAAAATCTACGAGATAAAATTACTTTAGCGCCACCAACGCAAAACACACGACAAACGTTTGTCCCGCGCTGCTCGTTTCTCCGTCCGGTCGCACGGTACGTTTCGGCGGCGGCGTCCCATATTTCACGAGAGCTTTTTCGCCTCGCCGACAAACAATGCGACGTCGGCTCCAAACACGATTTCCCGTGATAACGCGCGATTAAACGCGAACACTGACCGATGCGACACGGCGTGCCGACAGACGACCGCGAGCGCAAAAACCCGCACGCAAGACGACGGCGAATAACGCGAGGAGGGGCGTGCGCCTGATATCATTCCGGTCTACGGAATAAGTTTAACGTTCGTCACCGTGGCTTCCCGCCGTTGTACGATCTGTTAGTAAGCTCCGTCGTTACGGGCGACCGGACTCATCGTTTCACGCCCGAAACGGTGTAAAAGACCGTCGCGACGTCCGGGTCGGCCCGAGAGTAACGCGAGTGGCCTATTGTAAACAACGAAGTCCCCAGGACAAAGTCGGTAGGAGGTGGCGCGAAATATTTTCCTATTATTTTTTTTTTTTGATTTTTGATTTTACTTTGGTTCATTAAAAAAAAAATCCTTCACGAAAAAGTGTCCACGAAAAGCGTTACCTAAATTAAGATACCCACTGGGGACTGTCACGAAAAAGCGTTACAGAAAAAAAAACCTAAATCTCGCTTATGGTTTGTTTCCATGGCAACCATTGTTTCCATGGCAACCATTGTTTCGGTTTTGAAAAAATTTGAATTTGAATTTGAAAAAAAATTGTTCATATAAGACATAAAATGTCTCACTTAATGCGGACTCGTACGCGTTAATCATTTTTTTTTTTGATTTTACGGCTGGCCACACCCGATGTTTCCGACCTCGCGTAAACGTCGTCCTGTAAACGTTGGCACCGGTCTCCGGAGTTTGTGCGACACAGTCTAGAACGCATTCGAACATGATCGCCGGCATATGATTATCGTCGTGCCGCAGAGGTCGAGAACATAAAACGCGTATTATTTTACGATAGTTCGAACGGAAGTATTTTAATCGAATGTCTGCGCCGTTTGTATACGCGCGTTCGCGGTGCCCGTGCACACGCCGGGCGGTTAGGTTAGGTTCGTTCGATTAGATCTTCGCGCGCGCGATGGCGTCGTACGCTTGCCAAGTCGTATCGGCCGCCGGTCTCCGAGGAATAAATTCGCCGGGAAAAATGTACGAAAACGGGACGTACATTTACGTAATTACGGCTCTACCAGATAAGCTGATATATTATTATCATTATTATTATTATTATTATTATTATACGTTGATCGTCTTCGTGTTCGAGTCGCACTGCGTTTATTTTGCGCGTGTTTTTAACGGTACTGTGCCCGACGTCCATTACAAGATGATTTTTTTTTTTGTAACCAGACACACTGTAGCGAAGAAAACATAAATTAATTTTGGTTATATACATTTTTTCATAATCTCAATATGTATGTCTCTTATATGAATACACATTATCAAAAACGTCCGGTAGTCAGATGTCCTTTTCAATCAAGGCGGTAATAATAAAAATCTAAGAAAAACCTCTACACGTTTGCCCCTTAAGACAGTGTAAAAAAATATGAGTTCTTTTCTTTATATGATTTCATAACAAATAAAAAAAACCGAAACAAAATTTGTCTAAAATCTCGGCCGATAATCGCTGTCTGGCGATGCAAAAATCAATCTGTACGATAGAAAAAATACCATATAAATATCTCATGATATTATGATTATTTCAACGTAAAGAACAAAAAAAGTATCAAAAATATCGTTCAATTTTTACAGAAGTCCATTGAGTTAGCCGAGAGGATTTTAAAAGATTAATTTCGTTTTTTAATTTACACGATATAATCAAAAACGGCGTCACGTCTTCTAGATTTTTCCTTGCCCGATTTCCGATATTCAAACGCATCATTCAAGTATCGATCGTTTTAAAAAACAATAATTTTTTTAATTTTGTATACTTCACTTCGTTATTTGAACATCTCGTCTTGATTATTCTAATTTTTTTGGAAAAATTAAATCCGTCGAACACAAGAGTTTCGCACTTCTATCTAATTGTTTTGGTCGATTGATGTATGATTTCGGAACAGACCCAGCTAGGCTTTTTTCTTTTTTTTTTTAAGACAAGCGAGTAGATAAAACGTATAATTCTCTTTGTTGTGTTTTCATTATTATTTTATCGTAATATAATAAAATAATTATTTTATTTAATTACTTACTATTAAAATAATTTAGCGCAGAACGTGCCAAAATAATTATTAGGTACGCATGTCATTGTTGTTGAAAAACAGTGTATTATATTTTATATTATGTTTTATTGTGTACTATCTATATACAAATATAGTCAATTTATGTTATTGTTATTATTATTAAAAAAGCACGCGTTTCTTATTTGCGCGTTTTTCGGTCCTTTAATTAGTATTCGTTTTGTCCCATTCGTTAGAAAATATCATTGTTACAACACTAGTGTCGTACGGTTGAAATCAATGGTTTGTTGGTGGCGGCGAGATGGACGGGACGAGGACGGGTTAAAACCTAACTGGAACTACCGCCGAATTTCGAGCATAATCTTTTTGTCACCAAATGAAATTCAATTTACTCGCGGCAAACAAGATGGGTTTTAATAAACTTATAAATATTCATCAGGAAAATATTCAGCGCGAATCGTATAAACAAAAGGAATATTGTGAACGACTTATTTCGAGGACTTAGTTTTCCGCGAGTAATACTTGAAGTGAAATAATACGAAAATAATATACTAAAAAAAAGTTAGTTTGTCATTCTGTCGGGGAATTTAATTACAATTTAAAATATCAGTGGTGTAATAATTGCACATGTGTAAATTGTTTATTTGTGTGCAAGTTTTCTTCGTAATGACTTTATGAGTCGCGTCAAAAATAATACTACATAATTAGTTATTATATTCACACAAACGGAAAACATTAATTATGATATCGTATTTTCCGAGTTCGTATATTGTATTTACATTAAGTTTTTTTTTCTACTTTTACAGAATAATGTATATCTATAGAATGTTGTACGTATAATACAAAGTCGATTGATATCTCAAAATAAGTTATAAAAAATATCTATTCGTTCAAATTTTTAATTAATGAATAAATTAATAACTAAAAAAAATACTGTACATTTTAATCAAGAAAATCATCATACGTAATGTAATCGTTAAAACATCATAAAATGTTTCGTATAACAAATTACATTTGTACACTATCAAATAAATATCTTTATAAATAACATACAAATTGTTTATTATTCATTGTAATAAAATTATATTAAACGTGATATTTAAATGCATAAACACGTAAATATATCAGTTAGGATTTATTTATCGAGAACGGTTAATAGTTTTTAAATGTCTGTATATTTTCTCCGTTCTTGGAAATCATTTTGTTCTCGTTATAATATAAATATATACGTACTGCATAAACCAATAATACCACTTATTTATTCTTTAAATAATAATATTATTATCGAATATGTGAAAATATTTATGATTTTTCATTACTTTAAATGATTATTATAATATACTCGTAAGTCATAAAGCAAAAGGTTTTAATATAAAAGGTGCTAGTTTTGCAAAGTTGAAAGTTATTTTTAATTTATATACCATAAAAACAATTATAAAAGGAAAAATAATAAAAATAATTATAAAAACAAATCAAATTTTACTGTTTTCAATTTTATAATAAATATTTTCAAGCACAACATTTCTTTAAATATTTTCAAGCGAGTGTTACACATCGAATACCGAATAAATACAAATATATTTTTAAGTTTAGATAAGTTAAAGTAAATTCGTACTTAATTCAAAATTATCTCCATTCCTATCATATCTTAAATTCAATGACGTTTATTATAGAGGAAATCAATATAATAAATAATACATTGAAGTATCGAAATTATCAGTATAAAAAATTTAAAAATACGTATTATAATTTATGACTCTAAACAATACATAGCATGTATAAATAGCACGCAAAAAAATATAAATTGATTGATAAAACGAACGTTACACGTTAAAAAAAAATTACCTCGTATAGTTTTTTTTATTTTTTTCAGACAATACCCTTTTTTTTCTTTTCGAAAAGTCCATGAGTAAAAATAATATAAAAAGAAGAAAAAAAGCGTTAATTCAACATGGCTACGACGCCGTAAGGAACGAAAATGTTTTACGATTATTATCGCAATGCTTCGTACAACGGGTTGATGGACATTTTTTAATGAAACTGCTACCCGCTATACCGTCACACACACAATTACGTCTCCTAATCCGTACGGAAGGTTCTTGAGATTTTTATTTTTTTTTAATTTTCTTCTATTTCTCGTTTTCACCCCGAAAGTCCCCTTTCAGTGATAATAAAAACCGTTCAGTCTTATCCAAACTGCTATCGTCCATCCGCCGCCACCTGTTGTGAATCGGCACGTAAATATATTATGTAAATGCGCACATACGTATAATATATAACACAAGAAGTATTCTATACTATAATAGCACTGTTCATTAAGATAAAAAAGGTACGCAACGATTACGTTCAGTGCATGTAAGTACGAGTACTTCTACGTGTTCTTATTGCATATTTGTATAGTCTTTTTTTTTTTTAAATTCTTTTATCGTCTGTCAATATTATAACGTCGTTTCTCGTAACGTAAAACATAGACTCACGATAGTAGGCAAATTGCAAATTAACCCCGTAAATTGACTCCCGATAGCAAAAAATAATATTCTTCAACAAGTGGTTGTTGAAATTTATTTTTTTATCAAAGTGGAAAGTTTACATTAATATTAAATCCGACACGCACAGACACAGTACTCGATCCAATTAAAACTGCATACTATACTAATGTCTCAAAAACATGTATATTTGTCAGTTCTACATGAAAAAAGCAATACCTATGTAATCAAGAAAGTAGTTGAGTACTTCACGTGGTTAGCGCTCGTTGCTCCAAAATCAAAATTCAATCCCGATTTGTCGTGAAAAAATACTTCGGATGTGTAACAAACCTATTGATAATCCTCGAGAAGTTATGTGCTATGTGATAGAACATAAAAAAATTTATTTAAATTTTTAAAAAAACTATTCGCATTCAATAAAAAAACGCTTAAAATTACTGTATAAAAAATTATTTTTTATTCAAAATTAATTAATTGATTAACACATAGGTTATTATTATTTCATACATCGAGTAGAAAGAAAAAAATAGTGCGCATATTTTTTTTTTTCATTATCATTGTTTTAGCGGTAAGACGCCAACGCAATGCAGTATGTAAAACAAAACTGTTACAAACAAATTTGATTAGCATTTCGGCAACCCATGTATCTGTGACAATAAATGTTGATGGAACCAATTCAATAGTACCTATTAGATTGAAATTGCCAACTGCCTATGTTTGTGGAGCCAATTCAATTACCCTAATACAACTGACGTGTTATTGATTAATATAAAAACATACACAAGCAGTATTTGAAACTTTTCGAAAGCACTTAAGGTAATATACAATTTTATATTCGATTTTGAAACAAGATAAACCAAAAGTTACTTCATACGAATTACGCAAATATTAATAAAAAAAAACAATAAAGTCGAGTGCGGTTCGCGTACCTCTTATCTAACAAATATTATATTTTATCTACTTAAAACTATCCAATTTCGTAACCGACAAGTTGATTATGCAATCCAATATTTGTTTATAAAAGCCAATTTATTTAAAACTATATTTTTTCCGTCTATATAAACAAAAATACCTGGAGGATTTTATGATGAATTCGGTATCCAAAAGAACTGAAAGTGATTCATAACCATATATTAGAATAAACAATCGGCTATCGGTTTTATATTTCAAACAAATGTGAAAATTTGTGCATTTAGAATTTATTTGATTTCATTGCAAAAAAAGTATACAAATATTTTAAAATTTCGTCATACATTATAATTTCAAATGTCTACTTTGATGGTCGGTATCTAAATATTCGTAAATATAATATTTTTGTATGAAATTTGTGAAATCATTCGTCGCATTTTAATTGTTCGGTAAAAATAAAGGTTTTTTTTTTAATTTCGATTATAAATTATAATATAAAGTATAATATAAACGTTTAAATTTAAAAGGAAAAAACGTGTTTGCGTGTTTATAACGTAACATAAACTATTTTTCTTTTTACGTATAACACGTGTTATGGTAGCGTCCAAAATGAAAAAACGTCACATGAAAGCATTCCCTAGGCCAGCCGCTGTTATGTATTATTAGAATGATATTTACGTGTATTAACGTAAAATTTACGTGCAACGTGATAATATGTGTACATCTAATAATGACATAATATTTAATCAAGTGATATTAATTAGGCCGTGGTACAGTACGGTTTATACTTTATCGCGTCGACGACTTTGACGAAAAAAAACTCCAATTGAAAAAATGATATTACAACGGAAAAAATACAACTATTCGTGGAACAACTACTAAGACCACCGGCTGAACGAAATCAAAATTACCGTTTAAAAAAAAACAAAAATGATGAAATATTAATAACGCCTACAATAAAACGTATTCATTATGTTCCTGAAAAAACTGGCAATGATTTATCGTTGCTTTCAAATTAAAATCTCAACAACAGCCGGTCAAGTGAACCACTCGAACCGACATCCACAGCATCAGAGGCCTTATTTTTTTTTCCTCCGACACAGCCATGTATCATGTTCGCCTACACGCACGACGCCGTTTTAGTAATTCGTTACACTGGCGCGTCGTTCCTTTTATGATTTTGAGACCGTCAACAACGTAACATTAGATGAAGTCGAGAAGGATTTTACCTCGGGCCGTCGGGCTGAGTGCCCGCGAACATTTAATATTATTGACATGGGGCTTGGCGGGATCCGAGACAAAATAATAATAATTGATATTACATGATATATATATATATATTTATTTATTTGTTTAAGGTAAAAAAAATAATAATAATCGTAATATGTATTTTTTAAATCTTATTTGTTCAGATAACCTCAGAGTATTCAATTTAACAAATAATCAAGATTTTTTTTTTTTGATTCCATCGGTTGTTTTATTTATGCGCGGAAAAATACAAATTGAATAATTTCGTACTGAAATGTATTTTAAGCTTTAATATAATATATAAAACAACATAACAAGGGGTTTACTTGTAAATGTACATTTTTCAAAATCTAAATCCTAATTATCGTGATTAATACTTTAAATATATAATATCGTATTGTTATCATAATGGCTACGTAATGTAGTTTTATAATTATTATTGGAACCAAGAAAATATTCATAAATTATTCGATACCTGTGTTCCAATAATAAATAATATTTGGCATCTTCACGCAGAAATTGTATGAAGCATTGTGAAGAAAACCTGTTTTCTTTCAGTATGCACAAAAACCATTTTATCGTTTGACTTTCTTTTTTTTTTTTACTCTGCTTTGGATAAAAACGATGATTTCTTCAAATCTCAAACACGTGAAACTGAAATCGGGGGGAAGGGGGGGAGAATATCGATCTCCTACTGGATATCATTATTTTCCATTCATAATATGTAAAATTCACCGTTGTATGCGCTTAGTATTTGTAAAACGGATTACCGCGCAATGCAATTATATGATCGGTGTAGAATACGAGTATTTTATTTTACACATTTTTACTACAAGACGAATTATTATGTTGCGCAAATATCCATTGATAATTATTCCCTAGACAGAAAATTTTAAAAATTTTAAAAAACGTTAGCGAAATGCTGTAAAGGATATCGGTTTTAGCGCGTTATTTAGAAAGAAATTTTGGAGTTGTATTGTTGTTTTAAATTTCTAATTAATGAATACAGTAAATATCGTATGAACATTATACATCTTACGTTACACTTAGAGCTCTAAAATACAAAAATTTTCCGTTTTCATAATTAGTATGTCCACAGTTCTAGCGGTTTTTATAAATTTTTCGAAAGTTTTTCCTTACGATTAAAAAAACTACCGGAAAATTCGAAAAACAAAAAAGTACCAACTAGATACAGTTCGCCAATAGAAAACTATGCACGTAAAGATCAACGGAATAATCATTGTACACGAAAAAGTGTTCACAGACAAAATAAAAACTATAAAGTAAAAGTTAGCGAGCGGTACATAGATGGTACTGTATTGTATACGTTTTCTTTTACTTTCTCCGACGGAATTTCTTTCGCGTAAGGACAAACTACCAAAAATGATCTAAAAATCAAAACGCTAAACTGTTGAATTCCGTTTCGAGTAATGACGATTCTTGTGTTTGAAAGACAATTATCCGTGCGGACGTTATCGGAACGTCGTCCGAAACGAACAAAAGTCTTAAATAAAACCTTTACGGATGTGTACATTTTCTGTTTGTCCTCTAGTAACTAATCGATTTTCTATGGTTTTCTTTTGACGTCCCGGCATAAACGATCGTCGAACGGATCACAGTGCAAACCGAACACAAACACAATACGAATATAAATTGCAATTCTCTTATGAATAATGCAACGGCGTTGGACAATTTGAATGTTTTTGTACCGCTCCTTTTAACTTTGCTCCGGCTGATAAACCGTAATCATTTTATAAACACTCCTCCCGTGCCATCGTGAACGCTTTCGGCATATTACGACCTTTATTTCTGCGGACAGACGTACTTCTCGACGTATTCTCGCAATCGTTTAAGCGCTAGGTAAGTGCAGGTAATTCCGTCTTCTCCTATACCGGTGTAACGTTCTGTGTTTATAGTAAATTTTCTCGTTTACGGCGGACTACACTAGACCGGTCTTTCGGCTTGGCACTTGGCTAATTTGTTTTACGAACGCGGTCGCTTCGACGTTTCTGGCTTAAACCATTTTTTTCTCCCCTTTTTCTGACCGCGTGAGAGAGAATTACGATTCGTCAATGGGCGGCCGGATAAAGAGAAAGAAAGCGAGAGAGATAGAGAGCGGGAAAATAACGCGCGTGAACAACAATAAATCAACTAGAGCTTCGCGGTCGTGTTGCACGTTATTATTTTTCTCCCCTCCTCACTGCGGCGTACATGCAATTTTTATTTCGCGTGCTCTACACGCCGAACAGGTGCGTCGCAATCAAATAGATGATGCGTTGAATATTTCAACACCGACCGCTTGTCAAAACGCTGAGACCGTTGCCGACGTACATATAAATACAGGCCCTACGCGCGGAGGCCCGCGGTTTCGACGGAACGGGAAGCGGTGAAGGCAGAGGACAAGCGCATAAAAATAAGAAAGCTCTTTGCTAGGTGTTTTTTTTTTTTTTTCGCGCTTTTCTTCGGTCACGGTGTGATATTATTTACCGCGCGTACGAAGAGATAAAAATACGAGGGGAGGAAAAAAATAAATAAAGAAAGAAACGCCCGCGTATAGACGAAACGTCGTACAACGCATTAAGTATGCGACGAAAAGAGAACCGCGGACGAGAAATACACGGGAAACGTGCGCGTGTGAGTTTAGGTCGACGTGGGGATGACGGCGGCGTGGAGCGAACGCACGCGAAATTCCCCGTCCCACGGTGAAAGGTAAATCCGACGGCAACGTGTAAATATATGCGTTTGTGCGCCGCGTGTGCATAAAGGCGAGTGAGGAACGAGGAACATGATCATATATAATGCTTTCTCTCTCACTATCCATCTCCCTTTATAATAGTAATAACAAATAATAGTAATATTTATACATATAAATCTGTGATACGGCGCCGCGCTTTCAATTTCTTCCCGGTGTGGGGTTAAATCTTGTCCTCACTATGGACGATTCGTTACGATATTTTTAAATTTGTATAATTTTCTTCGTACAAAATTAAATAAAACAGATATATGTATGAACGTGTTAATATAAATTGACCTTTGTTCTTTTTTCTCTGGTCCTGGGGAGGAGGGTTTTAACCCGAAACCCCGTAAGTACGCAACTGTCTATAAACATTTAACTATCGTTCGAAAATAACGAAGAAATATTCTACGTTGAACCGAAACCGTTTCCGTATCGTCACGTACGTCGATATATACACAAGTATATAAATAAATATACGTTTTCGTGTTAACTAGATTAATTTCCGTAAAAATTTGTTCGAACAAATTCCGAACCGATAAATCGCGCGACTAATTGACGCAACGTACATAATACGATTTCGTTTTCCTAAGCCGGTGTACCCGACGGAGTAGAGACATGTACGCGGCGCGCAATATTTTTTAACGTTTTTGTCGGAACGCCGTTCGTGTTATAATAAATAATGTGTAACAGCGATAAAATTACACGTGTTGGGCTTATAATATTATTACAGTATTCTGTCCGAGTATACACAGTACTGGATGTGTGCACGTCAACGCGTATAATGTTCCGGTGTACACGCGATTGCCTAATAAATGCCGTTAAATTATAATTTAGTTATTAAAAACGAAAATCCTTGTTTGACATCATCAAAGGGATATACCGGTGTATGTGTGTGTATTTATATATATATATATATAGCGTTTAAAATACGGATTTATTTCGGTTTTTAATATATGGAAACGCAATAACTATTTGTTTTTATTGTGTGATATATTTTATTTGTACCATAAAAACGTTTTTATTTTAATCTACATGGTTAAACCCTGCACGTATATTATGAATATACGTACAAAATATATCGTGTACGTAGGACATTATATTACATAACGTTATAATAATACGCTATATTAAAAATATTTTATTGTTTCGTCCCGTTTTATACATTTCATACATGTGGAGAAATTTGTTTTTAAACTCGAGAAAATATAATATATAGTCTGCCGAGCCGAGCTTATTTGTAAATAAAAATAAAACTCTTAAATACTTGTGTATTTTTTTTTTTTTTAACAAAACTACAGCTTTTGAGATTATTTTTAAAAAAAACGTACGATTTTCAAGTTAAAACTTTATAAGTAGTGTTGTTGAAACATCAATTAAATAATCATCGGCAACAATAACAAAACGACTAAAATGTAAACATAAACACGTTGAATCGCAATTGATAAATGCGCAACGGTAACGTGTCGATTAAAAAAACAAAAAACACCTTAATATCAACTAGTGAATTATATTATTTTATCGAAGTAAAACCTAGTCGTTATAGATACACTAATCATATACAAACATTAAAACATTTGATACTCAATTGTAATGTGTTAATTTTCTACTTTTCGATTATTATTATTATTAATAAATACTCACGGGAAAAAACAACTTTAGATTCAATTGTAAGGTTAAAGTCGTCATATTATTTGTGTTTATCTAATTATATAATACGCCCAAGCAGTCGAGATAAATACACGTTCAAATAATCCATTTAAGTTAAAAAGTAATAACTATATAATATAATATACTTACGATTGTTCCCCCCGTAATAATTTAATAATAAAAAAAAATGCACTGTTTCTAAACCTGTATTATTCGATTTGACTGTCGAGTAAACTACTGCGAACGTTGCGGACCGCGTACAAATAAATAACAACGAAAATAAAAAAAAATAATAAAAACAATTCAATTATCTATACAGTGGTATTATGTATATAGGAGAACGTTTATCGTATGAAATAATTTAAGCTCTATAATGATGTATGGATTATTCAGTTTGGTAACGTCGGTTTATATTGGCTTACGAAAGTCGATAGCGTTAAGAAAGCAACAGTTTATTTGCAATCCGTATTTAAACATAAAACTGATAACCGTGTCCGAACGACGACGTTGTTACGGTATCTAACGATCGAACGACTTATAAAATTACGAAAACATTTGAAATCGAAGATTTTTCGATCGATGCGACTAAAACAGTGTTATACATCACTGGCGTACATCGTTACGCACATAATATGTTCACTTAACGTTTTATATAGAAACATGAAGAACGAATAAATAAATAAAACATTGGGAAATCACTTTTCTTCAGTTAAGGAAATCGGGAACGGTATATCTGTTTGTATCATTTAAGATCTAAAAGTGAAATGAATTCTAAAAAAAAAAAAATTAATTCGTCGACCTCTTTTCCACGTTATTGTGGAAGTAGATTTTATTATATATTAAATATTAATATATTAAATTTTACATTTTTGAACATTGTTTGATTAGGCTAAAAAACAATTAATTAAAAATCTGCCTCGTAACCTAGAAAATTGGGGAAGGGTGTTGAATTATCGTCTAGCTGTTACGTCTAAACAATCGTGCTATGTGCATAAAACGATTTAACTATTCCGAATTATTGACACGCGCGCAAGCTCACGGAAAGTTAAGTCCACGATACTCTTTCACTGATAAGTCATTTACTTACCACCCAACGACAACACGTGACCATACACAATCCAGAAAACGTCCAAAACTTGTCCTTGGCGCTCAGATCTGTTTAAGCGATGACTTGTTCGAATTTAACGTTATAAAATTAAACTTCGAACCGCCATAGTGTACAATCCACAAACAAAGCGTCGAAACAAACAATAATATGTCTATGTTATTATTTTTGTCCGATTTAGTGGACGAGACACACACGAGTCGAGAAAGTAATTCTTTGTATGCCGAGCCGACGAAATTCAAACGACGGTACTACGAAATTGCAGTAAATTGTAATTAAAAGTTTTAAAAAATTGACTACTTTACCGATTGTTTTACCCGCATTTATTACACAATTTCGCCGTACACAACATAATCTAGTATTTAAATCTAGTAGTTGGCAATATATGATTCGGTTTTAACCCCCCCCCCCCCCCCCGAAAATGTGTTTCTGTTACGGCGTTGGTGTCCGTGTCGAATACTCGCGCGCGGGACGAGAGATAATAGACCAGACGCAATGTAGACGGCACGAAGAGATATAATTCCCGAACCTAACCTAACCCTAACGACCCGCGGGCGTCGGAGAAACAATGTCTTTCGTGTTTCCTATGCGTGCGCGCTCCCGCCGACAAAAGCCATAATAATACAATTCTCCCCGCGTCGCCGACAAACAATTGAAATCCGATCGGACTCGACTCAACGTGCATGTCGCCCGCCCCCCCAATTTTGAAATTCGTTATAATTTTTATGCAGATATTTAGTACGTTATTTGTATGAATTTGTACGACCATTTTCAGAATTTGTACGACATTATTATTGACGTAATGATAAAAAAATTGAAGGGGGGCTGGAGACATATGTCTCCAGCCCCCACTTTTTTAATAATGAAGTTTTTTTTCATTTTTCTGCATCAAAATTTAGTACTCTATTTGTATGAATTTGTACGACCATTTTCAAAAAAATTCCCCCTTCCCCCTCTCCGACATACTTAAAAAACCCGTTTTGCCGTGTCGCCAGCCCCCCCACTTTACAAATTTTAATTTTTTTTTTCATAAAAAAATCAATTCCTATTTGTATGAATTTGTACGACCACTTTCAGAATTTGTACGACATAATTATTGACGCAATGACGAAAAAATTGAAGGGGGGCCATAGACATACGTTTCCAGCTCTCATTTTAGTAATATTGAAGTTTTTTTTCATTTTTCTACATCAAAATTTAGTACTCCATTTGTACGAATTCGTACGACAATTTTCAAAAAAATTCCCCCTTCCCCCTCTCCGACATACTTAAAAAACCCGTTTTGCCGTGTCGCCAGCCCCCCCACTTTACAAATTTTAATTTTTTTTTTCATAAAAAAATCAATTCCTATTTGTATGAATTTGTACGACCACTTTCAGAATTTGTACGACATTATTATTGACGCAATGACGAAAAAATTGAAGGGGGGCCATAGACATACGTTTCCAGCTCTCATTTTAGTAATATTGAAGTTTTTTTTCATTTTTCTACATCAAAATTTAGTACTCCATTTGTACGAATTCGTACGACAATTTTCAAAAAAATTCCCCCTTCCCCCTCTCCGACATACTTAAAAAACCCGTTTTGCTGTGTCGCCAGCCTCCCTTCCATATAAATGTCAATTTTTTTTCATAAAATATTTAAGACGTTTATATATATATATATTTATTTATTTATAATTTATCGAAAGGTAAGTACAAAATTAGATTTACAGGCTTTTCAGGAACGACCGTACAATATTATGAAATTATTTTTAGATATTAATATTTTCAACAATTTGAAATGAATAGGATTATGTTCATTGCATGCATGCATATAACTTGATGAGGCAGAAATACTACAGTATATTCCATAAATAACTACAGAAATACTACTGTATATTATATAAATAACTATGGATAATAATTTATCATTAGACATAAGTAATTTTATATTTAAATGTTTTCTTCCAATTTTAAATTTTGATTACGGGTAGTTTTATTCGTATTTCATTTCATTATTCAAACGCGAATATGCAAACTACATTATTTTGTCATTTGGTGTTGCCAAGTGAATGCAACTGGATAATGTAATATATTTGTAAACATAATAGTGAATATTGGGGTAGTGTAATATATAAATATTATATTTTTGTATTTAATAATGGTCGTACAAAAACTGAAACAAATTAATGAATATAAAATTGTTTTATGTGAAATGTTGTATTATAGTGTATAATTAGTTGTATTGTAAATGTATTTATAAGAAATGTATTGTAACTAGTTAATATAGTTAATATAGTATATATAGTTATGTTATAAGCCGGGTTTTCTATGTCCGGTTACAATATATTTGTGAGTGGAGTTGAGTTTTCAAATAACGATTACAGAAGAAATATAATGTAATGTGTATTTATATTTAAAACATTATCGTAAATATATTTGAAAATGGGTAGAGTGACAACATCTAACACCAAATATCAACTAGCTTAAAAATAATACATATTACATATATATAGTGTTACAATATTCATGTTATTAAGTAAATCAGTAGTTATTATTGATATAAGGTTATTATAATAATGACAAAGGTACAAACAAAAAAATCTATTAACGTATCCAAAATAGTAAAGTATCATACTGGACAAAGGTCCACGACAGTTAATAATTACTAGTAACTAGTTAATTATTTTATATTAATACATTTTATCAATTCTGTTTCCATTTAATTTGAAAATGGTTGTACAAATTCGTACAAATAGGAATTGATTTTTTTATGAAAAAAAAAATTAAAATTTGTAAAGTGGGGGGGCTGGCGACACGGCAAAACGGGTTTTTTAAGTATGTCGGAGAGGGGGAAGGGGGAATTTTTTTGAAAATTGTCGTACGAATTCGTACAAATGGAGTACTAAATTTTGATGTAGAAAAATGAAAAAAAACTTCAATATTACTAAAATGAGAGCTGGAAACGTATGTCTATGGCCCCCCTTCAATTTTTTCGTCATTGCGTCAATAATTATGTCGTACAAATTCTGAAAGTGGTCGTACAAATTCATACAAATAGGAATTGATTTTTTTATGAAAAAAAAAATTAAAATTTGTAAAGTGGGGGGGCTGGCGACACGGCAAAACGGGTTTTTTAAGTATGTCGGAGAGGGGGAAGGGGGAATTTTTTTGAAAATGGTCGTACAAATTCATACAAATAGAGTACTAAATTTTGATGCAGAAAAATGAAAAAAAACTTCATTATTAAAAAAGTGGGGGCTGGAGATATATGTCTCCAGCCCCCCTTCAATTTTTTTATCATTACGTCAATAATAATGTCGTACAAATTTTGAAAATGGTCGTACAAATTCATACAAATAACGTACTAAATATCTGCATAAAAATTATAACGAATTTCAAAATTGGGGGGGCGGGCGACATGCACGTCTCGACTCAGCTTCTCGGCCTCATCCGGTTTGCCGGTTTTTACCGCCGTCGCCGAAACGTTTTTCTTACATAAATATTATAAGCCGTCTTGTATATATACGAGTATACAAGGTGCATCTCAAAAAAAAATCACGAAAATTAATTTTCTTGCCGCGCCTCTTAAAGGTTCTCGGAATACTAAACCGAAGTGACAAATATAGGTCGAACATTCGTACTGACACACACGCTTTTGTTTTGCTCGACGTCGAAGGGTTTCAGTCGTCGTCGTCGGAGAACTGACGTGCCCGCGTAAATATTTATATTTATAGACAATATTTATAAACATAACTACTTATGCACTACTAGTGTAGACCTTTTTTTAAAACGCGTACCGAATGACCGACAACGAAAAAAATATAATATTATAAATGATAAAGTATATATAAAGAAAATATGTCTAAAGTATTTGAAAAATGTTTGAAAATAATAAACAAGATACATATTATATTATTTATTTTTATAAAAGTATCACAATTTTTTAATTTTTAATTTGTTTATATATATATATATATTATTATTATATATTTATACATAATATATTTTAATATAATATAATATAATATATTATGTTCGCGCCACAGAGTACTATCACAGACTATACGAATACGGATGGTTCATTCCGGGATGTAAACAAAACGCGACGAAATCAGTATGACCACCGTTCAGACATAAAATTTCGTTTTAAGTAATTGTTATTTGCATATTGATGTTATTTGACATCAAGTCGTGTGGTAACAACGTGTCTGCCCTCGTGATTTCCTGTGTTTAATGTCGAATTCACTTTAAGAAATGGACCGTAGAAAAGCTGGAATGCATTGCTCAGTTATGTAACATTGTAAAAATGTAAATACTTGATTGTAATTGTTTAATATTTAATTATAAATAAATATCTATAACTTGAAATGAACATTCCATTATTTTATGTTTATGATTACACATAGATAATAAGTTAATACAATAATATTTTACAATATCTGTACAATTGCGAATGTTACTGTACTGATAACGTCACGTCCAATCGGATCATTTAATTTTTCTTTGCAGTCTATTTTGGCCGAGTGAGTCATCTGTATTCAAATAGTCTATGTCCACGCGGTGCACCAAACGTCAGTCTGTTCCGATCATCGGTCGCGTCACGTTCGTCCGTTTTAGTGCACCTCCGTTTTGAGACCACGTCACGACATACAATGGAAATTTATTGTACTCGCGAATAACGTCGGGCGATCAAATTCTACACAAAACTCGAACAAAAAAGCTGCCGAAATTCACGAATTGCTCAAGCAAGCCGGTGGGCAGTCTGCACTATCGTATGCGCAAGTTACAAGGTGAGTGTTATCTTTGAGGGCGTAACGGGCACGGGAGAGTCGGTAGAAAAAATATATAGACGCTCACGGACGGTACTTTGAAAATTGCAAACACTTTGTACCGATATTGTTAATAAATCTTCAAAAAAAAATATATATATTTACTCGACGAGCTGTTGCGATCAGACGACGGCAACCGTTTCTTGTCCTTTCGCAATGACAATTTCCCCCTTCCCTTTCTCCTCCCCTCACTCTTTTATTTAATTCTATTATTTCACTCGGAAACCGAACGCTCACACACTCACGGCGCGTGCCCATGATTATACTGTTACGATAAACGTCACGCGCATCTATACGTGACCACGTCATACGTAAGTACATTGTATATCGTTCGTGCTGATGTGATATGACCGTATCGGAATTAATTTCGAAGTTTACTTTTTCTCGCAGTTTGTAGCTCGAGAACGTCGCAGCAGTGGCGTTAGCCAGGATTTTGAAATGGGAGGGGCCAAATCCAAAAAACTTTTAAAAAAATACTCGAAAATTAACAAGAATATTTATTTTTATTTTTATAACAATTGTTTATACTTCAATATTTTAATTTAATAACATTCATCTTGACAAGTTACTATCAAATAAACTGATAAGAATTAATAGCACTAGTCCATTTTTCAAACGTATAAAATAAACACTATAAATACGTAAACACTTTGATATGGCCAATGGGAGGGCATGGTCCACTACCCTCTATGGCCACGCCACTTTCGGGATCTCTCGTATTTGTGTCCAAAACATCCAAAATGTATAATGTTAACGCTAAGAATTTTCACATCACGTGGAACCCCGAGAGAACTTATTGTTATTTATTATATTAGAAATATGTACCGAAAACCGATCATTTTTAAAATCGTTATTCTAATCGAATATTGATTTGATTTTGAAAATGTACTAACAGTATTACAAACGACGGTAAAAAAAAAACCGGTGACGTTTATTGTGAGGGGAGTAAAACCGCGTTCTCTCTCTCTCTCTCTGTCTCTCTCTCCCACGGGTGGCCGTAACACGATCATTCTAGATATCGGTTGTAATACACACCGTTCCCGGCGCGTTTTACAGTGATAAAATGATAGTACGGTGATAGTGTCATGACGATACGGAAGATAACGCGTTTTCCGCGGTTCGAAAGGCCAACTACGGTGAGACTGGATAAATACGAAAGCAAAACGGAAAGAGAGGGAGAGAAAAAAACGGTGGCGTAGAAAAACGAAAAAACCTTCCCCCCCCCCACCCACTGTTTTTTTCGATCGGCGCGTACACGACGGCGTTAGTCGGTTTTACATTCAACGCGTCAGTATGTGTCGAGCACGAATTTCAATGTCCGTGCGGTGTACGTGCGTCCGCGCTCGAAATATTATCGACGTTACCGCGCGGCCGGTCGAGGGGACGCGTGTTTGCGGACGCCCGACGAATACGCAATAAGTCGCCGCGGTACGGACGTTACGGGGGGGAGGGGAACCACTTTGGAGGGGGGGAAAAATTAAAAAGAAAAAAATAAATAGCTTCTCGAGAAAAATACGGTAAAAGTAAAATTTAAAACAAAATAAAATAAAACACGTTTTCCGTTTTTGACGCGCGGTTCTTTTCTTCTGGCGTGTACGTGTGTGCATGTCCGAGAACAGAACAAAATAAATAAATAAAAACGAGGCGGACAAATAAAGTCAAGAACAGAATAGGAGGAGTCCGAGAGGACGGGAGCGAGGGACAGACGACCTGCTGACAAAGTACGAAACCGACAACAATAATAATATAACGCCACTATTGGAAATGACATGATAAATATTCGTCTTCTCAACGCGTTTCTCGTGTGGAATAACAATATTGTTTTTCTCTTTTCGAATGACAAACAGCCCGTGGACTTCAGTCGTACACACACGCGCGCACACACATATTTATATATATATACGTATATATTCGACTTGACGACGTATACTAATTGAACGTTGTCAAAAACATTTTTTCCAAGTTCGGTGACGTATTCGTGTAATTTTTGTTTTTTATTATTTTTTCGGACGTAGAATAATATAATAATTAATATGAGGAACAAGACCGCGTCGATACAGCCCCCGCCCGTTATCCTACACTATACATATACAGCGTTCTAACCGTAAATTAATTAAAATATTGCAATACAGCCAGCGGCCGTCATAATTTATATTAAAACGATGGGCTACGAATTCGGCAAAAAGCGCCAAATGCAAATTCACGAGAAAATAACAGAACATAAAATGTCGCAAACGAAATTTCGTATTGTTTTCCTTTTAAGTGTTTTAGCGTTTGTTCGTGCGCTGGTGTAGTCAAAGTGATACATTCGTTTACAAAACTTACGACATTTACAATCCGTATTCGATCCATTAAAACGAACACGGCGCCTACGCCGAAACCGCGACGAAATAAGGCTAACCCCAACGAATTAATCGTCCACGCATTATGTACGCAAAGTTAGTTCGAGTGTTGTGAATTTATATGAGATATGTAATCCGTACGTAATAGATTACACCGCCAAGTCGGATACGAATATGTTTTATTGTATTTATCGAACGGAATGTACAAATCAACACTGTCGGGATATTATAATTGTTTACGCATTTATTTTTTTAAAATTTTTCTTAAAACCGATTTATTATATTTGACACTATTGGTGTTTAAATATATGTACGCGAGTATGTAATCCAGTGGCGCATCCAGAATTTTTTCAAGTGCCCCCCCCCCACTTAGAATAATAAAAAACCCCTATAAAAAAAAATTAAATAATATTAATACTGTCGGTCGCATCAAGGAAGGTGAGGGGGGTAACGATCCGAATTCCGCCCGTCGGGCGCGCCACCGAATTACGTTCGACTTTTAATTTTAACAACGTCGCCGATATGTCCATAATCGTTATATCGTCGTACGTCGTCGAACTCGATTTGATGGCCGGACGGTGTATTTTACAATGTTCTTCTTATCGGCGGTATTATGACACGTCTCGTATCACAATACGTGTTCGTATTTCCACGGCCGACGGATAACCGTTGACCGCGCCGAGCGCGTAATCGAAATCGCGACGGGAGGCGAATCCGACCACGGACGGTACAAGACGTCACGCGTGTTGTCTAGAAAAACATTGTAGTCTAACGGATTTTCGCGCCGTCTCCCGTTCGAACTGTGCGACACGCCGTGTAAACGTATTCCGCGTCATAATTCGTCGACGTCGGGATAACCGTATTGGACGTGACGTACGTGATTTGACGACGTTTCGGGTGCCATAATGCCGAGACAACGCAGTCGATAGATAAGCCAAACGCGGCTTCTATTCCGTTTTGATACGAATCGCGCCTGACAGTGCACCGCTTTGATTCGAACGCGTTCAACGGAAACTCGTTTTTCGCCGCGTCCGGACGACAAAAAATACGAACGTACACGCGAGAACTGTTATTAAATTGTGTCGAGCAAATGCAATATACCTGCCGCCTACCCTTGCGCTCTTAGACGTACTTAACTTCGCGTCCGTACGAACAAGAAACGGATGAATAAAAAACAAACCGTACCTTCTTTTTTGTTTTTTTTTTATTTTATTTCGTACACGTATAGAAGATAATAATATACGACGGGCGCGTCCAAAGTTTCAACGTTTTTTGACAAGGGTTCTCGTTTGAAAAGTCTACATAAACAGCGATATTGTTTCCGGCGATATATTATATTAAGAAGAACTTCGGTTCACGTGTTTTTTCACGTACTCGCCGTATAACTTCACTAAGTGTAGCGTACTCGCCATCGACTCGTGTGAACACTTTAATGGTATTCATAGACGCGACCGAGACTAGCACCCTCGAAAATTGTTCGCCCAATCTGACCTCGGTGTTTTCGGGATTTAATTTTTTTCATTTCATCTGAAATATATATTGCTCTGTTGTGTTCACGTAATCGCACTATGGAGTATTTTTCTTCTTCAAAAAACGCACTTTAGATAACAAATTAAAATTTTAACAAGTTCAGATGTGTCGAGTCCAAAATCAAACAATTAAAACGAGTGTAGGTAAAATAATGACCAATAATTTATAATTCAAATACTAAAAAATTACAGTGACGGAAAATCTCACAGGGAAGTCTCTAATTTATAATTAAATATAAAATTGAATTTTCAAAAAAAAAAACTAACACGTTGATCAACTCAATTTAAATTCAGCTTAATTCCCCAGGAGTATTCGAATTATTACTAATTTGCCGACTACGCATTTTGTACGGCGGGTAACGCACGAGCCAAGTAGTAACACGAAACATGTGTGATATGAAAAACCCAACGAAATGATAGAAACGGCCAGTGCCGGATCCAGGACATTTGGCGCTCGGGACTGGTAAAAAAGTGGCACCATTTTTAGTTCACTCTCTTCTCCATCAGAAAAATCCTTATTGTTTTTCAAATTCATACTTGTATTCACATTTGAAATTCATTATAGTTATAAATTATAATTCAAGTTAACATCACTGTTAATATTTAACAATGAACACTGAACAGTCTATTGGTACTTAAAAACAAGTAACAACGAGGATAATACAATGGTTTAATTACTATCATTATAAAATTATCTCAAGTTTTTATTTATCGATTTTTATTGTTGTTTTTCATTGAAACGTATTTTCATTGCACGGCCTGACCACCATTCGTCACCACCACTCAAAGACCGGACCCATAAAAATACAATTTACGACATTATGAAAACGTGTTTTTTATTTAATCGGAGTTAACTAATATATGAAAAAATTTCTGTTCACAGTACAATTAGTGACTAGTGACATTTTATAATAATAGGTATTATGTGATAATAAATTTACGAAATTGTATGATTTTTAATTTAAAAATTGATAAATTCATTACGGTTGACTGATAGATGGCTAAAATACTGCATAGATTATGGATAAGTCCAAGTAGAATGTGTAGGTACGCAAAATAGTATTTTTACAGGAAAATAAAATACAATAATATCACATATATAATAATAACATCATTTTAAGTATGAAGATTGAAGGTTTATTAAAAAAATCTGTTGTTTCGAGAAACGACATTGAACCATCCCAATTTAAAGCACTTATGAATGAATCAAAAATCAAAAACATAATTTTTGATTAATTAACAAATTAATTTATGTAGACATGTAGTGTAAAAGAAGAATTTACTGTTTTAAATCTTTAGGAAAACGATGGAATGACACTTGATGTTTCACTTGTACTCGCATTTATTTACAAATCACACATTTTGTAATCGCGCGTTTTTTCAAATGTTGAATTGACTCATTAACCGACTAATAAACCATTTATGTTATTGTCAAACGTTAATAAACAATTATTATAGTAATCACGCGATCGCACAAAACTATATTGTTCGTTATGACGATAAAACAATATAAACATTGAAGGCGCCAAGTTTAAAACAGTCCGGTCCAAATGGTCGGTTTGATATCGGGTCCGAAACAGGGTGCAGCGTGTTAAAACGCGCCCGGGACAAGGCAAGTGGCACTTGATGTCCGGCACTGCGGACGGCTTAATTCGCGCGGAACGATCGACCGCGGCGTCGCAGCCGTTCGCGAATAATTCCGGCCGGTTGAATTCTCGAAGACGGTCGACGGCCGCGCGTCAAACGGTCCGGACGGGGAACTCTTGGTTAAAGCGGTAACGGCGTTTTAAGAGATCTCCTTGACCAGAAACGCGACGACGTTCGCGGGAAACACGGATACGGTAACCGTCCACGTTGTCCGTCGCAGACGTCCGACCGTCGTTATCGTTTACTTATCGCCCACGGAAGAGTGTCCCGACATCGTGGTCGTAGCGTCGTCGGACTCGGCTGACGGACGAATCGCTAGCAAAAATGTTTCCGCTCCGCGGTGCAATCGATTAATTATTCGTCGTGTACGGACCACGATTAGCAGCAAACGTCCGTCGACCGATCGTTCCGTGTCTCTTTGCATTCGATTATTTATATTCTTTTGGCTTCAGAACGGTCTCTGTTGTATTATTGTTTTCTTTGTACTGGTTATCGGTTTTCTTCGACCCACATAAGTGCGTTGATTGCTGGAGTAGAATGAGTGGATAGACTGCGTGGACTTACTACCAGTACCTAACCTCGAAATTGGAAAACGAGTCGTTTATGACATCATACATAATGCCATAACGGATTTGCCGTTTCCATTGGCATCGTATTTTGTTATTAAACATTACATCCGACTGGTCGGCTTATCCGATTTCGTCGACCAAAGTATTAACTACTGAGTAATACCATCCGGTCAGTGGATAAACCTATCTGGAAATCCCAAAGTATAATAGACGCATTGTTATTTGTTTTCAAAAAATTAACCGACAGTTTTCGATTGGACCGGTTTGGACCTTCGTCGAATACGAAACAAAACCAAATATGGTATATCAGAGTAAGAAAAAAAAAAGTTATTACATTTAAAAAATATATAATCGTCATTGTCGTTGTTCGCGTGTGATGTTTAATAAATATGAACGCGACACCGTCCGTGACAAAACTATTATCCAACGTTACAATGTCTGCACATCGTATCGTATACTAAATCAAACAATTAAATCGTCGTGCGTTTGGAAAACGCGAACAGGGAATTATTGAAACGGTCAGCAGTGGTTTGTTATCAAACTATTAAAACACGACGATCGGACGTACTCCGCATTCGTGTACTCGAGGACGGAAACAAAGACCGCGACTTAATAACACGTAACCGATCGGTCGAAGAATTCACACGGGTGTTTGGTTTTTTTACGGCGTTATGTAAATCAGGAAACGCATTTCACTAGGAGTACATAGACGATGTCGGACGAAATGAGAAACGACTCGTTGTCTCGGCGTTATTTCGTCTGTACAATAATAACCATACCCGGACGGCGTGTCCCGCCCGCCGTACGAACGTCCTTTACGCGCGAACGCCGAAAACCGAAGGCACGCGGGGCGAAGGCGAGAATAAAAAAAAAATACATATACGGAAAGGACACTTTGAATAAACCCCGGGTGTAGAGGTATAGCTGCGAAATCGGTACAGCCAGGATTACCATAGGTAAACACACGTAAATATATGCGCGTGAGGATTGATGGATCCGTCTGCTAAAGAATCGGACTCGAAAAACTTATAACGTGCGTACACAACACTTACCGGTATTTGTCTAGTGATATGGAACGTATTATGCGAACGTAGGGTACTGCGCATTAGGCCATTTGTGTTTTTACTGATATTTTTTTGTTTTCGTTTTATTTAAATATATTCGCGAAACCTTCGACAAATCTGTAATGTGCCGGTGGTCGGATACACGTCAGTACGGTACACGCGAAAATGGAATTTCGGGCCGAAAAATTTGTCGTGGTCCCGACCGATCCACTCGTTAGTTTTATAACTCAAAATATGTTGGTGACGGAATGCGTGCACAACCATTCAAGTGGTCATTTAGACGAAAAAGCGTCATGTCATAGATTAAAAAAAAAAAAAAGAAACAATGAGACTTTTGAGAAAAACGTTAAACATAATTGAAACGCGCACGTATTTAATCGAATCTCATCGAGCCGGAAGAGTATTCATTGCGGATTTGCCCGGCGAAACTGAGAAGACTTGCCAATTTTTTTCTGGCCTCGGCGGACATTTTCTTACTATCTGCCTGTACCTGTTCTCTAACGGTCGAGTGCAATGTTACAGGCTTTGGAATCACTGGGCCCGAGATCGCCATTGAAACCCGGTCAACATTGTATGGACAGCTAGTACGTACACTACACATCGGTAACGTACGACGTACGCGCGCAATAAAATGTGTTATGCTAAATTCCCGCGGCCCGAGACGATAAAACACTGGATAAGCGGACGTGCTCGAAATAGGGTCGCCCGGTGCAGTTTAAACGTCCATAAAAACGATTCGTAATTGAGGCCGACGAAAGACTATGCGCGTGTTTATTCAATTTCCACGTTATAAACGGCGTGTCTCGGGCTCGCGGAATACAGTCGTCATGGACGGTGTCGTCGTTTTTCCCCCTTTTGCGTGTACACATATACATATACATATACGTGTGTGTGTGTGTGTGTGTGTGTACGTTATGCAGTCTAATTTAAATGCGAGCACGCGGAACAGCGGACGGACGGACGTGGTAGTAGTGGTGTACAGCCGACAAAAAAAAAAAAAAGACGGTGATGATCTGGCGGGCAGGGCAACCCGAACAATTTAAATTTATTTCGACGGACGCGCGCGACAGACGTACGTTCGTTGTTCAAACGGCGGGAGAAAAGATCGTATAAATTATACGCGTGTACACGCGTACCGTTTTTACGTTTGAAAAAAGTGTATGCGATATTGAATTACAACGCGGGCGGCACGGTGTCCCGTCGATTTAAAAAACGATTCTTTTTCGTATAATTCGTCGTACTCGTTTTTTTTTTTTTTTTTAATCGTCTGGTGTGATAATATCGTTGATTACGACGCGTGTAATACGTGGGTACGCACACCGATATGACACACGCACGTGTACACGCGGCCGGCGGTGGAAATTCACTGGCAAAGAAAATGTTATAAATACGTTATCAATCACTCGACGACGGCCCCTCGCGCGTATTATATCCGAGTGTCGCGCCGCGCTTTTGTGCGATATTCATATATATATATATACATATTATAATATATTATAATATATAATGCTAACGGGTTCAGACGTCCGTGACGCGATGACGTTGTGTTTGGGCTCCCGGAAAGAAAGGAAAAAAATGATAGTTAGACCCGTGCACGATTTTCACGCCGGCGCGCCAACGGCATGTGATGGCAATTCTCGTATTAAAAAACAAAATGATCCTTCGCGCCACCGTTTCGCACGTCTGGTTGTTTTATGTTTCGCGAGAATTATTGTCTTCGACCCGTCCACGTCGTCGTCACACGGACGCGTAATAACAATAATCAACACTATTATTATTATTATTATTATTGTAAACGAGTTTTTATAAGTAAATTGTACGATTTAACGATGCGTTCCTAACGACGTTATCTTCTTAAACGTGGAATTAGGTACGACGTTTCTTTCTTTTTTTCTTACTGCGAAAAAACTTCGGTCTACTCGATAAAATAAAATAAACGTTTTCTCCTTCTTCGTACATATATATTTAAGTTAATTAACTTAGATTTGCATTAAATTAATATAATCGGATTGCCATTAGGTAGAACAGTATTTATTTAATTTGCATTGACTTCTCTACAAAAATTTTACATAATAAGCCTTTTGGTGTGTTAATTTCAATTCGACACGAACATGTATTTTAAAATATAACTAAAATTACAATCAAATCGTCTAATAATACACTATAGTTTACATTACGTAATGAGTATATAAATATATTTTTTTAATGTTAATTTTTATTTTATTAGTTTTTATAATGCGTGTAAATACGTTTATTTATATTTCTCATTTAGTATTAACATGACTATTTTCTATCACTATTCGTGAAAATTAATCACGCCAAAGTGTTAACAAAAAAATGCGTATTACAATATAATTTACGTTATTGACTCGTACTAATTACTGTAAGAAATTTATATGAACGTGTATGATTATTTCAAAAGTCGCATAAAAACCAATTTGTAATACTGTATAAATGTATTATCAAGAACAATAAAAATTGTTATTATTTATCGAAAAGACGACAAAAAAAAACAAAACAAAAAACCTACCAAATCGGTGAAGATATTTGAACAAGCGACAGAACGTTTAGAGAGAAATGAAATGAAAATAGGTATGTAAATAATGAATATTTTTTAATAACAAAATGGTTGAAAATCGAAAACTGTACACATTTCCACGTTTTATTGTTGAAAACTAGTACCGAAGAGAGTGCGTTATAGACAAAAAGTAACAACGTTCAGGAACAATGTCCAAATTTAACGGTTGACTTGTCGGCGTGCGATTTTCTCTCGCCGAGTCGTCTTAAACGCAACGATCGCCACAGTTACAAAACACGGACGAAATCAACGAAAATCGATCGTTTGGTTTCGAAAAAAAAATGGCGCGCAATTCTAAAACCGACGACTGTCAATGAAACGCTGGCGTTTAATACGCGCGTAACATACACCACGCACACGCGTAATTCGGTGTGGATTACCCCGAAACCGTTTTATACGGGACCGGGAGAGATTCGAAAATCTGAATCCGGCAAAGGTTTTAACATTTGTACGGTCGACAGTCTAAACCGACGGGAGTGCGCGTGTAATAAATTAATCATTCGGAGATCGTCGAGTCGTCGCGTTATGAGATAAATATTTTTTTCCTCTTCTTCTTCTCGCCGACTTGTATAACACGTGTACACGCGTCGTTTTCTCGGACGTTTTACGATTCGCGCAGAAACCGTCCTCCGGAACTGCGCGGGGAGGAGGGAGGGGGGGGGGTTGAGAAGGAGAGGAGCAGAATTTTTGAAATTATTATACGATTTTAAATTAAACTTGGAGCGTCTTTTAACCGTCCGACCATACTGACGTAATATACGACTTGCCGACAGGTATTTCAAAAACGGAAAAAAAATTAGAAAAAAAAAAAACTGACGAGTTCGTGCACGGGACGCGGTGCCTCGGGCTTGTACCGCCGAGCCCCACTCGCCGACGCACATCCGATCGGCCGACGGACCGGAGCGTGAAATTGCTCGTCGCCGGTGGCTACACGTCTGCCGGTAAAATTGGTCATTATTTGCACGTGACGTGCACGCGTGTGCGTGAACGTTTCTAATCTCGTTTCCGAATCGTCGTCGTAAATAACCCGTGCGGCGGCGGCGGCAGTGTCTGCTACGCGGCAATGTCCGCCAATATTTCAAACGACGAAAAATCCGCCGGCAGAAATCGACTTCGCCGTGATTGCGCTCCCGGGTTATTGTGACCGAACAACGTTCGTGTTTTCAGTGTCGGCGGCCCGGTAACAGTGAACGTTAACCGTTGACGATGTTGTGTCCGACGATCGGATGCTCGTTCCCAGTGAATAATATTATTCGTGATGTACGAACACCACGTGCCCTCTCCGTCGATGACGACTTCGTTCGTTTATTAGTCTGCTGCTGTCCGGGGGGTTTTTTTCCGGTCACGTTTTATACGGAAGCTTACTGTCAGCTGTAGAACTGAAATAATGATCGACAATTAAACGGAAAACTCGTCCGAATACCAGTAGCGCGGGATCGATGATATCCAGTAGACGTTAAATAACGTCCGTTTGTGGTTACCGCCAAATGGTCGATATAGCAAAATCGAACGTGTAACTTTGACAATAAAATAAAACACGTTACGGGTTCGAGAAAATACTCGAATTCGAACGACCGGAAGAAGATCGTACCTAATCGTTTCGCGTTGCGCCCAGACGCCTTATTTCGGATTCGTGTCGAAATTTTCGCAGCTCCAATTTACTTGCCACGTCCTCCTCCCCAAATTAGCACTATTAACGCAGTGACACCACGTGTATACCACGTGATGATGGTTCTCATCACGACTGATGTTAAATAATTTAAAATAAATAAATAAACAACGATCTACGTCGGCGCAGCGATTCCAATATATTAACGGCAAGCCGAAACGGCGTTCTACAAAAGATTCAGTGCTGACGCACACCCTGCACACCGCCAAACGAAACGTCCGGTCGCACCGCTGCATATTCGAAATGTTTCCGAAGACTTTCCAAAAGAGTCGTGCGTTTTTTAATCGAACCGACTTCCGCAGACATACGCGGAAATCGACACGTTATATAATTATTATTATTGCGTGCACACGTACACACACACACACACACACACACGTATGTTGTCCAGACGAACCGCCGCGGCGATTCATAAAGCACACGTAGTCACGCGAGAATTGAAATCACGCGCTCCGGTGACACGTACGAACGCCGCGGCAGCGGTACTGTCGAGAGGAAATTGCGTTTTTCGAACGCCATCCGGCAATCGCGTTGGCCGGGGGAATGACGCGATAATCAAGTCCCGTCTACGTGCGCGTACGCGAAAGGCACGCCAAAAAGGTAACGACAATCTCGTTCGACAGACGATTCATACGCTTTTATCCGTTACGTATTCGATTTGCAGTGATCGCTCCGGACTGGCCGGCGGCGTACGCGATAGTGAAGCATACAAATATGAGCCGGTTCGGGACGGTATCGCGGACGGGGTGTAGTCGCGAGGTGAACGATTTCGATTTTATTAAACGTATTCTCCCCCCTTCCCCAACTCCCTAACCATTAAGTCATGGCGAGTAACCGTTCTATAAGAGTTCTGTTCGAAATTAATAACGATTGAAAACGTTTAACAACTAAATAGCACGTGATTTACTTCAATTTTAAAATGTAATCGTTTTTCGACGAAAATATTCATTAATTCGACACTGTATACAAGTTTCACTCTAAAGAATTTCATTTAACATCATTAAAGAACGAAATTCTTCGTGTAATTGTTTACCTTCTGTTTTCGAACAATACACAAATTTCGAGTTTAATAAAAGACTTCATATCTTTTATTAATAATTTTCACTAAAAATTTTTGAAAAAAGAAAAAACGCTTGTTTTATGAATACTTTTGTACTCAAAGTAAAAAAAAAAACTTGTTTCGTAAAAAAGAAATCAACTTGTTTACAAGTACTTTTATACCGTTGACGACTATACTAAATAATATTATGATTGACAACAGAAAAACTGACAAAGGAAAAATTCTCATTTTACGGTACAAAACATTTTCAAGCAACACTTAGAGCGTTAAACGTGTTTTGTAGTGTTAAAACCGGACCGGGAAACATTACTTAATATTCATTGCGTTGCCATACGACACAAATTGTCTCAGATAGATCGTTTGAAGGGGTAAAGTTTTGAATAACACTCAGGTAAAACAAAAACGTGTCATCGCGCTATTGCGTGATACTGCACTTATGAATTCCCCATTAAACCCGTTTGAAAAGTCGTCACGGTTTAGCCAATGTTTTGACACGCGTACGGATTTCCGTGAGATTTTTCGAGAAACGGTATGTCGAATTATCACGCGTCACGCATTACACGTGGTATTTCGTGAATATAAAATTTTGCGTTAATTTCGAACTAATTATGCATACAATAACGTTGATAATATTATGTACGCCCGAGGTCGGAACTACGGTCCGCGTGCGCGGCGTCTTATCTCGACACTAGACGAGACACGCCGCGCTAAAAAAAAAACCCCCCCATGTCGATGCCGTCGCGCTTAATGTTGTTCACTGGCGCCGGAGGAATGCGAAATTTCTGAAACGTTCATAAACGCACCACGCGCGTAATACATAATTGTCGCAGTTTTGCGAGAGAAACGACAATGATCGCCGGAGCGTTACGATAAACGTTACACAACGATCGTCGAAAAATCTCGCGTCGCCCGTTCCGAATGAATTACGCGTGCGCACGCTGTACGGCCCGTTATCGTGACGTTGAAACTTAAAACACACGGTTCGCGTGAGAAGGTGGTGTAGTCGGTGCGTTCGAACACACGACGCGTCTTTCGCGGCAACGCGCGGGGTGTACGCGAATTAACTTAAAGCGAGATGAATGGTTACTTTCAACCCCGAAACTGCCATTGCGCCGCGGGCTATTGTAAGTTAAATTATTCGCTGGATATGTGTGGATGTATCGCACGTCTGCGTATTACATTCCGGGAGTGTACCGCAAAGTCGTTTAAGTTGGATAATATCGCGATCATTTATGATTACGGAAACAACGACTTGGCGGTTGCGGGAAATTTTACATACTTTGTACCGCGGCCGGATAAATGCGCTAAATGCACACACGAGTTCAAACGTGCGCGTATATCGTCACGTCCGTCCGCAACCGATATAGATTTACGTTTCGAGGAAAATGACGTACCTACCCGCGTCATTCGTCACGAACACATCTCGTGTTTCAAACGTTCAGTCATTTTTATGGAAACAACTACACGTGATCGACGATTTTATGATGTAAAAATAATCGTTTTCATACACACGATCCGTTTGTGTCCGAAACGAATTCGTTGAGTAATTTGCTATTAACATGTTTTTCAATTGTATTACGCACTTTTGCGTTTTTAATTTATCGGTTCGTGTCGTTAGACGTACTTTATTCATTATTAATTTGTTAACACTATCGTACTATTGTTATCTATCGTACTGAATAATAAATAATATTATGAAAAAATACGACGAATTCTGGCATATGTACAGATGACAATTTTGGATGTTACGAACGCAAAACTTTTATCGTTTTCCGTTCAAAGGAAAATCACCAAAAAAATTCGCAAAAGGAAATAATTTTGAACATATTACTATTTTTTAGAAGATGAATTTTTACGATTCCAATTACATACAAACATTTATTTATTAACTGAAGAAACAAAATACACGCTTACTCGCTTAAAACAAGATTTCCGAAACATATCGAATACGACGTTTCAAATAAACATTACGATGTCGACATTACGTATAAGTTGATTAAAAAAAAGTACATCATATACTTCCACAAACGATATATTGTTTTTAAACTCATCGTATTGTATTTTGGCGTTCTTCAAATGCATACTTACTACAGGTTTATAGGTTTCAGTTTAGATTAGGTTGTGGGACGCGAAATTGTTTTACAAGAAGGTTTTTTACGATGATATGAATTTTCTTGGTTTTTTTTGTCTAGTGCGCCGAATTTTACATACTTGCTCTCTTTCTGATAGAAAATCGTGAACAAATGGTCTATATTTCCTCGGGATTTTTTCCTAAACGAAAGAAATGTTGTCTAATAAAAGTGCAAAATCACACGTCAAACTATCGACACATCCGATTTACAGAATGAAAAATGACGAATTCATGAACACAGAACAATGGTCTGGACATCTCCCAGACCGTCCCTGTAGACGTCCTTGAAAGCTGTATCTCCGATTGATTGATTTAGGTAATATGAAATCCGATCGACACCCACGATCGTATACACGCGCGCTGTATTACGATAATATGATAATATCCAGGTACGTATGACGGTAAAGAAAAATCAACATATAGAGATGTGGACACGACGATTCTCGTTATTTTGAGACCGTAAACTAACATAAAAGTCAACGACACGCTTGGCAGCGCATTTGTAGACTTGACGGTATTTTTTTTTTTGCTCGTCTACATGACATAAAACACGATATTATTTGCCCTTAAAACGTGACGTGAAAACTTCTCCCGCAGATCCAATACGTCATATTTTTTTTCGCCGAAGGGAATTTCGTTGTTCTCGATTATATATGACGAACACAATTTTTTTTATTTTCTATTCGCCGTTTACCGAAATCTATTTAAATTGATTTATTTAATATTTAAACGTTTATATTTCAAGTGACTTAATAAGAACAGATTTTGCTTGTTTTGTTGCGAGACGCTTGTTCAGAACTAATTCGTTAGATGAAAGTTGCAAATTATATATAAAAAAAAATCGATTTATTTAAAAAAAAAAAGCGTTTTCTAAAGAAAAAAAAACCTATTGATTTAATAACGGTTATTTGGGTACTTTTATAGTTATAATTTCTGACCTACGCCTCGTTAAAATATCATTAATTATTTTTGAACAATCGTAAACGGAGATCAAATAAAATGTTTTCAAAATGTTTATAAAATTAGCGCGGATTTAATGAAAAGATTAAAATGCGCGGGGCGAGTGCAGCGGTTGGTCGGAGAATCGCATGATTTATCATCGTGATAACCGAGTAAAAAATTAAGACGAAACGTGACCGACGATGTTGCGTAACGTGAGCAAAAAAAAAAAAATTATGTCGAAGTGTTTATACACACATATATATATATATAATCGTACGCAAATATAACGACGAGATCCGTTTAAATAAACTGCGAGGTGTCCGGGGTGTCGGGGTCGAATATTTGTGCGCGGGACGGGGACGATCGTTGGAACGAGATCGCGACGGGACCGGACGAGAGATCACGCCGTGCGCGTATAAATGTATCGTATTGGCACGAAATCGTAAGTTCAAACGATTTATTACGATTTTTCCGTTAAACGTTTTATCGGAACAATTATCGCGGCGCTCCGGGAACAGTCTCCGCGCGTACGCAACGTACCGCGTTGTGTGCAAAACACGTACGAATTTTAACTCGCGCTCGCCCACGCTACAATCCTTTATCCTTGCCGTACGCGCGTTACACGTGTGCGTACGTGCGCGTTCTCCGCGATCGGGAATGGTCATGTCGTACACGTGCTTCCACACATCGATCGGACGGACGGACCGCGCGACACGACGTCATCTACCGCGCGAGTCGCTTCGCCTTAACTCCTCAGGACGGATTCGACCTCGTACGCGATGTGCACACGTCACATTTAACACGAGTGGAGGTTTTTCGAGGTCTACGACGACCAACCGTTTCGTAAAGCCTAAATACGAGTTTTTATTTGTATACCGGGTGATTTTCTCGGCTGTATGTTTCAAAACGTAAGACGATCAATTGATATGGTTCCGTTTCGGAAATGTCCCGTTGCATGCGCGTGACGACGAGACGACGGATTCGTGTCCGGGTATCGTTACGTTAACAGACGTGGACGCGGCGCGTTCGGTTTTCATGCGCCAAAAAAGGTACGACGTTTTTTTTGGTCGACGACCGTACGACAAGTTACTGTGTATTTTTTGAAATCGCAGCAACTACATAGAGTATCGCGTCTCGAAACAAAAACACGATAGCGGTTTTTATTATCCGCCATGGCCGAATCAGTGGGCTCGGAACGACGCGTCGGTTGACGTTTCGTTCGTTCCGGTCTCGAGCCGCGGAACTCATCGTTTGATCTGTTTTGTTCAAGGAACAATTCTCGTCGGTCAATATTTAAATCGGAAAAAATATAGTGGAAAATGTTAATTCTTTTTAATGAAACCCCGGATGCTTTGTACCTCGGTTACGTTACTGATTTTTATCGGCTAATGAGGTCACGCGCGTGTCTCCTTCACAACCATGAAAGACGATTTGGATTTTAGTATTAACTTGCGGCCAAGCAACGATACAACTCGGTGCATTGCGAAAACGATTATTAGTCGAGCTCAGTCCGCTTTCGTTTGTTGGTCGTTTTTAACATTTCGGTTAAGGTTGATCGACGTTAATGATGTTCAAAACTCAAAGCTAAACCCTAATCGCGCACAAAAATTAAACAACATTGAACGTTTCGTATATTTCTTTGTTATAATATACAGTCTCTAAATCGACAATCCCGATGTCATCGTCCACTAGTAGTACACGTTATCGAATGCGTCGTAATTCCCGCCGTGGCACGGATACGTGTTTGAAACATTGTTCGTCCTATAGGTTTTTAATTATATTTTTACGGTGTATGCACATACCAGCTGTCCTACACGGGAAACATGTCTCGACAGAAACGCATTTACAATTATCTGAATGTAATCACGTCTATTGGCCGATATACGATAAAAATTAATTTAAGCTTTTTTTTATTATTATTATTCAACCGCTTTACATAAAAATAAAACGTAGATAAACGTCCCTTTTAAAAACCCAACAGAAATCCAGTTACGTTCTACCCCGTATGAAATCATATATGTGCAGTATTCTGAAAATTCAGTACGTTATTTCGAATCGCAATAAAAAAAAAAAACAAATACGAGTATACATTAAAAATAGATAACGACAATAATATTGTCGTTCGTTATTCGATTGATGCTACACGAAAACCTATTTATTTAATATTAGCTTTATAATTTATTCATTTTCGCTTGTGTTAACAATATTGTGTTAAAGTGTAAATTTTATAGTTTTTTTAATTATATTTAACGGTCACTATTAATTAAAAAACTGTTGCATAAACCTCCCTTCCCCGACGACATAATTATTGAATGTGTTTGTGTATGTCGTCGCTCGACGTTAATTTTGGTCTGTCCGAAATTATAATACTCGGTTATAATTTTTTTTTTTAACGACGATGAAGCCGTATTATATGTCGTGTATGTGTCTATGTGTCTACGCCGATGTGTGTGTGTGTGTGTGTGTGTGTCTGTTTTAGAAAACCGTCACATCGTGTAAAAACGAATAACCGTGTAAATTGTTTTTTAACAATCGTAAAAACGCATCACATAACATTTTCGGCAGGACGCGCCAAACGAGAGTTGCCGAAAGTTTACAGCGCACGACGTATACAGTGTCATACTCATATCCGCATTTGAACTTGTAGCGAATCGCATTGACATCGATGTGTGAAAAAGTTTGTCGAAATCATAAACGAAGCGTCTGTAAACATTGCCGCGTTTAAGCCGTCCGTTTTCGATTCTTGTAAGTCGAACGAGACGACCGAGTAAAAACGACGTCCAAAACGGTTACAACATCATACGGTTTTGTTCAAGTTCGGACCGGCCTATCATGTGTGGTCGTACGGTACGCCCCGACGCGGTGTTCTCTCTAAACGTCAAATAAAAAACAAACGATAGAATGAAATCATTAATTCAAAGAAGGATTCGGTTGTCGTAGTCGACGACGTAAGGCCGAGGTTCGTAATTATTTTAACGATATTCGCAAATTTGTGCACGGAAAAATTTTCGACAATCGTGGTGACACGCGTTGATCGTGTAATAAAGTTTTTCAAAAGTGTGAAATCTAAACTCAAGACACGATATTGTTTGTGCTCGTTTCTGTTAAATAAATATTAACTCCGGAAATTTACTTTAATGAAGTCACAGTTATTATAGAAAACTAGAATTTACAAATAACTATGTTCTCATTTAATGAATGATAATGTGTCATAACTCTAAGGCTATTTGCACTATCCCTCATCTGATTTTTAGTTGCCCTTCTTTGCTCTCTCAACGTCAAGATTTTTTTTTACTTATCAACTCACTCAAAATTAATTAAAACACCCAATCAATTTTCTCTTTGCGTTCAAATCCCGTCATCCTTTCTATCATTTTCTTCTTCAATCAGCCTGACTTTTTAATATAATAATAATTTTATTTTGTATATTATTATTTTTCGTTTTTCTATAATTGTCGAAACAAATAGTTTTATCTAATGTTTCAATAAATAAATTTAAAAATATTTTTTGTATTAACGTTTTTTCTTCTTTTAGTAAGACGTCAGAATAATTAAAAGATCCGATTTCTTGTAGGTATTGCATGACCCGTCGCTATAGCCTGCGTTCGTCCTATGTATATAAACGTTGGTTATGAGTGAACTATGTCCGGCAGACCTTTTCAGCCAGTACTATTCTGATTTTTACTTTATAGAAAAATAAAAAATGTTTTCAAAAACGCACTTTGCATGTGCACGTGTGTTCGTATCTTAAGTTAAAAAAATAATTTGCACATTTTTCGTACGCTTCTATGCGTGTAAATACGTTACAAGGTACTGATTGTTTTTTCTTCGAAATGCACTGGACGCGTTCACGATATGAAAAAATAAGTATACATTTATTTAAGGCCGTCCTCTCAAATGTTGAAATCGTTTTTAATACCTGTCGCGTTATAACGGAATTATATACGATATTATGGTGCCAAGACAGCGATGTATTTATAATGCGCACGTTGCGGCCGCGTTAACATTTGAGAATGACGTGATTTCTTATTTTTGGTTTCTCGCCGCCTAAATTGCTTCATTATTATTCGACACTACGGTTTGAAATACTCGGATATTTTATTGCCAATTATAGCGCTCCGAATGGGCAACGAAAATACGACGGCTTAGGCGATTATTGACGTCATTCTTTTGGAAGAAAAACCCGTCGTCGCTCTTTAGTTAATATTTAAACATTTCTCACCCGATATTATGAATATACAAATATGTATATACATATATACATATATGTATATACGTCACAACAAAACTGCAGCGAATAACGATGACATAAAGAAAAATGTAATAATTATACTTGTAATAATAATGTGTTTTTTATAACACTTGAAACTTTGCGAACACAAATAATTAATTTGAATTTTTCACTGATATCATTATTTTATAAATAGTCTTGTTCACGTACTTGCAATAATAAACTATTATATGAACAATTAAGCGTGTATAGATCCAAAAAAAAATCAAATTAAAACGATCTTTAATCGCAGCTGACAGATAAGGTCCGGATAATGTCCTCAAATTATAATATGTCATAAAGAAATCCTTGATACATTGTTTCTCGCTTGGTCGAACGGACAATATTAGAATCTTATTCTATACTTTATTAAAAAACCCCTAGCAGCTTAAAATTTTATTGTAACTATAGTGATATGTGCACTTGAATTCGAACGGACATCATACCACAAACATTACGGTCGAACTAATGAAATGTATTGTTAAAATATTGATAAGCAATAATTTTCCCGTAATCCGATACCATTGTCTACGATTTATGACTTCCGTGCAAATAGTATCTACGGAGCGACTGATGTAATAATAATATCCAACTAATAATAATGTCATGTCCATAGACACAGTGATAATATAGAGCGATGCCTACGAGAAATATTTGTTATCGCCGTACGGTTATTCACGTGGCTATATTGAAATATCGATCTTCACGGTTTACCCAATACATCGTTGTACCAGAATTGCCTATCCGGAACACCGTGCGCACGTTGATATATCGTTGTATATATTTCTGTATTCGATTATTCGAGCGATTAACGAACAAAACGTATTCAACTAGGACGTACGTATTACAGTCTCGTAACCAAACGTTCTTATTTGAACGAAAAACGAAAAATAATCGTTCGTCTCTAATTCGCCTGACTTCAGCTACACATCCACATCGTGTTATCCTTACGGTGAGTATTTTTTCTATTTAATAATATGACTAGTGTTTATCGCACGGCCCTCGTCCCGTCCTTTATACCATGCACGGTCTTTAACCTCGCACGATCTATATATATTAATAACGTGCTAAAACATTGAACGCGTATCCTGTTCACCGCCGTTTCACACGTCATCGTCCGTTAGTTGATAAAATTTTAATACAGTGTCGTCACCGAACCGTAACGATCTCGCACTCCGCAAACGTCTTTTTCGCTCGTTTTCAATATCGTACCGTCCGCCTCTCAAACAACGTTCCTTCCGGCGGACCACGTTCGGTACGTCCGAACATCCCGAGCCGTACGGTCTCCGTCTAGCCACGGCGGATCCAGGCAATGGACTCGATATTTTGAATATCCCCCGAAACGCATGAATCCGGCTTCCCCGCGCGACGAAGTTCACCCACGGACCGTGTTTAATTTCTGGACATTAGCGAAACGGCAGACCGTGTGTACAGCCGATGGATCATAATAATTATTACATTAAAAAGAGATCCCAAGACGGGCCAGTGCAGAGTCGGACGACGAACGCGTTTTATAATAATTATAATAACAACAACAACAACAACAATTTTTTCGAAAACGACGTTCGCGTGTCGTTCAGCGTACGCGTTAGGTTCACGAAACGATGTATTTTGTTTTGTCGACAAGGAGCGAGGGCGAATCGAAAATGTACCCAAAACATATAACCCAAACAATTTGGAATTTTTTTATTGAATTTTTTGATAAAACGTGTACTCTGGACGACGCGGTTCGTTTTAGTCGCAACAATAATTGTACGTTCCACTGTGATTGTTAATTGATAATTATTATCAAGATGTAACAAACATATTATTCGACAAGAAAGTTTGATAAGTTGAAAGTTCGAAAAACATTTGAAGTATCGTTTTAGTCGATATTTTGTCGATTTATATATTGTAATGAAAATTTAATAGGTATTTTATATTATTATAAACTTCATATTTAAAAAAAAATTAATGGGTTTCATTTTTATATCATGTTATATATATTATTTACTAAAAAAAAACAAATTCTTAATAAAAACATTTAAGTCGTGAGTGTTAAATTAAACTTTATTTTTATATAAAAATATAAATGTAAATTATGTACTTTTATTCATCAAACCCACTGCGCAGCAATACATTTTTATAGAAATCATTTATGCGCTCAATTGAATATAACAATCACATATTTTGTTAGAAAAACCGTAAATAAAAACTCGTTTAAAATGGTCTTGTATAACTATTTTTCATCATATAACACTAAAATGTAATTGATTTTCTCATTATGATACACATTAAATTATGTAAAATTTTGGTTTTCAGAACTGTAAACCCGATTGTCTTTGAGCAAAAAATAAAATACACTTAAATGAGTGTACAAGTGTTTGGTAATAAATTGCATACAACATGATGCAGTTATGTTGTTTTCATTGAAACTCAACGGTTTTAAATTTTTGTTTCCCCTTAAAATGTTGACAGCATAACTATATAAAAATATTAGTGTAATTTTATTTGAAAGTGGTTACTATTTTTATTATTATTTTTATTAAAAATTACACAATAAAGTATCTCGAACACAGTAATATAATTTCATTTAAACATAAATGACGTAAAAGTCACGGTAAAGATAAATATTTTTATCTTAAAAACGTGTTTTATTTCCTGTGTTCGAGCGCAATCGTGTAGAATGTTAGGTATCTAATATGTGACTTTTTAATAATTCACACGTGACAATAATTATGTTCATAAATTTAATTTAATTTACAAATAAAACACGTCTGTTCGGTAAAAGAAATTTTGGGTTGTCGACGTAAAACACGGTAAAAAAATGCGATGTTCATTATCATAGTGAGCTTAAAAAACGGATAATAAGAAACGTTTAATATCAATGAACATCTAACTGAAGAGAAGAGCGAAAACTTAAAAAACGAAAAAAGTTACAAACACTCTAATTTGGTATTATTGCGTTTCGGAAGAAACTGTACAATGGGACGGATAATTTTAGTGTGCTTTATGTCGGAATCCGAAAGTGGCCGTTATTTCGTCCCACGCCCGGTTGTTCCCTTTTTATTTTCCTTCTTTTTTTCACACAACTTTTAAGTGTTATCGAGGAACAAACGAAATGAAACTTACCCGTGGTGACGTTGGCTGCAACATTCTTTCAAGTTGAAAATGTCCGCGCTGTTAGAGCGATCCTTAACGTCGTCCGTGTTCAGAATTGTGCTCAGCAATATAATGTATACGCGCGCTGTGCTTTTCGTATTACCAAAAAAAAATGTATATTCGGTTCAATACGTGAATTACGACGTTAAAATGGTCGTCAACAGTTGATTAATTTTTTTCTTGTAAAATGTCGTTTTGCATACGACATAATTAAACGGACGTGTCCCGTAAACGTCGTGTTTAACTCGATCACGAATTTGTTCAATCGTCGGTAAATTAATAAAAATATATAATAATAATGTTTATCTAAATAATAAATTATTTACAATTAAAGAGTTTGATGTTAAGTACAAAAAAAAAATTTATTTTTATTTTTTATTATGAACGTTTCATTTGACAGACATCGTGATACATAAAGTTCATTGATGAATTTTACGATAGACGAATCAAACGGGTCCTCTGTACCACACTGAACGGCCGTTTATTAATTTTGGAAATCTGAAACAACACTCGTTAATTTTAACGGCACGCCTATAGAGTAGTATTTTAATTAAAATGCGCAAATAATAAAACTACATTATTTCGTTTTTTGGTTTGTGTCGAAAACACTGTTTTGATTTAATTAAACGAAACGAAAGTGTTATACGAATTTAGCGAACACTTCGTCCAACGTTAGACAGTTGTGTCTGACGGCGTTTGAAAGCGGATATTTTCGCCAAAAATAACTATCAAACAAATAATTGTTATATATACTGGTCTGAACTTAAGAAATGACAAAACAATTGCGTTTATGGGGTGCGCGCAACTTATTTTTAATTCATATCCATTATTCGTTTTATAAATTGATTGACTAACTGAACCGTTTGAACTGGAACTGTTTGAATTAATCCTTTTTTTACACTTTACTTAAAAATTTATTTCACTGGCCATGGAAATTAGTTCTATTTTATTTATTTATTCACAGATGATACGTGTATACACACACGAAATACTTCAGTTATGTGATCAATTATTATTAAGTATAATTAGTAACTCACTAAACTCCGGAAAATTAAAATAATTAACAAACATTCACATTGATCTAGTAAAAACCATCAACATTATTTTGATAAACACCGCTTTATTATAAAATAATACGACGTATAAAAATATACAGACTACTATAATATACCAACTACAGAAATATAATAACAAATAAATTTCTTTAATAAAAAACATAAATAAGAAATTCCAATGTTGAAATCTTAAAATCATATTTTAAACATCGTATACATTTTCGAGTTTTAATAAAAACAGTAAATTTTGTTGATCGTTTATAACTAAAACACGTAATCGTACAATACTATATGAAATATTACATATTTATATTTATACCACTTAAAAATTATACAATTCTTAAATATTCAATAATGCGTTGTAATATTACAATGCATTATTGAATATTTATATATTTTATTGTATTGATATTATAGACAACGCGTCAATATAAATTTATGTACAGATTTCATTATTATTCGACTTAAAAAAATTATTAATATTTTTTATAGGAAATTTAAAACGCTTGATTTACCGGGTATCGTTTTACTGATAAAAGTGCATATTGTATTAACAGTTGAAGGCGTCTTTAAATATTTATTACTTATAGATTAAAGTAAAGTCTACTACAAAGTAAACAAAACGTCGTGTTCACAGGCAAGTAAAATTTAAAATCCCTTTTGCAAAGAAAATAAATAAGAGAAATTAATAATTTTTAAAGCACGATTTTCTATAAAACAAAATGTGACATAAGACGTGAGGTGTAACGAATTGTATGCTGTTAGATAAAAGCAGGTTAAAATACAGAAAACTTGCATTAAAGAAAGGGCGCGACATGAAAAATTGTAAAACAAGTGTTTCCGAGAAGCGCTAAGCAAATATAAAACTTTTTTTATTACACTACCAACGAATTAATGACGTATGAACGATAAAGTGCTTTTGTTTGACTACGCGGCTCGTTGAAAATCATCAAAACTACACTGTTCTTCAATTTAGTTCGCTTGAAAATAAAACGAACACACTTAGCAACTATAAGATATTAAAAATATGTCTACGAAACAAGTTCACCACGGTTTATACATAAGAATATATGTACTCGTATACGGTTTATTTCGATGACTGAACAGAATGACGGTGTGCACACGCGCACAATACGGTTTTACAGTAAGACGCTCAAGTAATAATCGCGAAGGAGGGTAATAAATCCCCACCGGTTGCGTGAACGTTATTCCGAGACTTGGGCGTTTAACAGACGATTAATTTAAATGCGTCGGCGATAAGTAACCGGTGAATGTATAAGCATAGTTTCCTTTTACTCGCGTTTTTCTCGCTGCAACGATTAAAATGCGTCGCGTGTCACAGCAAACAATTCAATATTGTCGATCGGCGAAATGAAATATTTCACAAGATAACCTCAACGGGATCGTTCGCGTCGTTTTGAAATACGACGGCGAACAATATAACCTAACCGCATACGCGCCGTGTGCGTGCATAATATATGAATATAAATTAAACCTTTCTTGTATTTCATTTTTTCAATTCGATAGGGAATCGGTGCACGCGTACCGAGTGTCGTGCGCAGGCTTTTCACGGAAAGACGCGATCGCGATTCCGCTATCGGCTCTACATAATTTCTACATAACGCAGTATTGTTTACGTGTTCGGACAAAGGGTTTCGTAAAAGCTTCGTTTCCGCGATAGATCCGACTTCATAAGTCGTACCCGACCGCGAACTAAAATTGACCGTGTGAACTCGTACGTGTGCTCGTGCGCTTCGTTTTCGGGATGCGTGTTTTCGTTTGCGTCTTATGGCTTTTTTATTTTTACAAATCGCGATGTGATTTTCATGTCCTTGATTTTTAACGTATCCTCGACTGACCACGTTTTGAAAGAAATTTTTACTTCGGTATACGTTTTGTTTAATGGCAGTAATACTTTTAGATATACACGCAAATTTTATATGTCAAAATTCAAACTTTAAACACTTACGACAAATATTATGACTAACAATTTTTATTTAATGTTTTAAAAATTATTGAAAATAAACATATTTAATAAATCACGAATAAAAAAAAAGAAATTACTTAAATTTAAATCCATTCTAAAATTAATCCAAATAGTTTTTAAATGTATATTTAACACTATAGTATAAAATCGGTAAGTATTTCAATTGATTTGCGTCATTTATTTACGACAAAACATTTACTGATTGTTTCATGACAAAAATAGATATTATTCCGGTATTATTATTACCTGCGATTTGGTATTACGGAATTACGCGGTTTACGCTGTTGGCGAATTATTTTATGCGTCCGGTGATGCGAAATTCCGAAACGACGTCGAAATAATAATAGCGGCGGGTCGAAATCATTCCCAAAACCGACGACCGCCGTGTGCGGTAAAACGGGTGCATCGTACGTAGCGCATGCTGCACCTGACATTTCAACCACATTAAATGAACGGATTTCACGTCAACATAATAATATGAATTGACCAGACACATTTGTACGTTCAAAATCGATAGGAGTAAACGTATTGATTATTTGACTTTGTAGAATATGTGATAACATTTCGACTATCGGGAAAGTCAAATAACGTATTCGTGGACGAAGAAAAAACACGTTACGAATTTAATACATTATTCGCTTCGCTCAGAATCTGAAAATGTTTACGGAACAACTGAATGGTAAATAAATGTTAAACCTTCAAGTAGGCCAAAAGAAATTACTCTGTCGTCGTGGGGAGTAAGAAGCGGTGCGCCCTTTTCATTTTATTTCCGTGTAAGAGTGGTCGTTATCGTTTACAGCGAAGAAAATGTCTGGCGACGCCCGGATGACGACGGCCTTCGTAACCCGCAAAAGACGGGAATGAGATCGCCGAGCGAACAACACACGGGTCGTACGTATCGTACACACGTGAAGTTGTCGGCGGCAGGTTAGATCAGTATCGAAAAGACACGAACGACGCGAGTGTACGTGCCATCCAACGGCAGAATAATTATCGACATTTGAAAAACGTCTGAATGTCGTCCGCCAACAAGATTTTTTTGCTTGAAAATTTGGAATAGATTTTTTTTTTAGGCTCAAGTCGACCGCCAGATTTTATTCTTTCCGAAATACGCGTCTGCGTCTAAATATTCAAATATAAGGTGCGAAAAACACAAAGCGAAAAAAATGTCGTTGCTGAGCTGGAAATATTTCTTATTATGGCTATATAACTTCATACGTATTTTTAGCGCTTGAATGAATCTTAAATGCGAACTTATTTGACACTTTTTTTAAATACAAGTTTTAAAAAATAAGTATGTTATATATTTTGTAACTTTTTGCCAGAAATAGCAGTGAAAACGATTCGCCTAAAACTAATTTTATATAATTATTAAAATTGAAGGTGATGTCAGCGCAAATTTATTTCCTCCGTGACACACACGCGTTATAACAAAACCGGTATTGCGCCAGCAAATTTTGTGAATTAATGATTAAATCAATTGAAACTATTACGTTGGTAACTTACAGACATTATTTACGTTTCGAATTGTTTTTAAAGACACTGCCAGAGTTTAAATATTGAGACTTTAAACTCTTATACCTATTACCTGTGGAACGGTATACAAATAATGGAAAGGTTTGGTTAAACGGCATATCAGGTATAACGTGTTACGAAAATTTTGACTCAAAACGAGAAAAATGCAGTGAAATCGCTGAAAAATGACATTATATTCAAAAAAAAAAAAAATGAATGTGAATTGTGCGTGACATGAATACAATTACTACACGACCGTCGTATTGGAGCGAAAAAAAATCGCACGAGTTCCGGGCGTTAGTGTTAGCGGGTTCGACGGTCCGACGGCGTTGATTAAATTAAAACGTGGACACGTTGACGGCCGACTCGCGATACAATAATAATGCCGAGAAAACGTACAGTTTGATGATCGTCATCACGATCGAAATCATTTCAAACGGTTTTCCGGGGACGACGTGGATCGCGTGACTGACGCTATAATATACGGGGAGGGGGGAGGAGAGGACTGTGTGTTTTCGGGGTCGTAAGTGACAGTTTATAGACAGTCCGTGGACAGCTCATAGAACAAATGCATCAATATTAGAACAACTGAACATTCGAGAATATAAGCGACTCATAACAACGATACAGCGTCAAATACTGACACATTATAAGACAAGATAGCCTAGCAAAAATTATTAATCATGGAGGTAGTCCTCCAACTCGATTTAGTGACCAAATCAAAAAACAAACAAGATCAATAGAAGTTTAGAGAAACATCAGTAATAATAATATATACAAATAATAATTGTATAATACACTTACATAAACGGTCACGAAGAAACTAACGAGTAATAATAAGAAAAAGAAGGCGACAGTTCGAAAAAGCGGAATAGAACGGTCTTAGCACACGACTCCACGTTATATACGTATTCTTACATGTATATATATACGGCACGTCACCGAGGCAATCGTGAACGTTTCCGACGAAGACGTTGCACATCGGTCGTTTATCATCCCGCGGCACAAAGTTGCGCGACAACACGTGCGCGTACGTCCGTTCGCCTCGCGCCCAGTGCTCGAATTGGAAAATATAATGTAGTGGAGCTCATTTTGAAATTTAAAAATAATGTTCCAAATGAAATATCCTATATCACAAAACCGTATCCCACACCCTCCAGTTTACCATTAATATATAACTTAATTTCTAACCGTAGTCTTTTTTTTCAATTAAAAAAATTTTTCTCTATACAGTTTTTAGTAGAATAGTATTCTACAACATTTTATTAAAATAAATTACTAATAAACCCATTTAAATTTAAGCAAGAATAATAATATGTAAAAATCAGTTATGTGATAAAATGATATCACGAATTATAAAAAAAAAAAAAATATTTTTATATTCATACTATACAGGGATACATCGGATACATTACATAAAAAATACTAAAAATAATAATATCTAATATACAATTGTTTCATGTTTTTTTATCTATGGTCCCCAGGTATACCGTTTATAAGCGTTCCCCCGCGTTCCTTTAAAAATCGTAGTAAAGGGACGCTGATTTTTTTTTTAAATGTAATAGAGGAGCTCCGTCTCCTTGCGTCCCCTTTGACGTGCTGTGGGGGGTGGCGCGTTTTTACTTCTCTTGCACGGCCCGTGGACGCCAATCATGACGGTTGTGATCGACGCGGGAAAGCGACGGGAGGTGGTCGTTTAAATTGACGTCGAAGGCGTGCGACGGTCCCGTTTCCGAAGAGACGACACGCGAAGTAAAAAGCCGTCAAAAACCGAGCGGTTTAGGTTAGGTTAGATTGACCTAACCTGGTCCCGTTTGACGGGAACAACGTTCGGCCGGGTGCGCGGACTCTCGACGGACCCGCGAACGAAACGTTGTCGACCGAATTGCATAGACGTCACGGGATAATTCGCACGGCGTACAACAAATGTATGACGCGAGACAGAAGGGCCGTCCTCTGAGGGTCGGCCGGGAGACGAGCAATTGATCGTCCGCCCATATTGTCATTATGGTTCCCGAGATGGATCTTTTGGACTTAACGGACGCGCGACCATAATTGTTCGAAACAAAAAATGTAAAAAAAAAAAAATAACATCGTGTTTCAACATAGTAGAAAATATCCGAAAATCGATTTCTCCAACGATCCAAAAATCAGGTTGACCAGTTCAAATCCCTTTTTAGACTAGAATCCGGTTCGCTCAAAGTAGTCAGATGTTCATCTAGCTGCTAAGGTCTACAACTTTATAGAACCGATGCCGTTTCCCATCGTGTTGGATTCGAAAACGCGCCGCGGAACAACGTTACTCTCTCGCGCGGATTTTATAACAATATAATAAATAACGTTCTATGTGTGTGTGTACGTATATATATATATGTGTGTGTACAGAGTGTCGAAAAAGTTTTTTTAGCCTTACACGTTATACGTTTTGTGTACGGCGCGAAACGTTTTCAAACTTTTTAGACGCCCCGTAACGCGGTGTACAATGTACACGGGAAATAATCGGCCGGTGTGGCATACGCGACAACAACAAATAATCGTGATAATAATAATGAATAAATGAATAAATAACGACGAAATCCACGTGTGGGCAAAGTTTCCCTTCGTGTGCACGCTCGTGCGGTATAGTCCACTCGATGACGTTAAACTGTCTGCGATTCTTTCGCCGCGAACGTCAACGTTATAAAACTGTCGGTACGTCGACGACCTCGTAACACTCGCGTTCCATTGTCGAGGCTTATGTTTACACACCGTATACGGTGTAAACAACACTGACAGTAAAAAATGTTGTTCGTGCGACAATCGACAGCGGTCGGTGTTTTCCGTAACGGCGAGACCGTTTTGCTGGCTTGCTCACGAAATACGGAGAGATGACTCGGCGGAGTTCGCTCCGCGCGCGACCAGTATTTCGCGTCGTTTATTGATTACTTCGGAAGCAATTGAGTCGGACACTTGCCTTGAACAAACCATTCAGCGGCGAGGGGGCATAATTAATTTTCATTAATGTTCAGTTCATCAATATATTCGTCCATCTATCTGGAAATTCATAACTGTCTAACAAAAAGAAAGAAACGACATCAAACGATTAAAGATTGACTTGCGGCAATTCGTACCGCCGAGAATCGACAGAAGTATACTTAGACGGAGGAAAAAACCTTAAAGAATTATTTACGAGACGTCGCGCATAATTTTCGACTTCGGATTTGATTGTGGATATTTCATAATATTAAAAAGCATCTAAATATCATATTGAATTATATCATACACTGTAACTCGTTGACAAATTATCAATTGACACGGATCCGTCTATATGCATACGGATTGATTGTATTATCACGTATTTTTTTCGCTGTTTTGTTATTCGTTACAAAAAATATATTATTAAATTCATTATAAAAACCATATTCCTTGTGTACATAGAAATATTGAATAGAACGTGTTCGAAAAGTTCCAGGAATAAATATAACAAACAAATTGTTTATGTTTCTCCAGATAAAATATAACGTTCGCTCGTAGTAAATAAATATTCAAAAAAAAAAAATCGCCCACCGATAACCATACGCCACGCCGATAATCATATTTAGACCGTCGCGAACTCTGCGCTCTCTGGTCCGGTGCAGTTGTCTACCTCGAGAAACCTTCGTTCTGAAATGCCCGTACAGACACGGATCGGTTTGTTGTCGACCACCACTCTGCGGTTTTGATAACCGACTTGGACGTGAGCGATAAAACGTCACGGCCATTTGGGGATTCCTGCGTTTTCGTACTCGAACAAGAACGGAGCGCACAAACCGTTAACGGCGAACGGAGACCGGCGGAACTGACTTCCTGTTTGCCGCGAGATCTGGGCCGACGGTTCCGTGCGCGCCGACCGACATACGCGTAAAAACTCGTCCGTACACGGCCAGCGTCTCGTCACCACAAACGACACACGTACACGTCGTTGTAAGCACGTAATATCATATCGCCGCGACGAAATTTTCACGAAATCGAATTAGCCGCCCGCGCGATGGGCATTGTCGATAAACGTTGTGTGTGCATAGGATCGCCCGACCGCGCCCGTCACTGTACGCGTTTGTGGATTAGGTTAGAACGCGCGGCGAACACGTCTGAAACGTAAATATTTATCCGTCCCCGCACACCAAAATACGTTTCCGTAATTACCTTTTGTTGTATATGTATGTACTTTATGTATATATTGCAGTGCCGTGTACAGCGCAAACCGGTAAAACGTTTAACGTATAAACGTATGTGCGCGTGTGCGAATCGCTCAGTCGATAAAGTTAATTAACCGCAACGCACACATTATTATTGAATGAAACGATTAATTTTTTTTTTTTTTCAAGCGTTAAACATGCCGCCGTGATCCGATATAAATCGGGTGATTATAATATCGTATCTTTTTTTTTTTTAAAAGAACAAAAAGCCCCTCTTTTTTTAAACTTTTAATTGTCAATCGTCGAGTCCAGGAGGTTTGGAGGTTGGTTACTATGACTTACTACGAGCCTTAAAAAAAAAAATGATCAATAATTGTCGGTCAATCAATACGTATAGTTTGTTTAACCAGTTTAGTCATATTTCCAAATATATATACATATTTTTTATAATATTTCTTTTGCAGTATTTAATTGTCTTTTTATCCGATAATGATATTACGTGATAATTGTAGTTATCAATTATTAATGAGTTAGCGAATTAATTTTAAATGAATAACGGGTATATTATAAATTCGTTGACCATAAATCATAGCTAATGTTGGCGACCGCGATAATCGGTGTATTTCAGATACGAATGTTGTATCGTACAAAATAATAAAACGTTACGCGCGTTTCCGGGCATGCACTCCTTCGATATGATTATCAGTCGTACGTGCAAAATGTAAACCGGTTTGTTCATCTTCAACGAATTAATCTATACTTCGATACAGCGATGCGAAAATAAGAATCATTTCTAATGGGCCAAAAACCAGTTGGAAAATAAAACGCATAAAGGAATTATTGTATTTCAATAATAAAACCAAATTTATTATTTCTTTTGAATACGAATCGTTTCGCTCGCGTATGATTTAGTTTCCATTCAAATGCCATATATTTATTAAATATATGAATTATCATTTATTTATTAAACGTAACACATCAATTAATCAAACCGTATTATAAAATACGTTATTAGCGCAACAGGATATTGTATATTTTTGTTTTGTTTACGATAGTTACTTTATAAGCTCGACTGCATAATAATTTGTTTGAAATTTTTCATGACTCACAAGTACATTATGTTGGTTTTTCTCGATTGCTCTTTTTTATTATTAGATTTCCATTTGGTGTTTTATTAAAAATTGAACGGAATTCCAAACACTCGAGCTCCTTCAGACGACACGCACACGCATACACACACACACATATACAAACATAATGAAATACCTTTTTGATATGACACGAGGCACAATCTTAACAGGTTATATAAGGTTTTAGATTTCCGTATATATTACAATATATTATACAGTACATGCGCGAGACGCCCGTACATACTATATTGTGCAACCGAATTAAATAACGCGGTGTTTTTATTTAATTTGAACGTCGTGGAAAATAATTTTCATTATTCATAATACAATATTATCTCTCTGAAACCTCAGACATAAGAACACGTTATTGTGAAAATAGGCTTTTGTTAATATTATTATAAATTATAATAAAATATGATCCGTCGCAAATAATTTCGAATAACGTGGCGATATTATAATTATTGTTATTACTTCATAGTGCAGTGCGCGTTTGGCGAAGTTATACACATGATTACCTTAAGTCAAAACTGTACAATACATTCAAATACAGCTGTATTTCCTCTCCTGTAAATGAATTTTGTATGTAAATCCGATTCTTTCTTAACATTTCATCAACTCGGGAACACGTCCGTATTTATACACCGATTAAAAAACAAAAATACATTACCTTTTGAAATAAAATCGCACCACAATCTGACGTTTCGTTTTTATGTTTCTGTTTAAATCATATAATAACTTTTTATCACCGACTTTTAAACAGTCAACCATTCATAATAGTGTGATATTTTTCTCTTGGCATGACGTTTTGTTTTAACGAAAAATCCCCGGGAGATATTATGTTTCGTACTTTTGTAATGATTGTGCAGTACTTTATAAAAAAAATGTGTAAAATGTACGTTTGAATTGATAAATGTACCATTGCATTCAATCCTTGCAAGTACACTTCCTCGCTTGCTTGTGTGAATATGAATATGTACGGGACCAGGAAAACCTCATTCTGAATTCATTAATAAAAATCCTCTAGCCATCATTTCATTTTCACACCAGTTACGTGTATATATGCAGATATTTTATCCTTTACTCATACTGATCCTTTGTAGAGAATATATCAAAAGTACACGCGAACGCCTCTTAGACAACAAACAAATGAAAATATAAAAATGTCAGACCGGTCATTATTATTATTATATATACATATATATGCAGGCACGATGAATATTAAAAAATAAAACTAAATTATTTTTTTTAAGTTTACACAAAAGTTGTTCGTGATACTTGAGAACGTTTACCGTTTACATACATATTTATTAAAGAGCGAGAAAAAAATGAACTTATTTTTTCACCCCTGAAAATATTCAGTCTCCTCGTCAATTGTTTATAAAAGTGTCCATTTATAAATTTCCCACCACCCCTCTCCTCCTACCGCTCATTTACATTTAGTTGTCTCTCAGTCGTCATTAAAACGTCATTAGTATATTGTTCGAATAAAACGCGAAGTACAAAATAAACAAACATTTTAATTGAAGATCTACTCATTAACATTTTTACGTTCATCTGTGTTCATTAGAAACAGGCTTTCATAAAACGACCAAATATAATATGTGCACTCACCGAGAAGCTTCTTTGTGTAAATCCTCTACATATTGCAATATACCGTCTTCTTCTGGAACATAGAAAAACATTTATTTATTTTAACTTATAATTTATAACCAATTATAATTTATTACGTTTAATGGGTCATAATGTAAATATATAATTTTACTACACTCATATGGGTAATAATCACGTCGAGATACGTAAAAGGTAAAAAATTTAATTAATTCGATATTATTATTATGTATTTGTTCTACATCATAATATTTTAATTGACTATAACAATAGCAAACATGCTGGGAAATTGCTTATACTAATCGCCGTGTGATAAATTCCAGATTCTCTTTGCTCGTCGAGGCAAACAAACAAAAATGAAATGTACAACAACAAAGGATTTTTATTATAAATATCTAAAGAAAAAACCCGAGAGTTCTACAACTTGTGTGTTTTAAAACCCCGTCGTCGATCGTTTATTGTATACATCGACAACATATACAAATAATACATATATTTACGCGTTTCGTTTTATGTATACTCGCGTGAATATATCATTTTGTACGTGGGTACATAGTAATGGGCGTTATAAGGTTTCCCTTGAGTTTGCGTACAAGTATTATTTTAAGTAGTAGGTATATACGTGTTTAAACGGACTTACGCTTAAGTGTTTAGTGTTTAAAATGATAAATCCATACCAAAACAAGGGAAATAATAGTGTTACTATTACATCATCCGATTATCGAACTATGCGTGTCAAAATTAATCAAAAAACGCATTTACATTATTTGATATAACATGTTGGTGATTTTTCAAGCCCGAAACTTTAATCGTAATTTCACAACAATTAACGTTTTGGAGTTATTTCATCTTCATTTAGATATCGCCGCATTATAAAACTTAAGTACCGTATAAAATATAATACTATTTGTATCAAAAGGCCTGAGATAAGATACACGTGTACACTATATATTATTCTTAAATGATATTAGTTTTGTATATTGATAACATATTTTATATTTTGTTTCGCAGGATTTTTTTTACGAGAATATATATATATATATATTTATAATCGATGGCAAAGGTAATATTCGGACACGTGTCTCGTCAAAGTTTTTGACATAATCAAATGACTAGTTTAAATAATATATACTTGTATATCTTTATATATATATATATAGCTCTTTGAGTGTCTTCTGTTAGTGTTCGTGTAACTTTTTAACGGCTTAACAGATTGAAGTCATATTTGTATAGTCAAGACAATTATTTATAGCTTCGTTCAGATCCGCTATGTAACACTATACTGAAAGTTATTAACAAATTATGGTTTTAGTATGTTGGTATGTCTGGATTTATGGGGCTACTTTGTTTTCTTTATAAGGTGAGTTAGGTGCGCCTTTATGTGGGAGTATATCGGCCGGGTCTTACGTACATCACGTCGCGCTCTTCTGGCAAAAAAGTTATGTGTTCACTACAATTTCACTACATTCACTGCAACTTTTTTGCATGGTAGAAGAACAGCACATTTAGCTCTAAAGCTACCATTAAATATACAGACCAATGAAAATATCACATGTAAAATTAAAAATAACACTAAGAAATGGCTAAAGTACTAAGAAAATGTCACATTATTATCTGGGATGAATGTACAATGGTCCATAAACATTCACTGGAAGCATTAAATTGAACTTTTAAAGATTTTAATCGTAACGACAGTCTTTTTGGTGGTAATCTTATTTTATTATCAGATGATTTCATACAAACATTATTCGATTATTCCACGTACAACGTATGCGGATGAAATCAACACATGTTTAAAATCATCTGTTTTGTGGCGAAATGTCCATACATTGCAACTCACATAAAACATGCGTATTAAATTACAAAATGATTTATTCGCTGAAGTATTTTTCAAACAATTGCTGATTATTTGCAATGGAAAAATGGAGTGTCATGAAAATACACAATTAATTAAATTGCTTAAATAAAAATGCATTAATAGAAAGTTCATTCAAAGTTAATTTCTAAATATACGTGACAATTATAGTAACCATAAATAGCTCTGTGAACGAGCGATTTTTGCTGCTAAAAACGTCCATGTTGACGAAATCGACTTTACAATACAATAAACATTCTCTAGTGAATTAATTTCGTTTAAATCAATTAATACAGTGGTAGATGAAAATAAAATTGTAAATTATCCCACTGAATTTTTAAATTCAATCAATTTACCAGGATTTCCACCACATAACTTACGTTTGAAAATCATCTCACCTATAATTTTGTTGTTAAACATAAACGCACCGAAACTTTAATTAATCGAGATTAATTATTAAAAAATATTATGGGAACTGTCATTGAAGCGAAAATATTAAATGGAAGTTCAAAGGAGAAAATGTTTTATTGCCACGCATTCCAATAATATCCACCGACGCACCAATTAAGTTCAAACGCCAATAATTTTCAATACGTTTGGCTTTTGTGATGACTTTAAATAAACTAACAAGGACAAACAATGGTCATACGAGTATGTAGATTGGATCTTAAATATCCATGTCTTTCACATGGACAATTATATATTGCATGCTCGCGTATTAGATAGCTATCAAACATTTTTATTTATGCACCTGATAGGTGATAACATGAAAAATTGTTCATGATCTAGCGTTGAGATAATTTAAAAAAAATTCATTAACATTTTAATTTGTCAATATCTAATATAAACAAAATTTCATATTGTAATAAAAAGTTTATAATATCAAATAGATATATTTATTATAATTTTATTTCGTATATGATTAACCTACATTATCGCGCACCTACAAACGTCTGCCGGATTTTCTATATATATATATATATATATATATATATATATATATATATATAGACAGTTTGCGTGTGCGACAAAACCCTTACAGTTATATCACTGGTTTATTATGAGTTATTGTTTTTGGAGTTGCATTCTTTGAACATACTAAATTTCAATTTATGTACTGCGAATTTGTTTCGAACAGTTTGAACTGCAAAGTTATTCTTTGAGTTTTGACTTTAATGAATTAAAATTTAAAACTGCGGTATGGTAAATAAGTTATGAAGTTTGTTAGTTTTTCAATCCAGAGAAGATCATATATTAAATGAATTCATAATATGTAAAAACTCAAGAATTTAACCCTTAATAAAATCCTCAGGGAGACCACATATGTGTATTATAATTATTAGATAATGAAAAGCCTTTCCTTTGTTAGCCTATAACAGCGGAATTTCGTCATTATTCTGTCAACTTTATATTTGAAGAATTAAAAATGTTACCAAGTATAGTGGTCAAATATTCTACATATATATATGTTACACTCGACGACAATTAAATGACTTTGTTGACAAATGGACAAATTTACTAACAACGGAACAGCGTTTCCTCGTTTTTCATGTCATGTCATTCGACAAAAAAATAATAATAATAATCCCGATTAAGCATAAATCAATTGTAAAATAAACGACAGATGCAAGTCATTATATCGAACAAAAATTTAAATTCGGTCATTTTGATTTCTGAATGAGAAATCACAGAAATACACCACCCTGACAAATTTGTATCCGATTTTAGTGTACAAATTCTGTCAATTAATCTTTTACAGGAAACAGTGTTTAACAAAGTATTTTTTTTATAATTGGTAGGAAAAAGCGTTTATTATGTATTAATAATACATATATTACGAATTAAAAACAATAATACAACTGTTACGATTCATTAGAAATTTTTTAATTTCAATAATAATGTATCTTTACAATATTAACTACTAAATACAAATGATTTGTGTCCGTTATAATACTAAATAAGTGATATATTTTTAAATATTACAAACTTTAAAAACCACGTAAAAAATCAAAGAAATCAATTTTTTTAATGTTGTTTAAAGTAATAATAATACATCATTAAATCAGTTACAATATAAAGTTTTACATAGGTATGAAACTAAGGCGAATGCAGTTAAGATGACATAATTCAATTTTTTTAAATTATTGTTATTCCGAAAGGTAATTTTTTACATTATAACGAATATTAATTTATTACACATTAAACTAAAAATGAGTCATGAAGTTGTTGCTACCTTAATATAGTGTATCAATATGTAATTAATGAAAAACACTGCAACGACTGATATGTAAAACGTAGTTATCAAAAAAAAATATGTCAATAGATACTGAAATACGTTAATTTTGATATAGAAAACGGTGAGAGAATAATATTCTGCAGGCGTGTTTCCTGCAGTTTGAAATCACGTAGGTACACGATAATAATAATAATATACGTTATATAATATTGTCGCGTTATAAAATACAACTCGGGACACTTTGTGATATTATTATGTAGATAATAATATAATATACGGCACGAAACAATGATAACGCGACGAAAATGATTTGGATGTTATATCGACACGGACGACCCCGGAGAGCCGTACAAATATATATATATATATAAACATACACACACAACACACATACTAAATAATTTAGTTGGCGAGCTTAAGAAACGATCTATATACATGTGAACCTCGTCTACACACTCGGGATCCATTTGCAGATTACTAGAATGAATAACAAGGAAGTATATAATAACGAATACGGTGTACGCGTGCACATCATATAATTTATATATGTATATATATATATACGCCGCAGTAATAGTTTTCGCAGCGTCTGGTCAATTTCAGTACATAAAATATTATAATAATTTCCTACGCGACAATAGGACTACCGGCACGTTGACCAGTGTGTATTTAATGTATATGTATAGTATATGGTGCCATAAACAACCGGCATTTAACTACGCGAACATTTTATTATTATTATTATTATTATTATTATCCAGCTGGCGTGGTAGTGTGCAATATGACATTGCTCGTGGCGGACGGCAAATAGATCGCGGTAAACCGATACGAACAATATAATTGATTTTTTAACAAGTAGATTTATTTATTATTATATCGCTACAACACTGTAAAGATGTATACATTTCGTCGAGCATGTACGTTTCATACTCTCGTGAATTTTCTCAATTAATTATAAACACTTTTCAGTAACAAAATATTGGCGAGAATATAAAATACAAAAAATATTCAACTAGTTGAAAATTACATATACAATTAAAAGATTTACAAAAAAAAAAAAATCGCTTATGATAAAATACAAACGACACGACTATTGTTTCAGTAATTTACCGAATAGTATCTCAATTAAATGTATTTACTTCAACAAAATAAGACGCTCCAACATAGCAATTACATCTTTATAAGTGACATAGATAAATATGTAAAATGAGTCTGATCCATGGATGACCCCAATCAAATTTTAACTCTGATACACAATCGACGTTAATAAATTATCACTTTTGTAATATCGGACACGTCAAAGGTTTTGTTTACTTGAAGTAGCTAACATTAACCCACGGTCGTATCAGCTTCTAATGTATTTTTATAGTTTATAATTTAATTGACTGCATCGGCTCTCTAATAATTTCATCAATTTTATGGCAATATAAATATATGATTTATATAATAAATGACTATGTTTTTTTAGATAATTGATTTATTAAAAATTTAATTGTACATTTTAAATTTCAACGTTAACTACTTTAAATACATATATACACATATTTTTAAAATATCGAAAGTATACGCATAGATTTTATCATGAATTTCCCCGTGTTTTCCGCGTAGAATAATGGACATTTTCCGATATTAACAAACCTAAAGTACCGTTTCGTTTCAATTATTTCCAATCGATTGATTTTGCTACATGAAAAACCAGAAGCATATTTAACACCAGAAAAAAAGTGATCATGAACATGGTACTATTGTTTATTTATTTTTTTTAAAACGTCATTGAAAAACCAATATAAAGCTTCGCTCGAGGTCTGAACGTTTTGTTCGAAATGATGGAAAAAAAATGGTACGATAATCAGTTGTTTTTACATTTACTAACTTATCGTAAATTAACGGTGTTGACACCACGTAAACAAATAATAAAAATCAGCGATCAAATAAAAGTTTTATCAAAGTTTAAATGTACGTTCGAAAATCATTGACAATTAGAAAATTACATGTATGATAATACAAGTATTTTTTTTCCTATGTACGTTATTAGTTACAATGATTGTATACGCTTTTCCTGCGCTATTATAATCGGATTTTACTTGTAAAAACATCTAATAGTTCACAAACTTACCGCATTCCAATTTATTTACGGCAATAAATTGCATTTAAGTCAATAAGATATTTATACAATACGCGCAGTATTAAATTTCTCTACGAAAACGGACAAAACACTTTAACAGCGATATTTATTTTGTATCGTGTCTAAAACCATACACGTCATGTGTAACGCTGCAGTAATTCAAAATCTACGTGAAAATTAGTAAAATTCTCGGGATTCAAAATAACGAAACCGTCAATCTGTCGAACAATGTTTACTGTTATTTTGGTTTTATACTTTTTTTTTCACATGTTATTTTTCACACAATTTAATAATTTCCAAAACTGAAGGAAAATATATTATCGGTGTGGCATAACGCACGTGTTCGTTTAAGATGGACGTTCGAAATGCCAACGCATATGGTTCAAGGTATATTCATATCATATACTTAATCAATTTTTTTACTGTTTTGCAAATACACTCGATACACGCGATTCGCAAAAAGTGACTGGTTAACCAGTCCGGTCGACGTTTCGTATGTTGTTTCATACGCTAATGCTTATATGCACATATCGAATTGAACGGTTCAACTAAAAAAAACTATAGCACTCACCTTATTTCGTGTTCGGCGAGCGATAACGTTCGTTATTCGACACGGTACAGGCAATTACAAGATCCGCTGGCATTCGAACAGACGCTAGCGGCACGTTTCGAGAGGACACGATTTCCGTCGTCTGTACGCGGCGAAACACACAAAAACCAAAACAAAAAACAAATACGAAAAAACCGAAAACTAAAAACGGACGACCGACCGCGATCAACTGAATCGTTTGTTGTTTTCGTATGTGCGTGTCGCGTAACGTTCGAAACGTGTGGGAGACTCGCGGTGGATAGCCGCGCGGCACGGGACGGACGAACACGACGCGCGCACGATGGGACCGTTCCGGACGGGCGGCGGATGGCGCGCGGCCGAGAGACAATGTCGCGCGTTGTCTGCCGACCACCGACTGGACCGCCGCGAAGATACAGACGCCCGTCCGTGTGCGCGCCGATCCCGTCGGCACGAGGCGCGCGAACGGTTAGGTTATAATGCACCGCGCCCGCCGCCGCCGCCGCCGTGGTCGACACCGCCGGGCGCAATCGTGTTCGGCGGCGTTTTTTTTTTTCTTCTTCTTCTTCTTCCCGCCGCGAGACAACCTACCCGAATGGCGATGACGTTAACCGATCGGCCCTCGCGCGCAGAATCTTTTCGGGCGTCCGACAAAAAAATACGAAAAATACACGCGTTTCCAGTCGAGCGAGCGCGCCGTCGACAATCGCGATCGGCACGACAGCCCTGGATTTACGTTCGGTCGGAACGCTTTCGATTTCAGAAACGCCAAGTCCGGCCGGGCCCGCGTTACTACGGAACGTTCCTACTCGCCCCGTACCGTTTTTGATCACGTCTAGAGAGTCGTTCGTTTTTGGTCCGACGATATATGATACGTCCACGTTCCAACAGCACTGTCTCCAGATGGTGACGATGATCGCTATCGTAGCGCGGATGATACGTACGAATCCTTTGACTCGCTACGAAAAAATCAACTGAATCTAATTGGCCATCATAACAATAATACAGAAACGTCTCTTGAGAGTTATCCGAATTTATTCAATTATGGGATCGTGCCAAACTACACCAGCCTTCCAGTCCAACGCTATCCGACTTGTCACGTCCGCACTTCAGTGTGTATCTAACTCAACGTTCCACAACAGTGGTCTACGAATCAACTAGCTGCTAAACGTTATAAAAAATGTCTATCTAAAACACACGTCGCTGGATAACCTCTCCCTCGAGTGAAATGTAAATATTCATTGTTATCGAATTATTGTACCCGTGTCGTAATATATTCGCAAATAAATAATAATAATTACGATGTTAATGTATTTATGTAATTAACCAAAAATATTCCCTACACTCGTATCTCATGGACGGATCGGAAAATATTTTCGGTCTGGGAAACGAAAAATTGCCTCGATATCGGCCCGGCCGAATCCCCCGTGCCCTAATTCGCTATACAGAGGAAGAGATAATGTGATTTTTTTTTCTAAAAAAAAAAATTAATCGATTTTTTTTCTGACGTAACATAAAATTCGAAAAAGTTATTACAGAATCGTTTGCACGGTTCGATTGGAGTTCACCCGGCGCTCCGGATAGGCAATTCTGGTACAACCACGTACTGTGGGTCAATTTTGCGACGATAGTAACCACAGCTATTTGTTTCAATAATAATAGTAGTGAATTTAACGATTTTATAAATGTCCACTTTTGACACGCGAAATGAAATTCGAATAATTTGTGTTTACTTAAAAAAAAAAAAACTATCAATCGTCAACATTCCTAACGTTATTCCAAAAAATTGCGAAAAACCGACTGCCCCGTTTAAACTTTGATTGTTTTTGCCTAAACAAATTGCTACTCTCAAAATCTTTGTTCAAACGCATTGTTCTCGAATTTCATACATAATACTATTTCGCATCAAGGAGAACGATATCAAGTCGATTTTCCATCTCCGAATACCCTGACCGTGCATATGGACATATACGTACTCTCGTTCATATTATGTCGCGTAAATGATTAGTATTTGCCGATAGATAATGATAATTAATAATTAATTATTTCCCGTTCAAATTCTTCGCGCAGAATGAAAAAAAAATGTTTATCATTAACCGTGTTCTAATTGCTGACAAGTCATTGTTAAGCAACGCAATTATAGCCGACGCACGAAAATTTATCGTTACGTACATTGGTTTTAATGTTCAACGTGTTTTATTTTTAGCGGTTTATATGATCAAAAAGTAAACCAATAATACAGCTATTTCCAGTCAACATACGAAACATAAATTTATAAAGAAAATACACATATGACGTATAATTGGATTTATATAAAAAGGATTTTATTTTTGGAATTACTACGACAATAAAATAAGCCACAAATTATATTTTTATAGCAATAATATCGATGTTGACATTTTCGGTCGAAAGTTTCTCTTGATATATTAAAAAAAAAATTGTACTTCGATATAAAATTCTCTCCGCTAAACATATTTAATATAAATGGGTTTTGTTCAACGTGATTGAAATCGTATTATTATTTATTGTGAAATAGTCGCGTAATCACGTACAGTTTATTACCTATATACGTTATCGCATACTATAATAATATTAGAACGGCATTTCCAACTCGCATCTTAAAAATAATTAATGAGTGCCTATATCGTGTACACAATCGTATAATATTCAAATAATAATGTTAAAAACAAATGATGATTTACTAATCCGGGTAACAGTTTAAGTATTAGCGTAATAGTTAAATTTAAACTCTAAAGTATAAGAAGACGAACAGCTTATGATGTGCCTTTTGTTTGGTTTGTAACACTTCGCGCACAATTATCATAATTATCTCCACCCTTTTACCATCGGTTGAAAATTAGTTTACGGTATACTTTATATGTACGTATCGTTTCAAACGTAATATAATATAATAGACAAGAAATTTAAAAAAAAACATAAACACAAAAATATGAAAAACCTATAAACTAATACATTTTATAAATAAAATAATAATAATTATATACATATATTAATGTATTTAGAGTTAAAAAATAGATTTTCACTTTATACCTAACAATAGCATTTAGTCGAAACCGATAGTAAATAATAATACAACAACTCTATATTTTTTTATTTTGTAATACTCATTGGCTTTGTTTATATATTTATATATGAAAATATATATATATTTTTTTATTAACATTATAAATAAGAGCGGAAAAATATAAATCTTTAGTAATCACCTAAATAAATGCAATGTTATATGTGCATGAAAACGTTAAAATAAATTTCGAAAATATATACAAGTTTGTAAAAAACGATTAAAACGATTTCGAGACCACTTGCGAACGGTCCAAAAACGTTGTACCGCGCAACGCATACGCCGCGATTTATAACCGCACTTGGCCCACACTTTGAAGAGCGCGTGGACACGAAAAACTGTAATAGCGTGTTCGTGGGCGGATGCGGTTCGGGATAAATCGGCGCGCTCCGTACGAACGGCTCAATATATTATTTTATCAAAAAAAAAAAAAACTAATAGTTCCGACGGGGACACGCTGTGCGACTTACGACGCATTTACGACCGTATATAAATATGTTTATAAATATAATCGTTTTCATAACCGCAGTTGCGAAGATCGCGAACGATCCGACGTTTAAATATCGCGGACGGTGCATTTATTGCGATTTACGATACGAGACGAGCATATCATATACGCGCGTCGAACGACAGTTATTGTCACTCGTCGCGTCGGAATAATGTCGATACGGTGTTCCAAAACATACGGGATCCACGCAGGAATGAAAACGACTAAACAAACGAATGATGTCGGTCGGTGGACGACACGGCGATTCATAACCGGAGACTTATGAAAAGCGAACGCGGAAAAATCCGGTACGAGAAAACATAACGTTTATAATGGCGGGGTGCCGTTGCAGTTCGCGCTCGGGACGAATCGACGAGACGCGGTCCGGTCACACGTCACCGCCAGTATTGGATTTATTTATACTGTCCGAGATCGCGGCCGTAAATCATCTCCGTAAGAGAATTATTTTGACACGGACGAAAATGAACGACGTCCATCCGCCGACCGCCGGCTACGCGTTTCCGAGTACAGCGTGTCGCCCCCTCCCCCCCTTACCACGTCGTCGTTAGGATTTTAAACATTATGTTTCCATTATAATATATATAAATAGCGGTCGGTACTCGTATGCGACCGAGCTGATTCGCTCCGACACCCGATTCGTGCACGTGCACTATACTATTACGTATTTCGGCCGTGACGTGTATTATATTAACGAATTATTTTCGATTAAACGGGATACCAACTATAAATAACCAAGGATAATAATTATTATTATTATTACACGCGCGGCTGATCGCGGTAAATTAGTTGTCAAATATCGATACAAGTTTGGCGAAAATAGCACGAGTCGCAGAAGGCGAGGGAGACGAGGCTGCGAACTTCACGCTTAGATACGACTTAGTGATATGCAAAACACGTGTATTCGAAACACTTTTAAAGTACTTTTCCGAGAGCAATAATATAATCAAAGTCAAATTGTTTATTATGAAAAAAGTAACTAATAAAACAGACAAATATTACAATATAATTGGTTTATATAATAACGAATATATTTCAGTGATTATTTTACGTTTTCACGTTTTACGAAACGTTGCGCGATAAAGTTTATAAACTTATTTAACTATTACTTCCAGTTGTAGGTAACTGGTTATCAATAAATATCAGTTAATTAATTTAGTTTATCTTACGTGTGTGTGTGTAAAACGTGCGTATACAACTCGAACACGTGCATTGAAATTTCATATGAATTCACTATAGCGTAAATAAATAAATTTGAGTAAACTAATAGTGTTTCCGATTCATAGAACAGAGGCGTAAACGAAATCACCCGGTGGAACGGCACATTTGTTAATATTTATTGACTCGTCGAGGGGGAAAAAAAATCGAAGCGTATTATAAATCCGAGTGCACAATTTTATAATATATGTCTTTCGGATTGTATGCAAAGTCAACACGGCCCGTGCGTACCCCGTGTAAGTATTAAAGTTACGATTATGAACATTTCCGCCGTTGTTTTTCGAATGTTTTTTTTTTAAAACGCATGAAATATACAACGCGTATTTTATTTTCACGGGACTTTTCGTCGCGAGACGTTGATAAAAGGCGAATTGAACTTTGCATTCTTATTCTCTTAAGTCACGTGCACTCACTTCCAACCGAATGAATATTTCACCGCGTTCCGTCCGTCCGCCCGCCCAACACGAAACCCGTGCGCGCGCGTTCGGAAACGACGGCGAGGCCGACCCCCGTAATCGGGCCGGCCGTTATTTACAAGGACCGGAAGGGGATAATGCCGGACACGTGTTAAAAGCGGATTTCCGTCGTGTGTGTGTGTACACCTGCGAGTCGCTAAATCGGACGACTGCGCAACACACACACACACACACACACACGCCGCCCTCCAATCACTAAACACACGTGCGGTGACTTTCGCGTGCGCTCGCGGATCGTATTTTGCTTGAAACGAGTCGCTTGTTACACGTGATTGAAAACCTATTAACTTATTATTATATATATATGTGCAATTTCTAATAATACTGTTATTACGCATGAAGCGAGAATGAGGCGAACGACCCAATATGCGTTTTAATCGCGCTCGATTACCACGAAAATATGAACCTAAACAATGTGACAAGAGAAATATAAAACTGAACTAATTCCTAACAGACGATAATACGACGTTTTTCAACATTGATATTGACTCAATGAAATCGATATTTATAATAATCATATATATTTTAATCTTACAATGTAAATTGTGACGGATCAACACTATGAAAACGTGAGAAAACCAAATTTTCACAAATAAAGTAGATTTAACGAACAAGTCGGAAGACGTTATGAAAAATAATAAACGTGAAATAATATCAACTGATTTGACATTTAAGATAGCGAGTGCGTTAACTGAATAAATTACATTTGAGAAGAAATTGAAATAAAATGAAGCGTCAAATAAAGATCTAAGTGGATGGGATCATGTAATAATAATAATACGAGTGCAAAAATGGGAATAGTTTAGCGGTGATACGCATGCATTGCTAAACTATTATGTCTAAATCTAAGCCTCGAGGGGGCTGAACGATAGTCCAACCTGCAATTTTTCTAATTGTGTTGGCGAGACTTGCGACTTTGAACACCTTCTTTTCCATTGTCCTGCTATTATGATTGGCAGGTAGGCTATTTGCACATCTTTTTATGTTGACATTTCCTAATCTATTATTATCTATTATTATTATCTAATCTATTATTATTGTGTATGCGTATCCATGTGGACTATGTTCCAATAATATAATTATTTTATTTTCTGTTTTTTCCTCTCTAAAACGTTACTGTATCTCAATGTTATCATTTTATTCTATATTTCTCATGCGTTCGACGTAACATATTTATACCTTATATTTATAATTGTAAAGATATATAACTTATTGTTAAAATTACAAAAAAAAACAAAAACAAAAAAAAAGCCTCGAAAATTGAACAATTTGTATTCTAGAGAGACGTGTATAGTGAAATAATCATATTATTTCGTTAAATTTAAAACGGAAGGATTGCTCATAATTATTAAAAAATATATATTGTTATACACAATAAAAAAAATATTTTGAAACATAAATAAAAAAAACGTTTGTTCGATAAAAGTTTATAAAATTAATATTAATAATATTTATATATTATTGTTTGGCTATGTTATTAGATTAGAAAAAAATCTTTTTGGTTGTTTGTTGATAGTTTCCCAAGTAAAAGACAACATTTTAATTAAAATTAGATATCGAAAATATCAATGTAACATGTTTTCCAAGAATATTACAAAAATAAAAAACAGTCATTAGATACGTATTATATATATATGCGCAAATTCATTCTGGAAAACAAGACAAAATTAATACTTCAAACATGATTTATCAACTTTTGAATTTAAAAAAAAATAATAGAATATACGTAATAAAATATTTTCAATATTGATGAAGAGCATATTGTACCGTTGATAATAATTACTTTTCAACAAAAAGTGGAATGTGTGTTTAATGTATGAATGCGTAATAAAATTATTAGAAAAGTTTTACAGGCTTATATTAATAATAGTTTATATAACGTTGATATAGAAAATAATATAGTATGGTACGTACGACGTACATTCGTCTATCAACCCGGTGTGGTTAATTTTTTTTTATTAATTTATAGAAATAAAAATCGTAAGGTTTCAAGCACTGCAATACACGTTTTTCGAATATGAACGAGATATTGTTAGTTTTTATTCGGTTACAAATGAAAAAAAAATGATCATTTCATACTAGGTTTTTGCATACCATACGTGTATGCATTTATAGTCGAGTCGGACAAACTAAATGCGTCGTGAACGCGGTATACTTTGAACCGAAATATTGCTATAAAGAAATAGCAGAGGAAAAAACTACACGTTATACATTATTACGAGATTAACCTCTGTCTGGTTCAACGGTTTGGTCTCGGGCCGGCGAAAGGTAACTGCATTATTTATCGACCGACACATAATTTCCCCGTAACGCGCTCCCCGCAGTCAAACAGTCCGTATATCTAAAACATACAAACGAATCGTCATAATTATGATGACGTCGAGGTATCGTGATAACGGACACTGCTTGGAACGAAACTCCTGCCGTCCAAAAACGAAATGGCTAAGGAGTCAAATATTCAATTTTAATTTTTGAAAAAATACTAAAATCTGTGTCGTTTTTACGATTCCGTCAATATACGTAAAGAGTTCAATCACATTAGAACTACGTTATTTTTTGACTTGAATTGTTCACGTTTTATGAGTCGAATACATTTTCGAATGTAGTATATAAATATATACAACACGTGCAAAAGACGTATAAAGGACAAGGAATATAATATCTCCAAACATATTTGGCCAATTGGCATTTTGGAATAGTAAGGTTTTAATGTTTGAATACTCAAAACGTATTTGCCGTCAGCCCGGAACGATAGGTACGGCATAACAAAAATCTGCGCGTGTAACGAAAATTATATAAAAATGAAAACTAAACACACAACAATAACAACAACCCTTCTAACCACTCGTGGTCGGACATTCATTACCGATTGTAAACACGTCGTCCGTATGAAGAATGGGCAAAGTTTATTATTTCATTTTTGTTTTGTGTGTGCGCGGTTTTGTTTCATTTTTGTTTTTTTTTTTTGTTTTTTTTACACACGTTAAAATGGTAAATTAAACGGCATAAACGCGAGACATATATGGGCGGGCGGATCGGTGCGGCTTGGGAGGGACACATTAAAAGTTTTTCTCGCTACAAAACGCAACGCGCGTTGCCCATCCGCCGCCGACCTTTCTCTTCGCCACTGTATTCGTATATATATATATATATATGTAGACGTATAATATATAAATCGTTAGCTTAACCGAGAACGACCACTGCCGTTCGTACATATACGTATATACAATAGTATGTAAGTGCTCGACTACCGACGACTGTGTACGGGGATAGACACGAACGCACGTAAGTATACCGTATAGTTAGTCCGAGTTATATTATCCGACCGTTTCCGCGGTCCGAGCGCGACTGTACCTCTCCCTGCCGCGACGGATTCCGTGCAGCGTGTGTAATATTATAATACCGTATTAGCCCAACTATTTGCGGTTAAACTGCACTTGTATATTATTATTATTATTATTATTATTATTATTACATACGCGTATAAAACGAGAACGAGATGACAACGGTGATGGCCGTGTGCGGTATGTGTTTTTATTAAAACAAAACGGATAAATCCGTTTATACGTATTATCTTCACGACGACATTTTTACAAATCGTACTATGGTATTTGTGAAAGCAATTTTTTTTGTTCCGCTCGCCGTGTCTGAGATACACACGACACCATGACGTTGCGACGTCAAAAATCGTCGGCACAACGCTTTTACCGCGTCAAATCCTTTCGATCCGTCTGAATCTGCACGGAATTCCTCTAGAGTTTGCACACGCTAGATTTCGCAAATATTATACATTTTTTTCTTTTTCGACTCGCGTACAATGTAAAAAAATAAAACCGTTTTTACGTGTATACGCGACGAGTAAATCCCCGAACGTATACGAAATCGTAGTGTGTTCGGTATCGCTATACAACGTGATGCACATCCCCGTAGCCGATGTATCAATAAAAACGGCGTGCATAAAAAATCGAACCGAAACGTTTTTCCCCGATAATAATCGTCGAGCTCTACCGAAGAACGAATCGAATTACGTTAGGTATATCCGATCACTCGCCGCGCCGACACTGCCGATACGGAGTTTTAAATGAAACTCTGCAACTTGTTTTTCGAAAGACTGAACACATACAAATGTTCGAGACGAAATCGTATAATGTCCGTCCGCGTCTTTCCCGTCTTGTTGTTAACAGAAAAATAGTAGCGCATGATGAACGATTTTTTTCTCCGTACTTTGAGATTTTTTTTTTTTTTTTTTTGTCCCCGTATTCCCAACGGCAACCGGATATGTCTCTTCATTGAAAACGTTAGAAAACGTGATTATACTTTATTAAATTCTACTTTGTAATTTCGTCGACATCGCAAGTGATTATCTTCCATTCAAACTTTTCTACTCGCGTCCCACGCCACTGGCCGGCGATCAAATTTGGTTTTCACTGCAACGTTGTATTGCCTAAATGCAATCGGCGAAAGAGAATAATCGTAAATAACTTTATAATATTTCAAATAAAAGCGCGTTTTCAAATATATATTTATGTTCAAAGTAGTTTATAATATAGGTCTATAACATTCAAACATTTCTGTTAAAATTTCAAAAAAAAAAAAAAGAAGAAAAACCCCCCATTCAACGAACACATTTTTTTCTCCTTGAAAAATGCAAATTCTACATTTTTATTTACGTTTAAATATATATAGAAACAATAAGTTCAACATTGAAATATTACATCATATTAATATATAGACTTACGAGGTGATCGAACTCCTTTCCGCGAAAACCAGCAAAGAATATTGTTTTTATTTTTCTGGAGGAAAATCGACGTTATAATATTAGATATTTTTTTTTAATCGTTGTGAATTAATATTATACGTATGATTGTGTTTTAAAGCAATACGTGTGAAACGCCACGTGCATTTTCTCGAGTTTCAAAATAAATTTTAATTATACACACACACATACACTGAATGCGAACGGGTTTACTACAGAAAACGCTGAAAATTGGGATAAAAATGATCGGTGAGAGATAACCGACCGGTCAAAATAAAATATGAACACGCAAATCGAATAAAATCATTCTTCGGAAATTATGATCGGATAACCTAAGTAACAGCTACATATTTCTAATTAGTTAGCTTTCTAACGAAACATTAATAATATTTGCGGACATTCATCTACAAATACGTCGCCTGCCTAAAAATTAGTAAACAAATACGTCAAGATACCAGAAGGTGAGTTTAACAATATTTCACGGAGATGATGAAATAATTTATTCATCAAAAAGCCGTGAGAGGATTCCAACACGCCACCACTTATCATTTCAACAATCTATATTGGAATATTTTAACAATTACAATAATAGGAGTAGGAGTAGTATTTCAATTAATTATTGATAATTATTGATTTTATGAATTGATTGAATATAATTGCATATATTTGTTAGCACTAATTACTTAATTAAAATGTACAATTATATATGTATTATTTCAAACGTCTCGTGTATGATTCTGAATTTATTGATTAACTTGCCAAGGGATGGATTAAACCTCCCCCACATCATAAATACGTCACTACAAAGTAATTATGTTTGGATTATTTAGACCGTAAATCAAAATACAAATATATATTACACAGCATATACGTTTGTCGTGCGTTCGGCTATTATTTACTATTATGAATTAATTGTTTGAAATCTATTACTCGAAAAAAATACACAATATGTTTACAAGCGAACGTTTTTATTAATATTTGCCTTCGACAAGGGACAAAATTAACTTTTATACGGGTCGTCGTATACACGTGTATTATTATTCATTGGTAAATATTATGACGAGACAGAAGCGAATAAATTAATTAACTCGTAATAATTTCAAAACGTAAATAATTTTTTATTTCAATATAATATCATATTAAAATTAAACTGCGATATTTTTTTATTTATTTATTTTATTATTATTATTATTATTATTATCAATACATTCGACTGAATAGAACTACTTTATTAAAAAATGAAAACGAACATTGGAATTTTATTTTTAAAATAATCTGAACAGACATGAATACGCGATGTTAATTAAATTATTCGGTTTTTTTTTTTTTTTTTAATAATAATTTATTATAATGTTATATTTGGTATTAAAGTATGGTATTTTGATTTTCCACGAACTTTGTGTTTTACAATAACAATATTACGAGTATACTTTTTTTTTTTTGTTCAACAATTCGTTATTTTTCTCGTTTACTATAAACTAATATTACATTGTATTTATAATGTATTTTTTACTGTGAATATAATAACAGTATTATAGACAAAATCGACATGTTATTAATAGTGAAACGGGTAAAATATTGAGCGATCTAAATTGTATACAGGTTTAGATAATTAATTTACATTTTACACGCTGTTATTAATGCTATAACTAATAATACATAACTTTAAAACGATCACAATAAATTTCACACCGCCAAAACACCATAATATTTCAAGTTATTTTCTATCGCGTTGTCTCTTTATCAACAGTCTGATAAATACTTTATCTTTTTTATTTTTTATTTTTAATAGCTACTAAATTTTTGATAAATAATAATTCCAAATTAACAGAAACGAAAAATATTTGTCATTTATGCCCTCAATCGCAAGTAATTTCTGTTCACTTTAGATTTGACGAAATACATTACATTATTAATCCAGAGACGTTGTTATAATATTATGTCTCGTCATAACATAATGTCACCTACTAATTTGTGTGATCTACCAAACATAATTGAAACAGAATTGTTAATGAAATAAACTAACTTAGCAATGAAAGTCCCAAAAAATGACCCGTTTCCTTAGTCAATTGAATGAACTTTCACGATTCATCGGTAAAAAATAAAAAAGATTACGATATCGAATTATGTGTGTGTTATATTTGCATGGGAACATAGTGGAATAGGCGATCAAAATTTAGGAATTTTATCTTTAAAGTCCTTACAAAAGTACAAAAATGCTACTGCAGATTTTCAAAAGCATTGTGATTTAAAATATCATGCGGTATCAATGACGTAATCCAAACATTTTCGTTGTATTTATGAGGCAAAAGATACCAGTGTTCAAATATATTTTACATTATTATTATAATAATCTATAATAATATATTATATATATATTTATTTATTTATTTATATCAATAATAGAGTTTTATAATAACGAAATAGTAAAAAATTAATAATTTAATTTATATTTTCAACTATTAAAATCATTTTTTTTATATACCAAAAATTCGCATGACAAACTATTTTGGCGTCCAAGTATTATAAGTCCATTTTTCTTTAACGTTTTGCTAGAAATATATCTACTTCGAAAATCTGTATTTTCAAAAAGTGTTTTTTTAAACAATTTAAATTTTTTTAATTGTGAGTTTATTTCGTTATTTACAATAATATTTAATTAAAAATAATTAATCAATTTCACGTTTCACATCTTTAGACGACACACTATCTTAGTCTAATGAATAATGATTGGTTATTGTTAATTAAAAAATGGAATAATATTAAGTTTCAAATTTATATGACTTTCTCTTGGGTGCACTACTGGTCGTCGAGCTATACATATATAATAGATAATGATGTAGTAATAAAAGAAATATCTAAATAATGAATTTCTTAATAAAAAAAATATACATACGAATATAATTAATAATTTTTGTTACATACATTTAAATAATTAATTAGTATTTCAATATAATTAATCTAACGCAAAATAACAAATTACAAATTCATAATACAAATTCTAACACAAGAAAAATATAATGATTTTTTTTTTAACTTTTCATTTATACATAATTTTACGTTTTGGTTTTTGTTTTTAATAACCAAATTTTACACATTTTATTTTTCAAAATATATTTAGTTGAAAAGTTTTTTAATAATTTATATGTTATATTGCAACGGGTGGTTATAAAAAGCCAATTCAAAGTCGAAATAAAAAATAAATTTACAATACTGACGTCAATCGTGGAATGAGTTAAGTTCAAATAAATTTATTTAAACTATAAAAATGGCCAAGTGTCCCGGGTGTAAAGTCGTTTTTCGTAGTTTTCCTTCGGTTTATGAGGTCTGTAAAAAAAAGACCAAATAAACTAATAAGCAGTTTGATAACATTTAAAAAAAATTATTCGCGTGCGGTTAATGGAAATTAGAAATCTACCCCAAGTTAATGGAAAAAGTTCTTTGATGAAATTAATTAAAAACAACAGACTTTTAATCGAGTAGGTACGTTTTAGTTTTATCGTATCGAAAAAATAATACAGATTGACGAACATTATTTGACGTCCTTACGTCCCTATATACAAGGCCTAGCAGGAACATATTTTCGGGAGGGCGAGGGGGTTAAAACCGAATCATATATTTTCTTATACTAGATTTAAATACTAGATTATGTTGTGTACGATAAAATTATGTCTAAATGCGGATTAACATGTGGCGTGTAAATAGTGTGTCTCCACCTTAATAATTTAGTTTAATAAATTCAATGTATTATAACTACTAAAAAGATTCGGGGGATTTGCTTTAAATTATATAAGCTAAACTATAAATTTTCAAATGGAATTATAATTTTATACTTTTATTTATAAAGGCTTTCCGATTTATGTACATTGAACATTTTTCATTGAACATTGAACATTATTTCTTGAATCACATACATAGGTCGATTATTTAATTTACCTTGTATATAACATATGCCGGTGTTCCAGTAAAATCATACCCCCGGATAATCTTACCGGGGGGGGTAAGATTTTCCTAGGATAATTGTACCCCCGGTATGATTTTCCTAGTATAATTGTACCCCCGGTATGATTTTCCTAGGATTATCTTACCCCCCTAGGGGGGTAAGATTTTCCTAGTATAATTATACCCCCGGTAAGATTTTCCTAGGTAAATTTTACCTCCAATAATATTTTCTTATGATTATTTTTTCCCCTTAGTCGGACAAACTTTTCATAAAATAATTTAACTCCAATAAGACTTTTCATGATTATTTTTGGTTGAGATGTTATAATAAAACAAAATAATTATATTTTGACAAATTTAAATCTATTTGCTTGTATCATTTAAATTTACCTATTATATAATATTTTAAGTTGTTTTGTGTGTATCTGTGTACATATACAATTGATTTTTTAATGAATTAAAATATATATATTGGAGTGAATTCTCAAATTTACTACAGTTAATTTATTAAAAATGTACCTAATTTATCAATAGTTAATTTAAAAACTTTTTAAAATATAAACTATTTAGGTGTGATTATTGTCAAAGCTGGGCATTAATGAGTTTAAAGTTAAAATTAAGTTACTTAACGCATTACTTTTGTTCAAATTAATGTTTAACTATATAAGTTACATTATATTTTTATATATTTTCATTTTTCTTGAAGCGTTTTGTTATATTACATACAAATTAAAACATTAAGTAATTAATTTAACTTAAAAAGCAAACAATATTTATATTATAATGATATTAATTTCCTATTATTACTTAAAATATCTGCGAATTAAAATTTATTTAGTTATGTGTTTTAAATACAAATTATATATATAATATAATTATGCTAGGTAGAACAAGTTAGTGACATTTGAATAATTTCTTTTTTTTTCTAAAACTCTTATGAAATTTTCAAATTGAAAATATGCTATGAATTTTAATAAAAAATTTGTTCACAGGGAAAATTTGTGTTTCACTATAAATCCAAAATTGTTTATTATAAATTATGTTTAACATTATATTAATATAACATCACCCCACTGTTTAATACATTTATCGGATGTATCTTAGGATTATTTTACCGGGGGGGGTAAGATTATCCTAGGATAATTTTACCTCCCCCGGTAAAATAGTCCTAGGATAATCTTACCCCCCTTGTTTAATACATTTACGGGAGGTAAGATTATCCTAGTGTATTATACATAATATATTACCTAAACGGTAATGTTTTTTTAGGATTATCATACACCTTGTAGTAAAAATAAAGTCTAAGAATATTTTCACACCAGGTGTCACTGGAAATTTATACCTTCCGTACATTATTACCGGGGGGAGGGGAGGTTATAAAATAAAATATTATTTTATTAGTTTTTATTTTATTATTATTATTATTATTTTTTTATTTGCGCCCAAAGACATGAGGCATTTAATTTGGTTTTTAATATTATTAATAAACATATAATAGAAGTTCTGTTTATAATTATTTTTTGTTTATTTTTCTGAATTACTGTATAAATTATCGTGATAGGTAACAATTGTTAAAAAAATAGATGTTATGCAATTATGTGTGAACTGTAAAAGGTAAGCAGTAGTGTTTCCATAGAGAATACTATGTATATAATAAATATACTCAAAATTATGTTTAGAAATCATCGATATAATTTGTACATCCTTGAGCAAAAAAATTATACTATTATAAAAATTTTATATATGGTATTAAAATCTTCAAAATAATTGTATAAATTATAGGATTAAACTCTTGCTTTTTGATTCACTAAAAAAAAAAAAAATAAAAATTTGGAAAATATATTTTATATTTACACCACCGTAAAAATAATTTCGTAGTTAGATTAAAATTTTTAATTTCTCCATCTTTTTTAATCTCACTTTATAAAATCCTTTGTTTTGGAAAAAAATTCCAGAATATCAAAAAACTTCGAATACATTTTTATTTGTGTACTTTGTGAATTTAATGAATATTATATATAGTAGAAACGGTTTGGTTTTTTATTTGCATTATTTAATAATATTATTATTTATTAATGATAACTGATATTGTAACAACTTTGCCGTGCTTTTTTCCTATAATAAAAAAAAAAAAAAACGATGAAAGCAGTTTAAAGACTCTGTTTTTCAACGAGTTAGTAGACCATCAAAAATATTGATGAAAACATCACTGAACGTAAGTTATAAGAATGCAACTTAAAATATTAGGTGAGTAAGATTTAAGAGCAGAAAGGAACGTGTATAATAAATATACAACTATACAAATCAATAAAAAACTTGATAAACTGGTTTTAAAATTAACCTAGTAAAATTTAGCAAAGGAATAGTAATTTTAAGTAAGTTAGTTATCTTAGGAAAATTTTACCCCTCTGTGGGAGTAAGATAATCCTAGGAAAATGTTACCGGGGGTAAGATTTTCCTAGGAAAATCATACCGGGGGTACAATTATACTAGGAAAATCTTACCCCCCTAGGGGGGTAAGATAATCCTAGGAAAATCATACCGGGGGTACAATTATCCTAGGAAAATCTTACCCCCCCGGTAAGATTATACGGGAGGTAAGATTATCCTGTTACACCGGTACTAAATGATGTGCCTATCTACATATTTCATTAAACATTTATTTCAACATTTTAAGTAAACAAAAAGCTGGTTTTAAATAATGATATGGTCCCACAATGAATTATTTATATATCTACAATGATAATCAATTTGCTCATCTGATTGCAAACCACTTATTTACATATAGAGCAATAACAAAAAACATCGAGAGAAATAAAATTCATACAAAAATACAAGATGATGTTATTCAATTTCTCGATTAAATCAATATGTATATATCCTTAAATAAAAATAAATTGCATAATAAATTCACATGTGCATCCATATTTTCTCAAACAGAGACAAATCAAATAATCTGAAAATAAATATATTCACCGTATTTCTTAAGACAATTTTTATCCAACATACGAACAATGTTATTCGTTTATTTACGCTCGTAATATTATAATAGAAAATTATAAAGCTATAATATACTGGTAAACTTGACCTTTCATTACGATAGTTTGTCGTCAAATTAGATTATTCTAAGTATCTTGAAGATAGTCATTGTGTCGAATGCACCTGAGAAATATTTTGAAACTTTTCACAGTTATGACAATAGAACAAATAAACAAACTATACGCAGGTACGTGAATATATATTTAGATATTTATTCCAACTAATTTATTTGTGTACAATAATATTATATATTAATTGGCAGTGGTTTATTGGTTAATTTTTTTTCAATTAACAAACAAACAAATATATTAATATCAATATTTCATTATATTTCATTAATTGGAAGAATTAGATGATCTCTATGAGGAAACAAAAATTTGTGGAACCCTAAAAAGCATGAGAATAAATTGGGCTGGGCATATTTGGCAATCAAAAAGATTAATCAGACAAATAAAAAAATGGAAACCAAACACTATGAGACCCAGAGAACGTGCTAGATAAAGATGAGCAGACAGAATACAGAAAGATTTAGAGTTACTGGGCGTAAGGAACGCAGAAGGAGCTGCAAAAGACAGGAGAAAATGGCGATAATATGTTGTTGCGACAATGGGCCTGAATAGCCTGTAATAACTTTAAAAAATATATATTTCATTAATGAAAAAAAAAAAATAAAACTCAACACTAAACTTGTATATGATTTGATAGTGTATATAACTAGAGCAATCAAAATCGTTTTAAGTACAAGTGGAAAAATAATTTACGAATGTATTTAAAAATAAATGACCGGTAAAAAAACGGGCAAATAATATTTGTGACACTAATATAGCGACATTGTATTTCTATGAATATAAAATAAAGTTGCACGTAATTTTGTATCGGACATGTAAGTTATACATACTAGTACTGCGATAGTCGAACTACGATTTATATACGAAGTATATTGATAAACGGGTTAATGAAAAGCAATGTTATTTATTATATTTGATTACACGTCAATATTAATTATTTTTGTTGTCTGCATGTACGCTCGAGTTCGTGTATTTTTACACTCTGTCCGCGTTCCGGTATTCGCGTATCCGGTGACCCGAAATAAAACAATTTAATCAATTTCAAAGTTCTCCGGCATTTAGTTTATTCATAACATCCGCAGACCGAGAGTTATTAAATAAAGATATATTTTTGGCACGAAAAATGTCCTTTGAAAGACATTAGGAGAGGCTTTGCGAACAGGTGAAACGGCAGCGAGTGTGCGTGGAGGGCGGAGAGAGACAAAGCTTATTTTTATGCTCGCCTGCAGGACGCGCCGGGTTTTAACGTGAAACTTTCACATTTATGGGGTCAACCGTACACAACCCCCATGCTTAAATAATACAATTTTACATCCACGCGGACCAACTTCCAAATGGAATTAAATTCTTATCAGCCGGCTCCTTAAATTATTCAAATCTTCAACATAACCGGCGCAATAATAATAATATGATGGGTGGTATTTCTTTTCAAACTATACTTAATAATTTTACGGCAAAGTATCGAATATACAGTTACGCACAAGATACACTACAATTTTACTGTAACTTTATGTGTTATATATTATATTGTATTTGTTTCCGTAAAGGCGCGAGTGGTTAATAACGTATTACCGTAAAACATATTAATACGCTATACATAAACACAATGAAACGTTACAGTGGCTCGCACAGGAGTGTACAACGTTAAAGAATTGTATTATTATAAATATTATTTTGCTTAAAATAAACACCTTTTTTTGGGGGGGGGGGGATTAAATAAATGATCCGTGCTATAATTGAATGAATAATTTCAACGAAAAAATTCAATTATGTAAAACGTACATAATACTATACAATACTTTGTTGTCATTTTTTTTATTATTATTATTATTTATTATTATTACAACTAAAAATCAAATAAGTATAATTGTTTATAAATATTTATACACTAATTAGTCCTATCGAAAACAACTATATTCAATCATATTATAGAAGACAACATTTATCTGTTTTATATATATATATTGTATATAAATGTAAAACTGTTATAAATAACGTAAACATTTTCAACAAATAATCATAAACATAAATATTTTGGAGAAAAATATATAAACATTTACTTAATAATAACGGTGTGTTATTATATTATAATATATATACATGTTATAAAATGTAAATTTCGCGTACCTTAAACATTTTCACATATTTCATCATAACTCAGGAAATATAAGAACAGTTTTACCACAGAATTCGAATAGAAACACATTCTTCAAAATTTCAAACACTTCCTGTGAACTTACCTGAATTTTATTTATTTACAATAACACATTTCCCAAAGATTTCCCAAAAGAAAGTCGTTTACTTATGGGCGTAAAATTTTGATCAACTAAGATTTTAGATTATCAATCGAACCGTTAAAACAATTACTTTTAGACAAATTTATATATTTATGTTATTTAGGAAAACTTTTTTGTACAATAACTCACATATTCGAATTTTAGAATATACAAAATATTAAAAAGAAAAAAAAATGATGAAAATTCATACAATAAATGGTTACCAGAGTTATTATTATTAAATCTGTTGTCAAATTTTTTAAGAAAAAGAAATTAAAAAATTCTAATGATATTAAAATGTTTGTATGATAAATCAGCTAATTATAATATATATATTGTAATTTGTTCTACAAAACTATAAAAATGCAAAAATAAAATTTATAAACATTGAAAAACATAATATTATCTTTAATTAATTTTGCATAACTTTTAGTACGTATCTTTACTATAGTAAAATTATATAACTTAAAATATGACTTAATATATTTCAATTGGATATTTCTAATATTCACTTTATAAACTTAATGAAAACAATATACATCGTATTTAAAGCTAATATTACAATTAATAATTATTTAGACAATCACTTTTGTAATTCACTTAAAATTTACTTTATGAATAGTATTTACTTAATAAATAAGTTAACTATCTCTTATTTTAATTTTTATGAATATTTATTATATTTTAATTAAAGTTGAAGTTCTGAATTGTAAAAACAAAACACATACATAAGTTATAATCTCTATATCATAGCAGAATTATAATAAGTCCAAATTAATTAAGGCTTAGAAAACTTATCTTATTTCTAAAGAATTAAATTTAAATTAAACCACGCTCTTTCTAAATCACGGTTGAAAGATCATACGATATTTAAGACAACTAATATTATTATCACACAATAAACATATAAATGTATATCAGTCCATGAGTTTTTTCTTAAAATTTTTAAGCAACTGCGAGAGTTACTGAAAGTAACAATTATAAAACGAAACGCAAGGTTCTTTTTTTAAATAATCAAGCTAGTTGCTTGAAAAAAAACAAACGTAAGCCTCTACGGAACATTAAAAAACACGAATGTAAATGAACATTAGTACTTATTGTACTCGCGGCTTTAATTAGACATAGAAAATATTTGTTACGGTAACAACGCCATTAACTAGATATTGTCTCGAAAAATCGAAATATAATTCCGGACCAGTATTCGTTTCGAAGTTTGTATCTGATCAAACGTTCAAACAGTGAAATTAAACAGTGCATATCGCTTAACGGTAAATATAAACACAAAACGGAATGTCTTCCCCGACGGTCTGGTATGTGAGTGACGACCCCATCAGATAAATTCACCTTCGTAATATCGAACGATAAGCAAGAAATTAAATTCCCATCGCGACGACTTCTAGCTCTGCTCGATTCGATATTCGACGCGTACAATAATATTGTAGAAATTCAATGACAATCGACAAACGTTGGATCGTGAAACTTTGGATGCGTATTATTAGAGCCGACAGGAATCGAAATACCGAGAAACATTGCCAACAATAGACAACGGCGAAATGTCTCACCGTCTATTGTATCCAATTATGTCCAGAAATCAGTTGAAAAATATTATAATAACTCGTACACTAGTTCTTCGTAAAGAAAGGAAATACACAGTTTGTAAAAAGCCACTAGGGTAATATGGAAAAAACAATAAATAACAATAACGTTCAAACATTCGTTCAAATCCGATTTTCGGGGCACCTAAATACGAAGAAAAAAAATGAAAAGAAAAAAGAAATATATGTACATCAAATCAGAAATAAGATATAAAAAAGAACTTCAAATAATGAACCGTATAAAAAATCAAACCCAATGGATGCCAAAAAATGTCACACGTACCACATAAAACAAAACATGTCGTTTGAACTTCCGCACGAAACATTAACAAAAATATTTATATATCTATGTATGTACTATGATCGTTCTCATTTTTAACTTTGAAATGATTGGCATCTAATCCCATGCCATTGTTTTCATTAACATAAGAATGTAATTTGTGTTAAATTCGGTCATAATGACTTAGCCTCTTCCCGTGAACATTTTAGAAAAACGTTAACAAGGTGTGGATTTAGTTTCGAATTTGTGAAAACTGATCGTATATATATTGAGATGAAAATAATTATTTTAGTTGGGGAAAAACATTAAAAGTAGTCAATGACTCGATTGACAGAGATGTGTTAGAGTGCACTTAATAAATAAATCACTAAAAACAATACCAAAAAGAATTTAAACTTAGAGTACTATTTTATACTTATTATAATTATATAAAAAAACACTTTAAATAAACCATATTATAAATTAATTAATTAATTCTTTTTCAACTGTTTTTGATAATTATATTAAACTTAAAAGTTTTGGTTTATCTGATGAATTTTAGGATAAATTATTTAATTTAACTAAAAATTTTAATAGTTGTACTTATTTACTATCATTTTTTTATAATTCGTTATATGTCCGATATATTTCAATAAAATCATAGTAAATTATATGAAAAAATTTAATAAATACTCGATTACTCATTTACTCATATATTTATAAGAAATACAAATGTCTCCATATTATAGAACACTTTAATACATAATTAATATTTTATGTAAAATTGAAATAGATTAATTTAAAAACACTTATTACATAAATCTGCCTGTAACAATATTCTAAGAAATATTTTACTAATGACCATTTTTGTAGGAAATTAAATTTTATTTAACTGTTCGTTAATTATATCTACAAAAAACTCAATTTTGTCAAATTAATTAAATACTTCGAATATAGTTTTTTTTTAAAAAATAATGGTTTTACAAAAAATTAAATAAAACATTTTTTCTATGCAGTATTATAATTTTTAAATTAAGATAATTTAAATGTTTATGTTAAGTGCTATATTTTTAAGTAAATTTGAAAAACAATAAAACAACCCTATTCGTGTACATTTCAATCTTATTGCGATACGAGAAGAGGACAAGTCATCGTGATCCAATTTAACACAAATTACTTTTTTGTAACAATGAAAAATATTGTAGTTAACATCAAAATCATTTAATTATTTTTTATTCTCTTATAACTGAGGATCATCATTCTAATTAGTATATGCATAATATCGCTTACTATTTGAATTTGAATCTGCCCGGAAAGTATTAAAGTTAACAAGTTTTATTTTATTTTTTATACGAATTCCCATTATTATTATTATTATTATCATAATTGATTCCACATATTTTCATTGTAATAATCATAATTTTCTGTATCAAATCTTGAACCAAATACTCATTATTATTTTTTATTCTTGTTGTTGTACTGTCTTTTTTACTATAAACCTGACTATAACTTTTAATTGAAACCGGTAGTAACTAAACAAATTGTACACAACTCTATATATTTTTATTTCGTAATACTCATTGGCTTTATTATATATATATATAATATATAATTTTATTTTTATTTTTAAATTGTTCACAATTAACTTACAACTTAACACAAAAAGTAAAGAGAAAATTCGATCAAAGTGTGGAAGTCTTTTCTGTTTATAAAAGAAATTGTTTTATTTCGTTTGTTTAAAAATAACTTTATATATTTTTTTAACAAAAATTAGACAACATTTTTGAAGGTAAACGTCTTGTACTAATCAACTGATTTCATTTTTTTTAGACTCACTGTATCTATACAAAATAAAAACGCATTCGGATTTTACAATCAAGGGTAATTTTATTTTAACATTTTTTTTTGTTTTTTGTGTCTTCGTGTATTGTTAAACATTAATTACCTCCAATAATTTAATAATTTGTATTATGAACAATGTCATCAGTAATTAATTATTTTTCTTATACACAGTACGTAGATTCATAGAATAACAACTATCAGTTTCATTGTGAATGTTATTAATGTTTAAAATAAAATAAGCATGCCCACATATTTTTACTATTTATATTTCAATTAGACGCATTACGCAGTGTAATAAATCTACAGCGTGAGTATAGTTTTATTAGTTATTTAAACTATTGTTCAAAGAAAAAAACAAAACACGAAAAAACTGTTAATCTATTAACTTTTTTTTGAAATTCATTCAAATAAATTATCGCAATAAAAAATAATTGCACCTAACTCGATCGACTTGTATTTAAGTCAGTCGATTGTTAACTTTTTACATAATATAAATGATTGGATAACTTTGACGTTTTAAACTCTTCGAAAACCAAATATTATTCAACTTGGTATGATATGACACATATCGCTCGAAACATGTCTAAATACTGTTTACCATTCATCTTCGTAATACATCAAGTATAGCAAACTTGAGTGCTTATTTCCGAAAAAGTTTTCCTGTACAAATTTAAATTTTGAAACGTATGTGTGAACGTACATTTTTTCCCCGAAATCAACACGAACTTTCAATCAATGAAATCACCCGAGAGAAATGTTAACGTATTTATTCACGCACGTTTACATTTCTGTGTACGTAAGCGTTTAAAGTTTAAGCGCCATACATTTGCATTTTTTAACGAGTCGCATAAATAGTTACGTTTGTTGAATACGCTTTTAACCAAATGTAATGAACGTAGTAAACAAACAAAATACAAATCGTTCGATGTTTCTTTTCTGACATATAAACATACAACGTGTATCACAAATTTCATTATTAATTTTTAACCGCGTCAATAAAATATACCAATTCAGCATCATATATCATATAAAAAACTTTAAAACTTAGTTGACAGTCGGATAATGCACATTACATTTTTTATAAGATACTAAAATATCTTATAAAATCCAGAGGCATACTCATATATTATTGTACAATTTTCTAAAATATTAAAAGAGTAGTTAAAATTAGACATTACATAAAATCGAATTACAGAAAAGAACCAATTATTTTTAAATAATAAAATACATTATAAATATTTTTTATAAATCAAGAAAAACACATTATTCATTTTCTCATTTCTATTCCAAAGAGTTTATTTAATTTCAAAATACATACAATACAAGTATAATTATTCAATTGTCTTGGACGTTTAAAAAACGTGTTTCAAATTATATAAAATGCATTATTAATTCTAATACTGGAACAAAAACTTTATAACTAATTTTATTGTAACTTTATTGTACAAAAACTTATCCGTAATATCTTAAAAAACATATATTTGTATAATGTAAAATTTTTATTATACGTGAATTTATATTTTGAACTATTTAACTGTTTCAGCTCATGGACTTTTTTTTAAATCCTCCAATAAACACAAACTATATTATCTAAATCTTTTATAATGTCGTTTCATATTTTATTTCAATTGATATACAAAAATTTTAGTTCGATCGAACGGTAAATAAGTGCACAAAATAAAAATAATAAAAAAACTACTTCATACATTTGTATGTTAAAACATATTTAATATACCAGTGTTTGAACTATTATTATAAAGTGTTTTTTTTAACCATGAAATACTTCTTCATCTCTAAACTCCTTGAAGTTGAACAAGTTTTTTCAAATAAATACGGTCGATAGACCTTTGACTTGGACAAGTGTTGTTTGAAGTACCAATATGCTTGATATTAGTTATGGATGGAAAAAACGAATTGAACCTGATTAAATGTATTTCACAAACAAATTATTGGAGACACCATTTTTTGTTATACTGTCATATCTTTCCAATATAAAACGCACACCGTATAATATTATATATGCACGTTTTAATTCGGAGTCGATTGGAAACATATCGAAAATATGACATACAAAACATAACACACAAAAATCCTACAAATATTTATTTTAAATAGAAAAACCATTCGTTAAATGTTTAACCAAGTTAAATCGCTGGAATGGAAAACATAATTAATCATTTACTGTAACATTAAATCAATGTTTTTTTTTTCAAATAAATATAAAGTTAGACAACAAAGCCATATAAATTAATACAAAGACCAAAAATAATATTTTATATTATAAAAATATTTTAATTGCTTGTAATTATTATTTTCTTTAGATAATATATAACATATAAATATTTTCATAATAGTAAAATAATAATTGCTAATAATGTATTGCGCGAATTAGCGTAAACGATTGTAAATTGGGTAAAAAAATTATTTTAAAACTTTGAATTAGTTAAATATATTAAATATCATACAAAATGTATATAACAAAAATGATTATCATCGATTGTTTCAGATTAATAATACTAAATATAATAAGTAACGTTTTGAAACGTTAAATAGTGTATATTCATACCCACACATAAAATATCAACATAATTTCAAAAGAATTTCTTGAACTTTATAAAATAGAAATATTAAACATACCACAAAAATAGAATACGTAAGTACTTAATATATGCTTTATATACCTTTTATGTATACTTTAAATAATAATAGTAAAGATATCAATAATAGATCGGAGGTAGTTAATAAATTATTTTCGTTTAACAATAAAATTATGACAAAATGGAAATTTCCTAATAGTTTCCGAGAAAATCAAAAATTATTATCATGACAACGGATCATGTAAAATATTTTAATTGTTCAGCGCGCGGCTGTACCAGAATTGTCTATCCAGAGCGCCGTGCAAACAACGATCAAACAATAAATAATTTCTAATAACTTACACTATTTTTACGTTGTTAACGAAAATAATAACCCTCAAAACTGCTATAATTTAATATTTTGAAAAAAAGAATATTTAATATTATCTTATTTTTTTCTCAGTATTGAATTACGTGACGGAGGAATTCTTTGAACGGATAGTCGACGTAATTTTGTCATTTTCCTAACCAAGAAAACGTAAAATCCGTCCTTGAAAAAGCTATTCGAATAGACATAAGATACAAGTCATGTCTACTCTGAGCAAATATATATATATATATTTTTTTTTTTTTTGAAACCCATAAAAATTATACATTACTCTCAATCAAATTGTATATTCTTGGTTGTTAGCTACACCCGAATTACGTGCGACTGAATTTTAGATCTAGTTGCGTACGGAACGCCAGGTTTTTTACTATACTCAAATCATCAGGGACTTTGCGTTTGATTGCATTGCAAAAATTTTGTAAAATAACTTTTTTAATTATACCACGAAATTTAAAAAAAATTAAATAAATTTCAACTTAAATTATATCGTACAACCATATTTATTTATTTATTTATTTATTTATTTATTTATTTTTATCAAGGAAAAAACAAAGTATTTATTCGTTTAACTTTAAAAACATTTTAAACAATAAAATTCAAGTGAACATGTTTAAAAAATTATAATATATCTCCTCCAAAAGTATAAGCTTATGGAGGAGACAGTATAGTAACGTGTGACCTTATAAATATATAAAAGCATGTTTATGAAGCATAGTATACGTAAACAATTGAACGTATTAACTTTCTTATATGTTTTGCTATATTTTTTTCTGTAAAATAAAAACATGCGTTGGTGAAGAACAGAGATTTTATGTTCACTTAAGAACAATTAACTAATACAAAGTAAAAAAAAACGCCGGTATAATCAACACAAAATGAACACTTTGATCTAGATAATACTTAAAGAACACAATATAACTAATTTAATTCAAAAAATTAATGAAAACTTATGCAAAACATTATTAAAACTATTTAGTAATACATTTAAATTAAAATAACACTGAAAATAAAGCCATATTTTTCATACTTTGTTTTATATATGGTAATGACAGTAGTTTCAATAATGAGTTAACTATGATATAAAACAATTTTTAAACGAAATATAAGGTATAATAATTGTACCATTTAGTTAAAATAATATGTAGTTTTTATAAATCTAAAACGCATATAAATTAATTATATATACCTAATAAATTAATAAAGCTTGCAATTCAATAATACAAACACAATAAACTATAATTTGATATAGTTATCCTACTTTTGTTGTTACATTCGTATATTTTATTGAAATTTCATATTTTTAAAACCCAGCTATAATATTCTAAATCTTAACATAGAAATTATATTTTTTTCATATTCAATAAATTATAAAAAACTGCTCAGAAGCGTTTTCACTTTTTTCGAATACAATAATTTATCATATTGCTTTTGAATTTTAAATAAAAATATAATTCTAAAATACCCGATCCACAGTATTCGCTTCTTGCAATTGTTTTTTCTTCTTGTATCATTTTGAAACGTCAAAAATGAAATGTATCGATAATTCTTCATAAATATACTTATTTTATTATTATTAATTTCTCATAAAATAATTTTATTAGAAAATGTTATTTAATAAAGAATTATTGCGTTATCAATTAAAATATTATAATATATATTTACTATTAATAAAAACAAAACTAGTATTTTTAAATAGATTTTAGTCGTTGGTAATAAAATTCTCTAAAGCTTTATATATAGATATAGTTTTTTCGAAGAAAAAATAAGATTGTACAATATATTTTTTTCACGTCGAAAATAAAACGAAAATAGCAATGTTGACACATGAGGTAAACCATTGGAGACCGAAGAAAACTATTCTCCTTGTCCAGTCTAAAGGTCTATGGGACCAATGTAATTACAGAATAGACTTACAATTCTTGTCCGATAAACAAAATCCATCCGTACCTATGAATTATTCATTGCGACCGAAAGGCAATATTTACCTGCTACATCTCTCCTAAGCTTTTTACAATCAATGTAACCGAAGAATGTTTTTCTTTTCTATTCCACACTAACATATTGAAAATCATCGACATTGACGTGTAAGAAGTAATCGTAAACTCCGACTAAATATATTTGCAATTTACTACGATTTCAAATTGAAATAAAATAAATTTTATTATCACGTGTAAAATTATACGTATACATTAATGGTAATTGCTACGTAAATTTACACGTAGTGTGGTAAAACACACTGTTATATAAATGAAAGCCAAAAAAACATCTTGAACAGTTAATTTCGTTCGTATTTATATTATTTTATTATTATTTATATTATATAATATCGTGACAATACAGTAACAGTGTTATAAATTATTCAATTCAATATTACAAAAACAAATAATACATACTATTAAAGTCGCGGTTGGATTTCGTAAAAAAATGTATATTAATCCTTGGTTAAGTGAAAAATTTTAATGCAAGACAAATATTATATAATATATATATATATCACATGTCAAACTATATCATATAATAATATGAACCTAATCCAATCTAAATTCTATACAAGTTTATATAATTAATTAAAACTATTATAACTATTAACGTTTACTGCAAATGTCGAAACCAACAATAGCATAATCTAAATATCTACTGTTTTATGACGATATTCTTTACCAATATCCAGAACGTAAAATATAAATATACAATACAACATATACCGTTTTCTAACAACGTCGTAAAATATATAATTCTTAATTTCTATACATATATGTATATAGATAGACACCATATATCACGTTGTGTACGTCTTATCGATTCGTTGCTGTAGTTACCAATACCAATATCAACAATATCAATAATAAAATAATTATTAATTTATATATTGTTTAAAAAGACAACGACGTAGATGGAAATCCAATGACAATGGTGAATAGTTTGGAATAGTTATGAATAGTTTCAGTTATCGTAAACCATCATAAATTATGAGACGTGCCTATATTATAATTCTTGTAGATTTATGTCTGTACTCTATAATGTAAAACACATATTATTACGTAAAAATATTCGCCATTAATTTGAATAAGAATTACACACTTTATTTTTATGTACTTTAATTCACTGAACAAACGATTAAATTACAAATAAAATAAAAAATACGTATAGAAATCGGGAATTTGGCAAGCTCACAGAATGGGCCTTTTTTTCTACACAACAAATATTCATCTATAGAATTAAAGCCCAGTTATATTTATATAACGTAAAACATATATCTATACTATAATGTGGTAATATATCATTTATAATAAATTGAAAATTTTAATTAACACATTTTCTTGGTCTTATGGTTATTAATTATTATACATCTGTTAATTTAAAAAAAAAAATCAAAATACTAATAATTACAAGACCAAACATGTGAGAAAATATATCCAAGTGTTCAACTATGAGTAGTACGCTAGCGGCACATGCAATATTCGATAAAGTCTTTAAATTAAATAGTAATTCGTTTTTTACGGTAAAAAGGGCCGATTGCAAAACCAACAAACGACGCTATAAAATTTTAAAATCTCTCACTTCCGCGTATAATCGAAGGTTATTCAACGACAGAAGATAACAACTAGACAAACGGCATGAATTGAACGAGAACGAACAACAAAAAAAGATACATATTAAAACTGACGTGAAACTCGTACACGACATGTATACAAGAAACCTCGTACAGAAACATTGTTTTTGTCGTTCGGGGAGTCATTAACAACTGTAAGACGTTTTCCACTCAAAAAGTTTCAACGCGTATAAGCGAGACGGTCGGACTTTTTTTCCGCTCCATTTGATAAATGTACGGCAAACACACGTTTGAAATTCGTCCGTCGTGTTATATTTGTTCTCTTGTATTATAATAACAGTCAATTATTGCCATTAGAAATACTATTTCGCAAAGGTATTAATCATATTATATAAAAAAAACTTGAAGTTAGACAAGAAAAAAAAACGGTCGTCATGGAGATATCATATTTGAAGCAACGATAAAGAAAAAAAAGAAATAATATTTTTAGAAATACTTGAGTTATAATATAAGTTTTGTTCGGCGTAAGCAGAAGTGTGCGTTTTTGTTTTATATGGTTTTCGTCGACAATTTTCAAATGGAAAGTAGAAAAGTGTCACTGAGGACTGACGATTTCGAAGCTTTTGACGAGGTATTTATTTATATCATCTTAGATTGTTACGTTTATTTTTTTTTTTTTTTTTTATTATTTTTTTTTTTTATCGTATAGTTTCAATTATTTGATTAGTTGTCTCAATACCTGAACAAATACAATCGATATTCTAGCGACAAATATTAAAAAATAGCTCCAAAATATTCATTTCATATACAAAAAAAAAAATTAAAATATAATATAATATAGTACACAATCATTACAAAAATTTTAATAATCAATGCAAACTAAGGCAAACTTCATAATGTAATTTGCACAGCACCAAGGTAAACTTAAATAAATTTAATATAAAGTTGAAAATAATAATTGATATTTGTGTTTTATAGTATATAAATTGACACACAACTAAAATATTAACCTGATGGTACCATTTTGAATGTAATAAAAATAATGAAAATAAATTAAACTTTGAAAATACTGATTTCCCTATGTGAAAAAAGTTGATTAATTTATCAAAAATATTACTCGAAAGGTACTTTTGAGATACAGAGACAAAATTAACTTATATATATAAATTAAAATTAATGAAATTATGTTTTCGTTATAATTCATATATGATAATAATAAAACAAGAATATACAAATTACTATTGTAATAGTTAAAAAAAAATAAATAATACTTAAAATATCACTAAAATAAAAATCAGCAAATTATTATTTTTTTATTCTTAAGCCAAATCATTAAATACAAATAGTTATTTCAAATTATATACAATATTAAAAATTATAAATAAATGTACGTATGTATATTAAATATATATATATTTAATCTATCTTTTTCCATTTTATATTTTAAAGTTTCTGAGTTATGGCACAAATAAAAACACAATATTTATTATGTTTCTTAAATCACATATACCGAGTATAACCAATATCATAACATATTATTACTAATAAATATTTCTTATACTTAGATACGAAATATAAATTATTCGAGTTAAATACAATTAATGGATGAATTCGTTCAATGTATTATCATTAAATTATGTTTTAAAGCCAGAAGACGTATACTATGCGTCATCGGAGCATCAAACTCATCTACAGCTACAGGTATGGGAAGGCCAAAATGTCCACGGCGACCCGAAGAATGGGGAAGCATATGAAATCGAAAAACGCAATGTGATTATTAGTGTTAACAACTTCATGACCACGTTACACATTGAAAGTCAACGTTTCAAAAATAACGGTTTGAAACATGTGTATATACGTTTAAGGCGAAACTCGATGTATAAAACGTACAATTTAATTGAATTGAAATTATTAACAAATGTAATGTTTTCCTTTTCTTTTTCTTTTTTTTTCTTTTTTTAGGTGGTAATATGACTGATGAAATGTACGAAAAAATAGAAGATTATTTAGCGAACCAAGTAGTAATAGCTCATGATTTAATAACTCGACTCAGACAATTGCTGACGTTGGAAAAAACTGACGCAGTTATGGACAATTCGTTGAACAGGACGAGATTTTTCAAAGAGGACAATGACCAAAGTAAATTCATAAACATATTCGTTTTATCAATATGACACAATATACGTATACATATATGATTTGTATGCATATTTCAAGAGGCCCAAGACGAAGAAAAACAGAACAATCGTCAGAAAACATTGATGGAGAAAAGACGAAAAGTAAAATTGTTAACCGAAACTGTAGAGTCAATCACCGAAAGATATAATCTCGTAATCGAAACGATAAATGCTCCCAGTGATTACAAATTTCTAGATGGTAAGTGTTGAAACATTAGAACGTTAAGTTTTTCTTTTCTTGTTTTTCATTTTTTAAATTCATACCTCATTTCTACTTTCAGAGTTCAAAATGAATACAATAGCGTTGGAATTGAAAAAAAACATTACAAAAAAGAAAAGAGATACGAAGGTAAGAGAATTGTTCGAGAAAAGTCTGGAAACTTTTAATCAAATTTATAAAAACCTTTTCGGACTTTACAATTTTTACAATTCTAAAAACATGGCAGTAGAATTTTCAATTTAAAACGAATATAACTTTATATGAGAAGTCAAACATTCGTAAATGTATTTTGATTTCAAAATGTTTCTAAAATATTACTGTACTCGTAATACTACATTGCCAATTACTTAATGTTTTGACTCTAAAAAAAAATTAAGTATTTGGTTTTCGGATTACAGAAAGAAAAGTTTTAATAGCAATTTGATACACAAATAAAAAGTATATGGAAACAATAACTTTATACTGTAAACGAAATGAATTAGTTCTTTAATTCATATCGTTATACAATATTGGACATAAATTACAGTATATTTTTCGATGTAAACTTTTAAGAAAATATAATAGAAAGAAGTCCGGACTTGAAACTTTTGTGAAATCTCACTAAACTATTGAAGTCGGTTTAATGTGTTACCAATTTAGTACACATAAACTTACGTGCTTTATAAGTAAATATATATATATATATATTATAAAAGCCCTATTTATAAGCTTAGAACCAACTATTCAGAGAATACGGAACATGATAAGTATGAAAATGCGACGAATTTATAGTTGTATATTACATGCGTAGGAGTGTATTAAACGTTTTCATTTATTTATGCTCAAAAATTCAAAAACAAATCCAAAAACTAATAAAACCATTTCTAAAAACATAAATCTATTGTTGTTCTTAGATATATCGAGAAAAATGTTATTATTATTGTTCGCGTAATTGCCTCGTGCAAAGTTTTAATTTAAATCCATTCAAATTTAACTTTAATCCCAGCAACAGATGCAACGCGACGTGATGTTTACTGTACAGTCTTGAAAACTTTCTAATGGGTTAAAACAAATTATAGCATTTAAACCCATAGATCTTATTATATACCATTCAAAACAACAGTTGAAATACTCAAACGGAATATTAATAATACGATTTTTCTCGCATAAATTTGTAATAAATAAATAACAAAATAATTGTTTTTCCTCTTGTTTATATAACGTATATATAATATGAAATAATATTCTATTTCGGTTTCACTTTATTTAAATATTGTTGGCCTGTAATTTAAACGACATTTTAAAAACGAAACCATTATAACTAGGTAAGTAAGTTTTAAGTTTGTTTCAAGCATTTACGTTGAGTTGAATCTAAATATTTTAACGCAAAATGTTGTCATTTTTGGTACTTTTTCGATTGTATTGCAATTTTGTTGATACTCTCCATTTATACACTACAATTTTTTACATTTTCATAGTCTCTCAAGTCATTACATGTTTTTAATACTTATTGAATAGTTCTATGCAAATATTGAATAAGTGATAATTTAAAAAATAATTATATAAGAGTACATGATGCACTTAATTCATTTAAGTATTTTTAGGCTTTCTGTAAATAACACAATAAAATCACCGTCCACCAATCGAACATAATATTATATTATCTATATACGCAGTATTCAAAAAAAATTTTATAAAAGAAATAAATCGTTCTGCCTTTTGTATATATATATATTTTTTTTTTATTGTTAGTCGTAGACCTCTGAACGTGTTTTTAGCGCACAGTGTAAAAATAATATATTTTAAAACATACCGACTGTCAATCAACCAGAGGTCATGCATTCGTAACTCGTACCAGTCGTCGATATATGAATATTGTGTAACGGTGTTGAAAGCGATGACGTTTAGGTCACGTAAAAACATTGACAAGACTATTTTATTTTGTGAAAATAATTAGGTGTATGTGATCCGAACAGAGGCGTATTTCGAAATATATCACCGTCAGAAGGTGATGAAATCATTTATTTTCGCCCTCTCTTCCCTTCCTCCACCCCCACCTACACACTTTGGATACACACCACACTAAGTGTTACAAAACATTTTGAATTGCAATATTTTGAATATTTTTTTATACAAACAAACAAAATATTACTATCGTATTTAATATATATCAGTCTACGCTTTCATTATACTAATATTAGAGCCTAGAAAATGGTGGTATACATTTTTTTTATTCGAAAACGCGCAGAAAAAGTCAAAATTACCTTAGAATATCAACTTTAAAAATGACCGATTTAATTAATTTTAAAAGTGTAAAAAAATAAGATGTGAATTATACAGTGTGCCATAAAACGAATGAAAACGTGTCAACTTAAAAAGTACTATGTCTGAGTTATACTTATTATTTAATAGTAAATAACATCGATTTCCAAAATAAAATGTTTATGTATGGCATATATTAGATAATAATCATAATACATACTCGTATACCATATACAAATCGATATATTTCTAATATAAATAAATATTTTATAACGCAGAATCGATTAACTATTAGTTCATAAAGAAATCCCATTGGATATTTGGATCCTGAAAATATTCTAAATGAGTTAGCTCTTAATCGAAAGAATAAAAAAGCTATTCAATTTATTAGTAATGTATAAAAATATTTTATGTAAATTAACATCAAATTAATTCACTAAAAATATCAAAATATTACAATATACAAACGAAAATACGTCACTGGATCCGAGGGTCATCCAATGATTTCTTTTGTCAGTGTCGTTCGAGTCGAAACTGAAAACAACGACAGTACGTGAAACGAAAAAACGAATTTGATGTTTAGGTATTTTACCATCTGGTTATTTTGGCGTCAAGAATAATTTATTTTTAATTTTTAGGATTGTCGAAAATATACTTAGGGGGTACGCGTAGTTCGTATTCACGTCAATCCGGCAAAAGACGAAAAAAATATAATATCGGGGATCGAAACATGATAAACATTACCTAATAATATAATAATTTAATAAAAGAAGACTTTTTGCATTTGCATATTTTTTTTTCTATTTATCCGGAATCGTATAAATTACACTTTTAAAATTAATTAAATCGGTCATTTTTAAAAATATTTGTTAATACTTTTGACATTTTTTCTGTGTTTTTTAAAAGAAAAAAAAAGGTGTACGCCATCAATTTCTGGTCCCTAAACCAGTAAACGCGGCGTGTCGTCGGGATGTATCGCTTACCGTCGTAAATACTTATAAACATCGTATTACAATTATTATTGTTGTTATTATTATTATTATTATTATTATTATTATTATTATCATTATTATTATGTCATGTATCTACTTACTCGAAACACGATATAGATATTATGTAAGTGTAACGTCTAAGTCGAGAGTAATTAAACGGCTGTTGCGTACAACGATTAAATTAATAGTAATAACAATATTGTCGTCGAACAATGAACCGCCGTTTACATAGCGTAGTAACATTATTTCTAATGATGGTGATGTTAACGTTACACGTTAAACGAAAATTATTATTAATATTATTATGTGTTTGGTGTAATATTCGTACCGGACGGTTTAAAGTGGCTATGACATCGAGAACCGACTGGAAACGTAAATCGCGGTATAAAAATACCGACAGCTGTCGAATATTTTTTTAAATTGTTCTCATCTCAAACATTAAGTCGGCTGGAGCGATTAATAGGATCGACATGATTGCCCGTCGTGTGTCACGTACAATGAAAATAACAAATCCTGCTAACAGTACAGACCAACGAGCACCCGCATAGATCCGAATTGAGCTGAGCGTTTTGGCCGTTTTTTTTTCATTATAGAATTAAAGCGATTGCGTGTATCATTTTCGAAATTTAAATTTTTTTTTAGAATCTGCATCGTTTCGACGCATCGTTTCGACGATTGAACAGATTGGTTAAATGAGAAATAAGTGTAGGCCGATAAATCTCGATCGGTATTCAATTGCAATAATGTACGAATATCTGTTGTAAATACGTTCGATCATCTAGCACATGGTTCAGTAAGCCACAATAAAGCCACTTGATATATCGATTTATCTGAAGTGCCTAATGGCCATTGGTAACAAGGGCTTATCCCCTTGTCCCGGTAAAAATCTGTGGTCACGACACTACAGTACACTTATTTATATTTTATAGTCTACTCAGTAGCGTCGCTTGGACCACGTGAGATATATACATTCGCGCAGTATTTAAAGGTTGGCGGTCGGGTTCTCAGGTAATATAAAATATGATTATTGCACTATAAATTATATTAATGAGTATTTTACAGGACGAGAGGGTCGGTGTGTGTTTGTCGCCCTTTGAGTATTATAACTGGATAAAAACACTTGCCTCTGATAATTTTGATAATGTTTGTCTATGATTTTAATACCTAGTATTAAATTTTCAAAACTGTGAAATGTATAGTATAATTATTAAACAAAGACTTTTTCGCCAATTGAAATACTTATAAACAATTAATTTGTCAACGTTTTGCAAATAATACGCCACTTTCTAAAGGAATCAATCCAAACCTCGAGTTCACGACATTTTCGTTTTACAATAATAATAAAGTACGATCTGTCTCTCCTCGTTTTCATATAAGCTCATTGAAGTCAATGTGAAAATTTTGGAAAAAAAAAACGCTGAAATTAGTTTTATAACTCCTTTTAATTTTACACGGCTTTTACTAAGAATAAGAATACAAATTTACCTGACAAATAAGTAAAAACGCGACGCGCGCGATACGCATCAATACTACTAAATAATTCGATTTTATGAGTATTAAACAACAACTATATGTTAATTATTTTCTCGGAAAGAAACAAGCAAGTAATAAACAAAGTAATAATGCATGTATTTACATTTACCAATACGGTTTAAAAACAATAATTGAATGTTCAAAATTAATTTGCTTAAATACTACAATATCAGTATATCGTGATTATATTTATTCTCTTAGAAAAGATTCTAAATTGCAACTATGAAAAAGTATTAATTCGAACATGTTACTTTAAAAACATTCCACGAGTAGAATCTTTTCAAAGTCGACATTATTCCAATAAAATTGTATGGAACCCGATAAAAACAATGTTTACTTATAATTTAAACTGATAATTGAATAAATCGAACTATAATAAATTTAAAAAAAAATGTTTCGAACATTAAAATGTGTTTACTGAACAATGTCAATTACGAAACATAAAATCTTTTCGTTCGCAGGTGACGATATATCATTAAAACTTTATATTTCTGTCGATTTCTCGTGATTGTATAAGCGAACGATTTGAAATGTCTTCAATATCATTTTATGGATGACTAACGATTTAAATTATCAAATTTCTTGTTCGTTTGGAAACGATAATAATTGTTCGTACCCTCCCTTTTCCACCAAACCATACGCACACGCCGTCACTGTTTGTGTTTGACTGAATAATGTATTTTAAGAATATTTTTAATTCCTATAAATACGTCTGTCGTATTACGACATTTTATGTATATTCTGAATAATGTTTTACAAGTATTCGCGTATACTTGGAATTATCATTTTCAAAACAATTTTATGCTGAATCGCGAGCGCCCAAATATATTTGTTTTACGCGGAAATCCAACACAGCCTCTGGCGATTTATTAGACAGTGTGGAATTTTCAATTACGATTATATGTATATTAATTATTTGCATAGGCTTGATGGCGTATAACGATTTTGATTTATCGTTAAATATTTCGCTGTCGTCCAAACACACAAATAATTTCTACTTGTACGTTGGCGTATTCGAGGAAGAAAGAGTGTTTTTGATACCGGAACACTGTCCGCAGTTTACGTTTATACGCTAAAAAAATAATAACAACGAAATGTTGAACTATCCTGTTAACAGCAAAAATCACAACGCTATAGCAAAACACAGAGACTTCGTCGTGAATCCGTCACGTTTATCGATTATTAAAATTCGGTTTTAATTTATGTATTCATTAAAATTTATGACGCTTTTTCGACCCATGACGTGTCATCAAGGAACTATATTTTCTAGATATTACATATTGTTATCTTTGATATTCGTCAGCGGACTGTACATTTTTCGGTGCAAACCGTGTTCAACAAAGATTTTTCGCATTTGTTTCCAATACACTTATCAAAAGTTTAAAATTAATTTCCCAAAACATTTTAATGTTTTTCGATACCAATAAATAGAAATGTTTTAGTTTAAAAGGGTAAATCGATACATTCATTTTGAAAAGTTTCACACATTAACCTACTTAAAATTTTTCATCTGATAGGACTATAGAAAGCATTTTTAAAACAAGTTCAAATACAAGCTGACCGTTGAATTAAAACAAGCCATTACAAATATACACAATATATATATATATATATATTTTTTTTAAATTCAAAATGTATTTTCGTTGGAATCCCGACAACGACCACACTGAATTTTTTCGTTCTCGGTAACGTGCTGTTGATACGTATGTTGTAATACTATAAAATTCAAAAATATACAATTAGAAAAATACAGGTAACAATGTGGATCACAATCAGTCACATTTTACCCCGACTACGAATAACTCGGTAATGATTCTCATCCGAAATGTAAAAACTATCACTTAACGATGCCAGTTTTTTTTTAACAATATTTATTTTATTAGGCCCAGAGTATTGCTGACAGTAAAGAAACCAATTCCATACTTGGATCGCCTTTCGAAATATTGAATAGCAGAATCGTCGACTCGGAAGTCAAACCTACTTTTCGTATTATCGGCACAGACGTTACGAACTACAAGACCATTTACAACTATTCGTGCATTATATATGGACTATACGGTAACATAAGAATTTACAATATATCTGCTTTTTTAATTTTCCAGTTTATAAACTAAAATAAATATTTTTACATTGATAATTTTATTTTTATCGGCAAAAAATATATTGGTATCAAATAGTATTTTTCTTTCTGAATAAGTACTTGAAAATTGTTCACGCAAATAATATATTAATCATTAATTTCGTTATACGTTTTAAACGTTGTATAATCAAAAGACAAATCCAATTTTACATCGATTTAATTGCTTTTCAGTCCAATAATCTACGATCCATTAAATCCAATAAACATTTCTCAATTGTACTTGTATTGTTATTTAATAATCCTAAATAAAATTAATAATAATTAAGAAAAAAAGTCTTGAAAATATAATTCCTTTAAATTGAAAAAATTAATGAGATGGAATAACATCGTTTAGATATAATAGATACAAGTCATAATTGGACAGATTAAACATTATCTTAAAAACATGTATCGTGTACGTACTAATGAGTGCGTATTAGTTGAAGGAAAAGGTTCAAAAAAAGAAAAAGCCAAAGAAGATGCAGCCACAGAAATGATACGTCTAATACTAAACGAACAAAAAGCCAAAAAACTACCGAATCAATTTAAACCATTCGATGAACAAGAGTAAGCAAAAATTAAATTGTCAATACACACACACACACACACACATACACACACGAATATATATACGAGGTCTGTTCAAAAATTACCGGGACAAATATTATTACGACTAATCTAGACACGATAACGATTTGAATTATGAATATATATATTCTCCGTGTATTAGTGAACATTTTTAACAAAACCCGAAGTCGCTATCTCATCTCAGTTTAATTTTACACATAGTTGAATCGAGTCAGTTTGTTTCGTTTGGCGTTTTCGACATGTCCGAACTTAATGAACAACGATTTGTCAAGACCTCAAAAATAACTCTGCTGATCTTAATTTCATAAAAAACATCACATGACGAGACTGTGATATTTTTTATGTATATACATCAAATTATTGCACTGAATTAATCTCAACAATTTCCCCGCAATAAATATTATCTAAATTATTCAAAACTTCTTGTCTTTTTAATAATAATTGTATCTGCTTTCCTCGCTCTATGACACATTATATATTTAATAGTTTACCGAGTGAACTTTCATACTTTTTGGTTTTCCAATCAGATTGTTAACCAATTTTATTTCACAGAACTAATTCTCAAACATAAACACATTTGATTATTGAGTGTTTGTGCGTACCTATAAGTTATAATTTATTAAATTTCGGGTTTCGACTAAAATATCAAACTATTAATTAAATATAACACCATATTTTAGATTTCATTATGAATTAATTAATGAATAGTTATTATAAAAAATCATGCCATATATTATTTTTAATGAACTTCATTTTGAACACTATTATCAGCCTAAATGTAGTTTATTTCAAACACAACGTTTAAAATAACAAAATGCATACTTTTCAATACGTATGTTTTTTAAATATTTAATAAATTATTACTTATTTGATTCGAATTACTAAACCTAAGAGTTTAATTAAATAAGAGAATTACAACAATACAAATGTTTCGTTTTAATTAACTTCAAAGTTGGCCATTTGCCTAGACCAGCCAAACATTCAATTTAAGTAATACAGTTGATTGTGAGTTGTTTAAAAAACAATTTTTTTTTTTTAATCTGATACTCAGTAAAATAAAACAAAGTTGAAATAACACCTCAAACTTATCTGTAAAAATCAATTTCGTACAATTTATATAATTCCTACACATATTTTTAACAGAGTTTATTATAATAATATAATTATAAATATATAAATAAACCATTTTTAGATCATCGCAATTGATGAAGTATGTTATTATTATTTATTGCAAAAGTGTCCAAAATACAAAAGTTTCTCGGAACTGATAAAAATTTAAAGCTATTTATACGTGTATACATAAATGTACGTAGCTTGTTCATTGTATTCAACATATTTTATAATATGCAGTATTATAATATCCGATAAAACTCGTCATGTTTGAAATATTAACCTTACGTTTACGACAATAATGATATAGTAATACTTCAATAACATTGAAAGTAAATGAACCAAAAAATAAATAAATAAATAAAAACTTTTAAATTGTCGAGTTTTTAAGATACACCAGACGCATAATATAACTATATATAATATATGTATACACGAAAAATCTCAAGTGGATTATTATCTTTTTTTTTCAAACTACCAAAGTATTAACGTCATCAATAATATTATATTATATATGCAAATACATTATGAAACTACAAGTGTATTATATTATATTAATATAATTATCTTACTATAATATACCGATAATAAATAATTCCATTACACGCGTTCAGGTGACGGCATATATAATGCGATGTTTAATTAATATCGTATTGTCATCTAAAATACTATATTAAACTATAACGATGATAATTTATCGCGAAACTTTTTCACATAAATAAAGTTTAAGTAATATAAAAATTGATGATTCGTCCGTATTAGATATATTGTGCAGCAAAATTAAATCTAACTATGTATCGACTTAAAAGTTAACGAAATTATGATATTTTAAATCAAATCAAATTATTCCAATAGTTAATATACATAACTATAATTAAATAATCGAGTATGGCGATATAAATTATAATAATAATTTATAGCGAATTCGTCAGCGAATTCGTTTACGTCGAATTAGTAAATCGACATAAACATATGTACATATTTCGTATTTATACGTTTTAAATTAACATAAAGTGACCGAATTTCATTCAATATATGTAGGTGTTCCGTAGTAACTCATAATAATTTCGCTATTTTGAAATCTTCCAAAGGGTTGTCATTACATACTTTTGTAATTAATTATGTACCTAAACAGATTACGAATAAAACGAACACCTGATTATTTAATGAAATGTCATCTGTAAGCTAAGATGCTTTTGCTATTTCTGGCATAAAATAAAATGACGTGATGGCAAGAAACTTGAATCGTTCTACGAGTTAACTATGTGTATATACATATAAATGACCAAATTACAAATATTTTTTCTAATAGTTTGTAAACAATTATTTTATTGTTACAATACTTATACAAGTAATAATGATTTATTTAAACAAAATAATTAACTGTGAAATATTCCTAGAATGAACGACCTGCAAGCCTTACTCAAAACGAAACAAAATTATACAGATTTTCTGGAAGAAACAAATAAAGAAGACGTTAACATCAAAAATCAAATCAAATGAAAGAAAGTTTAATTAAACTAAATACATAGTAGCTATATTATAATGTGAAAACGTAGTAACAATATTATTAGGATAATTTGTTTAATGGACATTCATTTTATAACAACCATCATGAAATTACAAAAGAAAATAGGCAAATTTAAAGTTCTACTCAATTATTTTTAAATTTTAAATGTCACTTAATTAAATTGATTTTGATGACAACACTTTTGCATAAGTTTATAATATACTAAATACAAATTACTAATTTACCTAATAATTTGATTATTGATAAAACAAGATTTTTTTTCTTTACAATTACATTAGCAAACATCAACTCATATTAAAGTGTTTCCAAAACGAGACGAAAAGTTGTTTCGTCATGAAATGCGCGACGCTACCGAAACGATAATCTTAAAACAATATCGTTGAAAACCCAAAATAAAACAGAAAACACTAGAACTCGCCGTTTTACGGTTTGAACCCAATCGGCGTATTATAGAACGCGATAAATTATATATTTTGTTGAGCATGACGTTAAGTTGACGTGACTAGGTTACAGTTCTTTCAATCCGAGGGGGATAGATTAATTGCCGAATAATCTGGCCACTAATGAACTTACACCTCCGACTTGAGTGTGTTGCGGACACGACTGAAATTCGCGACTTCGGGTCATCGTGCGCTCAATTACACGACTATATATGGTCAGGTGTACACGAGATCAACGTTTAAGTGGCTCATGATTTCCGTTCGTAAACTGCACGTGGTGGGTACGTTGCAAATAAAGTCTCCGGTAAGTATCGCTTAGAGTATGCAAGCGTTTACTTAAACAGCTTAAAATGGGACACACTTCGTGCATGATAATTATTTTATCCTCTGCATTCTAGAAATATAAATGGGTTTTCCATTTTCCTTCAAGCGGACATTTTAAAAATTTTAAAAAATGCATTATTGTTGATCATATATATATATATAGTGCTATTCGATAATTACGGCTCGTATTTTTTCTGTGGTTTTTTTACGTTTTCCAGAATAATTTCCCGACTCAAACGAATTCAAATATCATTATGTCGTATTTAAGAATTTTTCAATTTTTGAACATTTTAGATTTTGTTTAATTCATATTAACAATAACCCATAAGTAGTCTCCGATGATACATAAGTGATACGTTTTTAGAGATAAACAGTTGTATTTTATAATATAATAGTGTGTCGTTTTTATTTAATGAAAACATATTTAAGTATACAAACGACTGCGGCAGCCGGAAAATGGTTCGTATTTGTAACCCGTGAAACGAAAAATGACATCGGTCTGCTCAATGGATTTGCACTTCCCTTAATCCTCTACATACAAAAAAGGATAATATTTTTATTTCCTCTTTTGAATCACTTCGTTTTTGAAAATATGTTAAAACACATTGTAAATACACAGTAATATGAAAATTATTCGTAAATGTTTGTTGACATTGTTGAAATGTTGACAAATAAATCTTCGACAATGAAAATTCTAAATTAAACAAATTAATCCAGATAATAAAAAACCCCGTTAAATTTAACATTAATGCGAGGGAAAATAAATTAATATTAAACATAAATCAACAGTACTACGATAGTTTTATTTACATTTGAAGTGTATAAAATAATATTTCAAAAAAAGTATAATTTACGTTTACGTACAATCCACGTACATTACGTGTAACAATTACAAAATAAGAACATACTCGTAACTCGTAAGTATACAATGATAGCGCAATTGTCGAAAGAGAAAAAAGACCACGGCTGAAAGACAAATAGGATTGAGCCTGCTACGTGAGCAAAAAAAAACCAAGAGAATAAAAGCGAATTTTTAATATGAACAATAGTTTACGAACACCACACAGTCAGATAAAACGGAATGAAAAATAAACTAACGGTAGAAGAACTTATACCTCGAGCGAGAAATGGAGAAAGAGAGAGAGAGAAAGCTAAATAAACATTAGAAAAAAGTTTTTTTTTTGGTTTTTTGTTCGCCGTCGTCATTTGTTGTCTAGGTTGTTGTAATACTCGTGTTGAAAAGTTCTCCCGTCACCGAAATGTACAATATCTTGTCTAAAAATGAAATTTTTCACGAATACGAATGTCCACCGTGCGCACATTTCACTACGCGCAGAGTCGTACGTGAACGCGAAAACAATAGCGCGAAACAACAACACACACTAACCGTAACAAATCGAAAACAGAAAATTAACGCAACGCCGGGAACGTGAATTCCGACGCGTTAATGAAGCGAACACAAATGATAATAGTATTGCACAATGTCGCAACGGGTCGCGAGACGATGAAAACATTAAAAGAAACGACGCGCGCCGATCTAGATGAACGGAACATTTTAAATTATTATCTTCGACGGAATCCGACTTGCATTATCGCGTATTATTATTATCATTGGCCGACGAGCACGCGCGTAGGGTCGAGGAGACGCGAAAAAAACGGACGGACGCGACCACGACGACGCGTCGTAACAGTATTAGTGACAGATTTATTGAAAAAAAAAATATATATACACGCACATCAACGTATACACGTGTACACGAAAGAACGTGTGATTAATGATCGCCGTCTGAAACGCGTGCGAACCGTGTACGGGAGCGGACGCGGCCACTGACGTTTTGTGACGCGCGATGACGTCGTCGGCAATAACGTCCGCGACGTACACACGAACGGCGGTTTCCATTGTGCGCGAGAACGGGGAAAACGTTCAGCGACCCGTCGGAAATCATTACCCGTCGGTCCAAGGATAACGATAATAGGACGACCGGGGTGAATCGCGTGTCCGTGGGCCGTTCGTATTGCATTACACCGACTTCGATTGAACGGGGCGGCGCGCGCAGACAAACGGCTAGTGGACTGTACTCCACGATGATATCGTAATCAAATGGAACGGGACGAAATTAACGCGCTCGAGTTGGGGCGGACTCGGCTTTGGACGCGTGTCCGAAAGTATTTTTGTCGCGTCGAGACGGTATGACCGCTGCGGCCGAATGTTCCGACGGTCGAGTCATGCGCCACAGGACTTCGGAGCTTGAACTGCCCGTGAGTATTCGAGAAAATCGCGTGAGGTTTCCGTTAAATTACGATGTCGGAAACAAAAATGTTCAACAGAAAGTCCGTTCGGCGCACGTCGTCTGATCGGAAACTATGTGCAACGTATACAGTGTTGGTGGGTTTCGTAAAATTGCTCACCGTTCGAAAACTATGAGACGAACATTTAAGTACGTATTGCTCGTTTTATTTATTTTTTTTTTTTCGGTAAACACGTTTACAGAATTAAAATCGATTACAGGGTACCTGAAATAAGTTTCAGTTAATCTAGCCAGATTTTCGGTTATTGAGTTTGTAGTGTTTTTATTTTAGAAAATGTTTAATGTAAATTGCAAAGACCTGAAAATTCAAACACGTGTCGCATTTGTTACAAAAATAGTAAACCAATCGACGTGAAGAGAAAATTTGTTATTCTACATTTTTTTTTTTTTTTAATTAAATTTATCTGAAATAGAAGAAATGTGTTAAACTATTAAAACGTAATTTCATAAAATATTTTAATTATTAATTAATATATACATAAAATATTTCGCATGTGATTTTTTTTTAAGTGTAATGAATATAAAAAAAAGTTACACAAAAACAATATATGAATATTTCTCACGTGTACGTATTTTATTTTATTTTAATACATTTGTGTGAACCTCACATTTTTTTTTGTCGAACAAACATTTATAATATTTTGATTTTTTGTTTTACAAATACATATTTATAAATATATATATATAAATTACACAACGGGCCGGTTTGCTGACGAGTGTGTTGTTGAACAGCAGAAAAGTCAAGCAAATAAAATTATAAATTAAAATCAAAACAAACAAATACTCACACTTTCAATTTTATATGTATAATTTTGTGGTTTTTTTTTAATCATCCACACTGGAGAACAAATAATTAAATTAATTTTGCGAAAACAATCGTTGTCATCAGAATTTAAATTCCGTTCGAACGGAAAATATTAATTAAATGTATAACCCTACCAATAGCCACGTGTTTTCAAACTGGTATAAATCAAAATGTAGAAAAGCTAAACAATTATTCCCGTTAGACATTTAACGAAAACACAACACATCAATCTTAAATTACCATACACGTCTTATGGTAATAATGTGATGATCCGAGGTAACCTGCCGTATTTCTTATAAACTATATAATCGTAAATGAACTTCAAAATTACAATAACTATTAAACTCGCCAGTAGTACATTCAAACTGTCCCAGAAATTCACCATGTCCGTTGCTTTCCTGCACAGTGTATTCCGAGGAAGATCGTGAATCTAAAATACAATATCAATTGGGGATTAAACAACGTCAAAATAAATTATGTTTAAATATAATAGAAATAGACGTTTCGTATTTAATTTATTTTAATTGTGATTAGCAATAGAATTCTAATGATTATTGCATTGTTTTACTGTAAGTTCTACGCTATTGTAAACAAAGCTACGAATTTGTATTATTGTATAAAGACAAAGAATATGTAATTTTTAATTTTACATTTTTTGCATTTAAATGCATTTTTTCATTTTACGTCATTTTTGTACATTTTAAGTTTTCTTTTGTAAAACTTTAGATTTTCAAGAATTTTTTGTCGTATTAGTTTATATAATGTGTTCGAACACTTGTCTTGACCATTTGTATAATAATTTAATACTATCTTTCCTCTTATATAAGTATTTGACCGGATTTATCAAAGTTTTACCCTGCTACGCGATTGAAGGTGAATTTCACGGGACATTTCATACATATATGTACATTAAAAATGATTTTGAAATAAATAATTTATTTTATTTTTAGGTCGTCAAAATCTCAACTCTAATACATTTCGTCGCAATACCAATTTATTAATTTTTCACTACAATAGTGATTGGTCTAAAATAAAACGTAAAAAAATCTGTGTGACATAATTAGTAATCCTGTTTTTCCAACGAATACTTACCGGAGTTAAGTAGTATTCGTCATCTTGCTGATATGAACATTTTATATCCGATAAGTCCATTATCAACGATTGGTGTTTAATCAAAAAGTCCTTCAATAATTTCAAACAAACACGCGATTAAACATATATAAAACATCATTTCACGCTGTTATACCTGAAAAGCTGGAGCAAATAAACAATTGCAACGCCAAGGATTAGCGCCCAAATAAAGTTGACCGATATTACGATTTCGCTGAAAAGCGTTATCCAATGCATAGGTCGGAATCTTCAATAAAATATAAGATAATTTGAAAATGATAATAAACTGTCGTAATCAAAGGAAAAGAACAAAAACCAAAAAAAATTTTACAAACTTTGGTCAAATTGTTCCCTTTTAAACTCATAACTCTGCACTGGGTCAACCAATGCGATCCTTCTAATATGCTTATTGAACTAATCCGATTGTAGTCTAAATGAATGTCCAAAAGTTTTGAATAATAACGATTGGTAAGCAAATCGTCCAGTGCGGATATCTGAATTCTCCAACAATTGTTGTTAACAATAAAGTATTATAGCAATAACACTAATAACTATAATAACACGTTGCTAATTTATATTACGATATATATTATCTCCTACATATACCTTGGGACATTTATCACATGCTACCGATATCCAATAAACAATATTCTACGTTTAATTATTTTATAAAACCGTTATTTTTCTACGTTAATCGTAATAACTTTTAATCTCCGTATGACCTATGGTTTTTTTTTCAAGTTTAAAAAAAATCCGTATTTTAAAATGAGAGAATATGATATTTTAAAATATAAATTAGTCAAAATTTAACACGTTTCTTTTTAGTTTATTTATAGAATAAAAAACCTAATACAATAATTCGACATGCCCACTTTAAATGTAATATTCTTGAAAATGTTTATAGGTACATTTTTTATAAAATTCATTCTAAATAAAAAATACATCTTTCACGTATATTAGAAGATTAGTATTTTACCGAAGCCTAATCATCCTTTCTCTATTATCCATTTCTTTATAGCAACGTTCGAACAGTGAGAAAGAGAAAAATACAAAATGTATTTTCTCTATTATCCATTTCTCTATAGCAACGTTCGAACAGTGAGAAGAGAAAGAGACAAAATGTATCCTTTTGATTTCGAAAACAATAATTGTATTTTTTTCTGCAATTGTAAATCTTTCAAATGATTTACGATCAAATTTAATTTAAAACGCCGCCTTCTCAGTAACCCTATCAAACACAATAATATTATAAGCCGTCCACGCGTCCATCATACTACCCCATAATACGTATCAAATTATTATAATATTCGTTGAATTTCAACCATATATAAATTGTATACAACTATAAAAAATCGTTATACACCTACATATATTATTCAAAAATAATATAATAATATTATTATATAAATATCATACCTTATTGCCTTGTACTAAAAGTATCGTAGTATTGTGTGGAAGTATTTTCGGTAACATTTTCAAGTTTCTATAACTGCAATCGACTGTTATCACTGGGTGCAAGTTAAACGATGGACCCCTACCACGGACTACATTGTCCAATGTACAGACACAATAGTTAGGGAAACTGCTAGGACATTCTTTTTCCAAATCCTGATGAAATACAAATACATTATATGTATATATATATATATATATATATGTCGTATACATTCTACTCGCATCGAATCGAGGCGGGTTATAAAATTAATTTTAGACAAACGTCCATTGGCTTGTAAACATATTTAATAAATACAGTCAATCCATTCGTGTTTAAACTTTTTCGATCTTTATTGCTATTAATAAAGTTTTACTTATTATTCTTTCTAAACTAATCGTATCTTAATTTTTTTTATAATACATTCTATATGTACAAATTTTATTTCATAAAGTGAAATAAAGTATAGTTGTACTTTGAACTTAAATTATAAAAAATACAAATAAAATCCAATGTATAATATACATGATCGTTTATGTTTTCAAACTGATTTTACAATGGTTTCCTAATTACTATTCAACCTCCTCGAACATTATTAAATATTAAATCTAATTATTTATCATTAATGGCTTTCGTATGATATCGGATAATAAGTATACAATTACTATTATAGTATTGATGTAATAACGTACGTTTAATATCCGCAATACAGGTATCACAGGTTTTCCAATATATTTGTATCCACCACAAGTCATGCGATTAGAATCCATTATTTTGAAATTTAGCAGATCTTTCGATATATCGAGTAACCAAAACAAATCATTTTTACAAAACCACGACTGCCCTAAAAGAACAAAACTATTTTTCATCTCATTATTGTAGATAAAACTATGTATAACAATACTCACCAGCTAACCAAATTTGCTTAAGTTTTGGTAGATATTCTACTGAGGGTCGATATAAATGATTGAGTTTATTATAACTCAAATCCAAAACTTCCAAGGACAACAAGTACTTAAACACATTTGGTTTTATGCGGTCCAAGTTCAAATGAGATAAATTTAAAGTCTGTTAATATATAATAGTAATAAGAATAATGTGAAAATTCGATTTGTTTGTTCCATTATTTAAAATATAACATAGTATTCATTAATATTATGCTTCCATATTTTATCATCGTCGCTAGTTTCAAATAACTTAGATGAATGAACGTAATGTCTTACAGAAAATCAATAAAACCCAGTCGTGGTAAGCTTACATCGTATACGTCGTACATTCATTAGCTTTAATATTACAAAAGCTTCTTAGCATATGTATAAAAAAAAATTATTATTAATTGTAACTTTAATGGGTAATTACAATATATGTTATATGCATAGGAATATAAAAAACTGTATGTTATATATTCTATGGGCGTATGTGTGTATGTGTTTGTGTTAAAGAATAGTATAAATTCATAAATTAATCATTCATATAAAATATTAATCACACATGCGAATATATGTTTACAAAATACTTAAGACTAAACATTAAAATTATTATAGCATATTATTTCCGTTATAAATATTGTGTTTCGAAAGAATCGCTACTTTTTTTGAATACAAAACAAACAAAAATACTATTTACCTGTCTACGTATAATATAATATACTTTATCTTTATATAATAAAAGCAAAAAACAAAAAAAACATATTTCAATGTTAAATTAGTATATAATATTATACGAGATAAAATGTTTCATGCTAAACATATTATCTTTTATTTATTTTATTTTTTTTTTTTTTTACTAATGAGATAGGAGATACAACGAGATACCTACTTATACTATATTTTTACTTTTAAATAATGTTTTGTTTAAATATAAAAGCGCTGATTTTTGAGATTCCAAAGAAAATAATAATAATAATGAACATTCATTTATTTAAGTAGAACACACACTGAGCAGCGCGGCGGGTGCTGAGTCACAAACCCGATGAAAAAATCCTATGGGCGATGGGAAATATTTTACAGTATATACACTACACACATATAATTTATACTTGTTTATTTATATTTTTTTATATTTAATAAATATGATTACATGACATATAATGTGTATGTTTGTGTTGAAGAAGTTCAATAAACGATGGCAACCCTAAAGCAATTCGTAACGGTTTTCTCGGTTTTCGGGAAGTGAAGAATATTGTTGATTAGTAAAAAAAAAATGTAAAATGTACATAATCCAATACGTTTAGGATTTAAAATGAACAATTACTTTAAATGCGATATTAAAAAGCACATATAAACTAGAATCATACAGTGGCACCGATCCTTATGTTCATAAATCATTAATAACTTTTTAAATAATTTGTTTTCCAGCATACGAGCCAATATTATTTCCAATTCCTTTAAATAGTATTTTAATATTTACAGGTATAAATATAAGTAGATAATAACATGTTATATATTTTTTATGACGCTAATCTATGTGTAAACATAACGAAGCTACGATATATATATTTATTTATTAATGAAACTAAAACAACAACAAGTGCAATAAAAATGTTTAAAATAAAATGAGATACTCTGAATAGAAAGAATATAACAGTTAACAAAGTCATAAAAATTAATGTTAAAGTTAAAAATGATTAAATATGTAAAAATGTCACTACATGTTTATATCAAATGCATTTCTAAATGAATAAAGTACAAAATGGTTTGTAATTGCAATAAGTCAGAGGCTGGCAGACAATTTGTTTTGAATTGTAAAATAACGTGGAATATACAGATAGTAGTGAAATTGTTTTTCAATGAACAATAAATTAGATGGGCTCGGTGGAAGGTCCGGAACAATTGAATTTTAAAACAAGCTTAACAAGGAAAAAGTGTCAAGTACGTATCCTACGCCTCTATAGTGCAGCAACTCTCTGTCCACCGAATAATGAATAATATATCGCCAAAAGATAAATTAACGTAAAACAAAATATCGTATCACCTAAATCGCCAACGGGCGAAACACAAATGTGTAGAAATGCTATAAATATAAATTCAAAAATAATTATTAGTGTATATGTATTAAACAAAAGTAATAAATGGCAAATGTATTATATTATATAAAATTATAGATGTAAAAAATGCTCAATATATTAATTCTTCACAATAAAATAAGTAACTTTTAACAAAATGTCTTCATCTGTTAGATTTGCGAGAAATTCATAACAAATATTAATGAGTTTTTAGTCATTAAAATATATTTTAGTTTGAAAATTATTTGCCTATATCCGATTGACATATAGTTATCGTGACAGTAACGTAGCTTATTTGAACGCCTTCAGTAAATACCCAAATATCCTAGATTCTCATCCATATGAGATGTGATCCCATTCATTCCATATCATGACGTGATGATGACTCAAATTTGTTAATTCCCAGATTAACAAATATTTGGGTTTCTCTCAAAGTATTTGTCGTAATTATGATTAACACATTTAAGAAGAATCAATACTTAATCGTCATTTGTTGAAGTTTAGACTCCTACTGCTTAGGCATTTAAAGCTCCAAGTCAGCATATTATCATCCTATAACATTTTAATTGGATATTCTTTTTGAATATTACCACTAGGAAATGGTATTTAGTTTCCCTCTAAATATAGCTTACAACAACCCCGTCCAAAACTAAATCCTAGTGCGCTACTGATCACCACTACTACCATTTAACATGTGCCATGCGGGTACCTTTTCCCTCGGATCGATGTATCGTAATAAGTTATGACATTTAACACAAGAGATTTATTGTAAATGGAAGAGAACTATAAAAACGATTTGGACATTCCTTTAGACATTCCGAACGAAAACTTTTCGAAATACGCCGCTGTGTATATATATTATTTCAGGTCGTTGTAAAAATAAATAAGCCGAATGTCTCATAGTCTTCTTGCACAAATATTTTGAACTAATTATATATTGTATTGCTATTCTACGTAAATATCGCACGTGGACATCGCACATTATCGTTTTCCGTAAAACGTAAATATTTATGTCTCGTCACTTCTACTACACGTAAGTTTAAATATATTGAAAAATGAAGTGTTTTTTTTCTGTATTTATAAGATTATCATTTTTAAAAAAGAACTAAATACACTATACGATTCGGTCCGAAATTCTCGTCTTAAAAATAAAGTGTTATCTTTGACCATTTCGGTACCTTGATGGTTTCCCATAATGTGATGCGTCCACGCACATGCACAACAACAACGTCGTCGTCAAGAATTTCACTGGGAAGATTTCGTCGTACACTTTATTTTAATACGTTTAATAAATTTGAATCAACAACACGTTTTCTGAAACATAATGTGATTATTTTTACTAACGGGTAATTTATTGTACACTCAGTATAATAGGTCGTGAACAAGTAGGTATATCGTTTTCTTATGACATACATTTATATTATATATATAAAGCTTGATTTTTATTCCCACGCTGGCATTTTGTTTACCATCTATATTGGTAAAAATGTTTCCATTTTAAACATTTGACAAAAAAAAACAAATACTTTTGCGCCAAACAGAATATTCTATTAATCGTGGTTTCAAAATTAATTACGACGCTCGTTCCACGCACCTTGTAGCCAATATTTTATCCGAAAAAACATGTCATGCCCATTTTAATTATATACTATAGAATATACATAAACGATGCTGTGGTGTTCTTATCGAACGCTTCTGATATTAAATATTTGAATTTCAACAATCTCAGTATCGATTTCGCTCGATTAACAAAAATTACGTAAAACTGTTAAAATCGTAAATGGTTCATAAAATTTAAATACCAAAAAATAAATACATTTAATCAAATACTAACAATCAATATATTTAATTTAGTCTAAAACAGATTAGGAAATAAAAAATAATCATCAACATTAATCCCCCAATACGTTTTATTATAAATTAAAACAAAAAAACAAAATCGTTATGTGTAATATATTTTCAAACCCGCTTTTACGATTACTATATATTTCAATAATTCGATAATAAAACAATGTGTCGTCTGTTGTATTTTTTTAATCAATTAAATGTTTGATTTTAAACTCATTCATTTATGATAAAAAGGACAACTCGGCCTTTTTGGCGGGCTATCAGTGTTCTTTCGAGTCTTCGTTAATAATATGTATTCGGAATCAGAGATAATAAAAGAAGAAAAGTTTTTTTATGGTCTACGACGAAACGATGTTAAAATGATCTACACGATTCGTCGCATTAAAATACGTTTTCATTCGGCGCAGTTTTGAAAGTATGAAAGTAGTGTATATACATACATACACGTGCCGTCGTCAGTTTTTGTGATAAATTACAATTTTAAATAACTTTTTACACGGCATTAACATAAACTATACAAACTAACTTAGATTGCCGTACAGGCACACATTATATATTTAAGCGCTTATAGGTCTGATGAACAGATGATACATTATGTAAGCACGCTTACAATAAATATTACACGACACGTACATACCTACGCCCATTGTGTTTTGGTATATTGTAGTCACATTATGTACCTTTAAGTTCTGCATGTACTCCGGGAATTCGCCGACGATATCTTTGATTTTGCTCCTGGTGATGGTCAACTTGGTGAGTTTCGGATACGGCCGCAACGACACGGCCGGGTCGAAGTAGTCCGACGGCCACTGGCAGAGCACGAGTGTTTGCACTATAAAATAACTGGCAAACGACAAACTATCTCAAATGCGCTGGTTGGTCGCTACTATACGGTTATACTTCAGATATGACTCGAAACCGAAATAGACGAATCCTATTTATTTTTTTTCAACATTTGATATAAAGTCAACCGGAGAGTGAAAAAAATATTCCTGCTCGTGAACCGTCCGAACGAGATTTCACTCTCGACGCGAGTCCGATGTTAGTGTCTATTTTGTCTACATTGCTATTGATGTGTATCGAAACGAGCGCCACGTGGATCAGACGAAGACGGTTCTCGGCACGGTCTTCGAAAACGGTACGCACTGGAAGGAATCCGGATAGGTAACGAAACGTCAACGGGGAACAACGTTCAGATAATAATACAGGGCCACCGTACGCGATCGGACGTCCCGCCGGGGTCGATCGAAAACGAACGAGACCGGCCGGTTCCCGCCGTGTTTCGAACACCGCGTTCGCACGGGCCGTCGTCTACTCACTCTCCGGCCAAGTACTCGTCGTCGTGCAGACCGCCGTTGCACGCCACGCGATAGCCGTCCGTCCGGTTCACGGCCGTGCACCTGTTCTGCGGCGTCGGGGACGCGCAGAATTCGCCGAGTTTCGTGCCGGCCGCGACGACCGGAGCCGCCGGGAACAACAGTACCGCCGCCGCCGCCGCGCATCTGAAAATAAGACCGCGATTTCGTCACGTCGCGTTCGCGCGCGATTCGCGACGAAACTCACAGCCACAGCGACACGACGTCCATTTTCGCGCGTAACGTCCAGCGGGCGTATCCGCCCGACCGACACCGTGTGCGGACGATGAGCCGCGTGGACCGCGTTGGCGACCGGGCGAACACGACACGCTACTGCCGTTACGGAGCCGGTGGCGTGGCGATTGAGTGATTCTGGAACGGCCGCTCCCGGTTCGAATTGGGCGGGTGGTGGTAGCAAACGATTATGAATAAATCATTAACGCGCTCGACTTGTTATTAATGAAAAAATGTTGGTTAGAATTTGGTAGATAGAATTTTTTTTTTTTTACTTATTTGTCGTTTTTATAGACGGGATGGGTGTTGGAAAAAATAGTCCGCACCTTGTCATTAAAAGGTTCGCCACGCCACTGTTGGAACCGTACTCTCCACGCCGAGAATACGTAAAAGTACAAAACACACGACTAACGAGCTGCAGCAGTGCGACGTCGCGACCACACAGTGCACACGGTTCGGTGTCGTTCGCGCACGCGGACTGACGGAAAGTCAACGGAACCTAACTCGCGTCTAACCGCACCGACGATGCGACCGTTGTCGACAGATAATGTAACAACGATAATAACAATAATCATAGTTACTACGTAGCGCACGTTCGCTTAAACCTACGATTGCGTCTCGATAGCACGATGTACGCTAACAATCGGTGGCGGATCCGGAAGGATGGGAAAGGATGGTCCTCTCGCAAAACAACAATGATTTGATCGTCTGCCGCTGTACAGTCACATAGTACCGTACACATTCATTGTTACCGGTAGGTAATCGGTTACATTTATTATACTCCCTGGTCGACTTTTAACGCCGAAACACTACATAAAACTGGTCGATTTACAGGGTTTTTAAAAGTCCCTTGACGGTATAAATGATAACTAATATTTATATTATTTATAATATTTATTATTTATTAGTTTTGTAAAAATTTACGAGGCAGTTCGTATAAGAGGAAGGAGGGAGAGGTTAATGAATTTCGAAATCTGTACTAAAATGTAATTTTTCCTAATGCCCTCTCCTTCCCCATCTATAAATAGTACATCTATAGCTCTGGATCTGCTACTTTTTACAACAAAACACGTTTGACGTGACAAGTATTAATTTTGTTTATACTCAAAAAATACATATTATATATATAATATAATATATTCAATATTAACAGAAATAGTAAGGTGATCATGGATTGTTTGAAATAATTTATTTAATTTTATACTAATTAAACAATAAAATATACTGAAAATATTGAACATATGTGAGAAATATATCCAAAATATTGTATTGTTGAAAACAAGTGTACAATAATATTGGATATAATAGGTACTTATACATTACATTGTGTTACATACATAACATTAAATCGTATTAATACAAATAAATTAATTAAAACTACGGATTTGCAATACTTTTTTGTGTTTAGAACATATATTAATATTATTATTTGTTCTTAATGAATGGCCAAATTTGAAATGTATACACTATATAGTTTCTGCACAAGTATAATAATCAACAATGGCATACAATAAAAATATTCAGTGTTCAATAAATGCGAACAATAATTTGATAACTCGTTGAAGTATCTGGAAAATAACTACTTATATTAAATGTATAAGCATGTTAATACAATATTACGTTAACAAATATTAATATAACAAAGCGTATGTGTGTGTTGTGGAACAAATTTGTGGACATTTTTCTTTGATCATTGTTTAAAATTTACATAATTGTTTGTTTCATGTGCAATAATTATAATGTATGAAAAATGAACTTGTATACACTGTAACAGCTTACAATCGAGTGTGTGAATGAAAGGCATATGTTAAAAAATGTGATCATAATTACAATTATATACGCATGTACCCATATAATGCAAAATGGCAGTGCAGCTGCTGTGAAGCCTACATCAACAAGGAAAACAAATCACATTAAAATACTTGACTTGGTTGGTATAAGAAAATCGATAATGTAAGATGATTACAAAAATATAAAAAGAAACGGACTTTCGATCTAACAGTTTTAAGTTCGGTAGTGAGAGTAATTTGTTTTTAAACATTTCTTGTGTTCTTCATGCATCTACAGTACAAATTAAGTACGATTAAAAAATAACCAATCGAAGGACTTGGAAAAAATTATTTATACTTTAACACAAATACTAAATAATAGGCAACTAAAAGATTCGTAGTGTTTGAGATGATAATATTATAATATAAGGCACGATAAACATGTAGTAACTATATATATATATAGTTATAATGATAGCGGTCATATTTGTTTGGTTCTTTTTCAAGAGGAGGAAGAATAAATGTGAATAAAATACGATAAATAGAAATTATTTGAGAAAAGAGAACCATGCTTAAAGTACGCGGAGAACGTGTGAATATCACGTACAACGGTAAGACGAAAAATGTATAACAATACAGACAAATGTTCTTTACGCGTGTAGTCGTGTGTGGATGAGACGTTATGATATTGTTACAAAAAGCAGGCGAGTAGATTGACTGGACAGGCGGCGGTCCGCAGAGTTCACCAAGAAAACCACGAAGAGCCGTCTTTGTTTCGTCCGGAAGACGAAGACGCCGAAGACGGAGAAGAGAATAGATTGGTGAACGACGAAAACGACGACCTGGGCGACCGTGTCCCGCTGTCATCCGACGACGACTTCTGCTGCTGACCGTCGTCCTCGACCGCGCACGCGTTCACTTTCGTATTGGTTCGCCGCTGCATCTCACACTCGTACGTGCGCACGTCCGCGATCGTCATGGACGTCCAGTCGTCGATCCACGCGAACGCCTGACGGTGACCGAGCAACAGGATCTCGCGAATCGTCTGCGGCGTGAAGGTTAATAAACGAAATAAATATCGTTCGCTTAACGACAACGATAACGTTTTTACACGTCATATCAATTGTCATAGAATTGTCATATTCTCTACGCCGAAAACGGTCAGATCCGACGAGATGGCGACTCGGCCGGGTCTCAACATTTTTCCCAACTCGTTGAAAACCAACCGTTTTTTGACATTACGTGGTTTCATATGCACTTTAGTTTGGTAAACCGGACAAGGTATAACAAATGACTACAATGCGCGGCACAGGGAATTGATTTTTGTTCGTTTGATATCAGTTATATAACATGTCAGTATTGGGTCGAATACGCGTGCATTTCTTTGACCAAATAGACTGTACACGACGAAATTCGTTGTTTTTCGTTTTGGTTTAAATTATGTACTTATAATATGTATTATATATTATTAATAATAATACATTATTTACTATTATTAATTTATACATAATTATTATTAATTATGTACTTATATATATTACCAATATCACACGCGAACACATTCGTTTTGTCGATCAATATGATCATATTATACATTTGAAATCGACAATAATATTGATGATAATACGGTTTTCGTCTAAATAAACGAATAAATATTACAACATGCCACTCGTTTAGTCTTACAATAACGACAACAAAAAAGCAGTTCTAATAGTTGTTATAAGAAAATGTGTCTACAACGCAACCGTCTGTATAATTTGAATTTTTAATCAATTACGAGTAAGCGAAATTCGCATGTTAGGCAAATAAGGTTTTGTCGGAACGCGCATTGTTTGAAATGGCCGGCGAAACGAACAAAAAGAGCGACTTTCGAGACTTATGCCGTTTCTACAAGTCGAATACGCGTTCCGAATAGTTTTTCGTCCATTCGGCGTTTTCGGTGTCCTACTCTCGACGTTTTCCGTTAAAACCAATTTTCTAACAACGATAAACGTCATTAATTGTAAATAGGTCGGTGAGTATTATTAAAAAAAAAAAAAAAAAAAAATGGCCGGCTCTGGAGAATTTTAAGTTTGTCGTGCCGCCGCTATAATAATGCGTGTGTATCGTTTTTTATTTTTCATTTCGTTTGTCTTTACGTGATATTATAATGTACCGTACCGTCCGCGAACACAAAAAGTCAAATACAACTTTTTTTTTATTTTTGACACAAAGTTACCATCGTAAAAAGTTCCCGCACGGCCATTGGCGTTATCTCGGAGTCATTATCAAACTCACGTAGTCACGATGGAGATCTAGAAATTTGTCCCCTTCCTCCCCTATCCACTCACAAGACGTAATATTACTACTCTGCGTCAGTTACGTGTGATAAAATAATCGATTATTATTTCTACTAATCCCGCCGGAAACAGTCACGGCTATAGATAACCATGTTCGTGGAAACAACTTTATACAGCTGTTGTAACATGTGATAATTTTTACTCCTAACTCCGTGATCTGTGATTTATAATTTTTAGTTTTTATACTGAGTCAGTGGCGCACCGAAGGGGTGGACTCCAGATCCAAACCTCCCCCCCCCCTTGGTACGTATAATAATAAATTAATATCATAACATTCTCATAAAACTTGTATAAATATTCGATTTCGTGATTATAACTTTTTAATTTTAAATCTGTAAATTTGAGGGAATTAAAATAATATGTTGATGCATTATCAAAAAATAAGATATTATATTAAATCACCCGTAGCCCTGAAACCACAAAATCCCCGAGTATACTGATAAAGTAGACACATTTACAAATCACCCCGTTCTACACCTCCCGTCATATTGATGTCAGTCCATTAAATTTTAATTTGATTATTTGAGTTGATTTTAAAATAGTATACAAACAAATATAATATTATGTTATAGTAATAAATATACTAGTTCTAAATTTAAATAAGTATGAGCCATTGATAGTTGTTAATATACAGTATTTCAATTTTTGTTTGTATTATATGAGAACAAATATTTTACCATATAAAACCATGCAGTACTTTACATTGTTAGAAATAAAGCACTGGTTGCAATTTAGGTTAATTTTTTTAATTTTTAACAAATTTGCTGAAAAAAATCTCAAAAAACTACAACATAAATAAAATTTTAACATTTTTGTAGTGAAATTAAATTTGATGTCTTACTTGTACCAACTTTATTTTAATTTAAAACCATAATTAATAATTTTAATACGATTTAATTTTAATGTATTTGTGATTTAAATTTTTAAACCAATATCAATTTGAATTCCTAAATAAGACTATAAATATTTTGAATTATCATAAAAGTTAAAAAAGTTTAAATTTTAATTTTGAGGTAATCAAATTGTTAATTGAGTGATTTTGTATTAAAATATAACCAAATTTTGTGTGTTACTAGTTGAAATTAAATTTAAAATTTAAAGATTTATTTTAGAAGATTTTTTCCATACTTTCGGTAAAATATAATTCTACACACTATATACAATACAATTTAATGCCCACAAAAAAATGTGTAGTGCTTGACTCGTTACAATTAAGATTAAGGTGGTTTGTTTTATCGGACCCCCCCCCATCCATGAACAAATCCTGGTTGCGCTACTACTGAGAGTATATTATACAAAACTATGGTGTACATTTTTTGATGACCCCCAAAAATATTTTTCTGCGAGGGGCCTTGTTAGTTATTACGCCTAAATGTATAAACTGCCGTAAACACGATGACCGATTTACATAATATTTATTATTTACATTTTGTATGTATTCTTCGCCTTTGGATTGAATGCCCCACACCTCAAACGACGCTTCCACCACTTTGTACGAGCACATGATCGGCGAAGTGGTATTTTTCCAATTTTCCGGCAACGGACCCCTCATGGTCTTTTTCGATTGGAAAAACTTCAGATCCTACATAAACAACACAACGGACATAAAACGATTTTATATCTGCCGCCACAAAGGTTGGGCCATCTCGAATGCACGCAATATCATTATCAGACTTGACTACTCGGGCAATATTCCAAACGCTCATCGTACGAAAGTATTCCGAGTGATTTTAGAAATTATCTATTTTATTTCCATAAGCCAATTAATTTTGAATTTTCACTGTTTATTGACATAATTTATAAAAAAGTTTAAATATGTATAACCCACCATTTTCTAACATAAATATTAATTTGATATGAACAATAATAATAATCTAATACTCTGGAGAGATCAATTTTTATGTTCAATTAATTAATGTATTTTGAAAATATTTGGAACACTTTACCCAAGTCTAATAATTGTATACGTTATATCATAGTACGTCTAACGTATATTATATACCTCTTCCTCTCTGTAGTGTTTTGGACTGACTTCGTCATAAGCGATATCCACGAAATCCACAGACCTTTCCACGAGTTTTTCGCCAGTCAATCCGAGACACTGTAATATAAACAAAAAAATATTATATACATATATGTGTGTGTGTGTATGTGTGTATAATCAGTGCCATAGCCAGAAATTTATTTCGAAAGACACATAAATTAATTAAACGGAAATAAAAATTTTGGTGAGAGGGAAGGGCGCACGTGCTCTCGTGTCCACTTCTCATCCGGCTACAACACTAGTACTATACATCACACTTCAAACCAGAGTAAGAGCAGATGAAATTATCAAAATATATGTTAACCAGTGGCGTAACTTCAAAATTTAGCCCTGGGAGCAAAATTTTCAACGGGCTCCCCTCGCCCAAATATATATATTAAGAAGATCTGAGGGGGTATATTCACTTTACTAAAATTATTTTAAAATTTTTTAAAAATATTATTGCATATTTTATTGAATACACATTCTATCATTTTATAAACATTTAATTAGCAATAAATATTTATTATTAATTTAATACTTCATATTATGTACATACCAAAAATCAATAAATAGTTATAGTTATAACAAATAACAATCAAAATAAATATTAGACTGAAATCTTAAAACATTTTTCTGGATTTCTTATTTGCTAAAGTAAAAATAATATCTGATGTATTAATTTCTTTGACAATTTTCTTTTCTATTTATATTATAGCTTAACTTGACAAACTAATTTGGGACATCGTACTTCAAAGATAGTTTTTAATTATTTTAAGTTTGGAAAAACTTCTTTCAGCACTTGCCACCGTCACAGGTATTGTTAAAAAAGAAAACAAGCTATACATAAATCTGGAAAATTTGCAGCTATTAAATAATTGTCTACAATTATAAATTTTGCCAAGTCATGTATAGAATTTAATTTTAAAATTTGATTTTTAAATGAATGTTTAAGTTGAATAATTTGGTTGACCAAATCTATTGTTAAATCATTTTCATAATTATTTACTAAAAAGGTAGTTGAATGTTTAAATTCATTTTCATTAATTGAACATATATTAATTGGTATTATTGAAGTAAAAAGTTTTATTACTTTATTCATATCATTAAAACGGTGTTTGAGTTGTTCGATAATTATGTCCAGAGTACGATAAAAATTTGTGTTTTAAAATATTGTTCACCATCAACACATTCATCGCTACTTAATTCATCAAAATATTTGGTAGTTTTTCTTTTTCTTATTTTAGTGAATGTTGGCTCAACTCCCCACGAAATTGCTATTTGTTTAGCTTCCTCGAACACTTCTTCAAATTTATCACGCATTTCTTTTATTTTATTTAGGGCTGTTTGAAGCAATGCAAAAGCTTTAAGTAAGTCTATATTCGATTTTTGTAGCAATAGTGATACAATTTGTAATGAGTTAAGAATTTTGGTTTCGATGACAATTATTAAAATTACATCAAATTTTTGAAAATAGGTTTGAAGACCTGACGCTTTATCTTTTTCATCTTTATTTCGGCCCATAAGTGAAATATATGCTAAAAGTTTTAAAATATCTACACAAACCATCACCATTTACCATCTTTTAATTTGTGTTCTATTATTTTTTTGTGCTTTTGTGCTCCACTCATAGGTTTACTCATTTAAAAAACGAATTTTTAAAAATTATACACTTGAATAACAAAAGTTCAATTAAAATTGAATACGGCTGCACGAAAATAAAATCAAAATATACGCAATTGTCATCGACTTACAGACCACTACGAACTTTACGAACAAACTAACGAATAAAGATTTTAAATAATATCAAAACGATAACGTAATCATAAATATAACAATTAATGACAGAAGGTCGGTTGATATCCGGTCTAATAATAAATATATGCTAAGAATAAAACCCAACGTTTAACAGTAATAATAAAACTATAAAACTCGTGTTGTTTTTACCATAACTCATGCGGGCTACTGCATAATATAAAAATAATGATAATTCACAATAGTTTTGAATTATTAAGAAGAAAAAATGATAGTTTAATAGTATATTATAATAGAAAAATATAGTTTTTATTAATAATTAATAGAAGAAAAAAATTGTATTACTTCGGGCCCGGGTACGACCGCACCCTCTGATCCCCCTTAGTTACGCCACTGATGTTAACTATTATTATACTCGTATAATAATCCCTTAAGAATTTACTCGAATAACATTGTTTAGATCCAAATTCGTCCCACTCTGTTTCGAACAATATTACATTCGTAAAATAATAATAATTAGTAAATTAAAAAGACGATTACGTTTTCTGTAGTCCCGGCGTTATCTTCGAATTTCGTATGGACGGTAACGCTTAACTTCGGGATAAATGAACACTGAATACAACAAAAAACCAATCAAAAATTTAGTCGACTCTGCAAAAGTAATTATATTTGATCACGTGACGGACGGTATACTTACGGTATATTCTGTAATTCCGATTTCGGCACAGACATGAAAAATCAGACAAAAGAAACACACCGTATTAATTAATGCGTACACGATTAAAAATGTTTACAATGTAAATGTAAAATTATTATGCGACTACCACTTGTCGTGTTGTTTCATAAATTCCGTGTAGAATAATAGTAATAGTAAACGTAATGCATACACAAAATTAGTCGTGACGTTTTACCGGATCGCATGTGAAAAATATATTCGAATTGACAACTCGCAATGCATATACGAAAATCGATTACTCATATAGCAAGTAACTGTATTACTTTGTTCTCCGCTATAATGTATTGTTTTATATGTACGTCCTCGGCCAATGTTTAGTTTCTCGGGAAAAACGTGTTCGCATTTTGAACGAGTAAACATACGAAATATAATACTGAATAATATTAATCAAAAACGTAACGAATGACTTCAATTCAACCCGCTGTACGCACTTATAATTTATGCTTCGAACCTCCGAGTTATTACAAATGTGTTTAAAACAATTTTAACGAAAAATATCACTATAGTGTACCCAATAATCGAATTGTGTAAAAGGCACAAAATCAACTATAAACAATCCACATCCGTACCGCGTATAATACATAAACAAAATAGTTAAGTAGATACCTACACTTATACACGACATATGTTGTTCGTAAAACGTACATATATATAAACCTAAAACTACTCCCATGAGACACATAGGACAAATACATACTTATTGTTGTACAATAACATACTATATAATATGAAGACAGATAATGTGTTAAATGTATATTAGTTATGTCATTTTACCTGTAATCGTAAATGGATAATAATTCCATGATTTTTCAGTGATGTAAAATATTTTTGGAATTATCGTTTGAATCCAATACGGCAAACGACTAGAACGAAAATATTAAACAGTTTTAGCTAATATCCTATTTCGTCCTATGCACCCTAAAAAACAAAGAACGTGGACGACAATTGTAATTTAGTTGAATTCGATCGTAAAATATTTAAATATTTAAACATTTGAAATGCTTATCAATGAGCGTAATGGCAACTGGAATGCTTCGTAAGAAAAAAATTACTAAAATTTCATTGATCTAGCTAAATATTCTCATTATACTAAATTATACATTTATTGTTTGAAATATATATATATATATATCACAAGAGTTATGACATGATTTTTTTTAAATTTTTTTTATCAATTAAGCCCCCGTTTAGTTGATGATTGTTAACATATACAATATAATAATTATGATATAGCAGAAAAACCATTTTATATCCCCGCAAATTTTTACTGAAATACGCCACGGTGTTCTACACTCTATTGCTTATAAATAATAATTGACGCATTACTCGACATTTCCAGAAAAATAATCTGCTTCGAAATATATGAAACTAAAAATAACAATTATTTTGAAAACTCATTAAGACAAAAATTGTTTAGGTAAATTTTGTTTTAGAGTTTTAACATAACTCCAAATATTTTAAATTATATACGCCTAAAAAAGTTAACTACACAAAAACTCACTGATAAAATGAGTACTTCTCATTAATATATTATATTGTGTATACACTATACGGAAAAATGAAAAAAAAAAATGTTCTCATCGTTAAGACATAAAGTTTGCATACAATATGTAATGGATAAAATTATATTACTTTGACAAATGCATCCTTTTCTCAGTAAACTGTCCTTTGCCGTGAATTGGATCTTCGCAGGGAGCATTAATTATGGTCTCTACGCCTTCTCCGTTTTCCGTTTGTTCGTAGCTGTGTCTCGCGATCATGTAAAGTTGACCAACGCGATACTGAAAACAAAAATTTTAATTATAAATTTAAAAAATCACACATGAATTTATTAATAACATTTGATATATATATATATTTGCATTTTATCGATCTCAACATGTAAATTATGATTGTAACAAGTTCATGGGAAATAATACGCGTAATAATAACAACACGCGATACCTATCGACATATCAGTCGCGAAAAAATTCTAAGTATACTTATCGGCTGAAACAATACAACTAAAAAAATAATAATATCATTGATTTCTGTTTTTTTTTTGTTTTTCTGTTATTTAATCGAATAGATGTTTAATACCCAACACCCATTTCAAAATAACAAATAAATGTTTTTTTTTTTTTTAGAAATACTATATACTAATAATTTATTTCAACAATTAAGAGAAATGTTAATCATATTAAACGAAGATAATAAACCATCACATATACAGCAAAAATTACATTTCTTATAATTATATGAATACTTAATGACTTCGAAAAATGTGCGGGTTTATCACTCTCGAACGTTAATTGAAAAAGTACAAGTCTTAATTTTCTATATAACTACATAAATATAGGACAAATTATCTTAATTCCTTTCGTTTCCGTTAACATTTTAAGTTTTAATTAAAAAAACTATTAACCTTTTTAGGTTAGTTTGTTTAAAAAAAAAAGATATATATATAGACATTCAAAATAGTATTGTACCAGAGACTTCACGTTAAAAACTAAGAGATGAAACTCTTTCCGACTGAAATAGAACATTAAATTGATCAAGGCTGGGAAGTTACTTTTTATTTTAAATTAGTTCAAGTTAAGTTAGTTCAAAAAATATAATTTTGTTGAGTTTATTAAAAAATAACAATAACTTAAATTAAGTTGTTAGTTAAAAAGTTGCACGAAAATTCGTTATTGGTGAAGTATGTTAGTACGGTTTCTCGTGAATACAGCAGAATTATTGAATTGTTGCTTACTTGAATATTATTTATATATATAATAGTTATTGTCACAAAACAATGACATGGAAAACATACGAAAAAGTTCGAGAAATTGGATTATATATGATATATTAAAGAAAATTTGATTTTCCTAACTTCGTAATTTTAAATAACTCGTGAAGTTCACGTTATAAATCGAAATCAAATTTTTTTTTTAAATTTCATATTTCAATTTTGTTTTTAAAATTTTTACCTGAATTCATAAACTTCATGTGCACTTACTTTTCTTTTTACCCGAGTTGTTGATTTCATTATTATATAACCTATAAAGTCAAAAAACGTGAAATGTAATTCATATTTTAAGGAGTTCGTAAATTTATGACGTATTTTGATATCGTTTTTTGTTTATTTTTTGTCACAAAAATCAATGCAACAATTTTTTTTTTTTTTTTTTGCGAATATCAAAAATGACCGGGGCAAATATTATTCAAATATATTTACGCATAATGGATGCATGTTTATCTTATCGTAGCGTGTCAACGGTCAACATTTATCAAACAAACGATTGATATAATTATGTCTACTTTCGCGTGCCACATTCTCCAGCCGACCGTCTCGTTTTATTCTGAACGTTTCGTTTTCACCATCACAATGTAGACTGCTACACGCACAACAGTTCGGAACAATGTATACTCGTTCGACGGTATAACGTATAAATTATACCCACCGTTTCATTATCTCGATACGTCTAATAATTATTGTGCACAAACGTCAGAATTCATTCAATTACGAAGCAACCGACAGTAATTAGACATTGCCATCGCAAAAGCCGTACGATAGTCAGCAAAACGATTAATCATTTAGATTAGACCAAATAAAGATCATAATTTCATGTGTTCAATTAAATGTGGTTCGTTTACAATTTCATTTCGTATTTACAGTTGTGAATAGATGCATTGTTCTCTATTCGAGTTTTCACAAAATATATAGAAATAATAACTATATCAAATCAAAATATTTCAAAAATTAAAATTTATTTATTTCGCTGAAACAATAATAATACGAAAACAAAATGAAAACCAAAAAAGTAAAGAGCGTATAATTTATTTCAAAATAATTTATTCACATTTTTCAATTCATTAAAAAAAATATATATATATTGTAGCTAGTAATAGTGTTAATAATAATATCTTATACGAGTACAATGGAAAATATAATTATAGGTAAAACAAAATTATACGGTATTTACTCAGAATGTTTAACAAATATAACGACTATTCGCAATATTCATAGGAATACGAGAAATTTATAAACACGCGACTACAGAAGGGAATAATTAAGTTATTAGCCTAATCGACTGAAAATCTGTAATTTTCGACATAAAATCGCCTTTGTCACGACCGGTTTAGTGTACTTAATTCATTTAAACCTTAACACCACACAACACGGTACACATTAAAGTTTCGGAGAAAATTTAAACACCGGCTATCATCGGTTAGGATCGTGTATAATGCAGAGAGAAGCCATTATTGCGATAATGAAATCGGATGAAATCAATAATTAAACGCTTATTCGCCAATCCGCCCGAATTCTAAAACTACAATATTTCTTACACGAAATCATAAAACAAGACCGTATATTACGTATCCAATTTTGAGGATTCTATTGAAATTTAACGCGGGCACTTCGCGAATCGACCCGTAGTACACCGCATTTGTACTCAAACATGCACATCATTTACGGGTATCCCGCGGGTTTTTCGCACGAACGTCCTACGCCTAACCCAACTCTCGTCTCGTTCGAATCGTCGCGGAAAACCGAAACCCCGATTTCGTCCGAGTCGCGTATTCCGTTAGAACGGCGCACGATAAACGCGCGGGACACGACCCGGATGAACAGCTATCCCACGAAGATCAATTCAGCCGTGAGCAATGTCGAATAGTTTCAAAACACCATTATCCAACTGCCAGGGAAATCTTCGTGGGACATATTCCTGCGGTATAATGGTAAACCGTTTACACGTGCGTACGCGGCGACATACCGAGTGCAAAAAACAAAAAAAACTTGTACATAAGTCCGATATTACGCGCGGGAGGGTGTTCTAATGAAAAAAGAAAAAAAAATGCGAATTCCGGTTCTGATTTGATTTTGGAAAAACAAGAATACAAATTTAATCGATATAAATTACGTGTTATTAAAGCTGTGAACGGATAGAAAAAAAAAAATACGATTCAATATTACACAACGGTACACGCGACATGTTTTAAAGGCATCGCTCCGGTGGGCAACTTATGCTTATAATTATACTTGGCCGACTCGCGTCGTACGTCTTCCGACCCGTACGTGGATTATCTTCTTTTAATCTATTATTGTTTAGACCGGTAGAAGCGGGTACTGAAAATTGAAGGTACACTCGGTGGTACGACCATTTACAACAATTCTATAACCATGCGTGCAATACGCACAATAAAAAACATTTAAACCAGTCTACATATATATACTTACACACACACACACACACACACATATACATATATATATATATATTTTGAGAGATTTCTAACGATCTACGGATTATGGTCCCGAGTGTACAACCTGAATTCTAACACGTATATCGGAAAACGTTTCAAATATGGCGAAAGGAATGATTGCACTGCACTCGTAATTACCGCTTCAAAAACGACCACACGGACACGGAAACATTTTCAAACACGAGAAATAGAAAATTTGTATAACTTCTTTTTATTTTGAATTCCTAAAAACGATAAATGTACCGTATCACACGATATAATGTAAGACCAACGGATGGATCTATAATGCGTTTTTGTTATATTTAGACAAACCAAACTTCACCAACAATCGTTTTTGGAATGCTTCGAAAGTTAAAATAATTAGAGATAACGCAAGGCAAGACGCGTCCATATTCATATCCAAGCTTAAATTTGTTTTAAAATTTGGAACTCGTACAACGGTTTCTCGATTGGAGCAAACGTTTATACTTTTTTAATTTTCATGAAAACTTATATAACCGACCGTTTTACTGACAATACCTTTATTTCCATAAAAAACATGTAACTGGAAATAATTCAATTTCGCTATTCATTAAGTAAATACCGCTTATATGTATTTTTAATTAACGTTAATTTATTATATTTAAATTTCAAAAATACTTACAATTAATTATGGGCCGCAAAATATGCGCTAACTTTTATAAACAACAATCCCGACCTTACTTCTTCCTCGGCTATAGGTACATCATTTGTCATATTTTTTTCCACATTATTGTGTACAAATATACACATTTTTAAGCCCACATATAGTATTACATAAAAGAAAGTTTTAGGTCATAAATTATTTAGTTACGTTACAGTACATACAACCGAAATACTTACGAATATAAATAATGAATAAAATAATACCCACAATTAAATCTTTAATGTCATAAACACCAGAAGTAACAAAATGGGTCATTTGAATAATGTTAAAAAAAAAAAAATTACTTTATCATTATAAACCAAATAATTCATGTAAATTAACATTCTTCACCTTATTTCATCTTTGCGCGTATTATACAAAATTGTATTTACATAAATAAAATTACATCTACCCATAGTTTTCTGTGATTAGAAAAAAAAATTTAACATTTTATGAAAAATATATATTACACAATATTAAAAGGCTAGTGATATAGGCTAAATGAAATAATCAGGCAGAAAAAAAATAAACTATAAGTAAAACAAGTTAGTGATAACTAATAAAACCGGTCAGAATATAATATTATTTTCTTATTCAGTCAATAACACTTGTAGTGCCATCCTCGGCACTATTCATGTCAGACATGTCGACGTCCAGACTCTCAATCCCCTCTTCCCGTATTAGACTATCCAATTCTTCCTTAGTATATTCTGTTGATTCTTCCATATCGTCGTTAGAGCCTTTACTAGACGAATCAATGATGCCCGCTTCCACGGCCAACTGAGTTAACGCCGATTCGGTACTAGCTGGTAAATCGGATGATAATTTTACAGAGGACGGCATTTTGGAATTCATTGCGGTTGACCTAGGCGTGCCGCCATGCGCGTTTACAATATTTGTGTTTTTCAACTGGACAACATTACCACCAGCGTTTGAAGTTAATATGGCCATATTATTTTGACCGCTGACCATTTGAAGGGTTACAGGCTTACCTCCAATTGTCATACCCGTCAAATTTGACTTGCCAAGGGTGACCATTTTACGATTACCAGCTCCTGCCATGGTAATGGTGATGGGTTTACCTCCAGTCGACGTGTTTCCACCAGACGATACCATTACCATTTGAACTGGCGAGTTAGCTACACTGGCGCGATTGGTGATATTGGCCTGAGAAGCTGAGAACGTCTGTATGCCCCTGAGATTCGAACCAGTCGTTACAATTATGATTTGTGGAGATGTTGTCCGATTAGCGTTGCCTTTTTGAATGACAATAGTCGGTTTGTTAGCAGCGACTGGTAGCCTCGCACCAACAGTCTTCAACGGTACAGTTTTCATTGTTTGATTTGTTTTGATGGGACTGTTTTGTTGATTCATCGGTGGATTAATGAATTTCAACACAGACGGCTGCATATTCTTATTTGGCGTAGTTGTTCCAATCATCTTTCCTGGAATACCTTGAATAAGGTTGCCTTGACTGGTTTTGACCAAGGTGACAAAATTCGATTGTGAACCTCCTGGTTTTTGGAAAATCACTTGTTTTCCAAAAACATTGGATCCGGTTTTAAGAACTGTACCGGCAACAGACGTTTGCAACGCAGGTCCAGTTATACGGACTGCTTGTTGTTGTGGTACTGTAGTATTTACGGGTGACATCACATTTTTTATTGACCTTTGTGTCTGAACAATCTTAAATGGTGCACTCGAAGTTTTAATTACAGGTTTTGGAAGATCCGATTGTTTGGAAACTACAACAGTGGTTTTGATCTTTTGAGTGGCCGATGCCGCGGCGGCAAGTGTATGCATGGCAGCATCTGACAACATGTCCATTGAGGCTGAACTGACAAATGCAGTTGATTTAGGTGTGATAGGGCTGACTGCCTTGAAATTTTGTGGTAACGATGGTGTAACATCGGTGCTTTGAACAGTTTTTATTTTCATATTTCCAGATGCTTGAGCTGTAACCGGAATGAACTGTTGGTCTTTTATCAATGATGATGAATTAATTGTGGAACCCTGGGGTAATATCTGTATCATTTGATTTGGTTTAGCAGGACTGCCAGTTTTGGTGTTAGTAGTGGGTACAATTTGACAATCATCATTTTCAGTATTTTTTCTGGCCAATTCAGGTGTCAAGAAAGGCAATAATGAATAATCAATCATTGTTGGTGGAGTTGGCGCTGCTGTGTCAGCTGGTTGATCATACTTTTGAATTTGCAAAATGTAGGCGTCTGCAGTCGGAACACTATTCCATACTATTTCTAACGCATTTGTCGACGCTCGAACCAATTGATTCTTGGCGCATTTTTGAGGTTTGTCTACTTCCAAGTACCACAAGTCTTTACAGCAAACTTGGTTATTCCATGCTTTTCTATAACCATCTCGACCAGACCATACGTACATTCTTGTCTGTATATTTGCAGCACAATGGCCTGCTCTAGCTCTAGGCATATTATCTTCATTCATGTCCATGTTTAGTTCCTCCCATGTCATAGTTTCTAAATTTAGGCAAGCCAACTGATTTGTACATTTCCATTCTTTTTCGTGTATAGGCAACTTTACTTCCTCAACAAAAGGAACCCAACCACCGAAAACAAACATCCGATTTCTTATGGTCACAGCAGTGTGCAAAGATCTTGGAAGAGGTTTAGGACCTAAAACAATAGGTCTGTTCCATGACATAGTATCTATGTCTAATGTCCACAGATCTCCTAGTCGACAACCACTCATACCGCCATAAATAATTAGTTTGCACTTTCCTCTTGAGTCCGTGTAAGCTACTGCTGTATGGGATTCTCGAGGTGGTGGAAAATCACCAACGGTTTCTGGTATATCCCAGGCTAAGGCGTCCGGTGAAGATATATCTAATGTATATAGATCGTTTAAATAACGTGGTATATTATTTTTGGGATCATTGCTATCATTGGCTAACCCTCCAAATAGATAAACTTTATTGCCTATCAATGTAAAACTATGACCAAGCCGTGGGCAAGGTGACATATGATAAAGAGGAGGTCTGGGTTGAAGTTTACTCCAATGCCACCGACTTGCTTGTAACTCATATAATTCATTTGAATATTTACCATATTCAACCATACCACCAAAAATTAATAGTCTTGTGTTATCAACAACTAATCCATATGCAGCACATCCTGGTGGTATATCACCCGAAGTCTGGGGTATAAACCATTGATTATTGGCTGCATTATAAACATGTAACTCATCAACAATTCCTTCATTCCCACCACCAAAAACAATTAAAAGATCCTTTATAGCCACTGCTCGGTGCCCATGCCGAGGTCTTGGTTGTGGCCCAATAGGATCGAGAATTTTCTTCCATTTTAACACTGGAGTTGAGGGTACAGTTTCTTGTTTTAGATCCATTTTATCTGTACGTTCAGTGTTCAACAACATTATGTTTTTTTTATATTCTGCAATAAAACAAAAATACCAAGAATATTAAAAACTAACCAACACTATATTATCATGTTTATGTTTACTAGTTAATAAATCAATTTGAACTGGAAACTTTGGGAGCACTGGATTTATTTTCTAAACAGTGAAAATATAAGTGTAATATTATGATAAAGCTCAATTAATCTAAATCAAAGTTTGTTTTTTTATTTACTTACCTTTGATTGTAGAAATAATACAATATAATAGTTGAACAAATTTCATGAAAGCCACTTTTTAAATTATTTTAAGAAAAATTTTTTTTAATTCCCAAAGTTTCCATTCAATCATAGTTTAAAAAGTAATGGTAAACACCATATAATCAAAGAATAGAATGAAAAATGTTAACATCATTGATAACAATTCTACAAATAAATGAACAATCTGTACACAAAACTAATATATTTTAGGATACTAAAATCATGATCAGTATACATTATGTTCATTGTCATCAACATTGAGAATACTATTCCTTAATTAAAAAATGGATATGCATACAGATATTTATAGACATAAAAAACTAAATCAATAAGAATAAAAAAACTTACTTATTTTACAATATTTAATATGGTAATTATAAGTAATGTTTAACAATGGTAAAGCTAATAATTTTAAAAATAGGTATTTTATTTAAAAAAGAATTTCTAAAATGGCATACCTAACAATATCATTCTAAAAGATGCTGTTTATTTCACTAACCTTATGTTATAAATAATATATATACGGTCAACGATTTAGTAAGAAATATATTAAGTACACTAATTTGATTCAATATTAAATTAATACTAAAATGTCTTTTCATAAAATACCTATTACATTTTAAATAAACTGCAAACGTAAAAAGGTATTATATTATCGAAATCATTTCTACTAAACTAGATTAACAAGCTCTGAGAATAATTCAATGTATAAACCATGTATAGGTATATTCCACAACTCATTTATGTCTATTCGGATAAACTCAATTTATTTACCAGGTATATAAATACAATGATAGCTATATTAGGAAACCTACTACATAGTTCATAAATCCTGTTTTATTTTTATGTATATTGGACATATTAATAAAAACACAGAAATGTTTAAACAATAGAAGATCTTATACTAGCATTTGGTCAGTATTTTGAAAAATAAAAATGAAATTATAAATTATTCAGTTGATAAAATTGAAAAACAATTTGTATTAGTTTGGATATTACATAAAAGTTTAATTAATCACCTTTGTAGGCTATTAACAAAAAAACATTAGTTTTCTAGATTAAATTTATAACAAATATATTATAATTATGTTGTTTATATCATGGTTATAAAGATGAAAGTTTGGTACCTACACATTCTCTAATGTTGAATACTAGGATAGCCGACCCCAAACTTTGGGAAAAAAGGCTAGGGAGAAAATTAAATAATTTACAAATAACTAATTTAATGTAATATTAAATATTTTTAAAATAAATAAATTTTTTAACACTAGGTGTATGTGCTCTCGACCTAATCAGAAAATATTTTTATTGAAGACAATTCATATTATAAATATTTTTATTAATTAAAATGAGCAAACAAACAATAATAAGTACCTATTTACAAAATCAATTGAATTAATAACAAAAATAAAATTAAGTGTATGAGGTACGATAAATAGAGTTATATATCTACGTCCAACATACCCAAATAAGATGTATATTATATAATATTATTAACGAATATGAATAATTATAAGCTAGAAAATTATTTCTTTAAATTAACATACCTAGGTAATATATTTCGAAAAATAAGGGAATTTAATATAAAGTGTTAGGAATAAAGAAAATCTAAAACTGTGATGATATATGTTATCTACCATATAAATTAATTTTTAATATTATTAAATAGTATTTATTTAATATAAACTTAAATGAAATGGTATTAGTATTATGCCATTATGTTTTATTTCAAACATTTTTCCAAATAGAAAAGATTAATATATATAATAGATTTTTATTAAATAAAAATAAATATATATTTACTTAACTTATTGTCAGTATTTTAAAATTGTATACAAATACAAAACATTAACCTTTAAAATTAATAAAAAATAAATACAAATTTAATAAGACAGTAAAATATACTGTATTATATATGTATAAAATTAATCAAGTTTTATTTGGGTATATGGCATATTGAACAAAAAAAAAAAATGGTAGATATTTCTGTTGCAGTAGATATTGAAACACTAATTAATACTATCCATTCAAATGTTTATTAAATATCTAGTAAGTACATAGCTATTTAGGAAATTTTTTTTTATTAGCATTTTACTTGATAAATAACCATGATAGATACTTAGTTATAATTGACCAATAATAACCTTAATTCATTATAAAAATTATTTAATATAATAAATATTAATAATTATAAATTGTATTATTACTTACAATAGGTAAAACTGTCTATCTAAACTAATTCCAATTGTTTACGTAAGTAATAGTGAATATTTATCTAATAGGAAATCAAAAATTAAATATTTTGCTGTTTAAAGTAAAAATATACCATAATTATTGTTTACTTATACTGTAAAAATGAATACTATGATAATTTGTAAGTTAAAAAAACTTGAATAAAGTAAGTCTAGTTTCACATGGATGCATATGAAACACACATAATAGTTGATTAGAACAATAGAACTCACTGTTCGCCTCCTACATGAATAAGTAAATATTTTTTTAAATAAAACATTAACATAAACAATTCACACAAACCTTATAAGTCGATTAGTAGATATAATCCAAATGTATATCATCAGATATTTAGAGAACGAAAAGTGAAATTTGATTAATTGTTTCAATGTTGTTGTTTATGTATATGAATTAGTGAATAAAAACAATTTCAAGGGAGCTTCGGAACAGCAGACCCGATCACAATCACTCGTATAAGAATTATTCCAATTGCTGTAACTTGAAAGAACGACACTACACGAATATAAAGACGGACGATCAAACACAATCTACCGTTAAAGACATAATGTATCGCACTTTTCAAAATATGTACGGTGGCCGCCAGTGGGCACTGGAAAGTTGAAAACAAATCACGAATACACCACAGAACAATAAGAGATTGGTCGCGGAAGACCGCAAGGCGTTGTCAGTCGGTCAACAGCGACGTGCGAATGGAAGGTTATTGCCGGGATATAGGGCATTTTTTTGACATCGGTACGCAGGACACCGGGAACAAAAGGCCAACCGGGAGTGAGGAGGGGAACTCTCTCCTACCCCGGAGACGCAAAGAAAAGCCCGACCGTTACGGATGGCCAACTGCGGTCGTGCCGCCAAAAACGGGTCGCTGTTTTGCTTACCTCATCGACGGTCAGTGGCATGCAAATGCGGTACTCTTTAATCAGAACCATGACGCGGCCGGCTTTCACAGCTACGGCGGCCGTGGGACTGTGGATCGTTTTCGATGAGCGCACGCAGTGCGACGTTTAAGCTGGTAAGGCGTTAGGATCGGTGGTGGCGGCGGCGGCGGCGACGGCGACGGCGACGGTGACGGCGGCGTCGGTGGCGTTGACGGCGGCGGCAACAGGAGCAGCAGCAGCACGGGCGTACGTTCAGGCGTCGTCGGGACGACGGTAACGGTCGACCAGGCAAAACGCGACGCCGGCGGTTGTGACTGAATTCGCCTGAATACGGAAAACGATAAAAAAACAAACAAAAAACAATGAATAATCTCAGTTGAACGAAAACGTAAATATACAAATGTACTGAAAACACGGCCGTCCGTCCGTACGAGTGTAATTTTCCTGGTGCAAGAACGGACGTACCGCGTACCTACGTCGGTGTCGGTGGCGCACCGCCCAGCAGATAGTGGTGATGACGCCGGCGGTGGTCCGAAACGATCATGGAACGTAATACGACCGTCCGGCAATCGTCGGACCGCGGTCTCCACGGACGGCCGGACGTCGGACACCGGTGGAAAATGCGTTCGTCTCGAGTCCGCGGGCCCGTTCCGACGGTTCGTCCGGTTTTCCGCGAGTTTCCCGGCCCGTGGCCGACCACCGGAGTTCTTGACGAGCGGCCATGGAGGAGAAAACGCCCAACGGTTGGTTACGCGGCTGTGCGTTGCGTGCGCACGCTACACCGTGTCGGTGCGTGCACCGAACGCCCGTCCCGGTGCGCCCGCCCACCAGCCGCGGCTTGTGTTGTACGCGAGCCGATTTGCCCAGGGCCGACAACGTTCCGTCGCGAAACGGCCGCCACAGCTGCTAGCCCAGTGCTAATATCGTATTCGTCGGACGGCGCACTATTTCGTATTTCGCCGTTTGCCCGCGTCACCGCTTCGTCGGTCGTTCGGCGCTGCCGTCGCACAACATGTATTCAAATGCCCGCTACGTCGCTGTGTACGCGGTTTTACTCTGCGCCACGCGCACCGTACACAACGACAATTGTAACGGCCCACTTTCCGCACGTTCGGTAGAAATTTATTGTTATTATTACATAAACCGCACATGACCGACGTAGGTATGTCGTAGGCACAATACGAACGCGCACAGTTACACGCGCGTACAAACGTGAAATCGTACACGTCCTACCCGCGGGGCTTGTTCGGAAATGTTTTCCACGCCGTTCTTGTCGGCCACGCGGTTATATAATATGCATATTCAAATTCAAAACGAAGCCAATAGAATATTGTAATACTCTACGTTACTTTATTAATAATAATATAATTCGTCCGTGAACACTTGTCATGTAAATAAAGTGCTTCGTAAATCGTTTTATCCGTGTTACACATCCTATTTTCACAAAATTGAATTTCGGTCCAATACCCTTAGACCCCGTAAATCCACCACTGTATACAGGTCTTGTAAAAATTGAGTTGAGTTATATGAATATGTTACGTATGTGACCGTCTATGATAATATTTTCTTACATGCCACACCCTTATATGTCACACTTTTCAAACTTCCCAAATTTAATAATATGATCCCATTGCACACTTATCAAACTTTATAATACTTAACTGTAAACAGTTTATACACATAAGTAACCATAAAAAATCCGAATACAAATCTCTATCATTTAATGTCAATGATATAATTATATTATTAAAATATATTTGTATACATTAATATTAAAAATATATAAATAGTATATATTTAAAATTAAGTATACGCGTGTATATCTACTATTAAACTAATGAACTCTGTAAAACATTATACAAATTACATTCATCTACGGCTTAACAGCAAGACAACATAAAATGATGTTGACATTATCAATATTATATGTTATTGGATACTGTTAAACATACAAAAATTAACTGTCAATTAACTAATGTGACAAAACACACCAAACAATATCTTTAATATTACAGAATGTCAACTCCTTGATAAATGATTAAATTTATTATCTATCAATAATAAAAATGGTAATGAAAAAATCGTATGTATGTAGTATAACAAAACATTTGAATTATAATTATAATATTAAGTGTTTATTAATAAAATTTTCGCGTACATGACATAAACACACTGATGCAAGTTCGAATATAAAATATCCCATCAGAATTGACCTTGTAATTGTAGAATGATCACCAAATAAGTTGCAACCGTTCCTGTTAACTGAATATGAATCAAAAAGAACGCTACAGAATTATTTATTATGTATTTAATTCTTATGTTATTTACTTGTTTATTTAAATGTTTAATATATGTTTGTATTTAGAGTTTTCATAATAATATCAAAATAATATGATATTTCACGATAATAATTTCACAATATCTCCACACATATATTCGATAAGTGGTAGGCTACATTGATGTATTTAGGACTTTTTCATGCAGAGTGATGTATTTATCGCAAACGCCAAAAACCAAACTTATTTATAACACTATTTATAACTTATTTATAACACATTTATAAAAAAACGGATCTTATTCTAATATGCACAATTAAATATAATTCGCGTGGTTTAAAGGACTATTTGTATACTTGGAAGCTACTTTACGATCACGTCAATGTGATTATTAAATCGTTCTTGTTGCTAGGCTTTTGTCATTTAGGCAAAAAATGGACGATCGATTAAACAGTGTTTTGAAAGTATCGATATAAAAAATAAATAAATAAACTGAGAATATTATTTTGGACCACACCACTATTCCGATCACATATTCATAGATATATTTCTTCATCAATGGTTACAGATTTACAACCGTGATTTAACTGTGATTACAACTGGCCACAACTGAACATAGATTTTTTTTATCAAAAGCTATTTCAATGTTTTTAATTTTCACCGATTTTGTAAATTTTTGAAAATATATTTTTAATAATGCGTGAAAAATATGCAATTGAAAATATTTTTGGGGATAAGCTATAGTTATTTTATACATTTTTAGTATAATTAATAAATAAAATGTCCAGTTTTTTAGAAAATTAAATAATTTTATAAAACAAATTACAGGTTTTAATGGGTAATATAATATAAAATCTACATCAGCAGTTCCCAAACTGTGCTCCGCAATTGTTTCTCAAGGGCTCCGTTCGTTTCACCAAAAAAATTTAATCATTTAATAATTGATCATTATATAAAATAACGAACAATATTTTAACAAGACTCCGTCAACGTGGATGTAATTATTCACCCATATGTGTACAAAAAAATATGTAAAAGCCCAATAAGAAAATACAATTATCTTATTTTATAATTTTAGATAATACGCATTCAGATTACCTGGCCCATCTTATATTAGGTACCTATATAAATATAAAATACATTATCGTTAGATCTACGTTTGGTCACAGAAGAAGATATACATCTTCAATTGACTTCTGTCATACTGGACAGTGACAAACTTAGTCGCAAAAAGTAGACACATTGCTCACATTAAGATTCACACTTCAAGACGTATACATGAACGTTGTATTATTTTTCAAAATCTTAACTAGTTTTATTCTCGTTCTGTAGATTTAAATAATAAATAATATTTTCACCAATTCTTTTAATACTATTGTTTCCTTTAAATATCTTATTATTCTTACCCTCGTATACATGTCGTGTGTAATATACTTCGTAGAACAACACAGACAGATAAAACTTAACATTAAATATTTCTTAGAGCTCCACAAGAAATTACTGCTTAAAAAAGGCTTTGTGGCTTAAAAAGTTTGGGAACCGCTGATCTACATCAATCCCTACAAATTCACTATTGTAAAAATAATTTATTAATTAAATATCCTTTGCCTAAACGTACATATAATAATGTATATACATATTCATATATTAATTTATAGTACTCACTATGTAAATACTCACTGTAATTACTAACTGTCTATCTATAACAAACATGCTGTAAATACTAAATTCCGGTTTGTTGACATTCAACTGTTGTACATAAGTTTCTATCTATAAAAAAATGTACGACCGTTTTAATATTTTAAATATAGAAATGAATTCAATGTTTAACTAATTATTAAGTACCCATATACAATATATACTTAATAACGAAAATATAAAAATAAAATGTAGAATTGTATAAAATAATATTTTTTAATAATTGCATGTATAATAAATAAATATGCAATGAATAATAACGGATGACAAAGTCTATCTAGATTTCAAATCTAGATAATCTAAATAACCTGGTCTAAAGAATAATCATTGTGTTGATCACCGCTCGTATTTAAAACTGACTTCATTATATGGAAAATTATTCTTTTGTAAAATTCCTGAAATGCTCAAATACTTTGATTATAGGCTTTGGTTATTGTAGTCATTAAATTGTTAGATAAGTCATTTTTGGTGTTTACACATTGTATTATCTATATGTAAAAATATAGTTGTTTTTGTATATATAACAACTCGAATGAAAAATCATCATTACCGCAAAATAATAATACATCTTCAATTGAATTATTAGAAAAAATATTTAAGAACTCGTAATATATTTAATCAAATAGAAATGTTTTTCCTAAGTAAATAAGCGGCTGAATAATTTTAATGTTTGACTGCCAGAGAACATTTCTATACACAATAGTCACAAGTATTCGATTAATGTATAAATTTCTTTAACATTTTCTTTTATAATCTATTATACAAATACAATTAATAATAAAAATATATTTTAAATCAATTTCATTCTTACTTTTTTTATATCACCGAAATCCATTTTAGTATTGAGATAGCTTCCAAGAAATATTTGTGTTTTAGATGCCTACAGATAAAAACAAATTATTTCTTGCACGAATTAACTTACATTATTGTTAGTAATCAATTTATTTTTATTTTTATTTTATAATACACACTGACTTTATTATATATATATACATATTATTTTTCTTATTTTATTAATATTTTGTATTTTACCTCATCTCCTAGTAAAGCACACGGGTATATCATTAAAACCACTCGAAATATGTGTATAACGAACCACAAAGTACGTTCTATTATGTGTGACAAGATGTCTACATCCTCGTTCAGTATGGTTAACGACAACAGATATGGTGTTAACATCAAATGCATTAAGCCACACAGAAAGAAGACGAATAAACGGAATTTAAATAAATTGTTGACCATGGATACAATTTGTGTGATTGACCAATGTAGATCGAACCAATATTTCAACATCGAAAGCAAATTGACTTTGTCCAACACTGTAAATTATAAAAAAAAAATATAATTTAAATATCATACGAAATTATTTGGACTTTACAAGCATAATCACGGAGGTTTTTTACGTAAGTAATATTTATTAATATTTAGCTGATGTTATCTTAAAACTATTTTTTATTTTTTTTAATAATTATATAAATTACAGAGCCGAGTGGGTGGGTATACGTACTGTGAATTTGAAATTTGAACCTAAAAATGTGTTTAAAACCCGTGCGAACAAAAATTATAAAGAAACTGAGCTGAAATTATTTTTAAAATAAAAACATTAGACAGGTAATAATACTTAGTTAGGTAGTAACTCGTTTATAAAGGCGGCCAACGATTCTGACGTTAAGGACAAATAATATTTTGATCGTGCAATTATGTGAACAGTGGAACTCTAAGAAAATGCATTCATACGTACGCACGGGAAAACGTATACATTATATAGTCATTTCGGTACGAACGGACGAATTCTCTCACCGCTAACGAACATAACGTCGCGGATTATGAAGTCCGACGACGTAGACCGCAGCGTGGACGTCGTGGCGTCGGCGGCAGACCAGCCGCCGTCATCGGCCCAGTCGAAAAGGTCGTCCCGGTAACGGCGTTCGGGTCGACCGGCCCGCATTCGTTCGTTGAGCTCGCGGTAACATTGCCGCAATCCGAACACGGTGACGGCGAATTGAATGTTGCCGGTGAGCAGCACATAGTGGCCCCACACGTACACGACCAAGCGCGTCCAGGGCGCCGCCGGGTCCATGTAGAGGCACACGTCCAATAAAAGGACGACGGCCAGCAGTGCGTACAACGCCCAACAGCACGCGTCCATGACCCGGTGGGACGACCGGGACGGCAGACAGTCGGCGACGTCGCCGAACAGTCGGCGCGCGACGACGGCGTGTTCATCGTACACGCGCCCGTGTTCCCTGCTGTACGCGGCCACGGACCAGTGTACGGTGGTGGTCGCGACGAACAGTAACGTTGCGTCCATGTCCCGGATCAGCCGAATCTGCAGGTTGCCGCGCTCCGTCAGCCGTCCCCGTCCGTAGTACACCATCAGGCTATCGGATGCGGACGCAACGCACAGGAACGCGTACGCCGAGTAGACGGACGCCGCGTAGATGATGGACAGCCGGGACGACGGGCCCGCAATCGGCGCCGTGCGTTTTACCGTAAGTCCGGTGAACCACCACAACGCGGCCATGGTCTTGGACACGTAAAACATTATCCGATGTGCACGGTATTTATGTGACCGAGCGCGCGTCTCCTCCGGAACGATAACAGAAGACGCTCGGATGCTTTACACTCGTGCAAATTACAATGTCCCAATGACCCGGAGAATAATGTAAAAATATTAAAAAATATTATGCTATAGGTGTGATATCTACACTCGCGAACAGGTAATACGATAATAATGTATACATTAATGTGATACTATGTAATTTAGTCTGCAAATAATATTACACGTTCAAACGTAATATACTTGTGATTTGTTGACATATGGATCGACGTCCAATTGCCGTGCAGTTTAGTGCCATATTATGTTATTATATATTCTTATTACTGTCGATTTTTCTAGTCGGTGTTTTGAAATTGAATTAAAATCACCAAGTACGTGATTGCCGTCCCAACAATCTAAAAATATTATTTATTTAATGTTTTATTATCAACAAAAAATAATAATAATAATAATGATAAATACTAATATGCTACAAAATCAAATTTAAATCGAATCTACACTTTTCAGTCAATAATTTTACGTAACTGTAATAAATGAAACTATCCACAAAAACATTAAAATATCTACAACTAATGAAATGGCAGAATTCTTGTTCCTAAAATATTATAAAAAAGCACTGCATCGCCAAAATTCATTAGCTAAAGCATTATACGCTCACATAATACATATTTTAAATGTCCCTATACCAGACACATCAAATGTAAATTGTGTAATGATCTTATTTAACAATTAATTTAAAAATTTTCCTTTTTTTTCTTCTTCACACAAATTATGGTTAATAAATAATGCGAAGAGAACCATTGAATCTATTCCCCGATAAATAAGATATATTTTACTCAATGATAAAAAATAATATTGTAATGAACAAAGTATACATACGCCGATGTCTACAAAATTCATCTAAATTTATAGTAAAAGCAAGTATGAAATACATTATGTCATACCTACCGTCGTAATAGTGGATCGATGTAAATTTACAATTCCACAAGCCGAAAATTCTATTGCGTACTTTTGCAACTGAAGGACGAATATTTCTAACTGGAAAATACAGAATACGTATAAAATAGATGACGCATACTGTAGTTAGTACAGATTAACAACTGCAGTAGTACAGTTATTTTCAAAACGATTAACGTGAAAAATTGAATTCCTCCAAAATAATTTATGTCAATTCATCCATATGTGTTAAACAATAAAACCTTATTAGTTATATATTTCAGTCGTTAACCCAAAATATTCAATAGCAATTAATTTATTGATACGACGATGTTGTTAAATATTTTTAAAAATCAATGAATATACATATAATTATATATTAAAAACGCATTTTCCCCATAGAATACTTAATTTTAAAAATTTCATATTTGTAAAAATACCTGTTTCATATCGTCCGGTTCGATATCAATCGACAAATGTTTACATATTATCACAGCAGTTTTTTCACCCTGAAAAACACACCATAACGCCGAGTTTAAGTATGAATTTTCATTTTCCGATTAAATATAATAATATTCAACCCGACTTTTTTAGTCGCGTAAGATGTGGGCAATACGATTAACAACAAATGCGACATGTGGGTCAACACCCAGATGACTTGGACCAGTATGAATTTGATGTTGGCAGAACCATAGATCATCGGGAAAAATAAATCCATGATCATAAAATACGGAGTCACGATTAGCTGCACGCAATTTAGAAACAGCTCCAGAAATATGTACCAACCAAATTTATCATTAACCATTTTTATACAATCGCAAAGGCTCCAATGGAGTTCTTGTAATTTTGTGATCGAAATTTCTTTTGTATCTAAATATAACAAAAATAAAAACTCTGATTTGACCGTCTGTAATATAATTCTATAATATGTACTCGCACAGACATTTATAATTATGCCGTCATAATTTAAACATATTTTTGTCATGAATTGATTCTTACGGAAAATTAGACGACATTGATTTTACGTCAATTTATACATACTCTAACCGCTATTACTTGATACATTTCCATCGAAACACGTCATATTCGTATAACGCATACACATTACCACTTATATAATAGCAACATAAGCACCGACTATTGTCGTTTGGAAAATATGCGTTGTGGTTTAATTTATAGGTAGGCACATATAACAAAACTATAACTAACCGAGAATACATATAGCTTTGAGAGTAAAAGTAATTTACTTCGCCAACCACCAACAACACTGTCTACAATCTATTAGGTACAACACACAACTGTTTTATTTCGATTTTCCGACGTCAGTTTCTCATCATAGTTTTTTTTCTTTCTCGTATAATCTAATTTCATTTGATTATTTAAATTTCGCGCGCGGCAAAGAAAAACAAATGCGTTTCAAAACGCGTGCGCGCTCACTCATATTATAACCGTTTGTGGACACGGCAACAACAACGTTCCCGGCGAATTTCCACGAGCGCTGTGGACGATTGCAGGTGGCGGCGGCGGCGGCGTTGGTGGTCCTCTGGAACACCGCGAGTTTCCTCTCGATCTCCACGTTAACTTCCTGGAACCGAAGTCCGATGCTCCAGGCGATCTCCGCGTACATGAGCATGGCGGCCAGTTCGATTAACAGGTACAGGTAGCACACGCAGTACATCCAACTGATCGGGTTGAGCGAGTACCACAGGAAGCCATCCGCGGTGAACAGCGCCGCGTGGAAGGCGACCAAAACGAACGCGTACCGCACCATCGGTTGGCTGCTCGACGCGCCGAGCACGGCATCCACGTGCCTGAGCTGCCGTCCGATGGCCAACAGCGTCTGGTGCCGGTCCGCCGAGCGCGTCACCGAAAACGCGCACACCATGGACATCAGCATCATTTGCAACAGCGTGACCACCGTCGCCGAGGTGTTCGGCATGCGCAACGACCGTCTCGTCTTGGACGCGTGTAGGTCGTTCATCACGGCGCACAGGGTGACAGCCAGGCACACGCACAGCACGGCCACGTTCAGCGCATGCCACCAGCCGTTGAACACGTATTTGTTTTCGCCGCTGCTGGGCCGCCGCTGTGTTACCGGTGCGATGAAGAAATACTGCCACAATCTCAGAAGGACGTTTGAAAAATCGTACATGCTTTTTTATTTTATTTTATTTTTATTTTTTGCGTGCACTTGGGCCGCGACGTCTACTCAAATTAATTTATCGGCGTGCCCGTGTACCGTTTATATCAGTTGTCAGTGTTCTGTAATATAGCGTAGTTTTGGCTTTGTTTTGGTGATTTCCTTTTGTTTTTTTATTTTATCTAATATATTTTCGACGTTTTTTACATTTAAAATTCAATTATGACGCGTGTCAAACGTCATTGTTAAGTTCCTTTGTAATAATACACCACCACCAACAACAACAACAACAACAAATACAGCATTTTCGTATCGTGAATGGAAAGGTATATGTTTAGAATATTATATAATAACAATAATATAGTCTTTATCAAAACAAATCGTTTCATCCATTGTCTTTCGCTTTGACATATACGTCTTAATATATACCTCCTAATCATAACATTAAATGTGAAAATCATCAAGTGGGATCTAACAAGTAATAACTTGTAATAGGTACTATTTGACTGTTGTACAGGTTAGATAACCTATATTGACCTAACCACATCGCGTTTGCCGTTTTCATGAGTGCTTATGAAGAAAACGCCATGAAAAATAACAATACATTTGTTGTTTTATGTACCCACATATAGGACTGTTAGGGCGACCGTTGAAAATTTATTTTTGACAAAAAAAAAATTAAAAATACAAGTGATTAAAAGTATTTCGAAAGTCGAAGAAAAATGGTGTAACCTATTTCTTCAAAAGAGAAAATAAATATTTTAATAAATAAATTATCAACGATTATTCAATATTTACTAGTTATTCTTGAAACATAGGCATTAATAACAATAATATTTTACTCATTAAAAATTGTTTTATCGTAGGAACCATTACATTAATAATTATAATTTCAAAAATATATCACGGAGATTCGTGAATTTCTTCTAGAACACACGATATTATTAAATACCATAAGTGCTTTACAGAAATGCGAACTGAGAGTTGAAAGCATACAAGAATAATCATCAAAATCTTAATTATAACTGATTAAAAACGGTTAACTATAATTATAACTGATAACTAAAGGTAGTTTGATGCCGTACAACTAATATATATTTAACAATCTATCAAAGTTACATACAGCAATGTAGCCCTGTAAATATTAAACCCTGAGAATGTAATGCATACTCACAGTAAGTAGGTAACCTATCTATTGCCTATCTACCTAACCTACCTATTGCAATGATTGATGTACAACGACAAGAACAGTATTTATCTGTTCATATTTTTACTCAGTCGTCGTTTTCTTACTTTGTTTCTATATGACTTTTGGCATAGGTATCTTATAGTTATTAGTTATGCAATATTTACGCTTTTCATGAATTCACAGGGGTTTAATAAATTGATTTTATTAGATTGCTCAACCATTATAACAATTAATTATATTCATTATTTAAACACATCAAAAACAAAAAATATGACTGTAGCTAAAAAACAATATTTAAGATATTGGCGTTGGAACAGAGTAAATATTTGTTAGACTTATTCAAAAAACACTTTCGGCACAGTAAAAATGTTGACATTTTGTCAACAATAAATGTCTCATTTAACCAAAGATTTGATAAAATCATGTTTGGCTTTACTAAATATTTCTCTGAACTGACATTATTCACACACTAAATTATTCAATTGTATGATTGTTGAAACCATTGTTTAATGAAGGCTTTGATGTCTATATTAAAATCTAAGTATAAAGTGAAAAAATAGTAAAAATACATATAATATAATAAAATCAATAACTCAATAGCTGATACAGTTATACATCATGCATAATATAAATAGACAACAGTAATTGTGTTGAATGTTTATCTAAGTATTCAGTGATATAGAGAAATATTTTTATATTATTTTTTTCAATAAGAATTACTTATATGTGGAGTAGTAAGCTCGATGCATTGGTGAGGTACTAAAAAATAAAGGGTTTACCTAAAAGAAAAAAATTTCTTAATCTATCACTTGCAATTTTACTATAGTAACTGTACTTGACAATATTCAATCATAATTTTTATGATTATTAACTAATTATATTAGGGACAAATAACTTAAGTCCACACACAAAAAAAAAAAAAAAATAAATAAATTATGTTAAAGAAGTACCTACTATTACAAAACAAAAACAAACATTAAATTACATTATTTAATATATATATATATATATGTATTACACTCAACAACACAAAAGATAATAATGACTTGGAAGTTAACTAGCTACAAACATTCATTTTTCAATGTAAAATGTTAAAATAAATATAGGTATATAATAATAAATAAATAAATAAATAAATAAATAAATATTTTTAGAGTAATTGAATGCAACTCAAAAAGTGAATACAAATAAAATTACATATAAAGTATACATATGGTAATATATTTACAATAGAAATACAACAAAATAATATAAATAATAAATTTGAATGAATTAATAGATAAAAAATGTATGATCAAATATATTAAAAACAATTTGATTGTTAAAAATAAAATTAACAAAACCTTATAACGGAAATCATATTACAAACATATTAGATCTAATAATTTCATAGTAATAACTGAAAATCAATACATTATATATGAAAAATATAAAATATGTTAACATTATTTAAATATTTTAAAGGTAATTTCAACAATACTAAGAAATTAATTGGTTGGAAAATGTAAATATACCAAAATCATTTCACATAAATAAAAATACAACCCTTACTTCAAATTTGAATTTAAAAAATCAGTTGATAAATAGCAAGGTGGTTATAAAACACTTAACAGAGAATTACAATACTCATACAATTACCAATTTAAGCAAATATTTAAATTAAAAATATTTTCATAGTATAAAATTTTTTTTTAAATTTATTGAAGTTTAAAATGTTTCAGCACATTGCATGTTATTACAACTATATTTTTTTTTACAATTATATTAATAATAGGTAAAGCTAACTAAGGCGTAAGGATTATTGTATCGTCCGCGAATATTGCCAGTTGAGAATTGAGGGTTGGGGATGTCGTGACAGTAAATAATAAAATAGGTTGTTCCCAGGACTGATTCTTAGAGAACTCCAGCTTTGATTTTGTGTAATTGAGAGAAATTCATTTCTAACCCAACTTTATTTAAATGTTCGGTTTGTTATAAAGAATGTGATTGTTTTAAATAAATATATAGGGAGATCAAGTGCTTTCAGTTTTAGTTTAAGCCCATGATGCCTTATCAAAAACCTGCATTAGATCAAGAAAAGCTGCTGATGTGTATTGTTTACTTTCGAATCCATGTACAACAATTTCAGATATGTGTTGAATTTGATGGTATGTGAAGTGCTGTTTTTTGAATCCAAATTGGTGTTTCGGTGTTATGTGTAGATATGTTTTTATCCTCTTTAACAGAATCCTTTCGTATAATTTAGAGAATGTTGGTAGTAGGGTGATTGGCCTATAACTTGTTAAAGAATTGGCTGGTTGAAATGGATTTTTTTGGAATTGCTAATTTCGGTTTCCATGAATTGTTGTTGATTGGTAGGTTGAGTTTGTTGTTGATTTATTTATGAATTTTTAATAAGAGTAAAACGATTTGGTATAGAAAAGAATGTGTTATGATTTGGCAGGTTGTCAGATTTAATAGTTTTTCTTGACGGTCTTAAATCTGTATCGGAGTTTAGAGTAAATGATTTGGACTCATGTTCCGAGTTAAATCTGCTTCTTTTAATTATGAGTGGAGGGATGTTCTTGCGATTTTCGGTTGAATTTTGATTTTTGGTATTATTAGTATTATTAGTTGAGCTCATTATAATGTATATGTGTGAATGCACTGTACGAGCTTATCTGTAGGCGGTACTTTTATCACAATATGTTAATTGTGTTTTGTGCTTTGAGTCACATAATTATATTTATATGTTACCATAGATAAGCAAAATAATCACTATTATACTGATATTGAAAGCTACAAAAACTATGCATGGAATTAATGTATGGTCTCTACCATATCCAGATATGTACTAGTATAAAAATATATATGTAAATTAAAGACCAATTTTTACTGATTAATTTACTATTTAATCATCATCACATATTTTGTTTTCATTTATTATTGTTTTTATTTATATTTTTATACATTTTTGATGGGATACGAATAATAAAACATTAGTATTAAAAATTATAATCTATATCATACCCTATTATAAGTTATTATTTTTCGATCAAAGATAGTTGTAATATTTTTTCTAGTATTTCTTCTTCCAATCGTATCTGTAGTTCAGCTTGTTTTTTTTCTTCCATAGACAACCTCAATACTGCTTTAAGATCGGCATCTGCATCACCAACTAGATCTGGTTCATTTGATTGTGAAACCGCAGGCACAAATGTACACTCAATCAAACTTGCATGGATCGCTCTACAAGGAAATTAACTATGTATACACAAAAGCTAAGCAAAGGTGTTATTTTTTTTTCATATGAAATCGCTTAGAGGATAAGAACCATGTGAGCATTACTTCTGACCAAGATAATACTTAACACTATATTAGATGGATAACAAGTAAATAATCAATTACGAGAATAATAAACTACTCGATTAATGGTAATTTAATATAGGATCAAAATAAAGGAATTAAGCATTTCATAGTCCTCTCTTTTTAAATGATAACCTGTTTAAATACACATATTGAAAAAATATATGTTAAAATTTTGACTATTATCATACCCTTGTAATTCTTCATCAGCTGGTAATTCTTCATCAGACATGTAGATGTCATTGGGTGTATTTGGTCTTTGAACTTGTAATGCTTCCCAAATGTCTACCTAATAATTTGTAATTTTAAAATATTTAATTAATTGAAATAAATAATGAAATAAATAAAGAGGAAAAAGGTAGTAAATCGCAGGTGCAGTAGATGTCGGTATGAGAGGATTGCTTGATCAAGTGTTGATAATTATATTAGTATTCTAAATTTAAAAACAACAATAAATTGTATTTGAAATATAATTCTCACCAAAATTTTGTTAATTACTATTCTTTGCAATTTTCGAAATTTAAACATCAAACACTTAAAACAAAAATTATGATAAACGATATTCATTTTCTTTTTTTTAGAGTATTGTTTAATTATAAGTCTAAACTTGTTATAAATATTTAGATCTTAAATACAAAAATTGCACATTTCCCAAATAGATATATTGACAATTTTATCAGTTTTTTTCTTTGGTAATTTTTCCATATTCTTAAAAAAATTATTGATAAAATGGAAAAAAGTGGTATCAAATAAAGTACTACTGGAAAGTAAAGCAGTAAAAATTAATAAAGCACTCCTATAAATGAAAAATTGTTCATAGGCAAAAAATAACAAAACACATTGTAAAACCAACACATTCACAACCTTGTTCAAAATCTAAAATTAATAAAAATAATAACTTACTTGATCTTCTTCAGCACCAGTTTCCAACAAACTCTGTTGAACAGCAAATTGAAGCAATTCTTCATCATTGTCCATACCAATTTGACGTCTTTGTTCAGCACCTTAAAAAGTTAAACATACAAACAGTTAGTTCATATAGATATATATTTGATAAAAATTAAATAAATTATATTTTTACCAAGAACGACATAATTTCTAGGTGGAACAAATACAGAATCTTCAACTACACAAAATATCTTTCCATCAGAGTCTAATGTTTGAACACCTTCTATAACATTATCTGTTCCAAATAAGTTACCAAATGTAATTTGAGCGTTGGAAATATGGTATAATGGTATTTCTATAACAGAATAATAATTTAAATATTCATTAAATAATTCGTTTTTAATATTTTCATACCAATTTTAACAGGAAATCCCGATGGAAGCTGCATTTCAATAAAATCTTTAAGTTTAGCAAAGTGAGAACTTGTTATAGCCATTAAATCAACAATTGGCATGATCTGTTCTTTTAAACTAAGTGGGTAATCTTCACTAAGCCATAAATTGGCCTGAAAATATTTTAGGTCATCATTTCATACTAATTTATACTATATATTTTATATTATATTCATACTTGCCTTGATTTTCGTCACTTTAGTAGATTGCTCAATCGGTTTTCTTATATATTTACCTCTAATGTCAACAAATTTATCAAAATATTCAGCCATAGTAACTTCAAGTTCTGATTTAATCGGCTATAAGACAATAAATTAATGTTAATAAAAACTTTTTAATAAAATTCTAAAACATCAGTAAGTTATTATAAACCTACAAATTTCTCTTCACTCGAGCCTAAAATTGACTGAATAGGATTTTTGGTGTTATTTAATTTTGCCTTTTCAGTTACACTCAAATGTTCTGTTCTTGATTTGGTAACAAATTCTACATTACTTGCATTGAACACTTTACAATTATAATTATTAATTGTCTCAGATTTATCATGTCGCCAACCCCAAATACCACTTTTGTTTCTGTAGAAAAAATTTTAAAATAAAATAAAAATAATTATAACCTTTTCAAACTTCTAAACTATTCTCTTTTAAATGAAAAGGATACCTTTCAAAACTGATTTTTTTTGTATCTACATCAAAACTAACAATAGGGGCGAACAATCTACTAGCTATTGCATCATCAGATGGACGCATTATTTCAAGACCCTGATCCAAAGGTATTATTTGTATTTCTTCTACATATACCCTGTGTGCCTCATGATCTACTTCCAAAAATGTAGCTGATTGACCTAATAAACAAAATAAACAAAATTGCATATATATCATCAGTTCTAATAGTTTTAATTATATAAAACAACTATAGAATATTCGTAATAATAACTTTATTGTGAATAGCACAATGTCAATTTCTAATAATATAATTATTTAAAAACTAATTAAAATATACTAATACTGGTAATTGGTAAATGTAGATTAATTACTATTTAAACTTTTTAGTAATTTATTATAAATATTTTTGAAATATGATTTGTATAATATGTGCATATAATACATTTTTATAATAGTTTGCATTGTATAGTACATATGTGAGAGTATTTTATAATAATTTCCTATTAGAATATAATTTTGATCAAAAAAACACACAAATTCAGATATATGTTTATGCTTATAAAGTGTTACTACTTTTGACGCAATGGAAATCACAAGTTATATACAAAACAATGTCAATATAAAATGATTTCAATCTTGGCAATAGTGTACAAGTACAAGATAAAATAGAAATTGCCTAAATAACTCAACTATGTCAAAAATCTACTACATATTACATGTCTATAAACATTTAAAATTTAAAGCTTTGAAAACTATTAATTTGAAAAATATGAACATTTATTTGCTAAATAAGGATTATATTTTGTTTTTATGAAACCTTGGCTAAGTTGAAATATGAAAGTTCGTTCTGATTTGAAGAGTGTTGCAGCTGTAATATAATATTATTGATATAAGCCATGCACATAAATACAAGTAAATAAATAATTGTCAACATGACTTACTTTGACCCAAAAATATATAACTTAAATTTCCACGTTCCCAATTTCCCTGGTCAAAACCCAACAATGTGGTATCTATTCGGACTTTTGATCCTTGTTTATATATTTTATATGTATCACTTGGACACATTCTTGATACTAATGGAACTAAAAACCAAATAATGGTAAAATTAACTGACTGAAAACTAACAAAAAATATATCTCGCACAAAAAACCTACCCCAACTAATGAATTCCCATTTCATTTCTACATAAAAATCTGGAGATTCTTCAAGTAGTTTTAATAACTTTGAAACACCAATAGCACGATCTGAATGACGTTGATAATCTCTGTGCTCCATAACAAGCTGAACCATTTCCGGATTACCTGTAGCAATTGCTTCTTGCATTGCTATACAAATAATATTAGAATTTTAAAATAGAATTCATTCAAAAAATTTAAATAATTTATTTTAAATTTTACCAGTCCATCCTTCATCATTTTTTACATTAACATTGGCACCTCTGATTATTAATAATTTAGTTGATTCTATATCGCCTAAAGTTATGGCCAACATTAATGGAGTACGACCTCTAGGATCTAGTTTTTCAAGTTCATTCTAAAAACAAACAAAAATATATATTTAATCCGTTAAAGTTATTATTAGTTTAAATGTATGATATAATATATGTTGTAAATATATATTTGAACATTGATCATAAATGCTTGTGACTATGTAATATATATTATATAATATAATATATATTTTAAGTATTTTTAATCAATTCCTAATATTACTAAAAGAATTGATCTTATACAAATATTTATTTATTATACAAAATACCAGCCACGTCCTTTTTATAATATATTATGATAAAATTAAGTACAATAATTACATCTACAGGCAAGAAAAAAGAGATTTTCATACATTAATTAAAAACCAGACATTTTACTATGTATGAAGAAATAATATTAATTAATATTAATCAAATTATTGTTTTGAAATTACTAGGTGTCAGCACATTATATAAATGTGTAAAATACAAAGATAATAAACTTGGTTAGAAGTCTTCTTAAGAGTTAAGAAGATTATATATAATAGTAAATGTCACATAATGGATAAATCTATTTATTTTTAAAATTAGAAAATTATTAATATTGATTTAATGTTTTTAAGAAGCCATTTCTATGTAATAATTAAATTAATTTAATTGTATTAAATATTGTTGACTTGTCAAAATGTCTCGACTACCTCATCACAAATATATTTGTATTTTATTTGATAATAGAAAGTTAAAATTTAAATTTAAATCAATTTAAATGTGTATATTTATATTTAAATATATTTAATTAACTTTAATAAGAACTTTAAATATTAATAATTTCAATAATTATACAAATTAATATTTAAAAACTAAAAATAGTATATAGGTATATTTAAATGCACTTATATAATAAATTAATATATAAATCAAATTATTGATTGCACAAATATAAACTATACATACATCAATAAACTATTCTTCAAATATTCATGTTACAAAAAAATGTGTATTATAACTTGCCAAATTTCAAAAGTTTTATTAAACTTTTAATTTTCATTTAAATTTCAAATTTTAAATACCAAAACTAATACAAAACAATAAAAAACTGTTTTTGAATTGATGAATATTATGATTTTTTGTTTCATAGCAAATTATAGGATAAGTTAGACCGTTCTAGGTAAATGTTTGAGGGCCTTGAAGATCGAATATTTTTGAATATCAGAGAACAATCAGAGACAATAGATGTAGGGAGTACAGTCTACTTGAAAGGTGGGTTCTACGTTCACATTGTTAATTCGGGTTTACATCTCATCCCAACATTGTAATGGAATCCTAGATTATTTGTACTTGAATATTGAAATATTTAGGTTTAAAAAAAATTGGATTATCTGAGGAGAGGGTAAACTAAATTTGTAAAAATTAATAGTTTACATTTTTGAATTTTAGTAAAGTGGTTATTAAATATTTTTATTCTAGTTATATAATCAATGGGTATTTATAAACTTACTATGTGTTTCTTCATCAATGTTTATTACTATGTTTAGCATTTGGAAAATTTTCAAATATTTTGAAAATTTATGTAAAATAATGATTGGTTGTAAAAATATATTTAGCTCAGAAAAGTTCTTAGAATAAGCCCTATATCTAGTATATTTTGTACATATTATATTAGACCTATTAATAATTTTATAAATAACAATAAAATGCTATTATATTCATGAAATTACAATAAAATATCCAATTTTGTTTATTTGTCAACTATTATAGTAAAAGTTAGATAGATTTATTTATTTTGGCATAGATTATATATATTTTTAAATTATACTTGTACTAATAAAAAAAATGAATATGTATTTAAAATAATAAAATATAACATCATTCATTTCTGTAAATAATTAGTTGCTGTTGATACAATATACATAGCATTCAAAATCTAACAATTGACTAATTTCAAAAAAATTGAAAATCAGAATGGGAACTAAACTAAATTGGTTACCCCTTGGGTAATTATTAAATTATAATAATATACTATTCTAAGTACGTTCAATGTGCCTAAAATAATTTAAAAAGTATCTTAAACAAATTAATATATTTACTTAATCCAATAGTTTTATAATTTAATAGTTATCTAATTTATATTTACTTAACATTAGGCAAATAAATTACCTATTAAAAACCTTGTTTAATATTGAAAATAAAATCCCGCCTTTTAAACAAATTAAAATGATAGTTCTTTCTATAACAGGATTTGTCTAAACACTTACTTTATGTCAGTAAAATTTACCTGACTTGCAGTGTTTTCATTTAAGTTGATTGTGTTGAGTTTTTCTTCTAACGACTTGTGTTCGTGCAGCCATATGAGGTAGTGTAATGGATAATCGACTTTGGCCCGAGATTCCCATCGTTTAGCAGAAGTTTCCGGGCGTTCATCGGACATTTCTGTGACTGTCTCTTAACGGATCGATAATGGTGTGATCTTCTGTCCGGTGACGAGGAATTAGAGTGACGCCGACGGTCGAACGATCAAAACGCGTTCAATCAGATGAAAGACGTGTCGACTATTGGGTCCCCGGCATACATAAAGGACCGATAGGTATTTTGCACAAACACTGTCAAATAATTGAAATATACATTAAACCGTGAGTTTTAAAGAAACGTCCCTAAGGACGTAGGAACACGTACTGAAACGTCCGAAACCGAAGTTTAAAGCCAATGATAATACCACCCATTCGAGTAATCAAAAATAATTTTTAGGGTGTAATCTTCACAGATACCATAGAACGGTATTGTAAAAATGACGGTAAAACAGCTGATCAAATATTGAAGGAATCAAATGATATGTTTCTCGTAAAAATTACTAAACTTGGTATATTTAGTTAGAAACGATTTGTTACGGAACCGGCTTATAATTTGTTACGCAAATAGACGCATTCTAGTGAGCTATTCACGCCAGCATCTTTTCGGCTGCTGGTTAATAAATATAATATTAGTATTCTCTAATTTTGAAATATAAACTATATTATTATTAACTATATACAATATTATTTACTTACATTCTTTGGAAACTTGAAATTTGTATTGTTGATCATGTGATTCATGATTATACCATTTATATTTATAATACAAATTTAAATAAATTAAAAATTAAGTATAAAAATACGAGATGGAGAACATCATACAATGTTAATATAGATTTCAATATTCTACATAATATTCTGTGATATTATATGTACATTATACTATTAATTATAAATACAACAGTGTTAAGTGTTTCTGAAATACTTGTCTGATCTAATCTGAATACTTGAAGTTTGTTGAATCTAAATAAATCACTGAATTGATTCATTCAACTGATTCATATTTCCCATCCCTAGTAACGGTCAAATTAACACGGGATACGTCGTTTATAAATATACAACGAATGGCACATTTTTAACAAGAAACCGTATAAAATCTGTCGGCTGATAGAAAGGCGATAACTAGTTTTCGTCCCACCGCTACCACTCACCAAAGCATGCATCGGGAACTAAATTATCTTTTCGGTATAAATGATCGAGCTGAAAAATCTTCGTAGCTTGATATTGCCTTTTTTTTCCCGACCGCCGAACAATAAATGGTGTTTCCTTTATTTTTTTTCTTTCTTATTCAGTTTTTTTATTCCCTGGTGCAAAATTAACCAACAATGGAGTAGTCGTTCTCCATTTGCTTCCAAGGCGGAGATCGCCCATGACGATATCCAGCGAATGAATATGTTCGCACCTCAACGCGAATACATGATAATATGACCGATTCGTAAATATTTCTTTATGTATATATATATAACTATAGCTGGTCCAATCTATTGTGGACATTTTTTTTTCTTTTTATATTATTCCTGTGTGTAACCTCATAGAGGAACGTAAAGTAATTTGTTTATATATGTTTTTTTTTTGTAGAGTTTGATGCCACCGGCTTTCTCTACACCAACTTATGAAAAACACAATAAATAATATTTTAATTAAAACTCTAATATGTATTTTTTTCTTCTAACTTTCTTTTCTTCTTTCTCCACAACACAATAAGAAATCCCAAGTGCTCCGATTTTCGAACCTCAGCCACGGGTTGGCGACCCTCCGTTTTTATACAGGGCTTCACATGGCGCTCAACCCAAAATGTATCGAGACGTCGCAATTGTTTAACATTAAAATATTTATGTATGTTCGGCATTTTAAATTTCCCGCGTATTCCTACGCAAACCTTGACGAATTCTAACCAATTATTTGAACACGTATTGAATAACAAACAAATACTGCGTAACCAGCTGTGAACCTATGGCAAATATTTTACAAAATTCTTGTAGATCGTTATCAGCTTATCAGTGACTGTGTTATATTATTGTAGTTAACAATTTGTAAACACAACAAAATACAAAACGACGAGATACCGTAACCTATTTAGTTTTTTTATGGTCGATTTCGTTGTCCTAACGATGTCTGAGGTAATGGTAAACGGTCGATCGTGATCCATATTTGGTTGTGGCGGACATGGCTCTCGGACACGCAGTGGTCGTGTGGGAATGGGAAAACCGAAACGGACGGTGGAAACCACATAGCCCCGAAGTGGCGCAATTGTTGGAACGGGCTCATTTTAAAAAATTGACCCGAGTCATACTGAGAGACGCCGATCCGAATATGGACTCGTCGTTCGTCAACTTGCGCACAATGTACCAGTGTTCCGAAGAGAACGAAGGTACCTTGTTATTACATTTCTATTTTAATGTTCATGTCATACATATCATACATGTCATGATATTTCTCTATACTGTCTGAATAATTAAATTTCTAGGTGCACTTCTGGCCATACGCAGATCTTACTATCCAACCAACTCGTTGCCGGGTAAAGGAGCCAAGTGGGAGTGGGCTGGTGATGTACCTGGGGAATGGCATACATATGATATGGAATCTCAGTGTTTCTTAGAAACCGCTTGGGCAATGGTGTGTATTATAAACATATTACAAATTGGTTGGTTAATTCATGTTTAAACAATTCTATTTGTAGGGCTGTCAAGTTATAGATGTGAGCAGGACGCATCTAGGCTTTCCATACACAATCAATTTTTGCAATTTGACACAAGTTCGAAATGACAGCGGATATAAACGTAATATCAGACGTATAAATCAAGCACCATATCCACTTGTAAAAATTCAATCAGATGAAGTTATTCAATTTAATGGTTAGTTATTGTTGACTTACAGTCAATCAATTAAATGATTTGGTGTATCTAGTAATTTCTTTTTTTCTTAGATAGGGTAGTTCTAGATACTATAAAAAATTTATCATTAAAAAATGAACCTATTAAAAAGTTTACTTCAGAATATATAGATACAATAACTAAAAAACAACTTCAATATAAAAAGCACAAGCAAGTCTTTTCTGAAAACCAACACAGTGGCACTAATATTGCTCGTACTTTATTAAGCATTTTTGGTATGTTGTCATAATACTATTTCAAATATAGTTTAATGTAAAATGATAATATTTAAAATTAAAACTGTTGAAAATTAAAAACAATCATATCTTTTCAGCTAATAAAAATCCATCATCGCTCACTAGAGAAGCTCAATGGCCAATAGGGACCACGGCAACTAAAAGCTATAGTGAATCAATTAAATCAGATTCATCTATAATAGACTTAGACTTGAGCAGTATACGTAGTGGTAGACGTCCTAGT